>OX451735.1:390778695-392008310 GCA_948472305.1 Vicia faba | reverse complement strand
TGACACCTCCCTCATTATTGAATACACCCCTTGGCCCAATTTCTTTATATTTTATATTTTTGTATTTATTTATCATTTCTGATTTTTATTTTATATTTTCCAAACATAAAAATATCCAAAAATATTTTCATAAATTCTCACATTTATTTTATTATTTTATTGTTTTTTTTAGACATAAAAATAATTTAATAGTATATACTTTTATTTATTGAAAACTTGAAAGTAATAAATAATAACATTATACTTTTATTTTTATTCTTTATTTTATTTACATAAAAAATATTGTTCTAAATATATTTTGGTCTTGTATGTATTTTATTTTATTTTTTATTGTGCATAACTAATATAATTAATATATATATATACATACTTTTATTTTATTTAATAGATACTTTAGAATAAAAACATAAAAATATTATACTTTTATTTTTATTATTATTTATACTTAAATAATACTTTTTTTAAATATATTTTATTTTTTGTATATACACTATTTTATTTTATTGTATATAAATAGTATATTTAATATATTTGTATTCTTAAAAGAAAATTAGGGTTTACCCTTAATAAAAAATAATAATCTTTTTTTTATTAGTCTTCTCTTTTTACATTAAATATTTTTACATACATAAAAATAAACAAAACCATTTTTGTATATTATTTTGTATATTTATTTAATTTGTTTATTTAAACATTATTTATGCCATCGATTCAATTTGGATGTAATAGTAAAATTAGGGTTTTAATTTCTTATCGAATAATCCCCATTCAAAAATTGTACCCCCATCCCCATAATCATGTTGTAATAGTGGTAGGTTTATTTTACACATTTATGCTTTTAATTATACCATGATTAGAGATTAGGGTTTGTATGCAAAAATCCAAAATTAACAAGTAACTTGACCTAATACAAAGACAAAAATGCATGATAATCAATACACAATGCACACTTGCACTCCTAGGGTTTCATCCACTTGTTGCCTTAAAAATAGGCCATGTTATGCATGTTGAGTACTTTGGCAAAACAAAAACAAAACAAAAGATCATAAGTCCCTCGATGACGCTATCTTGGTTGCCTATACAAAAATGATCTAGTCCCTCAAAAATTTGCTAAAAATACTTAACATAATTGCTATCATGCTCTATACGATGACACACGCCTGTCCCGTTTAACATCCTAATACAAGGTTGTTTACCAAATGCAATGGTAAAACAACATTGTCAAAAGGGTTAAAAATGTGTAGGAAATACCTTTGAGTAAAATAGGGTATATAACTCTTAGTTACTTGATCAAAACTTGCAAACCATCCTTGCTATTTTCAAACACACTTCACAACACAATTTCAAAATATTTCCCAAATCAAACTTTCAAACATGGAAAATCTTCTCAAAAGACAAATACATCTTTGTATACATTGAAACAAGAATCATTACAAAGGTTGCCACAACGATGGCCTCTTTTCAAAAGCATTTTCAAAAACCACACACAAAGCACCATTTCAAACAATTGAAAAGCAAAAGCAAGTGATCTAAACAAGTAACTAAGAGCCCATGGATAACCATGGATGAAAAGGGTGCTTGCACCTTCCTTTTTCATAATCTACTTCCTGAACCCAAGAAAACATCTCAAAGGTCTTTCCTGTGCTTTTTGACCTTTCCTTAGGATAAAATAAAAAGTCGATGGCGACTCTTGCTAAACCGAAACATTTGCAAACACAAACGCAAAATCCCAAGACAGTTCTCCCATCCTATCATAGTGACCAAGACTGCCATGCTTGCCTATCCTCACCATTTGACTGCCCTCTGTTGAAAAAAGGTATCCAACGACTGATGGATAACCAAGAAATTCTGTTTGAGAATGCTCCTATTTCACCCGTTCCAGTTAAAGAAGTTTCAATTATAACCATCTACGCCAATCCTTCCAGGGCCCTTAAAAGACCCGTTAGGATTACACCTGCTCCGAAGACTACTCCACTTAAAATTACAATGCCCGGGCCGGCCCCATACATATCAGATAAAACAGTACCATGGAACTACGGTGGAGAAATCTACTACCATGGTATTAAACAGGATGAACTGACTGCCGAAGAAGAAAGCTCCGAAGAGGACAATTCCGACATTAGCAATATTGTCGGAACAAGCAAGATTACCCGCAGTGGAAGAATCTTCTCTCCAGAGATTTCCCCTCCAACGGCAGTCTTTGGACCCGTGACCATTCCGAAGATTACCTCTGTACCAGTGATTGTACCCATAAGCATACCTACCAACAAAGACAATACAATCTCTATCCCTATTTCCACTGCTGAGAATAAAGGAAAGAACGTTCAAGAGGAGCCTGTCCAGACGAAGGCTCAATCACTAGCTATTCCTGAAACATCCAAGAAGGAGATGGAAGAAATCCTAAGGATAATTAAAAAGAGTGATTATGATGTGGTCGAAAAGTTGGGGCAAACCCCATCCAAGATCTCTATGCTAGCTCTATTGTTGTGCTCTAAAGCACACGCCAAAGCTCTGGTAAAATTTCTGAAGACAACTCATGTGCCGTAAGAGACGTTTGCTGACCAGTTCCAGGACTGTGTGGCCAGTTTGACAGCTGATAATGGATTGGGTTTCTCTGATGCCGACTTGACACCCAGAGGGAGAAAACACAACGAGGCATTACATGTCTCAGTGGAGTGCAGAGGAACAACCCTAGCCCATGTTTTGGTTGATACAGGATCATCTTTAAACGTCTTGCCGAAAAAATCCCTTGATAGATTGGATTGCAAGGGGCTGACTCTAAAACCCAGTAACATAGCGGTTAGAGCTTTTGATGGTTCGAAGAGGATGTTCCAAGGGGAGGTGGACATCCTAATAAAGGTGGGAACTCAAGTTTTCAACTCAACCTTCTATGTGATGGACATCCATCCTTCTTATTCCTGTTTGTTAGGATGCCCCTAGATCCACGATGTCGGTGTTGTCACCTCCACCTTGCATCAAATGCTAAAATACCCGGTCCAAGGAAAGATCATAACTGTCCATGGGGAGGAGGAGTACATGATTAGTCATCTGAATTCTTTCCGATACGTGGAGTTAGATGGCGAATTCATTGAGATCCCTTTCCAACATTTTGAAGATGTCTCTCCAGAAGTAGCAGCGACCAATGCGGTATCCTCGATTCCTAAGATCACAAGACCTATGCCTCGGATGTCATCTCTAAAAGATGCAAGGGCAATAGTGAAAGAGGGGGGATGCACAATCTGGGGGCAACTTCCGGACATTCCATACAAATCAGACAAGTTTGGCTTGGGGTTTACTTCGACTGCTCAAAAGGCTGTGCGTCGTGCCCGTGCTGGGGGGGCACCTGTAAAGATTAGCAACCAAAGCGTCAATGCAGTAGAAGATAATGAAGAGGATGGCAGCCTAGAAGATTGGATATTTCCTACTGTCAGCGGAGGACTTCACAACTGGGAAGCCAGAGACTTTGTTCCGATAACTTTCATGTCTCAGTAATTTATCTTTTACATTTCTGTTGGACTTGTAATAATTCACAAACAATTCACACTTTAAAAACCTTGTGTCTTACCCGAGGCACAATGGTCCATTTGTAAGGGTTTTTATTTCATCTTCATATGACATTCAATGAATCATGGACGCTTTTTCACATATAAACCTTTTGTGCTCATTGTCTTTCTTTTACATTTTATTGTTTTAAGATGGTTATACCCTTACACACACCCACACTCACAAATGCAGGTACCCTTCCATTTCGGATCCCATGGGTAACGATACTGCTATAGCCTTCAGTGACTCTGAAGATCTGATCTACCAAGTCGAATACGAAGGTGAGGAATATTGTGAGGTGCCAGGGGAATTGGCCAGACTATTACAACAAGAAGAAAGAGCTATTCAGCCTCATGAGGAGCTGTTAGATATAATCCACTTGGGTACTGAGGAAGATAAAAAGGAAATCAGAGTGGGTGCCAATCTAGAGCCGAGTGTCAAGGAGCGCCTAATTCAGCTGTTGCATGATTATATTGAGATCTTTGCCTGGTCATACAAAGACATGTCGGGACTCGATACAGACATCGTGGTACATCGTCTACCCACAAGAGAAGACTGTCCACCAGTGAAGCAAAAGGTCCGCCGCATGAGACCTGACATGTCAGAGAAGATCAAAGCAGAAGTTATGAAACAGTTCAATGCTGGATTTCTGGCTGTTACTTCTTATCCTCAATGGGTGGCCAACATTGTTCCCGTACCTAAAAAGGACGGCAAAGTGAGAATGTGCGTGGATTATAAAGATTTAAACAGGGCCAGCCCTAAAGATGATTTTCCACTTCCACACATCGACATCCTGCTTGACAATACAACCCAGCACAAAGTATTTTCTTTCATGGAAGGATTCTCAGGCTATAACCAGATCAGAATGGCACCTGAGGACATGGAGAAAACTACATTTGTCACACAATGGGGTACGTTCTGCTACAAAGTGATGCCATTCGGACTGAAGAATGCCGGGGCAACCTATCAACACGCCATGGTAGCTTTGTGTCATGATATGATACATCATGAGATAGAGGTCTACGTAGATGACATGATAGCCCGATCACAGACTGAAGAAGAACACCTTGATCACTTGCAAAAGTTGTTTGTCAGATTGAAGGAGTACAAATTAAGGCTGAACCCGAACAAGTGCACATTCGGAGTCCGTTCCGGTAAACTCTTAGGTTTCATTGTCAGCAACAAAGGTATCGAGGTTGATCCTGCCAACGTTAAAGAGATACAAGAAATGTCTGTTCCTCGCACTGAGAAGGAAATCAGAGGATTCTTGGGACACCTGAACTATATTGCCAGATTCATCTCTCACCTAACGTCTACTTGTGAAACAATCTTCAAACTGTGGAAGAAAGATCAGGTAGTCAGATGGAATGATGAATATCAGATTGCTTTCGACAAAATCGAGGAGTATTTACTAGAGCCTCCTATCTTGATGCCACCAGTCGAGGGAAGACCACTAATCATGTATCTGACCGTCTTAGAGAATTCAATGGGGTGCGTACTGGGGTAGCATGACGAGTATGACCGAAAAGAGCACGCTATTTATTACCTAAGCAAAAAGTTTACCGACTGTGAAACCAGATATTCACTGCTTGAGAAAACTTGCTGCGCTTTGGTATGGGCTGCTCGCCGGCTAAGACAGTATATGTTGACTCATACCACTTTGCTGATATGTAAGATGGATCCAATAAAGTACATCTTTGAGAAGCCTGCTCTGTCTGGGAGGATAGCTAGATGGCAGATGATCCTAACAGAATATGAAATACAGTACACTACCCAAAAAGCTATAAAGGGAAGTGTGCTAGCTGAACATCTGGCTCATCAAGCTGTAGAAGATTACTAGTCCATGAAGTTTGATTTCCCTGACGAAGACATCATGACATTAGACAATTGTGAAGAGATCAGACCATATGACAGACCTGAACAAGGATCCCGATGGACCCTGTTCTTTGATGGGGCATCCAATGCACTTGGCAACGGTATCGGCGTTGTACTCATATCTCTGGAAGGATGCCATACTCCTTTTACCGCTAGACTTTGCTTCAACTGTACGAACAACATGGCAGAATACGAAGCATGCATCTTTGGTCTCAAGGCTTCCATAGACTTGGGAATCAAATATTTGGATGTGTTTGGGGATTTAGCTTTTGTCATCAGTCATATCAAAGGAGAATGGGACACTAAGCATCCAAACCTTATCCCTTACAAAGAACATGTTTTGACATTGCTACCATATTTCGAGCAGATTACCTTCGAGCATTTCCCACGAGAAGAAAATCAGCTAGCAGATGCTCTAGCTACAATGTCATCTATGTTTAAACTTACATGGGATAACGAGACTCCCCAAATCACCATTGAACAAATGGACGAACCAGCACATTGTCACGAGATTAATACCGAAGAAGTAGTGGACCAACCTTGGTTCCATGAAGTCAAAAGGTATCTCGAGGCTCAAAAATATCCAGAAGGAGCTTCAATCAATGATAAAAAGTTCCTAAGGAGATTCTATGCTAAGTTCTTCCTAAGTAATGGCATCCTGCACAAACGAAATCATGATTTTATTCTGCTCCATTGTGTGGACAAGATTGAAGCTGAAAAGATCATGGCTGAATTGCATGAAGGTACCTTTGGCACTCACTCTAGTGGGCATACGATGTCAAAGAAAATCCTATGGGCAGGCTACTATTGGTCTACCATGGAAGCAGACTGCTATCAACACTCCCGGACCTGTCATAAGTGTCAAATGTATGCAGACAAGGTGCACGTGCCTCTGGTTCCTCTAAATGTCTTAACAACTCCTTGGCCCTTTGCTATGTGGGAAATCGACATGATTGGGGAGATCAAGTCGACAGCCTCCAATGGACACCTCTTCATTCTAGTGGCCATTGACTATTTCACTAAGTGGGTCGAAGCAGCTTCCTTCGCATTTGTTACTAAGAATGTTGTTTCCCGCTTCATCAAGCAGAATCTTATTTGGCGGTACGGTATCCCAGAAAGGATCATCACTGATAACGGTACAAACCTTAATAATACTATGATCACCGCCTTGTGCGAGCAGTTCAAGATTCAACATCATAATTCATCCCCCTATCGTCCAAAGATGAATGGTGCAGTCGAAGCTGCAAATAAAAATATTAAAAAGATCATACAGAAGATGACAGTCACCTACAAGGATTGGCATAAGATGCTGCCGTTTACTCTCCACGGGTACCGTACCACGGCTCGCACATCAACTGGGGCAACACCCTATTCTTTGGTTTATGGCATGGAGGCTGTTCTACCTATTGAGGTTCAGATCCCCTCTTTAAGAATCATGAAGGATGTAGGTTTGAGTGATAACGATTGGATCCAGACCTGACTTGATCAACTAAACTTAATTGACGAAAAAAGACTTACTGCTGTTTGCCATGGTCAGACGTATCAAAAACGGATGATCAAGGCTTTCAACAAGAAAGTCAGACGCCAGATATATCAAGTTTGAGAACTAGTGATCAAGCGCATCATCTTGCCACAAAGTGATCCCAGGGGAAAATAGACTCCTACCTATGAAGAACCATTTGTAATCAAGAACATCTTTTCCGGTGGGGCCATGATCTTAACCACCATGGACGACGATGACCTACCACACCCTGCGAACGCAGACATATTCAAAAGATACTACGCATAAGAGACCCGCTAGGTTGACACACCTAGGCAAAACAAGGGCATCCCGGTGAACCAAAAAGGTTCGGGCAAAAATTAGGGATAAAATAAAAAAATATGTACACCCGGCAAGTTGAAAACCTGAAAGGGCGACTTAAGCAAAAAAGGGTTTCCCAGTGGATTGAAAACCCGAAAGGGCGGTCCAGGCAAAAGTTAGGGAATTAAAGCGTATGACTATGTCTCGTCGGATCACTTTGAGGACAACTTCAATCTCTTCAAACCTGGAGCTTTTGATTAACTCAATCATCTTCGGACGAAGCAACGAATGGACAAGATATTCATAGATACGAAGGCTATAGCGGAATGGGAACCCCATGGGATTATCACATATAGCTATCTTTCTTTGTATAAAATTTTCTTACTTTTATGACACCATCCTCTTACTAGGATGTTTGTCTCCTTTGTACAAAATACTTATTCAAAGTAAATACAAAGATATCTCTTTCAAAGTACAAAAACTATTTGCCTTTTTCTTTACACTTGTGTTTTTATGTGCAAAAACGTCAAATGATTCATTAATGAACATATGCATTTGAACATAATTACTGTTTACAAATAAACAAAATGGAAAAGAACAATTACTGACAAGTTGAAAGGATAGGAAAACGTCTTTAGGCTATTCCATGAGCAATCCCTACAGTACATCATTAAGATCCTCAGTGGAGCTGAAACTTCCAACTACCAATCCCCAGCGGAGCCAAAACTTCCAACTATCAATCCCCAGCGGAAACCGTTCAGTTTCTCCAAATTCCCCAGCAAGTTGTCTTGAAGTCTGAAAATCAACCAGATAACAGTTAACTTTTGTTTCTCCCCAACCTAGGATAATTCCCCAGTAGAGTGGCAGACGACCGAAACTCCTGATCTTTTTCCAGACAGGAATAAGTTTTCATCCCCACAGAGTTTTCTTTATTCCCCAGCAGAACAAGGATTCCTATTGTGTAATCCCCAGTAGAAGTCATCAAAATTCTCTGGATTCCCCAAGCAGATTACTCAAGCAGTATATGGCATCGCTCGCAATAGGATTTTTGTCAATTACTCCAACTTCAAGAAATGAAGGATCCACATATCCTCAGCAGCAGTCAAGGACTTATTTTCCTCAGCAAATCAGCTTACATGCGCATACATTACATCCATATATCATAAACATTGATAAAACACATATATTGCATCATACATTTCATGCAACATAACTTTGTGTTTCAGCTAACATTTTACCCTTTTCAGGATAAAATTAACAGCTACCGTTTAACAAAATGCAATCATGATACAATTCAGATACACTCCAGACACGGAAGTCATTCTGCTACTCATTCAGATTCAGCTTTCAGATACAGTACAGATACACTCCAGACACGGAAGCCATTCTGATATTCATTCAGTTTTCAAATTCAGATACAGTACAGATACGCTCCAAACACGAAAGCCATTATATTACTCATTCAGACCTCAATTTCAAGATGCAGTCCAGATACGCTCCAGAAATGGTTGCCATTCTGTCACTTATTCAGATTCAAGTACAGATACAGTTCAGATACGCTCCAAGCACAGAAGCCATTATGTTACTTATTCAGACTTCAACACCCAGATACAGTTCAGATACGCTCCAGATTCCGATGACATTCTGATACTCATTCAGTCTTCAAAATCAGATATAGTACAGATATGCTCCAGACACAGATGCTATTCTATTTCTCATTTAGATTTCAAGTCTCCAGATACAGCTCAGATACGTTCCAGACGCGAACACCATTTTGATACTTATTCTTCTAACTTACAACTTACAATTCAACAAACATTCTTGGATGGAATCTATAAGCCCATCTCCAACAAGGTTTTATCATACCAAATGGCATCTTTAAGCCCATTCCCTCAACTACACTTTGACGAGTGCAAATTTATGGGCACTCTAGTGTCCAATCATCTTTTACCTTCGAGTCACGAACGACAAAGCTCGCCAATTTAACTCTTCAGGTTCAAGAAGATTGAACAGGGGCAGCTGTTGTACCCAAAAATTTTCCCTCTCATTTATCAATATTTTTCTCACAAGACTTCTTTGACTCAAGACAAGATCAGGGTTTGGTCAGCTCAAGACATCTCATCTTGTACTGATAACCCAAAATTAGGGTTTGAGTTTGCACAAGTACTTTTAGACCACCAATGCTTCATGTGACTTCCATACATCTTTTTGGACCCCTAAGATTGCTCATGTTAAGTTTCAAGCCTTGAACCATATTTTTGATCAGTCAATTGGACAGTTGACCTAAAAATCACCTGTATTGGGGAAAAAAGTCAACTATGGCCAATTTACAGTCAAACTTCATAATTTTTTATCCACATCAACATTTTAGACTCATATGTACCATTTGATCAAGTTTGGATCACAACTCCTCAAGAAATTTGATCAAATCATCAAAAGGGCAAAATGGTCAAAATTAGGGTTTTGACTGAGAAAGGGCAATTTCTGATTTTTAACCTAGACAATGACCAATTGAGTTCAAGCATGATTTCAACAGTTCAATGGCATCATCTTTACCTAATTACATGATTCAAAAGATCTCAAGTTCATTGGATTGACAGATGAATTTTGTAGTCAACTGATCAAAAGTCAATTGTGCACTGAAAAGTCAAACTTTTACTTTTTGGTCAAAATCAAGTGCCAAGGGTCATAATTCATCAAGATATGTAAAAATGTGAAACTTGTTCACCAAGAAACTCAAAATTGAAAATTAGGGTTTTAATTTGAAAATTTTCATAACTTAGAATTTTTCTAAGTATAAAAATTTTCTTATTTTTTTTCAACTTTTCACCACTTTTTCACCACGATGCCTTTTGATTTAAAGAAAACTTCCAACATGAAAGTTGTATTCCTCCATGAAATCTACAACTTTGCTTCACAAACGTTTCCCAAAAGATGCTTGGATCTCAAGTTATGAATTTGTGAATATAGGTCCATGAACTTCTTAACTTAGTGAAATTTTGCCCTAATTTAGGCAGGTTTTGGACCCAACTTCATGGACATTTTTCACCTAGTTACAAGAGGTATCTCAAATTTCATTTCAAATATGGATTATAGATCACATTTCAAGCTTTCCAAAATGTCCAAGAACTCTCCAAGATCATTTTTGAGTAGGGAGAATCGAAGAAGGGAAGTTGGCATTTTATCACTTTTGTTCAAGCCATTTTCACATAAGATCAAGTTGCAAATCCAATCTATGTTGGTTGTATCTTGATTTATAGGTCCTAAGCTTGCTATAAACTCCATAATTAAATGCAAACCCGGTTGACAAAGGCTTTATCTTTGCTTTTGAAGCTTTACACAAAGTATATTTCCATTTTTGGCCAAAAGGTTACAATGCCATTTTCATAAAGTTGAACTTTTGCAACTTTGTCAATCTTGAGCATTGAACCTGTCCCTTTGGTACAAGCAAAGTATACAGGTCTCAAGCAATGTGTACCAACTCTTATCAGCTCTCAAGCCAGCCAGTACAAGCATGTGGGATTGCTCACTTCACCTTACTTAAAATGCAAGAAAAGTTGCAAAAAGGTCCAACGCTTGCACAGCTAGTAAGGGCTGACTTTGTATCACTTCTCTACATATTTACAAACTTATCACAAGGCATAGCACGATTGGTTTACACTTGAAACTCTCTGAAACTCAATAACACCAAAATTTTGCCAAAATACTCAGTTTCTGCAAAACCATAACCAACTCTCATTTGGCTCGTGCATTTTGTGTTTAAACACTTCAAGCATCTCATAAAAATCATACCAAAGCAATCCAAGCCATCAGCCTGGTTCTGTAACCCCTGTTTCAGTATCCACCATTTTCACTTTGGAAGCTTGCAGCTTGACTTGTCCAGAGAGTTTCAGCCAACCTCAGAGCAAGCTAGGCATTGGAATAGGTTCAGGGGAGTTCAAGGAAGTTTAAACAATCACCAGGCCTCCATTAAAGTCCCTACATTGTCCTACACAAATCCAGCTGAATGAGGTAATTTCTTAAACTCTATCTCTCTGAATAGGCAACTTCAAGTCACGATTTGTGAAGAAAAAATGTAGCCCTTATCATGACAAAACTGTACATATCATTACTTTTCATTTATGTTACTTGTGCTAAGAGAATTTGAAGCTTGAAGTTCCTGAAATTTTTAGGTCACGAATTAGGGATTCAAAAATTCTCTCTGATCTTTAAGAGTTAGGTTACATAATTTATATGGTTGGAATCGTGAGCTCAAATGCCACATGTTTCATGTTATGAGTTTTTGTTTTTGTGCAAGCATAAGAGAGATACAGATTTGAACATGAAACGCGTTCAAGGAAGCTGGCTAGAGGACAGGGATAAAGTTTTGGGCTTTTGGCGCCTTGGGCCTTTTTGGTTTTGCTATTCACACCCCCTGACTTGTTATTTGCACCCTCTGGCTAATTTGTTATATTTTTTTTATATTTTTTCATATTTTTATATTTATTACTTTCATTTATTTTTCTTAATGATAAAAAATACCAAAAAATGATTTATTTATTTTCACACTTTTATTTTATTTTATTTAATTATTTTCTTACATGAAAAATGGTTTATTTTGATAAATAGAACTTATTTTCTTAAAAAAACTTATAAATATAATTAAAAAATACTTAATATTTTTATCATACATTTTATACTCATAAAATACTTATTTTTGTACATATTTAATTTTTAATATTTATATATAATATTATTTATTATTTTCTTATACAAAAAATATACAAAATAATAAATATAGAATATTTATTTTCTTTTAATTAAAAACTAGGGTTTACCCCTTTCAAAAAGAATTAGTATATTTTTTCCTTATAATTTTTATGGCTTAAGGTAAATATATTTTCTACACAAAAACAAGACATAAAACATCTTTTTACATAAACATATTGCATTGCATTTTAAATATTTGTACTTTATTTATTTAAATTTACGCATATTCGATTTGGTTGTAATAATATATTTAGGTTTATATTTGTGCAAAATCCCCATTCAAAACTTGTATCCCCCCTCCCATAATAATTGTTGTAATAGCTTAGTTTATTTTATGCAATTTATCGCTTTATATACTATGCTTAGTAATTAGGGTTTGCATGACAAGAACAAAAATAAAGCAAAAAATAGAAAAAACCTAAATGCAAGACAAAAGAATGAAAAATGACACACATTGCACACAAGCACCCTTAGGGTTCCTCCCACTTGGTTGCCTAAATTAAAATGACCATGTTACGCACGCGAAGTATCTTGGCAAAACAAAACAAGTATAAGATCATAGTCCCTCGATGACTCTATTCAAAGGTTGCCTAAAACAAAATGATCTTGGTCCCTAAAAAATGCTAAGATACTTGGCAACATTGCTATCATGATTATACGATGACCCACACTCGTCCCGTTTACATCCAAAGATAGGGTTTCTTACCAAATCAATGGTAAGTCAACAATGTCAAAGGAATAAAAATGCACAAGAAAGACATTTGAGTAGGTAGATAGCTTCTAGTTACTTGTTCCATTTCAAAACAATCCTTGATATTTTCAAAAACAAACACACACACATTTCAAAAACATCTTACCAAAACATTGAAAACATTTTCAAAAGACAAACATCTTTATATACATTCTTACGAACGAGAATCATTACAAAGATTGCCTAAACAATGGCCTCTTTTACAAAATACTTTCAAAATCACACCAAACACCATTTCAAACAATACAAAGCAAGTGATCTAAACAAGTAACTAAGAGCCCATGGAAAACCAAGGATGAAAAGGGTGCTAGCACCTTCACTTTTCATAATCTACCCCCCGAACTCAAGAAAACATCTCAAAGGTCTTTCCTGTGCTTTTTTTACCTTTCCTTTTGGATAAAAGAAAAGTCGATGGTGAATCTTGATAACCGCAACATTTGCAAACACAAACACAAAACCTCAAGTCAGTTCTCCCACCGCATCACAATGATATTCTCATACGGGAAGTTAAAGTTCATAGACTGATAATCATCAACAACTTGATGAGCCAAATGATCTGCTAATACACTTCCTTTGATGGACTTTTGCATTGTGTATTGAATGTCGTACTCAGTCAAGATCATTTTCCACCTAGTTATCCATCCGGAAAGAGCAGGTTTCTCGAAGATGTACTTGATTGGGTCCATCTTAGAAATCAACATAGTGGTATGAGTCATCATATACTGTCTTAGCCGGCAAGCAGCCCATGCCAGAGCGTAGCAAGTTTTCTCGAGCAATGAATATCTGGTTTCACAGACGGTAAACTTTTTGCTCAAGTAATAAATAGCATGCTCTTTTCTGCCAGACTCGTCATGTTGGCCCAAAACACACCCCATAGAATTCTCTAGCACTATCAAATACATGATCAAGGGTCTTCCTTCAACTGGAGGCATGAGCATAGGAGGTTCTTGCATATATTCTTTAATTTTGTCAAAGGAAGCTTGGCATTCATTATTCCATCTGACTACTTGATCTTTCTTCAAGAGTTCGAAGATTAGCTCACAAGTAGCAGTCAAGTGAGATATAAAGCGGGCAATGTAATTAAGATGACCCAAGAATCCTCTAACTTCTTTTTCAAAATGGGGAACTGGCATTTCTTGGATGGCCTTCACATTGGAATGGTTAACTTCAATGCCTTTACCACTAACAACAAAACCTAGAAGCTTTCCAGATCGTACTCCGAATGTGCACTTGTTAGGGTTCAACCTCAACTTATACTTTTTCAGCCTCTCGAATAGCTTGTACAGGTGACTGAGATTTTCTTCCTTAGTTTGTGATCTTGCACTCATATCATCCACATATACCTCTATTTCATGATGGATCATATCATGAAACAAAGCTACCATCGCTCTTTAATATGTTTCCCCTGCATTCTTTAATCCGAATGGCATGACCTTGTAACAAAAGGTTCCCCATTGTGTAACTAAAGTGGTCTTCTCCATGTCTTCAGGAGCCATCCTAATTTGATTATAGCCGGAAAAACCGTCCATGAAAGAGAAAACTTTATGATGAGCAGTGTTATCGACCAAGACATCAATATGAGGTAGATGGAAGTCATCCTTGGGGCTTTCCCTATTCAGATCCTTATAATCTACGCACATACGAACTTTTCCGTCTTTCTTCGGTAATGGAACCACATTTGTAACCCATTGGGGATAAGATGTCACAACTAAGAATCCTGCATCAAATTGTTTCATCACTTCATCTTTTATCTTTTCAGACATGTCAGGCCTCATGCAACGAACTTTTTGTTTGACAGGAGGAAAATCTTCCTTTGTCGGCAGACGGTGAACTAAAATATCGGTATCTAACCCTGACATATCTTCATACGACCAAGAAAACACTTCCACATATTCATGCAACATCTGAACCAAACTGCTTTTGACACTGCTTTCCAAGTTAGCGTCGATCTTAACTTCTTTCTTGTCTGTCTCGGTACCTAGATTGATGACTTCAACTGACTCTTCGAGCGACTGAATAACTTTTTCCTCTTGTAATAGAAGGCTGTCTAGTTCTCCCGGTATTTCACAATCTTCCTCGCCTTCGTCTTCAACTTGGTTAATTGGACGTTCGAAGTCATAGTCGGCAATAGTAGAGTCATTGGAAATGAGATCCAGAGTGGATGAGGACCTACAAGAGTGTGTGTGTGTGGGTGCATGTAAGACACGTGGCCATTTTGAAAAATGTATTTGAAGAAAAAGAAAGACAATGAGCACAAAGATTTGAATGCAAAAGTCCAATGATTTGTATTTAATGATCATATGATGAAATGAAAATAAATAAAACCATTGACAAATGGACCATAATGCCCTGGGCCAGGCACATGGCTTAAAAGTCATTGTTTAATATTACATACAAAATGTTCTTGAATTAAAAGAAAGCAATAAACAAGTGATTACTCCTCAATGAAGGAGATGGGAACGAAGTCCTTTGCGTTCCAATTGTTGAGCTCCGTTGTAGTAGGATATACCCAATATTCAAATGCACTTTCAACATCAGAATCACCCATAGCATTGACTTCATGACTTCCAATACGGAGATGGGGCTTCCCTGCACGAGCGCGCCTCACTTCCTTCTGAGCCTTGACGCTGAAACCCAAACCACATTTGTCTGCTTTGGATGGGATCTCGAGGAGTTTCCCCAAGTATCACAACTTCCTTCTTCGACTGCAGCACAAGCATCTTTTAAACAAACCATCTTCGGCACAACCTTAACAACTTTGGAAACATCAGAGGAACATTTGGCAGTAACAATCATTGGTGGCACAACTTCAAAAGCTTGGCATGGGGTTTCTATAAATTCGCCATCCATCTCCACATATTTGAAAGATTTGAGAGGGGTTACCATGAACTCCTCCTCACCACAAACAGTGACAATTCTTTCTTTGACCGGATACTTGAGCTTTTGATGAAGAGTTGACGTTACTGCCTCAACTCCATGGATCTAAGGGCGACCCAACAAACAGGAGTAGGAACATGATGTAGAAAGTGGAGTTGAAATTCTGTGAGCCCGCCTTGATCGGGAGATCCACCTCTCATGAACTGTTCTTTTGGACCCATCGAAAGCCCTCACAATAATATCGCTTGGTTTCAAAACTAGTCCTTCACAGTCTAAATGGTCCAACGCCCCCTTGGGTAGCACATTTAAGGAAGAGCCAGTGTCAACCAGAACATGGGCTAGGGTAGTCCCCTTACATTCTACAGAAATATGTAGAGCTTTGTTATGGTTCTTTCCAAGTGGTGTCAGATCAACATCCGATAACCTCAAACCATTATCGACCGTCAAGCTTGCCACACAATTTTCAAACTGGTCAGTTGTTGTCTCATGAGGGACATCAGCCTTCTTCAAGAATTTGATTAACATCCGAGCATGAGCATCGAAACAAAGTAACAAAGATAACATGGAAATCTTAGAAGGGGTTTGCCCCAACTGCTCCATAATCTTGAAATCGCTCATTTTTATAATTTTCAATATCTCATCCATTTCTCGAGCGGAAGTGTGATCGGTGGAAATAGAACTGACTGTTTTGGAATGCTGGTTCGCGTTTGCGTTTGTTTTTGCAAAATGTCGCGGTAAGTAAGAGTCGCCACCGTCTTTTATTTTATCCAACAAGGAAAGGACAAAAGCACAGAAAAATTCATTTTCGAGATGTTTCTCGGGTTCGGGAGGTAGATTATAGAAAGGGAAGGTGTTAGCACCCTTTCTATCCGTGGTTATCCACGGGCTCTTAGGTACTTGCTCACTGTGTTTTCAAAAGTTTTCTTTTCTTTATGATTGTGGGTTTTGAAAAGAGTTTTGTTTGAAAACTTCGATTTAACTCTTGTTTCTGTCCTCAAGAGTGTATGAAGTGTTTTTGAAAACTTTGTTCAAAAAGTGTAAGTGCGAAAAATTTGTTTTGTTTTAAAGAAAGTGTAGGTGCGAAAGGTTTTGTTTTTGTTTTAAAAGGAGCAAGTACTTAAGAACATCTACCTACTCAAAAGGGAATTAAACTGTGCAAATGTCCTTTAGACAATGCTATCCCACTATTGAGGAGTAGGTAGCACCGTCGTTGGAGTTTTCAGGTCAATTCGATTTAAGGGACGTGTGGCCACTAAAGCAATGTTAGGACGTCTTAGTGGTAACCCTAATGTCTTAGATCATTTTATCCGAGGCAACTATTTCGAGGCAACTTATGATCTTTGGACAAGAGGGCGACCTCTAAAACTTCCTATACTCAATGACCACGTTCGAGGCAACCAAGTGAGGCGTACCCTAGGAGTGGCATGTGCAAATGTGTCAATTTTCAGTTATGTTTTCTTTGTACATGTTATGGTGAGCTACGGTTGATTTTAAGTTAAGATAGATCTTGTCATGCATAGCCTATTATTCATACATCTAGCAGTTAATAGTTGCGGAAAATAAAACTAAGCTATTACAAGGCGTCGGGTATTTACATCGCCAAAAACAACCCTTGAAATTAAAATGCGGAAAGTAAAATAAAGCGATAAATAATTAAAGTCCTAATTAAAAGCTATTACATTCCGGGAAACAGATACAATAATATGATAAAATGGATCGCGTGCGGGAAATTAAATCGGATGCGAGTTTTTTGGGTTTTGACCCTTTTTTATTAAAGAAAGGATTTTTGTTTATTTTTGAATTAAATGGAATTAAATTAAATGAACAATTAAATTAAATTAAATAATGAAAATATTTTTGGATTTTTGAGTTTTTAAAGAAATAAAATAAATTGAATTAATGCTAATAAAAACCTAATATTCTAAATTGATTTTAAATATTGCAAAAAATATTAAAAGTTAAATCTAATTAAAATTAAATTGATTAAATTAATTTATTTACAAAAATAAAAGGGATGAAGTTAATTTTAATAAATAAAATATTTTTTGTGTTTTTGATTTTATTAGGAAAAAATGTTAGTTGGTTAGTGATTAATAAAAATAATAACGATTAATTAATTAAAGGAAAATAATAAAAATAGAGAGAGAGTTTAGGAATATACGGACCTGATTGGAGGGGTGAAACAGCTGTTGGCGTCATGTGTAAACTGTTTTGTTTTGGCCATTTGTGTTTTGGCTTTTGGCCATTTGTGTTATGGCTTTTGGCCATTTGTGTTCTAGCCTCAACGTTCCTTAACCTTATCAGGATGTCTGTCACGCCATGTATTGGTGTCATGTGTAAGCTGTTCTTTTTTGGCCATTTGGATTTTGGCTTTTGGCCATTTGTGTTTTGGCCTCAACATTCCTTAATGAACCTGCATGGGATCCTGTCTAAATCCTTTTGATCATGGAGATCAAATCAACCTTACCCTTACTGGAAAAGTAGTGACATGAATGCTTTTATGCCCTTTTGATCATGGAGATCAAGCCAGCCTTACCCTTACTGAAGAAGTAGTGAGATGTTGGTTTGTAACTGAGATGACTTGTTTGTAGTGAGATGTTGGTTTGTAACTGGGATGGCTTGTTTGTAGTGAGAGAGGGATTTGTAATAAGGATTTCAAGGTTTTAGGGTTCTTGAAAGAATTTGATATTCTGACAGCGTTGTGGCAAGGGTTTTTTTTTCTCTCCTCGGTTTGTGTGAAAATAATGTGATTATATAATGGAAATTAGAGTAAAGAAAATGGGCTTTGAATGTGTAATTGGGCCTCTAATGTTCACTTGAGTTCGTCACTTTCTATGCTAAATCGCATGGACTTAAGTGCAATTTTTGTAATTGAAATGTGAAAACAAAATGTAGCTGACATCGAGAACTAACTCCTGTCCAAAAATCGGCTCAATCGGATAAACGGTGAATTAGTTATGAATTTTTGAAGTTTCAGCTTAGACAAACTTATTTTGGGCTCCAGTGTCGACTCTGACACGTTCTTCAATAAAAAACTGGTATTGATCGGAGCATAATTCGGTCTCGACTTTTGAAGAAAAGTTGTAGATCTCTGAGTCAGTGACCTTGTGTAAAAATATGAGCCCAATCCGATAAAAATTGACCGAGTTATGAATTTTCGAAGTTTCGGCCTAGATGAAATAATATTCAGCATTCAGGATTTTCGGCATGTCGCGCACTCTGAGCAAAAAACGAAGGCCTTTTGAATACCGTTTGAACTCAATACCTTATGTGAAAATGTAGCCAACTCAATTTGTGAAAATTTTGCACCAGAACCAGCTCAATACGATGAAAATCGACCAAGTTATGATTTTCTGAACATGACGCAAATAAACTTCTGTCACAAATTTTCTGTACGAAAATACTTGATAAATCCATATTTTGGAAGACTTTCTGATTGAAATTGGCTTCCAGCCGTGAGAGATGAAAACATAGATGACGTCAAGACGGAATTTTGGCCACCGGAACGGGTTCAAAACGAGCCACGATCTTCAAGTTATGAATTTTTTAGCGCGTAAAAACTGCATTTTCAGCACACTTTTTTCACCATATTTCTTCGAGAAAACTCACACAGTCGGATACCTTCTGAACTTGAGCATACGTTAGGACATTAAAGAGAACTTGAGGTCATTTAGATGTAAGGACCTTGATGCAAAACAAAACCCTAATTTTGAATTGACTGCCTTAGGAGATGATTTGACTGTACAACCCTTGAGCCATTTTGAGCAATTTGAAGATCATTCTTGACAAATCTTGAGGAATATGGGAGGGAAAATTTTGGGGTACAACAGGAAGGTTCCCCATCAGCAACGTCTTTTACAGGTATTTCTGTCTCAACAGGCTCAACTACCTTCTCTTTTCCCCTTGTGTCAGTACTTGGCTTAGCAGCAGTGATGCGTACAGGTGCCTTTGTAACAACTGGTGGTGAGATGTTGGGTGAAAAGATTCTCCCAGTTCTGGTTACCTTACGTGAGCCAGTATTGTTACCAACGTCATCAGCTTTGCTTTCTTCAGTCCAAGCATCTTATTTTATCCCATGGTAAAACACCTTAGCACCATAGTTCCATGGCACAACTTTGTTGGAAGAGTACTAAATTGGTCCGAGAGCGGTAATTATCAGAGGAGCAACAGTTGGTTCATTTAAAATCCTGATAGGACCCTTGGAGGATATTCTAACAGGCTTATTTGAGATAGTTATGATGGAGAGATCTTCACACTTATTGGTCAAACTTTTGGCAAGCGGTGTCTTCTCAAATAGGATCTCATGGCTATTCATCAGGCGTTGAATGTCTTCCTTCAGCCCTTTGCATCCATTGAGTTATTTGGCACAACAAACACAATCCTTCAAACAGTCAGGGAAAATCCTGGCTTTCAACAGATTCTTTTTGATGATGTTTAACAGAGTAGTCAAGTCTTTGACGGAGGAAACAAAAATGGTATCTTCAACAGCATTGACACCCTTGCCATGATTTGGCATAGGCGCGGTGATTACATTCGGAGTTGGAGAAGGATCAAATTCAATGGTCTTGTTGTCTATTAAGTCTTGAATTTTATTTTTTAGTGCCCAGCATTGGTCAGTCTCATGCCCGAGACTATTTGAGTGATATGCACATTTGGCATTCGGATTGTACGTTGGTGAAGAGGTATCTAGATTGGCTGGAGGATCACGCAATGTCACCAAATTAGCCTTTAACAAGTGTTGTAAGGCTTGGGATAGTGACTTTCCTATCCTTGTGAATTGTCTTGGTGGAGCCTGAAACCGTTGATGATTGGCAGATGGTCTTTGAGCAGGAGTTAGATTAGAAATTCTGACGGCATTAACAGACTGGCGGTCATCCTTCTTGGTACGGGCCCTTGCCCCATACTCAACATTGATTTCTTTCTTTGCAGTAAAAGGTTTCTTTACGGGATTGGAAGTGGATGCAGATGCCATGGGAATCTTCCTGCTTTTGATACCGCTTTCAACTCTTTCACCCATTAAGATCAGCTCAGTGAAACCAGAAGAAGAACAGCCAACCAATAAGTTAAAGAATGGACCAGATAAATTGCCCATAAACATGTCAATGTGCTCCCTATCAGTCAAAGGTGGTTGAACCCTACTAGCAAGATCTCTCCACTTATGGGCGTATTCTTTGAACCCTTCATTCTTCCCCATTGTCATGTCTTGTAACTGAACTCTTGTCGGCGCCAAGTCGGCATTATACTGGTATTGGTGGTAGAAAGCGGTGGCTAAGTCTTCCCATGTATGGATACGGGAACCGCCCAATTGGTAAAACCACTCTAGTTGCATCCCAGTCAAGCTTTCTTGAAAAAAGTGAACCCAAAGTTTCTTGTCAGCGGTGTGCGGTTGAATCTTGCGCACATAAGACTTTAGGTGTAGTTTTGGGCAGGAAACCCTGTCGTATTTTGCAAAGACTGGTATGTTGAATTTGTGGGGAATGACAACCCCGGATATTAAACCTAAATTATCAAAATCCAAACTGGGGACGGCTTGAATGTCAACGGCCTTCAATCTGTCTTCTAACTGCTTGTATTTGACATCGGCGGGAGGATACTGCTCGTCAAAATAATCATTATCAGACGCTTGATCATTGATACACCCATTCTGGGTACTCCTAGCTTCTCCAATCTGATGCTCGTCTTCCTACGATGAGTCTTCCACTACCGGGATTTGACGGACCGACTCTTTGAATCTTCTACCCATGTTGACTAGGGCTTTCCTCTTTGGGTTCTTTTTGGCTGCTAGCAACGCCATCAAGTCTTGTTCCCCCTGGCTAGGGTCAGCAGGGTCTCTTGAAACTGAGAGTTTTGTGCTTGTAGGTCATTCACTGTTTTCTCGAGATCCATCTTGCTGAAATAAACAACAGAAAGATAAGGAAACCTGTCATGGAAAACTTGTTATGTTATGATGCATGGAAGATGTGTATGCAAATGATTTCAAGGATTTATTAAATTTAAATTTGTATAGAAAAAGAATGAACAAACGTCAAATTTCATTAATTAGTTCAAAATGATTACATCATGCCTCTTGGACTTACAAAATAAATCTCTAAGATAAAAAGGTCGAACGCATCCTCTTCGGTGCAATGTAGGCGTTCAAACTTTGTTCTTCATGTAGCTGCTTTGTAAGCTCCAAGACCTTTTTCTCACTAGCGTAGAATTGAGCTTCAAAGATATCTAGTTCTTCCTTTAGCTGAATCCAACCCCTTTGCAAGTCTTCGAGAGAAGTAGGCATGTCGGGATGGAGGACAGTGTACGAGACATCTCCTTCAACCACAGGCTCCATAATAACTGGTAAGATGGAGGGATAAGGCATCACGATCTTCTGAGCATGAGCTCGTACCCATCTAAGGTAGGGCTCAAGGGGAATGGAATTCTTGTGTCCCATCGTCTTACTATCCATTTTTCTTACCATCCTTCAAGCTCGTATAAACTTCTGACAGTAACCTTGATCGTTGCTCTCGTAGTCGAATACCACTCCTTGGATGAGCATATCACGAGGACCATCTCTTCAGGCATATCCAAACTGTCGTAAATATAAGCAAGGATTGTAAGTGACACCTCTTCTAATGCCAAGAAAAGGGACATTAGGTAATTCCCCACAATGGTCGATGATAGTAACGTTCTCCAAGGATCGAGAACACCAATGAATATCCGAATGTCTAAGCATCATCAACCTATGGGACCACCTCAAACCTTGCTCGTTCTTCAACACAGACCGAGGAATATGCGAAATAAACCATTTATCCAAGAGAGGAGTGCAACACATGAGGATCCCTCTCTTCCTCATAGTGCGAGAGTGAAAAGAATGTAGGGTATCTCCCAACAAAGTAGGCACTTGATTGTGAGACATGAAGATTTTGACAGCATTCACATCTATAAGTTCATCAGGGTTTGGAAACAAAACCATCCCATAGATGAGAAGGGCCAAGATTTCTTCAAAAGCTTGTAAGTACAAAGAGTTCCAACAATCTTGAGCTTTCTCAATTAAGAACTTGGCTAAGAATCCTTTGACACCACTCCTTGTTTCCCAATTGGTCGTGACATCAGATTGTTGCAAGTGTAGTGCTCGGGAAATCTCTTCAGGTTTTGGATCTCTTTCCGTACTGTTGAAAGGTAGTTGATTGAGAATGGGAATTATCAAGAGTTAAGAGAATTCTTCCAGAGTAGGCACAATTTGATAATCGAGAAAAGTGAAGAAATGGTGTAGAGGATCAAAGAACTGGAAAATCACCTTCATTATATCTTCATCAGTGCTAGAGGTAACCAAGCTTAGGAGGCGACCATGTCTTTCGGTGAATGAAGAATTCTAAGGAACCCTTGATGCTAACTCTTTGAGTTGAGAAGGAATTCTTACGAGATTGACTTGGATAGTATTCATGCGGATGGAAGCCATGTCCTACAAAACAGAACAAAGATAAATCCCAATAATCCTTGAAATGGTTAGTGAGAATGAGTATGATGTTATGTACAAATAAGTATATACACATAAGACAAACAAGTCCTTAGGTTTAGGCTTGCATGGAGTTTTATAGGTAAGTACCCTCTTGAAGTTTAGTTGGCTCAACCTGTCCTAGTAATAGTAATTGGGTTCTAAGGGATCTCAATATCACTGATTTTCTTGTCGGGCATTGTTTCAGCGCAAGCCTCTTTCATGGCGACCGAAATATCCCGAGAAGTCCGATCTCAATGAGCATAGTATCGAGTATCAACCAAATTTAGACTGCACCAAAGCCGGCTATCTCACTACTTCCTAATGGCCAAGTTGGTCAAGTAAAGGTTCTAAATTCAGTTAGTGCTTCATGACACCACATAGCGGTCCGTATTCTCCTTGACTATTCAAGGGCTACCGGTAACTACAAATGTGTCACACTAACATATCTATTTCTTAGACCGTGTCGGTATACCCCGCACAGTTTCCACAATGTATTGCTACCTACCTATAAAGTATCCCAAATCCGGGTAGAGGATTAAAACAAGCCCAAACAAGGAACCAAAATGTAAATCAAGCAAGTCAAACAATGAAAGCAAATAAAGGTGATCTAGCCCTAAGGTAACCCCACTTTTAAGTATGTCCTTAGTAGAGTCGCCAGTTCTGTAATACGGTGGGAGAACTGACTTGGGATATTTTATGTTTGATCGCAATTATTGCGGTTAGCAAGAGTCGCCACCGACTTTTCTTTTATCTAAAAGGAAAGGTGGAAAAGAACAGGAAAGGCCTTTGAGATTATTTCTTGAGTTCGAGGGGTAGATTATGAAAAGGGAAGGTGTTAGCATCCTTTTCATCCATAGTTATCTATGGGCTCTTAGTTACTTGCTAGATCACTTGTTTTTGTTTGAAAATATGCTTTGTGGTGGCTTTTGAAAGTATTTTTGAAAAGGAGCCTTCGTTTAAGAAAACTTTGTAATGGTTCTCGTTCGTAAGAACGTATACAAAGTGTTGGACTTTTGAAAATATTTCATGTTTTGAAAGTGTTTGGTGTTTGTTTTGAAAATGAGCAAAGATGTTTGTTTCGAAAGTGAGCAAGCAACTAGGAACAATCTACCTACTCAAAAGTCTTTTGTTCATTTCTTCCTTTCCTTTGATATTACTATCTCATCATTGATTGGTAAGAAGCCTTATCTTTGGGTGTAAAGGGATGGGCGCGGGTCATTGTATAATCATGATAGCAATGTTGTAGGATATCTTAGCATTTCTCTTTGAGGGACTAAGATCATTTGAAAGGAAATATTCGTAGCGCCATCGAGGGACTATGATCTTATATTTTTGATTGTTTTTGCTAAGATATCCCACATGCGTAACATGATCATTTTATAAGGCAACAAGTGGAATTACCCTAAGGGTGCATGTGTGAATAGTGTGTTTGATTTGCATGCATTTAATCTTGGATAAGGGTTATCTACTTATTGATTTTATCTTTCCATACAAACCCTAATTACTAACATTTATATAAAAGCGATAAATTACGGAAAGTAAAATTACTACGCTATTACATCATTAGGGGATGGGGTATACAAATTTACAAATGGGGATTGCAAGAAATTAAACCTAATTATCTATTACAACCATATTGAATATTGTACAAGGAATGAATAAATAATATACAAGAATATAAATGGAAAAGAAAAGGACTTTTGTTTGGATTTTTGAGGAAAGGGTTTTAGCGTAATTATCTAAAAGAAAATGATTAATTAAATTAAGAAAATTAAGCCTAAACTAATTAAGAAAAACAAAATAAGTTAGAAAATATTTTTTAGGGTTTTCTTAAGAAAAGGATTTTAGTTTAATAAAAATGACATGGGAATTAATTAATTAAAAGAAAACCTAAATTCTAAGTTGATTTTAATTAAAAACAAGAAAATAACTAAACCTAAATCTAATTATTAATTTATTAAGAAAAATAATTAAATTTGTTTAAGAAGATATTTTTGTCTTTTTGTTTTATAAAGAAAATGAAAATATAAGCATGTAAGTAATAAAGAAAAATATTTTTTTGGATTTTTATTAATAATAATAATAATAATAAAAATAGTAATAAAAATAATAAATAAAAATAAAATAAAATAAAAATTTAAAAATAAAAGTCAGGGGGGTTAGAAATGGGATTTGGGAGTTCGTTAGAAAAAACAATTTCCAGTTTGGCCCAAATGGTGTCTTTTTGTAATCAGAAAAAAAAAAAAAAAGGTTGGGCTTGTATTGTAGTAAGCAAGCAGGGGTGTGTTGCAGCAACAAAGGAATGGCCCAGTGGTTAAGCCCAGCGCGCTTGTTGTGTGACAAAAAGGAGAAAATGCTGAAAAATAATGACAAAAGGCAGCGCTGGGACTTCAACCCATGACCTTGACCATAAATGCACACTTTCTTTACCACTGGGGTGGCTGTACATCCGTGAACTTAAATGAAACAATAAATACATAACACAAAACATGTTCCAGAAATGGCTTCATCTTCAACCTCCAGCCATGATTCCTGTAACTCACTCATTTCTCAACAAAAATGAAAAATGTTAACATGAAAGTTGCTCCATTTTTCCATACGAATCCAACCATATAAATATCATAAGTTATAAATAAAAGATGAATGAGAATTTCTAATGGTACCAAATTCTGACCTAACTTTTTCAAAAAGTTCAAACTTAAAATTCTCACTACTCAAGTAATATAAATGAATTTTAAGGACATGGTCATCTTCAGGGCTATGATATCTACATTTTGTTTTTGAAAATGGAAAGCTAACAATGCCTATATGAAGATTTCAAAAGTCAGAAAACTTACTTCAAAAATGGAATTCGTGTTTTGCAAATGAGCATGATTCAAGGTACTGCAATGATCATGTTAGCTTCCTTGAGTCCTTAGGAAGCTAATGCAATACTTAGCTTGAGTAGAGAGTGGCTGAAATGGCCTAGAGAAGTCAAGATGCAAACCTCTGCTTTTGATTATGGAAGATGGAGAAGATGATGTTACAGAAATGTAACATGTATTTGGTTAAGTTATATTTGAGGTATAGAAGCTTTGTGGAGGGTTTGGAAAGGAAACGCACGAGTGGATTTTGTGTTTCAAATTTCTTGGCCAAAAATGACAACAATGGTGATTTTTGCACAACTCTGAGTTTGGGAGAGTTTGAGGGTGATTTTGATCGTGTCTTAGATCACAAATGATGTCTCTATTTATAAGCAAAAAGTTTGGATGCTTGGAGAAATCAGAAATCAAGAATCACATGTTTGTGGATTTTTATTTATTTTTGAAGAAAGCTTGAAAAATGTGGTTCCAATGCACAAGTACATGGTTTATAGGGTGGCTTAGAAGCTTTAAACATGTTGCTTCTGAGCATACATGTTGTGTGTGTTTAGAACAACAAGTTAGAGGCTCAAGAAGAGTGGACTTTGTGATTAAAGCCACTTTTCAAAAATGGCAATGCTGCCTTTCTTCCTAAAATGGTATTAAGCATGGACAATGCATTGAATGCTTGGATTAGGGCATAAAAATTTGCGTAATCATCCGACTAAATGTAGACTTAGGGGTTAATAGACTTATGGAACAAGATTATGCAGCATGTTTAACATTGGACCAAAAGGTTCTTCATGAAGAAATGACTTGTAATTCATGTTTGAAATCCTAACTTCTTGCCTTCGATTCTCTTAGCTCAAGTATGGTCTCAATGAATTATTTGACATTTTAGAAAGCTTGTAACATCCTATACAACCTTCATGTTGGACATTTTTTAAAATTCAATTTGGAACTAGGTGAAAAATTGCCATGAAGTTAGGTCAAAATCCTGCCTAACTAGGGCAAAATTTCACTAAGTCTTTTAAGTTTCATGAACATTTCTTCACAAAATCATAACTTGAAATCTAAGCTTTTCTAGGAAAAAATTCTGCCCTACAATGTTTTAGATCTCATTGATATCTACAACTTTCATGTTGGATGTTTCCTTTGAATCATCTTGCACCATGGTGGAAATTTGGCACAAAGTTGTGAAAAAAGTGAATTTTCCAACACTTAGAAAAAATTCTAAGTCTTGGAAATTTGACTTTTCAAAGATGAAATTTGAATTTTCAATTCCTTGATGAAAAAGTTTCATATTTTGACATGTCTTGATGAATTGTAATCTTTGAAACTTTATTTTGATCAAAAAGTCAAAGTTTGACTTTTCAGTGTACAATTGACTTTTCATTAGTTGACTGAAACTCAATTATCAATCAGTTGATCTTGAGAAATGTTTTGAGCCATGCAATTAGGTAAAAATTATGTATTTGAATACTTGAGATCATTGCTTAAACCAATAAGTCATTTGTTAGGTCAAAAGTAAAAAATTAAACCTCCTCAGTCAAAACCCTAATTTTGACCATTTTGCCCTTTTGATGATCTGATCAAATTTCTTGAGGAATTATGATCCAAACTTGATCAATTGACATATATGAGTTCATAATGTTTATGTGGATAAAACATTATGAAGTTTGACTGTAAATTTGACCATAGTTGACTTTTTCCCCAATATAGTTGATTTTAGGTCATCTGATCAATTGACTGAGCAAAAATGTAATCCTAGACTTGAAACTTGACATGAGCAATCTTGAGGGTCCAAAATGATCCATGAAAGTAATATGGAGCCTTGAAAGTCCAATTGTCCTTGTGAAAACTCAAACCCTAAATTTCAGTTGTCAGTGTTGAGGAAGTGTCTTGAGCTGATCAGACCTTATGTAGTCTTGAATCAATGGAGATCTTATGAGAGATTTCTTAAGAAATAAGAGGGAAAATTTTGGGGTACAACACAGAGTCATCAAAGATATGAGCAATTTGAATTGATATGGATGGACTCCATCGAAGGAGCTGATCAGAGCCATTCAAAGGAGACAATCAGAGTCATTCGAACGAGGGCATTCGAAAGTCAAATGTGTCCAGGTTCATAGAAAATTCAAAAAGGAACAAGAAACCATGTCTTTGGAAAAGTTTCAAAGTGACATTCATGGCCTTAAAACACCAACTTAATGGTTGTTTATTCCTTTGCCCTCTTGTCCCCTGCATCCCCTCTATATAAGGAGCACACTAGCAAGCTCCAAACACGCCTAGATACAGCCTGAAAGAGTCATATGAAATTGCAAAAATAAGCAAAGTTGTCAAATTCCTAAACACGTTTCCAGCCATCCTCAGTCCAAACAAAGGATTCAAACACATTCCTAGAAGTCTCCTGAAGCTTTCCAATCGTTAGCACGCATTAAAGCATCATGAAACACCTAATTCAGTACCTCATAATTTGCATTTTTTCAAACTCGTTTTCTTTGATTCATGTAATATAAATCTGTTTTGACCATGCATTATTGTTCATATGAGTGTGTGCAAGCTTTCTGTATAGGTGGATTTAAGTTTTGATGCAGGAATGATGTTTTACCATGGCTAGAGTTTATACCTCCGAATTTGGGTTTTTCAAATCAGCCAAAATTAGACCCAACTAAGGGCACCATCATGCTCAAGAGGTCGAGGCCAATTGATCTATGGCCTCACATTTAATTTATTCTGTGTATTCTGGATGTTTCGAGATACATGTTCTATAATGACAAATAAAAACTATCAATATAGGTTTATATACCTAAAACGAAGGAGCAAGGAAGAAGACAAGGCGTGGCAGTTTCCAATTGGCCCATTCAAACCCATCGCACATTTTTATTTTTATTTTTAGTATATTTGATTTTGTTTTATATATAATACTATGCTTTGGTTATGTAAACGAATGAACGGGTTAGCTCAGCTGGTAAAGGCGCGTATGTGTGAATAAAGGGACCTGGGTTCGAGTCCCATGTCCAACATTTTCTCATTTTTCTAACAATATTCATGAAGATCCCATGTAAAGCATGGTCAGATGCGCACCATGCACCCTCAGCCTAGGTGATAACGAGAAATCATATCATATAATTACTGCGCTTTTTATCGATTTTCATATTACATTGAGTCGTTTAACTCCCGATTGTTTCGAGTTTTTGTGTCTTTTCAAAGGTACAACATTTGTCAACTCAAATTAATGAAAAAGGATCACATGAAGGAAGCTAACCGAGAATCAGAAGAAAAAGAACCAAATCTGCAAAGTCTGCAGATTTTGTAGCAGTGACGACCATCACACCCTATGACGATCGTAACGCTTCCACAACTAGAAGAACGCTCGTCACACATCATTGACGAGCGTAACGCGCTATCTAAGCGCATTACGACCGTCACACCCTCATGACGACCGTCACACGCTTAAAAGCAACGTTATGAATTAATGGAGACGTGGGCAACGTTGTGGGCAGTTTCTTCTCCTATATTTCCTCAACCTCAGTAACCATGCATCCGGGTCTTCCTCCACTCAAGCTTTTCCAGAATTTTCTCAACTGCAAAATCTTCTTCTATATATATGTGGTAGTCCAATGGATGATGGTCGAAGAATTTTCTACAGAATAAAATTGCTGCTTTTCTATATTAAACTATATTATTTATTTTTGAACCATTTTCATTCGTACTGTAATTTTTATTTCCAGAATTAGTTTTAGAGTGTTAATTCTTCATCTAAGAATTAACACAGTTATAGATTTCGATTAAATTGCAAGGAATTTGTAAGCATCCAAGATTACCACAGCAACATTATTTCCAGTTTTTTTTATGCTATTGATATTTATTTATTCTTGAGTTATGTCATTTATTTTTATGGATTATATATTAAGTTGCATAGTTACTAAATATATTATGTCCGGCTAAATTAATTTGTACCGGTATGTGACTCCTAAGTACCGAAAGAATTTAGTGATAACTTGGCTAAAAACATTTATAAATAATTTCTGGTTTCCAATTTCCATGTTTAATTTAACTACCCTTGTCACGAGAGTGAGAGGATAATTAACACGATTTTGCCACGAGAGTGGAAAATTAAATAAGGCAAGAACCTGCATGCGAGAGCTGGGGTTCGACCCATATAGTGGTAACGTAACATTAATTTTTAAATACATGAGAGTGTTTTAACAAATTAATTAAACGAAAATTGTTTTCAAAAAGTGTTATTAAATTTAAAGTGCATCCACTAGGTTTAGTAGCATGACTTATTTCATGAACACGAGAGTGTATGTCTCAGGTTTTTAAACAATTCTTTTTTACCGAAATACTTTATATGCCAAGCGATTCACCGAATTCCCGAAGTCCGGCTATCACATACCGGTATAGCTATTACTATTATTTTTAATTAAACTATTTTCCCCCTAAAACCAAATATTCATCGCTTAGTTAAACAATTGTAGCATTAGATCGTATGCGATTGATCCTCAGTCTTTGTGGGTTCGATAATCATTTAAAACTAGAACGACTAAACTGTATACTTGCAGTTAGTATCCCAATAGACTCATAAAGTCCCGATCAAGTTTTTGGCGCTGTTGTCGGGGACTGATTAGTCAATTAAGTACGATTCTTCTGTTGCACGTTTAGACTAGGCAACAGAAACCCTTTTTCGATTTATATGCCAAGGACTCGCTCACAAGGCGAACCACTTGACAAATCGACGGACGAACCTGAACGCATCCTTTCCGTAAAACGTGTAGTCAGGGATTACTGTTTAAATCACGCTATTCCTTTACCCAAACCCGAAATTAAGATCGATTACGAAACAGATTCTAATTCTTCCTCTGAAACCGAAACTAATCCAGAAGTAGACATGGCCGAAGAACAAAGGACCCGTCCACTGAAGGAGTACGCAGCTCCATCACAACAAGAACCCCACAATAGCATTGCTGCACCAGCAATAAATCGAAACGATTTTGAGTTGAAACCGTCATTGATATCAGCTACCCAACAACGCCAATTCTCTGGAGATCCTACCGAGGATCCAAATGAACATCTTACAAAATTCGTTCAATTTGCCGACACAGTTATAGCAAATGATGTTAGTAAAGATGCAATAAGATTACGTCTTTTCTCTTTCTCGTTAAGAGATAGAGCTTGGGCTTGGTTGCAATCCTTGCCGTCAAATTCTGTCACTACGTGGGAAGGACTTAAGATTGTATTTTTAGCACGATACTTTCCTCCAAGCAAGACTGTTGCACTAAGAGCCCAAATCAACGGATTTAGGAAGAAGGATACCGAATCGCTATTTGATGCATGGGAACGCCGCAAAGATATGATGCGAATGTGCCCACATCACGGATTAGAAAAATGGCTGATCATCCACACATTTTATAATGGACTCTTGTACAACACAAGACTCTCTATAGATGCCGCCGCAGGTGGTACACTGATGGACAAGCCTTACGACAAAGCTAACCAACTCATTGAAAATATGGCTCAAAACCACTATCAATGGGGAGGAGAAAGAACACCTGTGGAGAAAACTCAAACCAAAAGTGGGATGTACGAGATTAGTAGCCTAGATAAAGTTAATGCTAAGGTAGATGCTCTTACCCAAAATATAGAAAGCTTGACCTTACCACCTGCAGCCACCGTGGTTGCAATTACCCCAAACTGCGAAGTTTGTGAGGTTCCTGGTCATGTTGGAACCGAATGTCAAATCTTAGCAGAAATATCAGCTGATCAGGTGAATTATGCTCAAGGTAATCCTTATGCTAATACCTATAATCCTGGTTGGAAGAACCATCCTAACTTCTCGTACAAGAACAATAATGCTTTATATGCACCTGGCCAAGCACCTGCTGTACCTCCAGGGTATCAAAAACCTGCTGTTAACGTTCCTAACATTCCTAAGAAATCTAACCTTGAAATCCTAATGGAAAATTTTATCGCTAATCAAGCTCAACAAAACAAAGAATTCCTCAATCAAAATGTTCACACCGGTGAACAATTGAAGCTATTAGCGAATAAGGTAGATGCCCTAGCAACTCATAATAAAATGTTAGAAACCCAAATCTCCCAAGTAGCACAACACCAAGCTAGTTCTGCCGCACCTGCTGGTACATTTCCTGGACAACCACAACCCAATCCTAAAGGACACGCTAATGCTATCACATTACGAAGTGAGACAGCACTCGATGGACCGATAGATCCTAGACTCCAAAATCTGACCATGTATCAGAAACCTGAAAAGGAAGCAGAGAAATCGAAAGAGCAATCTGAGACTGTAGAGGAAGACGCGAATGAGAACAGAGAGGTTTCAGAAAAACCTTACGTACCTCCACCGCCATATAAACCACCAATTCCATACCCTTAAAGACTTGCAAAATCCAAAAACGAGGGGCAGTTCAAGAAATTTGTAGAACTTCTGAAACAATTAAATGTTACTATTCCATTTACAGAAGCTATAACCCAAATGCCGTCATATGCTAAATTCCTAAAAGAGATATTGTCTAATAAGAAAAAAAATCGTTGAAAACGAAACCGTTATGCTAACCGCCGAATGTAGCGCCATAATTCAAAATAACATGCCTCCAAAGCTAAAAGATCCTGGTAGTTTCTCCATACCATGTGTAATTGGAAAATCTCTCATAGACAAAGCTCTATGCAATTTAAGAGAAAGTGTTAGTCTAATGCCCTTATCTATTTGCGAGAAGCTCAAACTAGGTGACATGAGACCTACCAACATGTCCCTACAACTAGCCGACAAATTAGTCAAATTCCCTGTTGTTATGCTAGAAAACATTCCTGTCCGAATAGGACAATTTTACATACCGACTGACTTTATAATAATGGACATCAAGGAAGATTCAAACATTCCCATCATACTAGGAAGACCATTTTTAGCTACTGCAAGAGCCATTATTGACGTTAAGAAAGGAAAGCTTACCTTCGAGGTAGGAGAAGAAAAAGTAGAATTCATTCTTTCCCAATTCTTCAAAGCCCCTGCTATAGATGACTCATGCTGTTTCCTAGATATTATTGATGAATGTGTCAAAGAACTAGAAAGCGAAGAAGACACCTATTCTGGGATGTTGAAAATTCCGACGCCAACTAGCCTCAAGGACGATGACTGGAAACAAGAACATCAAGATGCCAACCTAAGCGAATGTTTCGCCTTAACACCCGATCCTACCCCAACTGATAAGAAAACTGGTATAGAACTTAAAACGTTACCTGAAGATCTTAGGTATGAATTTTTAGATAAAGAACTCGAACGGCCACTTATAGTCAATGCCAATTTAGGAAAGATCGAAACCGAAAAACTTCTTAATGTGTTAAGGAAGTATCCAACCGCGTTAGGCTATAATATATCAGATCTAAAAGGAATAAGCCCTTCTCTCTGTATGCACCGCATTATGCTGGAGGAGGACTGCAAGACTTCTAGAGAACATCAAAGACGAATAAATCTTATCCTAAGTGAAGTCGTTAAGAAAGAAGTATAGAAACTACTAGAGGCAGGCATCATATACCCAATATCAGATAGTAACTGGGTCAGTCCAGTTCACGTAGTACCTAAGAAAGGAGGTGTTACAGTTATAACAAACACAAAAGGCGAATCGGTGGCACAACGTACCCAAACAGGATGGAGAATGTGTATCGATTATAGAAAACTAAACAAAGCTACACGCAAGGACCATTTCCCATTACCATTCATTGATCAAATGCTCGAGCGCTTAGCCAAACATTCCCATTTCTGCTATCTTGACGGATACTCGGGATTCTTCCAAATTCCCATTCATCCTGATGATCAAGAGAAAACCACGTTCACATGCCCCTATGGTACCTTTGCATACCGAAGAATTCCATTTGGACTATGTAACGCACCTGCAACTTTCCAACGATGCATGATGGCGATTTTCGCACTTTTTAGACGGAATTATGGAAGTATTCATGGACAATTTTTCTGTCTGTGGAGAAAGTTTTTACGGATGTTTATCAAACCTTGAACTAGTACTAAAACGATGTGTCAATGTCAACCTAGTGCTCAATTGGGAAAAATGTCACTTCATGGTAAGACAAGGAATTATGTTGGGTCATATTATATCTAACAGAGGGATTGAAGTCGATAAAGCAAAAATTGAGATTATCAAAAACCTTCAACCACCCAAAACAGTTAGAGAAATAAGAATTTTTTCTAGGACACGCTGGTTTTTACCGACGTTTTATAAAAGATTTCTCTAAAATCACTAAGCCGCTAACTGAATTATTAATGAAAGAAGCTGAGTTTTTTTTTAATGATAAATGCTTAAACGCATTTGAGACGCTTAAAGAAGCCTTAATTTCAACACCTATTATGCAACCTCCTGATTGGAACCTACCATTTGAAATAATGTGCGATGCAAGCGATTATGTTGTAGGCGCAGTCCTAGGACAACGCAAGGATAAAAAGCTTCACGCTATTTACTATGCAAGCAGAACACTCGATCCCGCACAAATGAATTACGCCACTACGGAGAAGGAACTCTTAGCTGTTGTATTCGCATTGGACAAATTTCGTTCCTACTTAGTGGGCACCAAAATCATTATTTTCACAGATCATGCTGCGATCCGATACTTGCTAAGTAAGAAAGACGCCAAACCACGACTACTTATATGGATCTTACTCCTACAAGAATTTGACTTGGAAATCAAAGACAAAAGAGGGACTGAGAACGTGGTAGCGGACCATTTATCAAGATTGGATGGAATCCAAACCGAGAGTGTTCCCATAAACAAGATTTCCCATATGAACGCCTTATTGCTAAACTAGAGATAGCTCCTACCGACAATTTAGATCAACACAATGAACATTTAACAACTGCGGTAGTAAAAGCCATTTGTACCAACGCCACATTACCGTGGTACGCTGATTTCGTTAACTACTTAGTCGCCGGTGTTCTACCACCTGATATAACGTACCAACAGCGGAAGAAATTCTTCCATGATCTTAAACACTACTTTTGGGATGAACCACTACTCTTTAAAGGAGGCGCTGATGGTATCTACCGTCGCTGTGTTCCTAACGATGAAATAGACGACGTCATTACCCATTGTCATTCCGCCCCTTATGGTGGACACGCTAGTACATCAAAAACTTGTGCAAAAATACTTCAAGCTGGCTTCTTTTGGCCTACTCTATGGAAAGACGTCCACGTAGCAATTATGAACTGCGATAGATGTCAGCGTACAGGAAATATATCTAGACGTGACGAAATGCTGCAAAAAGGAATTCTCGAAGTAGAAATTTTCGATGTGTGGGGAATTGATTTCATGGGACCGTTCCCCACATCTTTTGGAAATAAGTATATATTGGTAGCTGTTGACTACGTATCAAAATGGATTGAAGTCGTCGCTGCACCCACAAACGATACACGAGTAGTACTTAAACTATTCAAGCATCTCATCTTCCCATGATTCGGTGTACCAAGACTAGTAATCAGTGATGGCGGTTCCCATTTTATCTCTAGGATTTTCGAAAAACTACTTTCAAAATATGGCGTTAAACATCGCATAGCCACACCATACCATCCTCAAACGAGTGGACAAGTGGAAGTGTCAAATAGGGAAATTAAACAAATCTTTGAGAAAACCGTAGCCACATCTAGAAAAGATTGGTCCTCCAAGCTAAATGATGCTCTTTGGGCATATATGACAGCTTTTAAAACCCCTATTGGAACAACGCCGTTTAAATTAGTTTATGGAAAATCTTGTCATTTGCCAGTAGAATTAGAACATAAAGCTTACTGGGCCATTAAAACCCTTAACTTAAATTACAAGATTGTTGGCGAAAAATGAATATTAGATATCCATGAATTAGAAGAATTGCGTTTAGACGCTTATGAAAATGCTAGAATCTATAAGGAAAGAACAAAAAAATGGCACGATAAGCGTATCTCGCGGAAAGAATTTAAGGAAGGAGACATCGTACTCCTATTCAACTCTAGACTGAAACTTTTCCCAGGTAAATTACGTTCCAGATGGTCAGGACCATTCGAAATTAATAAAGTTTTCCCAAGTGGTGCGATAGAAATTAAAGGAAATTCTATCGAACCATTTATAGTCAATGGCCAGCGCTTAAAGCACTATTTTAACGTTGGAAATCTAAACTATTCGGTTTATCTGCAGTTAAGTGAGCCACCTACCCTGATACCTAACTGAATAGGTACTATCTGTCGAGCCATCGACATAAAACAAAGGCGCTTCATGGGAGGCAACCCATGTTTTCTTTTAATTATTTTTATTGTTTTAATATGTTTTTATTTTTCTTTTCTTTTTCTTAATCTTTAAAACTTTCATGTTGCATCCCTTACTTTTTTATTTTTCTTTTTCTTTTATTTTTATTTTCCTTTAAACTTTCTTTTTCTTTTTGATTTAACTTCGGCATTTTTAACCTGAAAATACTAACTTAGTTTTTCATACATTTATTAAACATTTTCAGGGGTAATCTTTAGCTTTAATATTTATCTCCATGGCACGAGTAAACTACATGAACATAACCTTGAGAAGTAGGCACCAGAGAAGACGCTTTGAGGATCTGGCTGAGCGTGAGATGTGTCCTACAATTTATACTGATGACCATGCTATGTCTGCTTTAGGCATTCGTGAGAGTGTCATGTATCTGCTACACCAAATAGGATGGGACACTGCTCCTATTCGAAGACGTTATTGTACCTACAGGAAGTTGACCCTTGAGTTCCTGAGCACACTGAGCTACCTACCAAATCATGGGTTAGGGTTCAACCGCAGGGTAATCACCTTCAGACTGTTTGACATGGACTACCGCTATAACCATAGGGAGTTTGCCAACCTGTTAGGATTCCCTTATGGCCCTGATGTTATTACCATGACCCAGGAAGACCTATTGCTTGATACTGACCTTGATTTCTTCTGGGGTAGCATTGTTGGGAATAACCATCCCGAGCCATCTGACCTTTACTCGGAGTCCATCCACAACCCCGTTATCAGGTACTTCCATAAGATCATTGCCCACACCCTTTTTGGTAAAGAGCGAAATTTCACATTAGTGTCACGTGATGAGCTTTTCATCATGTACCGTGCTTCTCAGAGCCGTCCAGTAAACGGTTCCGCCTATATGCTTCCTAACATGGAACGTATTATATAAACACCAAATGCCCCAATCCTCTTAGGTGGTTTAGTCACTATGATCTCTAATGCCATTGGACTCCAAAGGCCTATATTAGGATCAGCATCGCACTATGGAATCAAGCCAATGAACATTGAATTTTGCTTCAACACTAGTTTTATAGGAAATCTTGGGCCAGATGAATTCGAGCTTCTAATTAATCATGAGATTGTCCACTAGTTTGTGCTCCTGAACCCTATAACTAGTGTCCACAATAGAGTAAACTGGCTTTTTGACCTCCACCATCCTCCTACTCCGCCTTCGTCTCCTTCCACTGTTGACATCTATGAAGTCCCTAATACCTCTCGAGATGCTGAAGATCCTGAAACACCACCGGGATACCACCAGTTTCCCGACCCATGGGAGCAGCATGTAGCTTCTACTGAGACCACCTTCCAGGCTCCAGAGATACCACCACCGCCTCCACCTACTATCACCCTCGACTCTTTGCATGAAGAAATTACCGGAATGCAGGGTGAGCTTACATCTCTACGTGTGGATTTCATTGCTTTTATGGATTTGGTGATAGACCAACTGGATTTCATGCACCAGCATATGTTCCCTACTCTTCGTGGCTAGAGATTGCCATTGTTATACTGATTTGTTCTTCTCTTGCATTTGTATATACAGTGAGGTCACTGTTTAGTTTAAGTGTGGGGGGGAACTCTAGTTTATTTTAGTATTTTATTATTATTTAAGTTATTATTTCCAAACAATTTTTACTCGTTAATGAAATTTCAATTATTTAAGTTTCAAATTCTACTGCCTTACTGCCATTATTTCATTTCATACATGTTATTTCAATTTCCAGTATATTTTTCATTTTTTATTAATTTACTGTTCATATTTTCTGCAAAAATTTGGTCATATAACGTGTGTTGGAAATATTATGCCTGCTTACTGTGCTAGAATTTTGAAATATAATATTGGAAAATAAAAGTGTCACGTTCTTTTCATTAATATAATGAAATTGAACGCGTGACGCTCGTAACGCCCCCATGACGAGCGTAACACGCGTTTCACCGTGTTACGCCCGTCAGCCATTTGTGACGACCGTCACGCGCGCCCCATAGCAGAATCTGCTATTACAGAGCCGTTTCATCTTTTCTCTCAAACCTCCATTCTTCCCAAAACCGTATCACACCCTCTCAAATTTTTTCCTCAACTTCCAACACTCTAACACTAAAAACTCCATCAACCCACTACTCAATCCACGATTCAATCCTTTTACACACACTATGGCCAACAATTAACAAGTTCCCACTCTCACTTTCAGATCCGGCGAACAGGGCGAAACCCAACGTCTCAAATTCCAAAAGTTCCAACCCCGCGGTCTCCAACCTACACGGTATGTTGATCTTGACTGTTTGAGGAATTTGGGACTGCTAGACAGCGTCCGTCAACTTTTGTAGAGCGTGAATTTATGGAACCTGTACCGCGAACCGCAACCCATTTATGAAACTCTAACCCTTGAGTTTTTGAGTTCCTTTGTATACATCACTCCCCCTGGTGCCACAAACCAACTCTCAGGCGTGGCCAAATTTCGTATGTTTGGCATTGAGCATCAACTGCCCCAGACCGACATCGCACGGCTGTTAGGTTTCTGTTCTGACAAAGGTGTCCACCTCCGGGTGCCGGATAATTTTAGTGAGGAAGCTTTTAACTTATGGCACAGTATGACGAACATTCGTGCCAGATCCTACGACCACCTCAACGCGACACACATTCATAATCCGGCTATCCGCTATTTTCACCACATCCTCAGCAACACCATCTTCGCCCGTGACAGCAACCATAAGCTCAACTCCAAGGAGCTCTTCTTCATGCATTGCGCATTCACCGAGCAAAAGATCAACGCCGCTCCGTTTTTTCTGGCTCAAATTCACTCTATTTGTGCTAGAGGCGGAAAACCCTTCTATTTCGGAGGGCTGGTCACTTCTCTTGCCATAGCTCTGAATTATGGTGCTGCTCTCGCGGATATGCCTTCTATGGCACCGGCTTTGCTGACTATGGACCACTGCAAGGCCGCACATCTCATTTATGAGCGGGAGGATGGCAGATTCCACCCTGTGATCAGAAACACTATTTATCATAACATCACTTTGCCTTGCAGGGACCGAATCGATCCACAAAACAGAGCTAACTGGTTGTTCGATCCTGCAGCTCCCGAGGGGCGTGCTCCTACTCATGAAGACCATCCTAATGCCCCCGCAGACGAAATGAAAGAAGAGATGGACAGTGCTCCCCCCGTCCACGACATTCCAGGACCTTCATCCGCACCACCTCCTATTAATCTTGAAGACGTTCTCCGCGCCATTCATATGCAAAATCAAATGAGCGCAGCGCTTGAAAGAAGACAACAGGAACAATATGAGTATTTATGTGCTCAAAACACTCAGATCTTGACTGGACAGCGGAGCATGAATGAGAGGTTGGACGAGGCCCTGTCGGAACTCAACGCCTTAAGGATGGACGTTAGCACCCTTGGCTACCAGGATACTGACGCAGAAGCCACTCCTACCAGACGCTCTTACACCAGGAGTAGAGGACGTGGTCATCAGTAGTTTTCTTTATTTTCTAAGTAGTTTACTTTTTCTGTTTCATTTCCTTTCCGTCTGTTTAGGTAATTGTATTTCCCCACCTATGTACCACAACATTGAGGACAATGTTGGATTTAGTGTGGGAGAGGTACCTTTCCATCTTCTATAAACAAGTAAATTTTATGATATGTCTCAATTCAAATTCTTCGCTTTATTTAGCCATACCGAAATTTTTTTTTCATTCGCATTAGCCCGACATACCTATTTTAATGAAATCCCAGGTTAGGAAGCTGTTGTACCCTAAAATTTGCCCTCCCATTTTCTCAACATTTCTCATCACAAGACCGTTGAAGCTCAAGATCCAGTTAGGGTTTCATCTGCTCAAGACTTCTCCTTGCATTGTTGACCCAAATTAGGGTTTGTGTTTGCACAAAGATGTTTTGACCAAGAATGCCTAAGATGACTTTCATGCTTCATATTGGACTCCCAAGTGTATCCATATCAAGTTTCAAGTCTTGATTCCAAGTTTTGCCCAGTCAATTGGACAGTTGACTTAGAAATCAACTGTATTGGGGAAAAAGTCAACTGTGGCCAATTGACAGTCAAATCTCATGAAAATTGACCCACGTCAACATTATAAACTCACATGAACCATTTGATCAAGTTGGGATCACAATTCCACAAGAAATTTGATCAGATCACCAAAAGGGCAAAATGGTTATTTTTAGGGTTTTGACTGCACAAAGGCAATTTTTAACTGTTTGACCTAGCCAATAGCAAACCAAGCTCACATATGGACTCAAGGACCCCATGGAATTGTCTTGACATGCTCAACAAGTTCAAAAGATCCCAAATACACAAAATTGACAGTTGAATTTCCTAGTCAATTGATCAATTTTGACTGTATACTGAAAAGTCAAACTTTGACTTTTTGGTCAAAATCAAGAGTCAAGATTCATTTTTCATCAAAACATGACAAATCATGAAACTTTTTCATCAAGAAATCAAGAATTGCAAATTAGGGTTTGAAATGAGAATTTTTCATAACCTAGAATTTTTTCTAAGTTATGAAAAACCCTAATTTTTTCCTAACTTTACCCCACTTTCTCACCAAGATTCATTTGGATTCAAGCAAAAGTCAAAACATGAAAGTTGTCGCCTATTGCATAATCTACAACTTTGATTCACAAAGTTTTCCCAAAAGAATGTTGTATCTCAAGTTACAATTTTTGGAACAAGGGTACCAAACCATTCTTAACTTAGTGAAAATTTGACCTATTTTAGGCAAGATTTTTACCTAACTTCAAGACCATTTTCCACACACTTCCACTTGGAATTTCAATTTTCATTTCAAAGATGGATTGTAGTACACATTCCAAGCTTTCCAAAATGTCCAAGAACTCATCAAACAACCTCATGGTTAGGGAGAATCGAATTTGGCAAGTTGGGCAAAAGTCACTTTTGTTCTTGACCAAGACATGTTCATACACATTACCATTTTCAAGTCAGCTTGGTTTATGCTACATTACAGGCCTCTAATCCCATTTGCACTCAATAATTTAATGCATACTCATTGTGCCAAAGCCTTATTTTGTGTGTCCAACCATTATTTGCAAGATTAAGCCATTTATAGATAAAGCATAATATCCATTTTTGAAAAGGTAAGCTTTATGTCAAAGTTGCAAATCAGCAAGTACAGATCAAATCTCTTTGGCACAAGTTTAGGGACTAAACACACTGATCAATGCCAAGGTTTGCAGTACATTATGGGGGCCTCTACCTGTCTAAACACCAACTTGGCCTTTGGTTGCTTAAAGGGTAAGAAATATAGCATATCACAACACAACTTTCATCTCAGCAGAAAAGAGCTTAAGCAAATACTTTGTACACATTCAAGACATCCATTCTGAACTAGAACACAACTCCAACACCTCCATTGCCCTCTAGAACACAAAATCACCATTGAACTGCACAAAAACAGGGCCTGCTGCAGTTTGAGTGCCAACTCTCATCCCTTTCATGCTTTCTTGCTAAAACCACATCAAACACATCCTACAACATCCCTTGAAGCTAATCCAAACATCAAACACGACCTGTAACATCCCCAGGCTACATCACCATTTTCACTTTCTTGTTTTGCAGTTGAAGTTCCATAGCTCGATTCAAAGGGTTTCAAGACAAAGTAAAGCTTGGAATAGCATCCCTGGACATCAAGGAAGCTGTACCAATCATCACCTTGCTCTGAAAGTACCTCAATCATCAGATACAACTTCAGCTGAACAGGTAAGTTCATGAACACGAATCTCTCTATCCAGGCATTGTTAGCTTTAGGTTTGTGAAGAAAACATGTCACATTCATAGCCCTGAACATGCCCATGTGATTAGATTTCATTTATATTATGTATGCTTAGAGAATTTTAAGTCTGAACATTGATAAAAAACTAGGTCAGGAATTGGGGGAGAAGAAATTCTCTCTCATTTCTGAGAGTTAGATTGATTTCTTTACATGTTTAGAATCGTGACATGATGCTCTATAACTTTGCTGTTGTAAGTTTTTGATGAAAGTCAAAGAATCAGGATCTAGGCTTGGCAATGGAAAATGCGCGCTTTGTTCTTGATTCAAACAATCTGGAGGTTGAAGAAGGTCTTCATGGGCTGGGCCTGATTTGCTATTGCTTTTTACACACTATTTTTGCTTTCACACCCCCTGAGCCCATTTTGTTTGTTTTAATGATTTTTTGACTTTTCTTTTTTTATTCTGACTTATTTATTTTTGCTAATAATATTAAAAACATAAAAAATATTCTTCACACCATTTTTATATTTTTTAGGCATTTATTTGTTTATATTGACATTTGTACATAAATAAATATATAAACTTACTTTTATTTAAAAATACCAAAAATAATGTAAACACATTCATTTTTTGATTTTTATTTTCTTTTATCTTCTGAAAATATTTTATAGGAAATATACTTTTTTTTTTATAAATATTAAATATTAATTATATATATATAATACATATTTAGTAAATAATGCATATTTAGTATATATATATATATATATATATATATATATATATATATATATATATATATATATATATATATATATATATATATATATATATATATATACTAAATATGCATTATTTACTAAATATGTATTATATATATATAATTAATATTTAATATTTATAAAAAAAAAAGTATATTTTTATTAATATTTGACCTCAAAAATACTTTTTTATAAATATACTTCATTTTTATTTTATTTTTGTATATAATTATTAATTATTGTACATATTAAATAAATAATACCTTTTATTTAAGAAATTAGGGTTTTGCCCTTAAAACATAAAAAACTCCAAAAATAATACTTTTTTTATTTTTTGTTTATTTGACATAAAAAATACTTTTTTTTTTCTTCATACATATAAAAACTCTTTTTGCATCTTGCATATTTATTTTATTTTCTATTTAATTTGTGCAATTAAATATCTTGTAAATAATTCCAAATTGATGTAATAGCTAGGTTTAAATTCCTTGTCAAAACCCCCATTTGGACATTTGTACCCCCCTTCCCATATTGTGTTGTAATAGTGTAGGAACTTTTATTTTCGCACTTTATTTCTTTCTAAATATACCATGTTAGAATTAGGGTTTGTATGCAAATAAAAAGAATAAAAATAGTTTGACCTAATTTCAAGATAATCAAGCATGAAAATGGACAACACATATCACACTTGCACCCCTAGGGTATTCCACTTGTTGCCTTCAACAAATGGGCCATATTGCATGTTAGGTCTCTTTGGGCAAAAACAAACACAATCAAATGATCATGGTCCCTCGATGACGCTTTCGAAAGTTGCCTAAAAAATGATCAAGTCCCTTAAAGGAAAATTGCCCAAAGATACTTGGCACCATTGCAATTATGGTCTAAACGATGACCCGCGCCCGTCCCTTTCACATCCTAACACAAGATTGTCCACCAAATGCAATGGTGGAACAAATTTTTTAAAAGGGTTAAAACATATCAAAAATCTTTGAGAACTTTAGGGTAGATAGCTCTTAAGTACTTGCCAACTTGCAAAACAAAACACTTGCCTATTTTTCAAACCACACTTCACAAACACTTTCAAAACAAAACTTTCAAAAAACCTTGAAACATCTTTTCAAAAAGACAAACACCTTTTGTAAAACATTCGAGTAAAGAATTGTTACAAGGGTAGCCTAGATAAGGCATCTTTTTAAAAACATTTTCAAAACCACACACAAAGCACCATTTCAAACAATTGAAAACCAAGGCAAGTTGATCTAAGCAAGTACCTAAGAGCCCATGGATAACCATGGATAGAAAGGGTGCTAATACCTTCCCTTTCTATAATCTATTCCCCGAACCCAAGAAAATATCTCAAAGGTTTTTGCTGTGCTTTTTAAACCTTTCCTTAGGATAAAATAAAAAGTCGGTGGCGACTCTTGCTCAACCGAAACATTTGCAAAAACAAACGCATAACCATAGTCAGTTCTCCCACCGTATCACAGAACTGGCGACTCTGCTGGGGAATAAATTTAAAAGTGGAGTAACCTTAGGGCTTAGATCACCCTCTTGCATGACTAATTGTTTGATTTGATTGCTTTATACTTTGGCTCTCTTGTTTGGGTTTGCAATCCTACACCCGGATTTTGGGAAACATTTCATAGATAGCAATACGTTATGGAAACTGTGTGGGGTATACCGACACGGTCGAAGCAATAGCTATATTAGTGCGACATATTTGTGAGTACCGGTAACCCTTGAGTTCAATCAAGGAGAGTACGGGGCCGCTGAGTGATGTCACTAAGCACTAATGACCTAGAACCTTACTTGACGATCTTGGCCTTTTATTAGGGGTAGTGAGATGATCGGCTTTGGTGCAGTCCGAAGTTGGTAGATACTCGATACTACACTCATTGAGGGTTATTTTCTTGGAATATTTTGGTCGCTAGTTAAGTGGCTAAACCAAAACAATGAACATTGAAAACAATCCAATGATATTGAGCTCCTTAGAACCCGGTTACTATTTATAGGACAGGTTTTTAAGCCAACTACACTCAAGAGGGTACTTACCTATGAAACCCCATGCAAGCCTGAAACTAGGGTTTGGTGTGAATTGCTTGTACATATGTTCTGTGCATACATCATAAACATCATAAAGCATCATATGCATTCACTAACCATTTCAAGGGTTTAGATCTTCATCTTTGTTCTTGTTTTGTAGGTTATGGAAATTCCTCGCAGAAAAACCATCCAAGTCAACCTTGTGAGAATCTCTCCTCAACTCAAGGAGCTCACCTCAAGAATTCCGGAAAGCTCATCCTTCAGTGAAAGACATGGTAGACTGCTCAGCTTAGTTAACACCAACATTGAAGAAGACATGATGAAAGTGCTATTCCAGTTCTTTGACCCTCTTCACCACTGTTTCACTTTCCCTGATTACCAGTTGGTACCCACTTTGGAGGAGTTTTCTCAACTCCTAAGAATCCCTATCCTTAATCAACTACCCTTCAACGGTACGGAAAAGGAACCAAAGCCGGAAGATGTTGCTCGAGCATTACATCTACAACCATCCAACATCAAGGGGAATTGGGAAACCAGAAGCGGTGTCAAAGGATTCTTAGCAAAATTCTTGTTTGAGAAGGCACAAGAGTGTTGGAATTCATTAGACCTACAAGCCTTTGAAGAAATTGTGGCACTCCTTATCTAGGGGTTGGTCTTGTTCCCAAATTCTGACCAATTGGTAGATGTCAACACCGTCAAAATCTTCTTGTCCGGAAATCCAATACCAACATTGCTTGGGGACATTCTTCACTCATTTTACACACGAACAATGAGAAAGAGGGGTGTTCTCATGTGCTGTACTCCTCTCCTTGCAAGGTGGTTTATTTCGCACCTTCCACAATCTGTCTTGAAGAATGACCAAGGCTCAAGGTGGTCCCAACGGTTGATGACTCTTACTCACTCTGATGTACATTGGTGTTCTCGGTCCAGAGAAAATGTCATCATCGTCGATCGTTGCGGAGAATTTCCTAATGTTCCTTTACTTGGAATCAGAGGAGGTATCACCTACAACCCTTGCCTAGCTTTGAGGCAATTTGGATAAGCACGGAGGGATGGCCCTCATGACATGTTGATTCCTGACCTAGTTTTTGACTTCGACAACGATGCGCAAGGACTTCGCCAAAGATTCATCAGAGCTTGGGGAAGACCCAACAAGGTTGATAGCAAGACTCTGGGACACAAGAACTCCATCCCTCTTGAGCCTTATCTCAAGTGGGTACGAGCCCGAGCCCAAAGTCTAATGATGCCTTATCCTCATGTACTCCCTGTGATTAAAGAGCCCGTCAAGGAAGGAGAGGTTCCCTACACCATCCTACATCCTGACATGCCTACATCGTGGGAGGAAATGCAGAAGAGTTGGATTCAGCTCAAGGAGGAACGGAACACTTTTGAAGCTAGCTTCTACGCCAGTGAGAAGAAGGTTCTGGAGCTTAACCGCCGACTCCATGAGCAAGAGGCCCTCAACACCTACATCGCACCAAAGAGGATGCGCAATGTCTTTTTACCTTGAGGAGTTATTTTTGTAATATTTGGCCCATGGGGCATTTATGTACTAACAAATTTCTTCTTATTAATATGACGTGCGTTCTTTTTTGTCTGCAACGAGTTTGAATATTCTAAATCCTTGAATGCATTGCATACATAAGCATACCATTCATCATGTGCATAAGCAGGTCTCACTCCAGGTTTCCTTATCTGTCTGCTGTTTATTTCAGTAGGATGGATCTCGAACAAACAGTCAAAGACCTGCAAGCTCAAAATGCACAGTTCCAGCAACTCCTGACAACCTTGGCTAAAGGACAGGAGGATCTCAATACCTTACTGGGGAATAAAGACCCAATGAAGAAGAAGAAAAAGAGGCTCGGGGTGGCTACTTTAGGGAGAAGATTTGACGGAGAGGCCAGGAGAGTGCTTGAATTTCCTCCTACCTCTGATGAAGGGACCAGTAAAGGAGGTGGGGCTGCGGTACCTTCCGAGTCCGATGTGGAAGAAGAGGAGGTCGAAGAGGATGAAGACAACTCGGATCAGCAATACCCTCCAGCTGATGATAAATACAAAGGTTTAGAAGACAGGCTGGCCGCCATGGAGCTACAAAGAGTACCGGGTTTGGATTTTGAAGACTTGGGTTTGGTTGCCGGGATTGTGATTCCCCCAAAATTCAAAGTGCCAGTTTTTGTAAGGTATGATGGGTTGTCCTGTCCAAAAATGCATCTCAGGTCCTACGTGAGAAAGATCCAACCCTATACGGCAGATAAAAACCTTTGGATTCATTTCTTTCAAGACAGCCTTTCTGGGGCTCAATTGGAGTGGTTTTATCAGCTAGAGGGAACCAGCGTCCGAAATTGGGAAGACTTGGCCACCGCCTTTTACAAATAATATCAGTACAATTCTGACCTTGCTCCTACTCGTACCCAACTTCAGGGTATGTCATTAGGAACAGGCGAAGGATTCAAAGAATATGCACAAAAATGGAGGGATTTGGCTGGCAGGGTGCAGCCTCCTTTAACCGACCGTGAACTTGTTGATATGTTTCTAGGGACCCTATCTGGGCCATTTTTCAATCATCTAATTGGTAACTCTTCCGCGGGGTTTACCGATTTAATCTTAACAGGCGAAAGAATAGAAGCAGGCATCAAGTCAGGAAAGATTCAGAAGGGTGTTGCTGTAAGTGTTGAGAAGAAGCCTTTTAAGAAGGAAACGGATGTGGTATACTCCCAGAGAAGAGCAGGGAAGACTGAGCGTCGGCCGACCGTGGGGGCCGTAATGATTCAAAACCCTTCAAGTGAGCAGCCTCGCTATAACCAATCCAGCCCAAATCAACAACGGGTAGAACGGCCACAACGGCAGTTCACCCGCATTAATATGACTCCAGCGCAAGTGCTTCCCTATCTGTTGAAGTTGAATCTCGCCACCATCAAAGAGGCACCAAAGAATGTGAATACGTCCTCTCCGTATTATCATCCTAATGCTAAATGCGCCTACCATTCTGACAGTGTCGGGCACGACACCAATGATTGTTGGGCACTTAAGCATAAAATCTAAGACCTGATAGAGGCGAAGGAGGTGGAGTTTGACGCTCCGGAGAAGCCTAATGTGATATCTGCCCCCATGCCGAAGCACGGCCGAAATGTCAATGCCATTGAAGAAGATTTATATGTTGCTGATGTCAATGATCTGATAACCCCATTGTTAACCATCAAGTTGAATCTGTTAAAGACCGGGATCTTCCCGGGATGTAAAGAAGACTGTTATTGTTGTTACTCTCTGCCGTTTGATTGTCCGTTACTGAAGAAAGGCATCCAAGGCCTAATGGATAGTCGACAAATTTTGTTTGAAAAAGTTTCTGTTGTTCCAATTCATACTGAAGATGTCTCAATCATAACCATTCACGCCAATCTTTCCAAGGCCGTCAAAAAGCCTGTTAAGATTACACCGGCTACAAAATCTGTTCCGTTGAAGATAACAATGCCAGGGCCTGTCCCCTATGTTTCTGAGAAGTCAATACCATGGAACTATGGCGGTGACGTCTAATACCATGGTATTAAACAAATCGAAATAACTGAAGAAAGTTCGGATGATGAAGAAGCCAGCATTGGAAACATTGCAGGCACGAGCAAAATCACCCGGAGCGGGAGAATATTTTCTCCAGAGATTGCCCCTCCAAGAGCAATCTTTGGACCCTCATCTACTGACAAGGTCATCCCTGCACCAATAAAACTCTCTGCTAGAACCCCTTTGATTGAAGATGTTGTTGTTCCTAGTACTATCCCTCCTACCGCTGCTAGTAAAGGTAAGGGAATCCAAGATGAGCTCGTCAGGACGAGGGCTCAGCCCTTGGTCATCCCGGAAACCTCCAAGAGGGAAATGGATGAGATCTTGAAGATAATCAAAAGGAGTGATTACGATGTGGTAGAAAAACTGGGGCAAACCGCCTCAAAGATCTCCATGCTGGCACTACTACTTTGCTCGGAAGCGCACGCTAAAGCTCTGATAAAATTCCTGAAGGCAGCCCATGTGCCCTAGGAAACCTCTGCAGATCAATTTCAAAATTGTGTGGCTAGCCTTACTGCGGACAATGGATTAGGTTTCTCTGATGCCGACCTAACTCCTAAAGGTAGAAACCACAATGATGCTTTGCACATTTCAGTCGAGTGCCGAGGAACCACTCTCGCACATGTCTTGGTCGATACCGGTTCGTCACTGAATGTACTGCCTAAGAAAGCTTTGGACCGACTAGATTGTGAAGGGTTGGAGTTGAAGCCGAGTGATATTGTTGTCAGAGCTTTCGATGGTTCGAAGAGAATGGTCCATGGGGAGGTTGAAATTCCCATCAAGATAGGCACTGAGGTGTTTAAATCTACTTTCTATGTGATGGACATCCGTCCGTCATACTCTTGCTTGCTGGGTAGGCCTTGGATACACCATGCTGGGGCAGTCACCTCCTCCTTACATCAGATGTTGAAGTATCCTGTCAAGGGAAAGATCATTACTTTCCATGGCGAAGAGGAGTACATGATTAGCCACTTGAATTCCTTCCGGTATGTGGAGGTAGAAGGGGAGTTCATTGAGACGCCTTTCCAGCATTTCGAAGAAGTCCTTCCTGAAATAACAGTAGCAAAGTTGGCAGCTGAGACACCGAGGCAGATGGCCAGGATGGCATCTCTGGAGGACGCAAGGGCCGCAATAAAGGAGGGGAAGAATTCAGCATGGGGGCAGTTGCCTGATATTCCACATAAGACAGACAAATTTGGATTAGGGTTCACTACCGCGGGCCAGAAAGCTATGCGCCGTTCGAAGATTGAAAGGGTGCCAGTCAAAATTTCTCCCTACGGAATCAACGCTTTGGAGGACGAAGACAAAGAGAGCAACATCGAAGAGTGGATTTACCCAACTGTCAACGGGGGATTGTGCAACTGGGAGGCAAAAGACTTTGTCCCCATCACTTTTATTCATCAGTAATTTATCTGTCAAACATTTCCTATTTGGTCTGTAATATTTATTTTCAAACAATCCGTACACTATCTTTTCACCTCATGCCTTGCCCGGGGCATGTAGGTCCATTTGTAAGGGTTTTGATTATTTTTCATATCCATATGCCATGTTTAATGATTCATTGGACGTTTTTCATTTGATAAACTGCTTATGTTCATTTTCTTTCCTTTTGCATTTTTTGTTTAAGGATGGCTATCCCTTACACACACCCACACTCACAAATGCAGGTACCCATCCACTCCGGATTCCATGGGTGACTATTCTGCTATATCCTTCAATAACTCTGAAGATCTGGTCAATCAAGCCGAGTACGAAGATGACGAAGGTTGTGAAGTACCAGGGGAACTAGCCAGACTTCTACAGCAAGAGGAAAGGGCCATCTTACCGCACGAAGAGTCATTGGAAACTGTCAACTTAGGGACCGAGGAAGACCGAAAGGAGGTGCAAGTGGGTGCCAACCTGGAACCAAGCGTCAAGGAACGCCTAATATAGTTGTTGAATGAGTATGTTGAAATCTTCGCTTGGTCTTATGAAGACATGTCGGGTTTAGACACAGACATCGTGGTTCACTGTCTCCCCACAAGAGAGGATTGTCCACCGATCAAGCAAAAAGTCCGCCGAATGAGGCCTGATATGTCTGAAAAGATCAAAGCAGAAGTAATGAAACAATTCGACGCTGGTTTTCTGGCTGTTACGTCCTATCCTCAATGGGTCGCTAACATCGTGCCCGTACCTAAGAAAGATGGCAAAGTCAGGATGTGCGTGGACTACCGGGATTTGAATAGAGCCAGCCCCAAAGATGATTTTCCACTTCCGCACATTGACATTTTGATCGACAATACAGCTCAGCATAAAGTGTTTTCCTTCATGGATGGATTCTCGGGCTACAATCAAATCAAAATGGCCCCCGAGGATATGGAGAAAACAACTTTTGTCACACAATGGGGCACTTTCTGTTACAAGGTGATGCCTTTCGGGTTGAAGAACGCGGGGGCAACTTATCAACGCGCCATGGTAGCTTTATTTCATGATATGATACATCATGAGATTGAACTTTACGTAGACGATATGATAGCTCGGTCACAAACAGAGGAGGAGCACCTTGAACATCTAGAAAAGCTGTTTGCCAGATTGAAAGAATACAAACTCAGGCTGAATCCAAGTAAGTGCACTTTTGGAGTTAGGTCTGGTAAACTTCTAGGATTCATTATAAGCAACAAAGGCATTGAAGTCGATCTAGCAAAAGTGAAAGCAATACAAGAGATGCCTGCTCCCCGTACTGAAAAGGAGGTTAGAGGGTTCTTGGGGCGCTTGAATTATATTGCCAGATTCATCTCTCATTTGACTTCTACCTGTGAGCCAATTTTCAAACTCTTGAAGAAAGATCAGGTAGTCGAATGGAACGACGATTGCCAAGCTGCTTTTGATAAAATCAAGGAGTATTTGCTAGAACCTCCTATTTTGATGCCACCCGTCGAAGGAAGACCATTGATCATGTATCTGACCGTCTTGGATAACTCAATGGGGTGTGTTTTGGGCCAGCATGACGAGTCTGGTTGAAAAGAGCATGCTATTTATTACCTTAGCAAAAAGTTTACCGACTGTGAGACTCGCTACTCACTGCTCGAGAAAACTTGCTGCGCTTTGGTATGGGCTGCTCGCCGACTAAGGCAGTATATGTTGACTCATACTACCTTGTTGATTTCCAAAATGGATCCTATCAAGTATATCTTCGAAAAGCCCGCTTTATCTGGAAGAATAGCCAGATGGAAGATGACCCTAACTGAGTATGACATCCAGTACACCACCCAAAAAGCTATAAAAGGGAGTGTACTAGCTGACCATCTGGCTCATCAAGCTATCGAAGATTATCAACCCATGAGATTTGACTTCCCAGACGAGGACATCATGAATTTGGACAACATTGAAGGTAACGGACCGTATGACGGACCCGAAAAGGGATCCCGATGGACCCTGTACTTTGATGGTGCTTCAAATGCACTTGGAAACGGTATCGGCGTAGTACTCATTTCTCCGGAAGGTTGTCACACACCTTTCACGGCCCGACTTTGCTTCAGCTGCACAAACAACATGGCTGAGTATGAAGCTTGCATCTTTGGTCTCAAGGCTGCTATAGACTTGGGGATCAAATCTTTGATCGTATTTGGGTACTCGTCTTTGGTTATCAGTCAAATCAAAGGAGAGTGGGATACCAAGCATCCTAATCTTATCCCATACAAAGAACATGTCTTGACATTGTTGCCTCATTTCGAGCAAATTACCTTCGAGCATTTCCCGCGAGAAGAGAATCAGCTAGCAGATGCTCTAGCTACAATGTCCTCCATGTTTAAACTCAACTGGGATAACGAGGCTCCCAAAATCACCATCGAGCGAATGGATGAACCTGCACATTGTCACGAGATTAATACCGAAGAAGTAGTAGAACAACCCTGGTTCCATGAAATCAAAAGGTATCTCGAGACTAGGGATTATCCCGAAGGAGCTTCCGTAAATGACAAGAAGTTCTTAAGGAAATTCGCTGCTAAGTTCTTCCTGAGAAACGACATCCTTTACAAACGAAGCCATGATTGCGTATTACTCCGATGCGTAGACAAGGCTGAAGCAGAGTTGATCATGACTGAGATACAGAGCGACACATTTGGCACTCACTTGAGCGGGCATACAATGGCTAAGAAGATCCTAAGGGCAGGCTATTACTGGTCTACCATGGAAGCTGACTGCCATCAACATTCCCGTACTTGCCACAAATGTCAAGTCTACGCTGATAAAGTTCATATCCCTCCGGTTCCTCTCAACGTTCTGACTGCTCCTTGGCCATTTGCAATGTGGGGCATTGACATGATTGGAGAGATCAAGCCCACGGCTTCCAACGGACATCGCTTCATCCTGGTTGCCATTGACTATTTCACCAAATGGGTCAAAGCAGCTTCCTTCGCCTCTGTTACTAAAAATGTGGTTGCCCGCTTCATCAAGCAAAATCTCATATGTCGGTATGGTGTTCCAGACAGGATCATCACGGACAACGGTACAAATCTGAATAACTCGATGATCACCGCATTGTGCGAACAGTTCAAGATTTATCATCACAATTCATCTCCCTGTCGGCCGAAGATGAACGGTGCTGTTGAAGCTGCGAACAAAAACATTAAGCAGATCATTCAGAAAATGACAGTCACTTACAAAGACTGGCATGAGATGTTACCGTTTGCTCTACATGGATACCGTATGACGGCACGTACTTCAACCGGGGCAACCCCATTTTCGTTGGTATATGGCATGGAAGCTGTCCTGCCTATGGAAGTTCAGATTCCTTCCCTAAGGATTATGAAGGACACAGGTTTGAATGAAGATGATTGGATGCAGACCCGACCTGATCAACTCAATCTGATCGACGAAAAGCGACTCGCTGCTATATGCCATGGTCAGACGTATCAAAAACGGATGATCAAGGCCTTCAATAAGAAAGTCAGACGTCAAGTGTATCAAGTCGGAGATCTCGTAATCAAGCGGATTATCTTGCCGCAAAGTGATCCCAGGGGCAAATGGACTCCTACATATGAAGGACCATTTGTGATCAAAAGCATATTTTCTGGTGGTGCAATGATTCTGAGCACTATGGACGGCGACGATTTGCCGCACTCTGCGAACGCAGACATAGTCAAAAGATACTACGCATAAAATAACCTGACAAGTCGAAAACCCGAAAGGGCGGCTTGGGAAAAAATGGGCATCCCGGTGAACCGAAAACCCGAAAGGGCGGTTCAGGCAAAAATTAGGGATAAAAACAAAAAAATCTGTACACCCGGCAAGTTGAAAACCCAAAAGGGCGGCTTGGGCAAAAAGGGGTTTCCCGGTGGATCGAAAACCCGAAAGGGCGATTCAGGCAAAAGTTAGGGAATTAAAGCGTATGACTATGTCTCGTCGGATCACTTCAAAGACAATCTCTTCATCAACCAGTTCCAGGCTTCTGATCAATCCAGCCATCGGCAGACGAAGCATTGAATGGACAGATATTCAGAGTTGTGAAGGCTATAGCAGAATTGAATCCCATGGAATTATTTCACATAGACATCTTTATTTTGTATAAATCTTTCAATATTTACGACAAAATCCTCTTACTAGGATGGTTGTCTCCTTTGTACAAATATACTCAGAGAAAGTTAATACAAACACTCTTTCCAGAAATTTGTGTCATTTCCTTTTTCTTTTTCTCTTGCACTAATTGTTTTATTTTAAGAAACGTCCAATGTTTTGTTAAATAGGCATATGCATTTGAACATAATCATTTCCTTATAAATCCAGAAAGAGGATTACTGATAGGTTGAAGGTACAGTTGGATATCTTGATACCCTTTCAAAGGAAACCCCCAGGAGATTTGGAATCATATCCCCAGCAAGTCTTGAAGCTTATCCCCTGCAGAGTACGGACATCTCTCCCGAGCTTTATTCAAGGTTATTCCTCACAAGGGCTTATAACTGGGTTATCCTCATCTTATTGCAACGGAAGATCGCACTCGGAAAATTTCTTCCTATCCCCAGCGGAGTTCATCAGAGTTCCTCAACATAGCTTATCAATACAATCCCCAGCCAGAGAATCCTCCAGAACTCAATTCCCCTCAGAACTAAGTTTCAGTATCCCCAGCGGAACCAGACTAGTGAACCTTCTCCCCACAGAGATACTTCTCCAAACTGAAGATTCTCAGTCTTACCTCCCCAGCATGAGTCTATTAGATTGGAACTTCCCAGTAGAAGTCATCAGGAATTCTTTTCCCCAGCAGCAACCAGGAATTATTCTTCCCGGCAGCAGTCAGGATACTTTTATCTTCAGCCATCTCGGATTCATCTATCCTTTGCAAGACAGCTCTCCAGCTTACATGCGCATCCATTTACATCCATATCGTATAACATACATTGTATCATGCGTCATGACATTGCATATAACTAACTCTTTACCTTTTTCAGGTAAGATCAGTCGAAAGACTAAAATCATTATCTTCCGAGATTCTTTCCAGGAATAGTTCGGATGTGACCTAGACATGGCAACATTCTAATGTTTATTCCAGATTCATCCAGATGCAGTTTTACACGAGCTCATCATCAGGGAACCCTACACCGGTTCTTCCTCCAAATTCAAGACTTCTGAAAACAGTTTACGGGTTCTCCAAGTAACGGATGTTAACCTATCGCTTATTCAGTTTCTTCTCAAGACTTCTGAAAACAGTTTATGGATTCTTCCCAACAACGGATGTTAGTCTATCGCTTGTTCAGATGCAACTTTTGAAAACAGTTTACGGACGCTTCCCAACAACGAATGATGCTCTATTGCTTATTCAACTTCAAGATTTCTGAAAACAGTTCACGGGTTCTCCAAGTAACGGATGTTAACCTATCGCTTGTTCAGATTCTTCTCAAGATTTCTGAAAACAATTTATGGATTCTTCCGCACAACGGATGTTAATCTATCGCTTGTTCAGATGCAATTTTCGAAAACAGTTTACGGACGCTTCCCAACAACGGATGCTGCTCTATTGCTTATTCAACTCCGAGATTTCTGAAAACAGTTCACAGGTCCTCCAAGTAACGGATGTTAACCTATCGCTTGTTCAGTCTCTTCTCAAGACTTCTGAAAACAGTTCATGGATTCTTCCCAACAACGGATGTCAATCTATTGCTTGTTCAGACCCCCAATTCAGATGTGGTTCAAAACATGGACACCTTTCTGATACTCATTTCCAGATGGCATCTCTAAGCCCATCCCCGACAAGTTTCTGTCACCCTTCCAGATGGCATCGTTAAGCCCATCTCCAAATGGCATCTCTAAGCCCATTCCCGCATCCATTGCTTTGACGAGTGCAAATTTCCGGGCACTCTAGTGTCCAATCTCCTTTTACCCTCGAGTCACGAAAGGAAAACTTGCCAATCTAACTCTTCAGGTTCAAGAAGATTGAACAGGGGCAACTGTTGTACCCCAAAATTTGCCCTCCCATTTTCTCAACATTTCTCATCACAAGACCCTTGAAGCTCAAGATCCAGTTAGGGTTTCATCTGCCCAAGACTTCTCCTTGCATTGTTGACCCAATTTAGGGTTTGTGTTTGCACAAAGATGTTTTGACCAAGAATGCCTAAGATGACTTTCATGCTTCATATTGGACTCCCAAGTGTATCCATATCAAGTTTCAAGCCTTGATTCCAAGTTTTGCCCAGTCAATTGGACAGTTGACCTAGAAATCAGCTGTATTGGGGAAAAAGTCAACTGTGGCCAATTAACAGTCAAATCTCATGAAAATTGACCCGCATCAACATTATAAACTTACATGAACCATTTGATCAAGTTGGGATCACATTTCCACAAGAAATTTGATCAGATCACCAAAAGGGCAAAATGGTCATTTTTAGGGTTTTGACTGCACAAAGGCAATTTTTGACTGTTTGACCTAGCCAATAGCAAACCAAGCTCACATATGGACTCAAGGACCCCATGGAATTGTCTTGACATGCTCAACAAGTTCAAAAGATCCCAAATACACAAAATTGACAGTTGAATTTCCCAGTCAATTGATCAATTTTGACTATATACTGAAAAGTCAAACTTTGACTTTTTGGTCAAAATCAAGAGTCAAGATTCATTTTTCATCAAAACATGCCAAATCATGAAACTTGTTCATCAAGAAATCAAGAATTGCAAATTAGGGTTTGAAATGAGAATTTTTCATAACTTAGAATTTTTTTCAAAGTTATGAAAAACCCTAATTTTTTCCTAACTTTACCCCACTTTCTCACCAAGATTCATTTGGATTCAAGCAAAAGTCAAAACATGAAAGTTGTAGCCTATTGCATAATATACAACTTTGATTCACAAAGTTTTCCCAAAAGAAGTTTGTATCTCAAGTTACAATTTTTGGAACAAGGGTACCAAACCATTCTTAACTTAGTGAAAATTTGACCTATTTTAGGCAAGATTTTTACCTAACTTCAAGACCATTTTCCACACACTTCCACTTGGTATTTCAATTTTCATTTCAAAGATGGATTGTAGTACACATTCCAAGCTTTCCAAAATGTCCAAGAACTCATCAAACAACCTCATGGTTAGGGAGAATCGAATTTGGCAAGTTGGGCAAAAGTCACTTTTGTTCTTGACCAAGACATGTTCATACACATTACCATTTTCAAGTCAGCTTGGTTTATGCTACATTACAGGCCTCTAATCCCATTTGCACTCAATAATTTAATGCATACTCATTGTGCCAAAGCCTTATTTTATGTGTCCAACCATTATTTGCAAGATTAAGCCATTTATAGATAAAGCATAATATCCATTTTTGAAAAGGTAAGCTTTATGTCAAAGTTGCAAATCAGCAAGTACAGATCAAATCTCTTTGGCACAAGTTTAGGGACTAATCACACTGATCAATGCCAAGGTTTGCAACACATTATGGGGGCCTCTACCTGTCTAAACACCAACTTGGCCTTTGGTTGCTTAAAGGGTAAGAAATATAGCATATCACAACACAACTTTCATCTCATCAGAAAAGAGCTTAAGCAAATACTTTGTACACATTCAAGACATCCATTCTGAACTAGAACACAACTCCAACACCTCCATTGCCCTCTATAACACAAAATCACCATTGAACTGCACAAAAACAGGGCCTGCTGCAGTTTGAGTGCCAACTCTCATCCCTTTCATGCTTTCTTGCTAAAACCACATCAAACACATCCTACAACATCCCTTGAAACTAATCCAAACATCAAACACGACCTGTAACATCCCCAGGCTACATCACCATTTTCACTTTCTTGTTTTGCAGTTGAAGTTCCATAGCTCGATTCAAAGGGTTTCAAGACAAAGTAAAGCTTGGAATAGCATCCCTGGACATCAAGGAAGCTGTACCAATCATCACCTTGCTCTGAAAGTACCTCAATCATCAGATACAACTTCAGCTGAACAGGTAAGTTCATGAACACGAATTTCTCTATCCAGGCATTGTTAGCTTTAGGTTTGTGAAGAAAACATGTCACATTCATAGCCCTGAACATGCCCATGTGATTAGATTTCATTTATATTATGTATGCTTAGAGAATTTTAAGTCTGAACATTGATAAAAAAACTAGGTCAGGAATTGGGGGAAAAGAAATTCTCTCTCATTTCTGAGAGTTAGATTGATTTCTTTACATGTTTAGAATAGTGACATGATGCTCTATAACTTTGCTGTTGTAAGTTTTTGATGAAAGTCAAAGAATCAGGATCTAGGCTTGGCAATGGAAAACGCGCGCTTTGTTCTTGATTCAAACAATCTGGAGGTTGAAGAAGGTCTTCATGGGCTGGTCCTGATTTGCTATTGCTTTTTACACACTATTTTTGCTTTCACACCCCCTGAGCCCATTTTGTTTGTTTTAATGATTTTTTGACTTTTCTTTTTTTATTCTGACTTATTTATTTTTGCTAATAATATTAAAAACATAAAAAATATTCTTCACACCATTTTTATATTTTTTAGGCATTTATTTATTTATATTGACATTTGTACATAAATAAATATATAAACTTACTTTTATTTAAAAATACCAAAAATAATGTAAACACATTCATTTTTTGATTTTTATTTTCTTTTATCTTCTGAAAATATTTTATAGGAAATATACTTTTTTTTTATAAATATTAAATATTAATTTTATATATATAATACATATTTAGTAAATAATGCAAATATATATATATATATATATATATATATATATATATATATATATATATATATATATATATATATATATATATATATATATATATATATATATATATATATATATATTAGTATATTTAGGTTAAAATACAAAAATACACACATTTTTTCTTTTATTAATATTTGACCTCAAAAATACTTTTTTATAAATATACTTCATTTTTATTTTATTTTTGTATATAATTATTAATTATTGTACATATTAAATAAATAATACCTTTTATTTAAGAAATTAGAGTTTTGCCCTTAAAACATAAAAAACTCCAAAAATAATACTTTTTTTATTTTTTGTTTATTTGACATAAAAAATACTTTTTTTTTTCTTCATACATATAAAAACTCTTTTTGCATCTTGCATATTTATTTTATTTTCTATTTAATTTGTGCAATTAAATATCTTGTAAATAATTCCAAATTGATGTAATAGCTAGGTTTAAATTCCTTGTCAAAACCCCCATTTGGACATTTGTACCCCCCTTCCCATATTGTGTTGTAATAGCGTAGGAACTTTTATTTTCGCATTTTATTGCTTTCTAAATATACCATGTTAGAATTAGGGTTTGTATGCAAATAAAAAGAATAAAAATAGTTTGACCTAATTTCAAGATAATCAAGCATGAAAATGGACAACACATATCACACTTGCACCCCTAGGGTATTCCACTTGTTTCCTTCAACAAATGGGCCATATTGCATGTTAGGTCTCTTTGGGCAAAAACAAACACAATCAAATGATCATGGTCCCTCGATGACGCTTTCGAAAGTTGCCTAAAAAATGATCAAGTCCCTTAAAGGAAAATTGCCCAAAGATACTTGGCACCATTGCAATTATGGTCTAAACGATGACCCGCGTCCGTCCCTTTCACATCCTAACACAAGATTGTCCACCAAATGCAATGGTGGAACAAATTTGTTAAAAGGGTTAAAACATAGCAAAAATCTTTGAGAACTTTAGGGTAGATAGCTCTGAAGTACTTGCCAACTTGCAAAACAAAACACTTGCCTATTTTTCAAACCATACTTCACAAACACTTTCAAAACAAAACTTTCAAAAAACCTTGAAACATCTTTTCAAAAAGACAAACACCTTTTGTAAAACATTCGAGTAAAGAATTGTTACAAGGGTATCCTAGATAAGGCATCTTTTTAAAAACATTTTCAAAACCACACACAAAGCACCATTTCAAACAATTGAAAACCAAGGCAAGTTGATCTAAGCAAGTACCTAAGAGCCCATGGATAACCATGGATAGAAAGGGTGCTAATACCTTCCCTTTCTATAATCTAATCCCCGAACCCAAGAAAATATCTCAAAGGTTTTTGCTGTGCTTTTTAAACCTTTCCTTAGGATAAAATGAAAAGTCGGTGGCGACTCTTGCTCAACCGAAACATTTGCGAAAACAAACGCAAAACCATAGTCAGTTCTCCCACCGTATCACAGAAGCCGAAAACGAATCAACAAGATCGATACAGTTATGACACCGTAGACTTCCTACTTACACGATCCGTTTCAATAACCATTATACCTATATCTTGAGTTTTAGTTCTGAAGTAACCCCTAATAGTTTATACTAGCAGTCGGCACCGTCTTGACACAAACCACGTGGAGAATCGATGAATATAAGTGTTTGATGCCTGAATCATAGAAATATCCTTCTTATCTCGCTGATAAAAGAAAAGAAATTTCGTGCACCAAAATATACAGTCACATATAAGAGCTGAGCAAATAATGAAGGAATCCACTGTTGGTTGGTTCAGAGGTATCTGGTTCTGAACTCGGTAGGGCGTGCTACGGCCCGATCCTACACAACCTCCAATTTGGATAACTTATGTAGGGTTGCCACATTCGTGTACCAGACCCCGTGCTAAAAGGATCAAAGTCACTAACCGGTTACTCCACTACGTGCGTGCTAAGATAAAGGGCTTAATGTGATTGCGCCAGAACGAAACCGGGTGAAATAGATAAGAGGAACTCTGGGAAGAATTATAACGGAACCATTGGATAGTTCGTTTGAAATGGAAGCCTACGACTAAGCTTATTGCTTGTATCATCAGCGTATCGTTAGTGTTTCACTCAAATATCGGCCGAACTGACGAGGATTTCCTGAAATTGCTTTAAAAATCGAAGGTATGTCATGCATAGTGTTGTACCCCAAATTTTGACCTAAGACGTCGTCTCCTATCTGCATCTTTACATTACATTTGTTTTGATCCATCGATTTTAAATTTCATGACTTTTTCGGGCCAAGAGCTATTTATGCTGAACATTAAATCATTTAATCGATTCGTGCAAAAAATGATGTTTATTAATTATCTATTATCTAAAACTTAAATAATTGAAATTCATTTTTTGATTATTATTTAGTTTAAAGATGTAGGGATAATAAAATGAACATCAGAGAAGAGGCGCATTAATTGTGCGGACGTTTTATTTATTTACTCATTATTTTTAAATTTAAGTAACTAGAATTTATTCTTAGTTATTATATAATTTAAAGGTTATGAATAATATAAATAAGCATTTGAGGAAATTCATTGGTCAATAACGACTGTTTAATCGTTCGTCGTTCTAGGTTAAATAATTGAAATCCTATTTTAATTATTATAATTTAGTTGAGAATGATGGATTAAATAATCGAAGGTATTAGTTGGTCAATGATAATTATTATTTATCTGTTTATTATTTTGAATGTAGGTAATTGGAGATTTGTTTTCAATTATTATTCGTTTGGAGAAATAATAAACGATAAATAAATAAAGAAGAAGAATTAATGGACAAATAGTTTCTTTTATTCATTTTTTTTGGTACAAGTTATTTTGTAAATATTGTATATATTACAGTAAATTACAATAATGAATTGACAAAATTAAAATGAGATAAAAAAAAACTAGTCTATCTTAATCCTAAAGCTTCCAATCCAATGCGTGTCCGCTCATTTAATTTTACCTGCACAATTAAAAGAAAAGAATTAGAATTCAAATAAATAATTAAATGCAGAAAATAAACTTAATGTTCATCATTAAATGTAATGGCCGGAATCAGTTATTATTATTTTTTGCAAATCACGGGATTACTCCCGGTTCACAAAAAGAAAAGGATTTCAAAGCATATGCACAAATTATTTTCCAAAACTGCATACTTAAGCTAATTACATTTAATTCAAAATCCCAAATGTAATTTCAAAGCATACAGCATAAGCATACAAAACCATGTAGTAACTAATATGCAAGCATGTTACTTGAACTTTTGCCTACACCAGCAGAAACCAAACAGCTTTTGTATTAAAAGGGAAAATATGCAGTTTTGACCATATTTGCAAGCAATAAAAATTCCTTTTTCATCATTTTTCAGCCACTACATTTTCAGAAAAATAGACAGCTTATCACTCTTTTGTCAAAGCCATTCTGAGAGAGAAAAAGAGAGGGAGAAGTGTGGGATTTGCAGGCTTAGCTTAGGCAGAAAGAGGTATACAAGACAAATAAAAAATATAGCCAGTAAAACCAATAGCTTAGAATAGGAATAGAAACAAAATGGGAGGGTCAGCATAGTGCAGATTGCTCAGGGAGATCCCAAGAGATTTGTTTTCAAATTCCTGACCTGTAGCGCAAGAGAGGAGGGAAGTGTGGTTATATTACACAACAAAGAGAAAACAAAGATAGATCCAACCTCATAAAAACAGCATATAAAAACAACAAAGACAGAAGTTATAAAACACATCTCAAAACCCAAAAACCTGCGAATGCCTTAACCTACTGTCAAGAAAACCACAAACCATAGCATCCTGTCAAAACCATAGCATCCTGTCAAAACCATAGAAAACCTGCTAATGCCTTAACCTGCCTATCATCGAACTGAAACCATAAAACATAGCTCAAACCTCATACCAGTATTAAAGCCATATCCCTACTGTAAAGGCCTAGCCACATAAACCTGATAAAACCTTTACAAGTTCAAGCCTCACCATTTCGTAAATCCAGCATATCCAAGCTTTCAAACCCATTCCCTAGCCTCAGAAAGTTCTTTCATCATAGGCGATAAACCCACCATAGGCAACAGCATTCAAGAAGAAGAGAGAGTTATCATCCAATTCTACAAAGTATCCAAAGCAACATTTCAAGGCAAATCGATGAGGCCCTCAGTGTACACATCACTGGGCAACAAGGCAAGCATCTCAAAGTATCCTAGGCAATAATATTCAAGAAGAAGAAGAAAGAGCCAAAGTGCAGTTCAACAAGTTCCAACGATAACAAGTGCAGTATCACACTCAATCAGAAGAAGAAAGAAACAAAGTTTGGTTTCAACAAGTTTCAAGAAGAACAAGGTAGCATCGTATTCAAGTGAGAAGAAAAGCAAGACAAAATCAGTAGCACGTTCAAGCAAGAGGAAGAAGAAAGCCACAAATACCGTTCACCATCGTGTGCGCCTGCCGTCTCCCTGCTGTCCGGCCTCCATCACCCCAAGCTCCTCCTCCTTCTCCACCTAGGTAACACGCTTTCTTCCATTCTTTTTCCTTAAATGGCATTCAAATTAACATGGACAGATAAACATGAAAACTAGTCAGAATCCAACGAAACCGTAAAACCCATAACGAAGCTGTAAAAATTTACACGCGAATCAAACCTAAAATTAACGAAAATGATTTGTCATTACCGTCTCTGCTTAAGCCGCCGCGTCAACAATGGAGGGAAGAGAAGCTTGGTGTGGGTGGCCGGAACAAGGAAATGTCGACATTGGAGGCAAGAAAACGAAGAAGCTGCGCGAGAGAGATGAAGATCGTGAAGAGAGGCGCCGTTCTGCCTTAAGCCAAACCCTAAATCCCTTTGTACAAACAAACACAACCCTAATCATAATTTAATCCCTTGGACCCTATTCTCAACTTAAGCCCACGAATTTGTACACCCCCCCCCCCCCTGTCTTCATCACGCTTGGGCTTTATCCCAACCATCCAGCCCATTCTCTTTACTAATTCACACCCTTTTTTCTTTATAGACTATTAGTTTAATTCTATTTCTTTTTTCTTAACTTATTTAATTTTGATTATTTAGTTTCTTAGGAATAAATATAGTTTTATTTAGACAAATAAATATTTTATCCAATCTCATTTAGTTTAAATTTAAGTTTTATTTAATAACCTTAACCTTCCTTATTTCTAATTCATTTTAAATTCATGGTTTGTAAGTTAAATTTAAAAGATATTTTAATATCTTTAAAAAACATATAAAATGAGAAAACTAAAAGACATTTTATTTTATTCCCCTCATTTTGATTAAATACCAATATAATAAAAACATAAAAAATAGAAACATATAAAATCTAAAAAACATTTCTATTATTTCTCATTACTTTTATCATAAAAAATGCGTAAAAAGTGAAAACCAATTAAACTTTTTTTCTTTTCGCCTATTAAACAAAAATCATCTAAGAAAATGCATGTTCACATTTAATTGTTGTGTATCATTTTCTGTCAATTATTTCATTGTACTTGTTTATTCTGTTTGCACCAATCCAAAGGGAATAGTCTAATTTTTTGTTGACTTCATGTCCTCAAAACGATCGAGCGAATACTCTCATTCATTAAAAACTTAGGTCAATTTTCTTCAAACATTCACATTACTTCAAAATTTCAACCTTTTCAAGACTTATACCTTTTAAGCCAAAAACTTCGACATTAGGTCGTCGTATCTTCAAAAACCCGTCCGTATCCCTTTTCGGCCAAAACAATTTATTTTCAATCAAGCAATCAATTTTAAATAAAACAGATATTTCAAAAAGTTCCTATAGAGTACTATAGATGCATTGGGTGCTAATACCTTCCCATTGTATAACCAACCCCCGAACCATAAGATCTCTTTTCAAAAACGCTTTGTATTTGTATTTTATTTACATTGCATATTTAGGGTTTTATTTCGCTCTTTTCCCTTTTCCTTTGGAAACAATAAAGCGCGGTGGCGACTCTTGCTTTTTGCGAGACGAATTAATCAATAATTCGATCTCCGATTTACCCCGCTACATTTTTTATCGCTACAGAATTGGCGACTCTGCTGGGGATAGATTGACCTCTTGCTGGTCCATCCCTAAGTGGGTTAAGCCTAATTTGTCTTATCTGTTTTATTATTATTTGATATGTTTGATTATGTGTTTAAATTGGGGTGTTTGGGTTTTTTTGAAGGACGAATCCTATACCCGGATTAAGTAACACCTAAGGAATAGGACGGGCGGTATAGTCATGTTAACTTTGAGGGAGTAATCCCGAAGAAGGAGGCATGAGATCCCCCACTCAATGGAAGGCCCTCTTGAACTTAATATTTGTTTACCGAGTAATCGGGAAGACATTATTATTTTCGACCTAGGAGCCCGAGAAGTTGAGGACCGTAGAACCCTAACCCGTCTTGGCCTTTTAGGTGTAGCGCGGAGACTATCACGGAGTAATTCGGAAGTAGTTGTTACGCGATGCTACGCTCGGACGAGTTTCTCTTGAGAATATTGCTAATTATTGAGTAATCAAGACGTTGGTAATATCCGAAAGAGGGATGCAGACTCTGGGAACTCTTAGAACCTTGTCTTACAGGTGTGATCGAAACATTAGTACATACCTTTGGGTGGGCTTTACCCTCGACTCCATGCTGAACTTTGAACCTTTAAACCCCATGTTTGCAAACTTGTGTGTGACTGTCGCATTATCATTCATTCATGCATTCATCAACATCTTTGTAAAAAACTCGTTTTTCAAGGAACTTTGGAATGATTTTTGCAAACGTCTTAGGGTACTATGGAACTTGGAAGGAGAAATACTCGAAGCTTCAGCTTCAAAGAGCCTGAAATTGAAGAACTGAAGAGTTTGATTCCGAAGATAGAGAGTCCGACAGATTTTCAGAGGAAATACGGGTCCATCGTACCGCTCATGAAGCGCAAGATGAAGAAAGGCATCCTCAACACTTTGGTTCAGTTCTATGATCCCCTATACCGATGTTTCACCTTCCCGGATTATCAGTTGATGCCTACTTTAGAGGAGTACTCTTATATTCTCGGTTTGCCGATCGCCGACCGTGTTCCTTTTTCTGGGTTAGAAGAGGAGCCTAAATCCCATGAGATAGCAGCCATCACCCATCTGAAGAAGTCCGAGATAGAGGAGAATATGACTACGAGAGGAGGAATCCGGGGTTTGCCGGCACAGTTTCTGTTGAAGAAAGCTCGTTACTTTGCTGATACAAAGGATACCGTTGCCTTCGAGGACGTGTTTGCTTTACTCGCGTATGGTCTTTTCTTATTCCCTAACGTTGATAAATTTGTGGATGTCAACGCTATCAGAGTTTTCCTGATTGGAAATCCGGTCCCTACGCTGCTAGGGGACACGTATTACTCTATCCATCTTCGAAACTCTTATCGAGGAGGGATGATCATCTGTTGTGTGCCGTTGTTGTATCAGTGGTACGTCTCGCATTTACCTGGGTCCGATGCTTTCTGGGATCTTGAGAAGGAACCGCGGTGGGCGCCAAAGATTATGGCTCTCACTCATTTCGACATTGACTGGTACAATCGAGCTTACCATGACGTAGAGATCATTGACAGCTGTGGTGCTTTTCCCAATGTACCTCTTCTTGGTACGAGGGGTGGAATCAACTACAACCCTGTCCTAGCGCGTCGTCAGTTCGGGTACCCGATGAGAGATAAGCCGAACAGTATCCATGTGAGTGGTTTCTTTCTTCAGGAAGGACAAGATCATCAGACTGCTAAGAGAGAGATTGAAGGAGCTTGGCGCCATATCCACAAGAAAGGGAGAGATATGCTGGGACATAGAGGTGCCGTCTCTTTGGAACCTTACCTACAGTGGGTCCGTGCTAGGGCTTGTGCTCTCAAGATGCCATATAAACTTGAGAAACCTTTATTCCCTGCCATCGCACCATCATCAGTTGCTATCCCTATCGCAGATGTAGGAGAGTATCAAGGGAACCTGGCTAGGATGAAGTCCGAGAGGGATGCTTGGAAGGAAAAGTACCATATGTCCGAATACGAGAATCGAGTCCTGACTCGACAGCTGAAAGAAAAGAAGGAGTTGTTGCTTATTCAAGACGGCCGGTTCGTTGACCACGATGAGAAGCTTCGCCAGAAGGATGCCTTGTTGAAGAAATACGCGAGTGAAAGGAAGAGAAAAAGGGAATGTTCAGTAAACGTGGCTCTCGTTCCTAATCCACAAGAAGAAATCATCGATCGACTGATAGCGGAAAAGAAAGATTTGGAAGACTTTTATGAAGAAAAGATCAAGAAGCTCCGACTACAGCTGGTGTTTGGTCCGTCATCTGAGGATTCTGAGTGAGCTTTAGCTTTAGTTTATTTTATTGATGTCATTTTGTAAAACTATGTAAAAGGGCTTCATGCTCCGAAGTTGTAATTTATTGTTTTATTAAGGGCTTCATGCTCCGAAGTTGTAATTTATTGTTTTATTAAGGGCTTCACGCTCCGAAGTTGTAACTTATGGTCTTATTTCGGGCTTCATGCTCCAAGTTGTAATTTACTGCTTCATGTTTTGAAATGTAATTTATCACTTTATTATGGTTTTCATGTCGCAAGTTGTAATTTATTGCTTTCATTAGTGGATTTGTTATTCCAAGGTTGTAATTTACTACTCCAAATTGTAAGTTGTAATTTATCGCTTTCGATTAACGGATTGAGTTTTTGTTATTCCAAATTCCTTTACCATTGATGTATGCAAAGTTACTAAAAGTTCCTTGAAAAACTTTTAAAATGAGTCATCATTTGCATCACCATCATGCATCATTTCACATTCCACATCACATGTTTTCTAGAGTCTCATTCTTGTTCTTTTTTCCACCGAAGGTTGCCAAGCTGTCTCACCAACACGACACTCGGGCCAGTCGTCAGAAAAGAATGGAAGATTTGGAACAGGAAAATCACGAGCTTCGTGGGGAAGTTGCTACGCTTCGTGCCGAGATGGAAAAGTTAACAGCATTGGTGGAAAGTTTGGTGGCTGTTCAGAATCAGCCATCGACTACGGCTGCCGAGATTCAGACTTCAACTCCAGTGGTTTCCGAGATTGTTATCGCTCCTGCCTCCGCAACTCAAATCAACTCTCCGATCCAACATCAGATGCCGAAAGGTTTTCCTTGGGGAATGCCTTACAACTTTATGCCAGAGGGGTATCAACCTACCGCCCAACCTATATTTCAGCCTGCATTGTCTCTTCCTCAACCAGAGACGACTGCACTGCCGCCAGTAATTCCGTCGGTAACACCTTTTCCGCAACCGATCATGACGACCGTTGCTCCAGTGGTCCACTCAGTGCCATACTTGAACGAACCAGTTTATCCTGCCGAACCTGCTGAAAGTATGGGCCTCTTTGATAGAATGGAGGAATTTCAGGATCAGTTCCAGGAAATGCAGAAAGAGCTTAGAGCCTTGAAGGGGAAGGATCTGTTTGGGAAGAGCACACACGATCTTTGTTTAGTTCCGAATGTCAAGATTCCGGCGAAGTTCAAAACACCAGACTTTGAAAGATACAAGGGGGATTCGTGTCCTAGAAGCCATTTGACAATGTACGTGAGGAAGATGTCCACGTATTCTGATAATCATGATTTGTTGATTCATTATTTTCAAGATAGTTTGACGGGTGCTGCCTTGAAGTGGTATATGGGATTGGACAGCATTCGAATCCGCAATTTTAACGATCTCAGTGAAGCCTTTGTCCATCAGTACAAGTATAATGTCGACATGGCGCCGGACAGGGATCAACTCCGGGCAATGTCGCAGAGAGACCGGGAATCTTTTAAGGAGTACGCCCAGAGGTGGCGTGAAATTGCTGCTCAGATCCATCCGCCTCTGGAGGAGAAGGAGATGACTAAGATATTTTTGAAGACTTTGGGATCCTTTTACTATGAGAGGATGATAGCCAGCGCGCCCAGTGACTTTACCGAAATGGTGAGCATGGGCATGCGATTAGAGGAAGGAATTCGTGAAGGACGTTTGATTAAGGAAGGGAGTACGTCCAGCAGTGTGAAGAAGTTCGGAGGTGTTTTCCCGAAGAGGAAAGAGCAAGATGTTAGTGCTTTGTTTCCAGGTAGGCCTAGGAGAGGCTACTCTCACGTCGCGGCAGTCACTCCGGCTGTCCGCCCAGCTTTGGTAGCCCCATCTCATCAGATTCCGCCACCTCAACAACGACCTTTTCAACAGCAGCCTCGACAACAGGCCTATCCGCTCAACAATCAGAATCGCTCGCCCAGAAAGCCGCAGTTCGATGCCATTCCTATGACGTATACTGAATTGTTTCCCGCTCTCATCAGAAAGAATCTCATCACAACCAAACCACCTCCTGTCGCACCGAACAGTGCTTCTCCGTGGTACAAGGCGGATCAATTCTGTGAATATCATCAAGGGTCGCCGGGGCACAACCTTGAGAATTGCTTTGCGTTGAAGGCGGATGTGCAGAGATTAATTAAGAATGGCATCTTGTCTTTTAAGGATGTGAATCCAAATGTCAGAGATAACCCTTTGCCCCGACATGGGGCAGCTTCTGTGAATATGGTGGAGGGTTGCCCGGGGAAGTTCCGAGTTTTCCAAGTCGAGCACATCAGAGAATCATTGATCAGGTTACATCAGAGTTTGAGAAGACTTGCCTTTGTTAGGCACCAACATGACTATGACGTTTGCCAGTTTTGTTCAAGAGAAGAGGATTGTCCTATTGTGAAGGAGGACATTCAGAAGTTGCTAGATCAGAGAATTATTACTATTACCTATGACCGAAATCCTGAAGATGAAGTGAATGTTATCACCCCACAGTTTAATTTTCCAGAATCAGTAGAGATTGCTTACAACAGCCAGACTGCGTCTGCTGAGCCTTTGATTATTTACCCACCTGGCCCTGTGCCTTATAGCTCAGACCAAGCCGTGCCGTACAAGTATAACGCCACCATGATCGAGAACGGGGTAGAGATCCCCATCCCAACTAGACCGTCTTTCGTTAATATTGCCGATGTAAGTAGAGTGACAAGAAGTGGGCGTGTTTTTGCCGCGGTACCGACAAGAAGACCAGAAGTTCAAGTAAGGAGGCCCATGCCGGCGGAGATTCCTGTAAGAAATGAACCAAGGGTTGAGATAGGTCGATCCAGTGGACCTATCCCTCACCCTGAAGAAGATGAAATCTTAAAGCTTATCAAAAGAAGCGAGTATAAAATTGTGGACCAGCTTCTGCAAACACCTTCCAAGATTTCCTTGCTTGCCTTATTGAGAGATTCTGGGGCACACAGAGAAGCCTTGATGAAAGTGTTGGACCAGGCGTTCGTAGACCATGATGTGACAGTTGATCAGTTTGACGGGATTGTGGGGAATATAACCTCGTGTAACAACTTGGGTTTCAGTGATGAAGAACTCCCGGAGGAGGGGAGAAACCATAATATGGCTCTGCACATTTCAGTAAGTTGTGGGAACGATACCTTATCAAGCGTGTTAGTGGATACCGGCTCGTCATTGAATGTGATGCCCAAGACCACGTTGTCTCGACTTTCATATCCAGGTGCTCCTATGAGGCCTAGCGGAGTAATTGTTAAAGCCTTTGATGGTTCCAGGAAGACAGTTATCGGTGAAGTGGATCTTCCCATAGTGATTGGTCCCCATACTTTTCAAATCACTTTCCAAGTGATGGACATCCGTGCTGCTTATAGTTGTTTATTGGGCCGTCCCTGGATCCATGATGCCGGGGCAGTCACCTCCACACTCCATCAGAGATTAAAATTTGTGAGACATGGGAAACTAGTGATGATTGGGGGAGAGCAGGCCATGGTGGTAAGTCATTTATCATCATTTTCTTTTATTGATGCTGACGAGGACGTCGGGACCCAGTTTCAGGGCCTATCTGTTGCTAAGGATACCGTGAAGAAGCAGGGGGCATCCATCTCTTCTTTTGAGGATGCACGGCGAGTAGTGGAGAGTGGTTCGGCCGAAGGATGGGGCCAGGTGTTAACGTTACCCGAGAATAAGTCTGGGGAAGGTTTGAGTTTTCATCCAATAGCTGCAAGGGTCAAGAAAGAGGTGGTTGTTCGTCCAATTCAAGAGGTCTTTCGAAGTGCAGGGTTTGTACATCCTGAGGTTGATGCTGTCATAGATGATGATTCCGAGGAGGATTTGCCCGTGTTTGTGACGCCTGGATTGGCTTGCCAAAACTGGATAGCTGTTGACATTCCTGTGGTTATGCATATTTCCGAGTAATGTTTTGTTTATTTTCCTTTTGAAAAATCGCTCTGCCCAAGGCGAAACATATTTTGTGTCGGGCTATGAAAAATAACTCCTTTTGCTCTGCCCAAGGCAAAAGAGAAATGTCTGGGCTTGTTGTTTCAAGTATTTCCTCTTTAATGAATAAAAATGTTATTTTGTCCACTGCTGTTTTATTTTTCATTTTTCGGGAAATAATAATGAAAATTGATTAAGAGCATTTTGTTTTATTTGCACAAATCGATTTCTAAAATAAAGCATAATCATGTGTGCAGATTACTTCATGACTTAACCATCGGAAACAATGATCCTATGCCCTCTCCCAACTTTGAATTCCCTGTGTTCAGAGCCGAAGAAGGGGATGATGAAGAGGTTCCTGTTGAGATTTCCCGTTTGATTGAGCAGGATGAGAAGGTCATTCAACCATTTGAAGAACCTGTAGAGTTGGTCAATTTGGGTGATGAAGAGGTTAGAAAGGAAGTCAAAGTCGGAGCTTTGCTTATCCCGGAAGTTAAGGAGAAGATGTTGGAGCTTCTCAGAGAGTATGTTGATGTGTTTGCGTGGTCTTACCAAGATATGCCAGGGTTGGACAACGACATTGTGGAGCATCGTTTACCGTTGAGACCTGAGTGTCCACCGATCAAGCAGAAATTGAGAAGGACTCGTCCTGACATGGCCGACAAGATTAAAGAAGAAGTTCAGAAGCAGATCAACGCAGGTTTTCTTGTGACGTCGGTCTATCCTCAGTGGTTAGCCAACATCGTGCCTGTTGCTAAGAAGGATGGTAAGGTTCGGATGTGTGTAGACTACAGAGATCTGAACAGAGCTAGTCCGAAGGATGATTTCCCATTACCTCATATTGATGTATTGGTCGACAGTACTGCCAAGTTCAAAGTCTTTTCTTTCATGGATGGTTTCTCTGGTTACAACCAAATCAAGATGGCGCCGGAAGATATGGAAAAGACCGCTTTCATTACACCGTGGGGAACTTTCTGTTATCGAGTTATGCCGTTTGGTTTGAGGAATGCTGGTGCAACGTACCAAAGGGCCATGACTGCTTTGTTTCATGATATGATGCATAAAGAGATTGAAGTGTATGTGGATGACATGATTGCCAAATCACAGACTGAAGAAGATCACTTGGAGCATTTGTTAAAGTTATTCCAGCGTTTGAGGAAGTACAAACTCCGTCTGAATCCCAATAAGTGCACTTTTGGCGTTCGTTCAGGAAGACTTTTAGGTTTCATTGTCAGTCAAAAAGGTATTGAAGTAGATCCCGATAAAGTCAAAGCTATTCGGGAAATGCCCGCACCCAAGACAGAAAAACAAGTAAGAGGATTCCTTGGGAGACTGAATTACATTTCTAGGTTCATATCTCACATGACTGCTACTTGCGGGCCGATTTTCAAGCTTCTCCGCAAGAACCAAGGATGTGTATGGACAGAGGACTGTCAGAAGGCTTTCGATAGTATCAAAGAATATTTGCTCGAACCTCCTATTTTGATTCCTCCGGTGGAAGGAAGACCCTTGATTATGTACTTGACCATATTAGAAGATTCCATGGGATGTGTGCTTGGTCAACAAGACGAGACCGGAAGAAAGGAGCACGCTGTATATTATCTGAGTAAGAAATTCACAGACTGTGAGTCTCGATACTCATTGCTGGAGAAAACTTGTTGTGCTTTAGCTTGGGCTGCTCGCCGTCTGCGCCAGTATATGATTAATCACACTACTTGGTTGATCTCCAAAATGGACCCAATCAAGTATATCTTTGAGAAGCCCGCCTTATCTGGAAGGATAGCCCGTTGGCAAATGTTGTTATCTGAATATGACATTGAGTATCACACTCAGAAGGCAATCAAAGGGAGTATTTTAGCCGACCATTTGGCTCACCAACCAATTGACGACTATCAGTCCATCAAGTTTGATTTCCCCGATGAAGATGTTATGTACTTGAAAGCTAAAGATTGCGGAGAACCATTACCTGAAGAAGGGCCTGATCCTGAATCCCGTTGGGGTTTGATTTTTGACGGAGCTGTGAATTCCTATGGAAATGGAATTGGGGCAATCATCGTTACTCCCCGAGGTACTCATATCCCGTTCACGGCAAGACTGAAGTTTGACTGTACGAACAACATGGCGGAGTATGAGGCATGTATTATGGGTCTCGAAGAAGCGGTGGATCTAAGGATTAAGATTCTGGATATTTACGGAGATTCGGCACTGGTGATTAATCAAATTAAAGGAGAGTGGGAAACTCGACATCCTGGTTTGATCCCTTACAGAGACTATGCTAGAAGGTTGTTAACCTTCTTCAACAAGGTGGAATTACATCATATCCCTAGGGATGAGAATCAAATGGCTGATGCTTTGGCTACTTTGTCTTCAATGTTTCAAGTGAATGATTGGAACGACGTGCCTACAATCCGAGTTATGCGCCTCGACCGACCTGCTCATGTGTTCGCAGTAGAAGAGGTCACCGACGACAAACCTTGGTTCTATGACATCAAACGTGTCCTTCAAACTCAAGAGTACCCGCCTGGGGCATCCAACAAAGATAGGAAGACGTTGAGAAGATTAGCAAGCAGTTTCTTTCTCAATGAAGAAGTGTTGTATAAAAGGAATTATGACATGGTCTTGCTCAGATGTGTAGACAGACGTGAAGCAGACATGCTGATGCAAGAGGTACACGAAGGATCCTTTGGCACTCATGCCAATGGACATGCAATGGCTAGAAGGATGTTGAGAGCTGGTTACTACTGGATGACCATGGAATCTGATTGCTGCAAGTATGTGAAGAAGTGTCATAAATGCCAGATTTATGCGGACAGGATGCACGTACCGCCGACCCTCCTCAATGTTATATCTTCACCTTGGCCTTTCTCCATGTGGGGCATTGATATGATTGGGATGATTGAACCCAAAGCTTCAAATGGTCATCGTTTCATCTTGGTGGCGATCGATTATTTTACTAAGTGGGTGGAAGCCGCATCTTATGCTAATGTAACCAGACAGGTGGTAGTCAGATTTATCAAGAATCAGATTATTTGTCGGTATGGTATCCCGAGTAAGATCATCACTGACAATGGGTCGAATTTAAATAACAAGATGATGAAGGAGCTTTGTGAAGAGTTCAAAATCGAGCATCATAATTCCTCTCCTTACAGGCCGAAGATGAATGGGGCTGTTGAAGCTGCTAACAAGAATATCAAGAAGATCGTCCAGAAGATGGTGGTAACTTATAAGGACTGGCATGAAATGCTTCCGTTTGCTTTACACGGGTATCGTACTTCGGTTCGAACTTCAACAGGCGTGACCCCTTTTTCCCTAGTTTATGGTATGGAAGCAGTACTCCCCGTGGAGGTTGAGATTCCGTCTCTGAGAGTGTTGATGGAAGCCAAGCTTTCTGAGGCCGAATGGTGTCAAAGTAGATACGATCAGTTGAATTTAATCGAAGAAAAGAGATTAACAGCTTTGTGTCACGGTCAGTTGTATCAGCAAAGAATGAAGAAGGCTTTTGATAAGAAGGTCCGACCGCGCGAGTTCAGAGAAGGTGACCTCGTGCTCAAGAAGATATTATCTTTCCAACCCGATTCTAGGGGCAAATGGGCTCCGAACTATGAAGGACCGTTTGTTGTTAAGAAAGTTTTCTCCGGAGGTGCCATGATTCTCGCCAATATGGATGGCGAAGACCTCCCGCGTCCCCTGAACGCCGATGCAGTCAAGAAGTATTTCGCTTAAGTAAATTTCTGGTCAAATCAGTCTTGGCATCTGAGCATATTCTGGAATTCAAAGTTGTTAGGGAGAATAGTGATCATTGTTTTTGTATGACCTTTTATTTCACATACTATTTCCCCAAACTTTTGTAAACCGTGGGAGTCGCATTGTTAGCGAACTACCATCTTATTAATGAAATTTGAGCATTTACCTTTTGTGGGCAAAATTTTAATTTTTATGGAAATACTTGAAACAAATTTACTTAAAATATTCTTATTTCTAAAATGTGTCGTGAATAACGAAAGGAATATTAACAGTCGTTCCGAAGATGGTCAAGCTATGAAATGCAAAACAGTACAGTAATTTTTACTTGCATGATGAATTTGTTTTCTTTTAAAATCGTCATGAAGTGTTGGCTGTGTACATGCTTGGTTATGGTGGTGCTAAATTTGGTGACTCCCCAGTTGTTCCAGTTAAGTGTGGTTTTAGCTACCTTTGTTTGGGAGATTTTGAAGTGCGGTACACTTCGTCTCATGCCAGTGGTTTATTGGTGCTAGAAGATTGGATTTGATTGTTTGTCTCCTCAGAAGACTTGAGCCTTGTAGCGTGACACCTTCCGACGTTGCTTTGTATTCCGTTTATCTTCCATCTTTTCAAGAGTGGCCGAGCATTTACGTTGCTGTGACACCTTATTATCTCCAAGATATCCCATCTGTCTGTTTTGTCAGCATATACATGACATTCATTTATTCATCCACACTCGCATCATGCACACACAGTTGTATTTGTTAATGTCATTAAATTCGTACATCTTAGTTGTGTCTTTTCAAATAGCGTATTTGATCTTCCCAAATAGGGTGTCAACTTAAGCATAAAGTGCGCCTCCTTTCTAATTCCCCAGCTGAGCTAATCCTCGTGGATGATTTTTGATTCAGCTTACCTTGTCCATTTCTGGATAGGATAAATTCCCCAATCGAGTTACTTTCTCATTGGGTAGAGTCTTGTTTGACTGTTTTCTCTCTGGTTACTCCTGGATGAAGTTGTTGCCTCTTGCATAGGCTATCTCTTTGATTTTCCCCAGTGAAATCGCGACCCAGACAGTTGGTGCATTTATTTTGCACGTTAAAGTATATGATCTCCTCGGGAAGGATTGGTTCAGGGTCCTCTTTGACGAAGATTTCATTCTCTGCCAATATCATTGCAATTTCCTTCTGAGTTATTCTTTGGAAAACGGCAAGCGGCAGCTCTTCATGAGCAACTTGTACGTTATAGGCACCATTGGAAAACGACAAGCGGTAGCTCTTCACGAGCAACTTGTACGTTACTATCTTCGACAAGCGCCGAGCAGTAGTTCTTCATGAGCTACTAGTGCGTTATTTTATCTTTCGGAAAGCGCCAAGCAGCAGTTCTTCACGAGCTACTAGTGCGTCATTTTATTCCGTTGGAAAGCACCGAGCAGCAGTTCTTCACGAGCTACTAGTGCGTCATTTTATTCCGTTGGAAAGCACCGAGCAGCAGTTCTTCATGAGCTACTGGTGCGTCAGTTATGACTTTGTGAAAGCGCCGAGCAGCAGTTCTTCATGAGCTACTAGTGCGTCATCGTCATTTTATCCTTTTTGGGAAGCGCCGAGCAGCAGTTCTTCATGAACTACTAGTGCGTCATTTACTCTTTTTGAAAGCGACAAGCAGCAAACTCTTCATGAGTTACCAGTACGTTATTTTCTTTGGACGACAGCAAGTGGTAGCTTCTTTATTTGAGCAACTTGTTCGTTATCGGTATTTTCTTTGGACGACAGCAAGCGGCAGCTTCTTTATTTGAGCAACTTGTTTGTTATCGGTATTTTCTTTGGACGACAGCAAGCGGCAGCTTCTTTATTTGAGCAACTTGTTTGTTATCGGTATTTTCTTTGGACGCCAACAACTGGCAATTTTCTTTATTTAAACAACCTTCGTATCTACAGTCTTATCACCTCAGCATTAATGAGTATATCTCTGAAAATCTCGCAGAGAAGTCTGGTACGAATCTACACCTCCAGAAGTCGGTAACCAGTTATCAGCAATTCGATACTCCCTGTCTACCGTCGACCTTGAGTTGCGAATTCACTGTTTGGATCAATAATCTGTTATGGCCTATGCAAGATGCTCTCTTTGTTAGGGTTAGAGGTCGTATTCCCTCAGTTTTATTCGCTGTCAGGAGTCTGTCGTTTGAAGTCGATAGCTCGTTCTCCCAGTAGCGCATAATTCATGTCTTTGTGTTTTGTTGACGTTCGATTCCCTCAACATTGTCTCGTTTCACAGTATCTTTCTCTGTGAGTTAGATCGCTGCATTCATACCAGACGTGACGACGGCATCTTAGGACAAAATTTGCGTAGTTATGTATTTAAGTACCTTCAATCTCGTCGACACGAAGATTTTAATCTTCATATCTCCGGATAGAAGAAACTTAAATAGGGGCAGCTGTTGTACCCCAAATTTTGACCTAAGACGTCGTCTCCTATCTGCATCTTTACATTACATTTGTTTTGATCCATCGATTTTAAATTTCATGACTTTTTCGGGCCAAGAGCTATTTATGCTGAACATTAAATCATTTAATCGATTCGTGCAAAAAATGATGTTTATTAATTATCTATTATCTAAAACTTAAATAATTGAAATTCATTTTTTGATTATTATTTAGTTTAAAGATGTAGGGATAATAAAATGAACATCAGAGAAGAGGCGCATTAATTGTGCGGACGTTTTATTTATTTACTCATTATTTTTAAATTTAAGTAACTAGAATTTATTCTTAGTTATTATATAATTTAAAGGTTATGAATAATATAAATAAGCATTTGAGGAAATTCATTGGTCAATAACGACTGTTTAATCGTTCGTCGTTCTAGGTTAAATAATTGAAATCCTATTTTAATTATTATAATTTAGTTGAGAATGATGGATTAAATAATCGAAGGTATTAGTTGGTCAATGATAATTATTATTTATCTGTTTATTATTTTGAATGTAGGTAATTGGAGATTTGTTTTCAATTATTATTCGTTTGGAGAAATAATAAACGATAAATAAATAAAGAAGAAGAATTAATGGACAAATAGTTTCTTTTATTCATTTTTTTTGGTACAAGTTATTTTGTAAATATTGTATATATTACAGTAAATTACAATAATGAATTGACAAAATTAAAATGAGATAAAAAAAAACTAGTCTATCTTAATCCTAAAGCTTCCAATCCAATGCGTGTCCGCTCATTTAATTTTACCTGCACAATTAAAAGAAAAGAATTAGAATTCAAATAAATAATTAAATGCAGAAAATAAACTTAATGTTCATCATTAAATGTAATGGCCGGAATCAGTTATTATTATTTTTTGCAAATCACGGGATTACTCCCGGTTCACAAAAAGAAAAGGATTTCAAAGCATATGCACAAATTATTTTCCAAAACTGCATACTTAAGCTAATTACATTTAATTCAAAATCCCAAATGTAATTTCAAAGCATACAGCATAAGCATACAAAACCATGTAGTAACTAATATGCAAGCATGTTACTTGAACTTTTGCCTACACCAGCAGAAACCAAACAGCTTTTGTATTAAAAGGGAAAATATGCAGTTTTGACCATATTTGCAAGCAATAAAAATTCCTTTTTCATCATTTTTCAGCCACTACATTTTCAGAAAAATAGACAGCTTATCACTCTTTTGTCAAAGCCATTCTGAGAGAGAAAAAGAGAGGGAGAAGTGTGGGATTTGCAGGCTTAGCTTAGGCAGAAAGAGGTATACAAGACAAATAAAAAATATAGCCAGTAAAACCAATAGCTTAGAATAGGAATAGAAACAAAATGGGAGGGTCAGCATAGTGCAGATTGCTCAGGGAGATCCCAAGAGATTTGTTTTCAAATTCCTGACCTGTAGCGCAAGAGAGGAGGGAAGTGTGGTTATATTACACAACAAAGAGAAAACAAAGATAGATCCAACCTCATAAAAACAGCATATAAAAACAACAAAGACAGAAGTTATAAAACACATCTCAAAACCCAAAAACCTGCGAATGCCTTAACCTACTGTCAAGAAAACCACAAACCATAGCATCCTGTCAAAACCATAGCATCCTGTCAAAACCATAGAAAACCTGCTAATGCCTTAACCTGCCTATCATCGAACTGAAACCATAAAACATAGCTCAAACCTCATACCAGTATTAAAGCCATATCCCTACTGTAAAGGCCTAGCCACATAAACCTGATAAAACCTTTACAAGTTCAAGCCTCACCATTTCGTAAATCCAGCATATCCAAGCTTTCAAACCCATTCCCTAGCCTCAGAAAGTTCTTTCATCATAGGCGATAAACCCACCATAGGCAACAGCATTCAAGAAGAAGAGAGAGTTATCATCCAATTCTACAAAGTATCCAAAGCAACATTTCAAGGCAAATCGATGAGGCCCTCAGTGTACACATCACTGGGCAACAAGGCAAGCATCTCAAAGTATCCTAGGCAATAATATTCAAGAAGAAGAAGAAAGAGCCAAAGTGCAGTTCAACAAGTTCCAACGATAACAAGTGCAGTATCACACTCAATCAGAAGAAGAAAGAAACAAAGTTTGGTTTCAACAAGTTTCAAGAAGAACAAGGTAGCATCGTATTCAAGTGAGAAGAAAAGCAAGACAAAATCAGTAGCACGTTCAAGCAAGAGGAAGAAGAAAGCCACAAATACCGTTCACCATCGTGTGCGCCTGCCGTCTCCCTGCTGTCCGGCCTCCATCACCCCAAGCTCCTCCTCCTTCTCCACCTAGGTAACACGCTTTCTTCCATTCTTTTTCCTTAAATGGCATTCAAATTAACATGGACAGATAAACATGAAAACTAGTCAGAATCCAACGAAACCGTAAAACCCATAACGAAGCTGTAAAAATTTACACGCGAATCAAACCTAAAATTAACGAAAACGATTTGTCATTACCGTCTCTGCTTAAGCCGCCGCGTCAACAATGGAGGGAAGAGAAGCTTGGTGTGGGTGGCCGGAACAAGGAAATGTCGACATTGGAGGCAAGAAAACGAAGAAGCTGCGCGAGAGAGATGAAGATCGTGAAGAGAGGCGCCGTTCTGCCTTAAGCCAAACCCTAAATCCCTTTGTACAAACAAACACAACCCTAATCATAATTTAATCCCTTGGACCCTATTCTCAACTTAAGCCCACGAATTTGTACACCCCCCCCCCCCTGTCTTCATCACGCTTGGGCTTTATCCCAACCATCCAGCCCATTCTCTTTACTAATTCACACCCTTTTTTCTTTATAGACTATTAGTTTAATTCTATTTCTTTTTTCTTAACTTATTTAATTTTGATTAGTTAGTTTCTTAGGAATAAATATAGTTTTATTTAGACAAATAAATATTTTATCCAATCTCATTTAGTTTAAATTTAAGTTTTATTTAATAACCTTAACCTTCCTTATTTCTAATTCATTTTAAATTCATGGTTTGTAAGTTAAATTTAAAAGATATTTTAATATCTTTAAAAAACATATAAAATGAGAAAACTAAAAGACATTTTATTTTATTCCCCTCATTTTGATTAAATACCAATATAATAAAAACATAAAAAATAGAAACATATAAAATCTAAAAAACATTTCTATTATTTCTCATTACTTTTATCATAAAAAATGCGTAAAAAGTGAAAACCAATTAAACTTTTTTTCTTTTCGCCTATTAAACAAAAATCATCTAAGAAAATGCATGTTCACATTTAATTGTTGTGTATCATTTTCTGTCAATTATTTCATTGTACTTGTTTATTCTGTTTGCACCAATCCAAAGGGAATAGTCTAATTTTTTGTTGACTTCATGTCCTCAAAACGATCGAGCGAATACTCTCATTCATTAAAAACTTAGGTCAATTTTCTTCAAACATTCACATTACTTCAAAATTTCAACCTTTTCAAGACTTATACCTTTTAAGCCAAAAACTTCGACATTAGGTCGTCGTATCTTCAAAAACCCGTCCGTATCCCTTTTCGGCCAAAACAATTTATTTTCAATCAAGCAATCAATTTTAAATAAAACAGATATTTCAAAAAGTTCCTATAGAGTACTATAGATGCATTGGGTGCTAATACCTTCCCATTGTATAACCAACCCCCGAACCATAAGATCTCTTTTCAAAAACGCTTTGTATTTGTATTTTATTTACATTGCATATTTAGGGTTTTATTTCGCTCTTTTCCCTTTTCCTTTGGAAACAATAAAGCGCGGTGGCGACTCTTGCTTTTTGCGAGACGAATTAATCAATAATTCGATCTCCGATTTACCCCGCTACATTTTTTATCGCTACACATAGGCGCTTGACAAAACTTGTCCGATCTTTCTAATGACTATTTGCTTGAGGACAAGCAAAGATTTAAGTATGGGGGAATTTGATAACGAGAAATCGTATCATATAATTACTGCGCTTTTTATCGATTTTCATATTGCATTGAGTCGTTTAACTCCCGATTGTTCCAAGTTTTTGTGTCTTTTCACAGGTACAACATTTGTCAACTCAAATCAATGAAAAAGGATCACATGAAGGAAGCTAACCGAGAATCAGAAGAAAAAGAACCAAATCTGCAAAGTCTGCAGATTTTGTAGCAGTGACGACCGTCACACCCTATGACAACCGTAACGCTTCCACAACTAGAAGAACGCTCGTCACACATCATTGACGAGCGTAACGCGCTATCTAAGCGCATTACGACCGTCACACCCTCGTGACGACCGTCACACGCTTAAAAGCAACGTTATGAATTAATGGAGACGTGGGCAACGTTGTGGGCAGTTTCTTCTCCTATATTTCCTCAACCTCAGTAACCATGCATCCGGGTCTTCCTCCACTCAAGCTTTTCTAGAATTTTCTCAACTGCAAAATCTTCTTCTATATATATGTGGTAGTTCAATGGATGATGGTCGAAGAATTTTCTACAAAACAAAATTGATGCTTTTCTACATTAAACTATATTATTTATTTTTGAACCATTTTCATTCGTACTGTAATTTTTATTTCCAGAATTAGTTTTAGAGTGTTAATTCTTCATCTAAGAATTAACACAGTTATAGATTTCGATTAAATTGCAAGGAATTTGTAAGCATCCAAGATTACCACAACAACATTATTTCCAGGTTTTTTTATGCAATTGATATTTATTTATTCTTGAGTTATGTCATTTATTTTTATGGATTATATTTTAAGTTGCATAGTTACTAAATATATTATGTCCGGCTAAATTAATTTGTACCGGTATGTGACTCTTAAGTACCGAAAGAATTCAGTGATAACTTGGCTAAAAACATTTTTAAATAATTTCTGGTTTCCAATTTCCATGTTTAATTTAACTACCCTTGTCACGAGAGTGAGAGGATAATTAACACGATTTTGCCACGAGAGTGGAAAATTAAATAAGGCAAGAACCTGCATGCGAGAGATGGGGTTCGACCCAGATAGTGGTAACGTAACATTGATTTTTAAATACATGAGAGTGATTTAACAAATTAATTAAACTCAATTTTTTTTCAAAAAGTGTTATTAAATTTAAAGTGCATCCACTAGGTTTAGTAGCATGACTTATTTCATGAACACGTCTCAGGTTTTTAAACAATTCGTTTTTACCGAAATACTTTATATGCCAAGCGATTCACCGAATTCCCGAAGTCCGACTATCTCATACCGGTATAGCTATTACTATTATTTTTAATTAAACTATTTTCCCCCTAAAACCAAATATTCATCGCTTAGTTAAACAATTGTAGCATTAGATCGTATGTGATTGATCCTCAGTCTCTGTCGGTTCGATAATCATTTAAAACTAGAACGACTAAATTGTATACTTGTAGTTAGTATCCCAATAGACTCATAAAGTCCCGATCACTAGGCCATCAGATATACATCTGATCCAAGCCAACACATCCAACCGCGCAGTATATCATATGCCTTCAAGACTTGTCCACACAGGATCAGGCATGAAGTATGGGCTTCACAACTTTGGGCCCAGTGAATTTCAAACAACACCCCCTATTTTTATTTTGCTATCAAGCCCATCTAGCATTTTTGTTGTATTGTTTTAGTTTTATTTATTTTTGTTTTCTTTATTTTTTAATTAAACAAATAATCAGAAAAATCACAAAAAAAAAATATTAACTTAGTATTTTTTAATTAAACTAATTTTGTAAACAAAATAAATAAATATTTTAACTATTTTCTTTAATTTAAAATGAATTAGAACTTAGGATTTGATTTACTATTAATTATTTTTCTTTTCATAATAAAAACAACAAAAACTTAGATTTTAATTTTTTTTAGTTAATCTTGTTTTCTAATTAAATATTAGATATTAATTTCACTTAGTTATTTTCTTAAAATAATTTAAAATAAAAAAATATTTTCTTATTTCATTTAGATTTGCTTTAGGCTTTAGACGTCTTTACCTTTTGCGCGTTATTTATTCTTGCATTTTTACATTATTGTACCTGTATACTGGATGTAATAGACTAATTAGGATTTTTACCGCTTTCTTTATTTTTCTTCCCCCATGTTTTGTACATTGTAAGTATCCCCCTCCCCGAAGCCATGTAATAGCGTAGGGTTATATTTTCGCACTTTACATTTTTCTGTACATATTAACTGCTAGTAACTATGACTGCATTACAAGACTGAAAGTAAACGTTAGCAAACCCTAAATGCACAACATAAATAGCTAAACTAAACACAATTGCACGTGCACACCTCTAGGGTATCCCACTTCGGTTTCCTTCGGAAAACGGTCACAATTCTCAAAACATGAGAAGTTTTAGTGATTGTCCTCTAGTTTTAAAGATCACAAGTCCCTCGATGACCCTCTCGATGTTGCCTCGGTAAAAAGTGATCTTAGAACTTTAGGACAATTACTAAAATTCCTTGCCAAGTTGCCTTCGTGACCGTAACATCCCTTCGAATGTCCCTCAAACATCCAACGACTAGGGATACCTACTCACTAATAGTAGGATAGTACTGTCTAAAGGATAGGAGGAAAAGAACATACCTTTTCGAGTCCAAGTAGATAGCTGTTAAATGCTTGCTCAAGTAAAACATACTTTTTTACACCTACACATTTCAAAAATAACTTTCAAAAAAACATTTTCTTTGTCAACACTCTTGAGGACTGATACAAGAGTTAACGCAAAACAAATCACCGCACTAAGGAATTTCAAAACATTTTTTCAAAACACACAAAGCACAAGGTATTTTAAAATGAGCTAAGCATCTAAGAGCCCGTAGATAATTACGAATGAAAAGGGTGCTAACACCTTCCCTTTCCATAATATACCCCTCCCTTACTCAGAAAACTCTCGAAAAGGTCTTTTTTCTATTCTTTTCACCCTTTCCTTAATTTGGATAAAAGAAAATTCGGTGGAGACTCTTGCTTACCGCAACATTTGCGACACAAACGCAAAACCAGTATAAAAGTCGATTTTGCCACCGTATCACAGAACTGGCGATTCTGCTGGGGATTTTATGAATTAAAAAGTGGGGTTACCTTAAGAGTTATTTCATTTTAAAAATGTTGTAATTGCTTGCTTTGTATGCTCTATCCTTGGAGGGTTGTTTGGGTTGTTACTATAGATCCTACACCCGGATTTGGGGGAATCTTTTTAGGTAAACAACAATATATCATGGAGACTGTACGATGTAGACCAATATGGTTGAAGCGATAGCTGTGCTGGTGTGACACTTTGGTTGGTACCGGTATCCCTTGTGTTGAATCGAGGAGAATACGGGGTCTCCACGTGGTGTCATGAAGAACTAATGGACCTTAGAACCTTAGTTGAACAAACTTGGCCATTAGAAAGTAGTGAGATAGCCGGCCTCGGTGTAAATTCGGGGATTGGTTGATACTCGATGCTACACTCATTGAGATTGGATTTTCGAGATGTTTCGTTCGCAAGAAAAGATTGCTAAGCTGAAATAATGCCCGATAAAGAAAGATCAGTGATATTGAGACTCCTTAGAACCCGATTACTATTTCTAGGACAAGTTGAACCAACTAAACTTCAAGAGGGTACTTACCTATAAACTCCATGCAAGCCTAAACCTAAGTTCTTGTGTGTGATTAATTTGCTTAAACATGACATTATGCATCATAACATCCATTTTTCATTACACTGACCATTTCAAGGACCAGGGGATTTTTGCTTCATGAAACCAAGGCTTATCTTCTACTCTGTTGGTGTCAACTTCATAGCAGTGTGCCGGTTCGTCTAGCCTCTCAACGGTAATTTTGGGTGCCTCTTTATCCCATCTGACCTTAAACATAGATGACATGGTAGCTAACGCATCTGCCAACTGATTCTCTTCTCTTGGAATATACTCAAAAGTGATCTCCTTGAAATACGGGATTAAAGTAAGCACATGCTCTCTGTAAGGAATGAGATTCAAATGCTTCGTATCTCATTCTCCCTTAATATGACAAATTACCAAGGCTGAGTCTCTTTATACATTCAACAACTTGATTCTCAGGTCAATAGCAACTTTAATACCCATGATGCATTCTTCATATTCAGCCATGTTGTTGGTACAATCAAAGCATAATCTGGCGGTGAAATGTGTATGGTAACCCTGAGGAGAGATAATTACAACACCAATTCCATTGTCAAGTGCATTAGAAGCTCCATCAAAAACCATAGTCCATCGGGATCCTAACTTAAGTCCTTCATACGGTCTAGGTTCTTTACAATCTGTAACTAGCAGGATGTTCTCGTCCAGGAATTCAAAGCTTATAGATTGGTAGTCATCTATGGCTTGATGGGCCAAATGATCTGCCAGTACACTTCCTTTGATTGCTTTTTGAGTGGTGTACTAAATATCATATTCTGTCAAGACCATTTACCATCGGGCTATTCTTTCGGAGAGTGCGGGTGTGATACGGTGGGAGAACTGACTTGATTGTTTGTGTTTGTGTTTGCAAATGTTTCGGTTTAGCAAGAGTCGCCACCGACTTTTCTTTTATCCAAAAGGAGAGGTGAAAAAGCACAGGAAACACCTTTAGAGATGTTTTCTTGAGTTCGGGGGGTAGATTATGAAAAGGGAAGGTATCAGCACCCTTTTCATCCATGGTTTTCCATGGGCTCTTAGTTACTTGCTAGATCACTTGCTTTTCTTTGAATGTGCTTGTTGTGTGGGTTTTGAAAGTATTTTGAAAACGTCTTTGTAATGGTTCTCGTCTCTATAAGAATGCATACAAAGTATTTGTTTGGAAAATAGTTCAAAGATGTGTTTGTGAAATGTTTTTTTGAAAGTGATTTTGAAAAGGTGTGTTTGTAATGGTTCTCGTCTCTATAAGAACGCGTACAAAGTGTTGTTCAAAGATGTTTCAAAATGAGAGTGTTAGTGTATAAAATGTTTTTATCGTGAGCAAGCGAGTAACTAAGAGGGAACCTATCTACTCAAAATGTCTTAAATGTTCTTTTCCTCCTCCTTTAGATGTTGCTATCTTACCATTGATTTGGTAAAAAGCCCCATTGTTGGATGTGAAGGGACGGGCGCGGGTCATCGTATAACCATGATAGCAATGTTGTGAGATGACTTAGCATTTTTTCTTTAGGGACTAAAATCATTTCGAAAGGAAACTTTGATAGCGTCATCGAGGGACTATGATCTTGTATTTTTGATTTGTTCGTGCTAAGACATCCCACATGCATAACATGGCCATTTTTGTAAGGCAAAAAGTGGAATAACCCTAGGGGTGCTAGTGTGCAAGTGTATTTGATTGCATGCATTTTAGTCTTGATTAGGGTGATCTATTTGTTGATTTTCATATCTTGCCATACACACCCTAATTACTAGCATTTACATTTGAAAGCGATAAGTTGCAAAAATGTAAAGTCCTATGCTATTACAATATTTAGGGGGATGGGGTGTACAAATTTATGAATGGGGGTTGCAAGTAAAAATAAGTCCTAAGTTACTATTACAAACATATTGAAATGTACAATATAAGAAAAAAAGGAGTTATTTAGAAAAGGGTTTTTATCTTTAATAAAAAAAGAAATAAATTAATAAAAGAAAAATATTTTTATGTCTTTTTATGTTAATATTAAAAATGATGGAATGGAAAATAAATGAAGGATAGAAACAATGTGCTGCTGCAAGGAAAACAACAAGGATCAGAAGTTCTGAAGCTAGGCGCGTGATGACTCAGAAAGAAACGTCAGTGGAATCAGAAGTTCTGGATTGGTACACTCTGAGGTCCTGCAAGACATGTTAGAGGAAAAACACAGAAGTTCTGGATTTCTATGTGCTGAACTTCTGAATGTTAGAACAGTGAGAAAACCTTAGAAGCTCTGTCCGTGTCAAAACAGTAGGAAGAAATCAGAAGTTCTGTATGGTGCTAAGACAGTGAAGGAACAATCAGCAACTCAGCGTTATCAGCATGTAAGAATCAGAAGTTCAGTTTGTGTTAACAGCGAATGAAAATCAGAAGTCCTAAGTGTTAAAATAGTGAGTGAACAATCAGCAGTTCAATGTGTATTAACAGTGAGGAGAACTCAAAATTCTGTGTTGTACTAAAGCTGTGAGTGAACATCAGAAGTTCTATGATATATTTCAACTCTTAATCATCACATCAACAATTTATTCAGTTCTTAATAAACAGCAAATCAGAAGGATAATAGCACAACAATTTATAGAAGTTCTAATCCTAAATCTGAGTCTAGCCCTAATCAAGAAGTTCTTATCAACAGTTTTTCTACTTATGCAATGATATGGACAATATTAATACTATGATATTTACATGTTAATGATGTTCATAATGAAAAACAAGCAAAGTCAGAAATACTTACCTTGAACCTGGAGCATGCTTGGAGCTTTGAGTTGCTGCCTTTGGATGTTCTGGAATCAGCAAGAGTAACGGAAGAGAAAATGCCAAGTTCTTTGATTCAAAGGGAAGAACAAAGGTTTGGTTTTCTGTTAGGGAAATATGGATTTTTATGAAGGGTTTCACAGGTTTCTTTTTCTCTTTTGATAGTTCTCTCCAAAAGCCAGCCCCTTGAACGTGTGATGGAGCATCTTATTTATAGGTGGATTTGTTGTGATTTTGGGGGGAAAACAAATGGGATTTAAACCCTTTTGGTATACTGTTCCAATGCTTTTTAATCACAATTTTCGTATGCTGATTTGATGCAAATATGGGGCTTGAGGAAGTGTAGGCGTGGACTGGGTCAGTAGTTGATTGCAGGAATGTGATGTAGCAGGGAAACAAGTTATTTAAACAAGGTTTTGGGATTTGGTGATGTTCTGATCACAGAAGACCAGAAATGTAACCTCCATGCTCTAAATAGTCACGTTCTGATGGAAGACTATGTTCTGAACCATGTTTGCAACTTCTGACTGCACTTGCGTGGAGGCTGAAGAGTCATGTTCTGATTGAAGACTATGTTCTGAACCATGTTTCCAACTTTTGACTGCACTTGCGTTGAGGCTGACTCAAAAGTTCTGAGGTATCATATACTCTTAACACTTGAAAATTTTCTAAATGTTTAGAAAATTTGATTTTTTTCAAAGTAGCTTCTAACTCCTGATTTTTTGATGAACCAATCTCATAACTTGATGAAATAAAATTGTTGAAACTTGATTTGATCTGAAAGTCAAAGTTTGACTTTTCAGTGTGCTTTTGACCATTTTTCCCTTATGGGCGATTTCCTTGAAAAGTGATAATTCAAGGCTTGGAATTGGATAGAAGAAAACTTGAGGATCCAGTGTGATTCTTTGAGAAATGAGAGGGACAATTTTGGGGTGCAACAGCTGCCCCTGTTCAATCTTCTTACACCTGAAGAGTTAGATTGGTAAATCTGCCATCCGTGACTTGAAGGTGGAAGATGATTGACCACTAGAGTTCCCAGAAAATTTGCACTCGAAGATGTGTTAGTTGATTATGTAGGGAATGGGCTTAAATATCCCATATGGAGAGATAATGGATAGTTGTTGGAGACGTGCTTAAATATGCCATCCAAAAATGATTGTTGGACTGTACCTGTAAGCTGGAACTGAATGATTATGAGAATGGCATCCGTGTCTGGAGCGTATCTGAACTGTATCTGAAATTGAATGAGTGTTGAAAGAATCTTGGACGGTTACTACTCCAAAAAGGTGATGAAGGAATCTTGGACGATTACTACCTCAACAAGATGATGAAGGAATCTAGATGATTACTACCTCAACAGGATGATGAAGGAATCTTGGATGATTACTACCTCAGCAGGATGATGAAGGAATCTTGGAGGATTACTACCTCAACAGGATGATGAAGGAATCTGGGACGATTACTACCTCAGCAGGATGATGACGGAATCTTGGACGATTACTATCTCAGCAGGATGTTGAAGGAATCTTGGATGATTACTTCCTCAGCAGGATGATGAAGGAATCTGGATGATTACTACCTCAATGGGATGATGAAAGAATCTTGGATGATTACTACCTCATCAGGATGACGAAGGAATCTTGGATGATTACTACCTCAGCAGGATGATGAAGGAATCTTGGATGATTACTACCTCAGCAGGATGATGAAGGAATCTGGGACGATTATTACCTCAACAGGATGATGAAGGAATCTGGTATGATTACTACCTCAGCAGGATGATGAAGGAATCTGGGACGATTACTACCTCAGTAGGATGATGAAGGAATCTTGGACGATTACTACCTCAACAGGATGATGAAGGAATCTAGATGATTACTACCTCATCAGGATGATGAAGGAATCTTGGATGATTATTACCTCAGCAGGATGATGAAGGAATCTGGGACGATTATTACCTCAACAGGATGATGAAGGAATCTGGTATGATTACTACCTCAGCAGGATGATTGTGATCGGTGGATCTGGAACTGACTATTTAACGCTGGTTCGCGAAATGTCGCGGAAGCAAGAGTCGCCACCGTCTTTTATTTTCTCCAAATGGAAAGGACAAAAGCACAGAAAAATTCCTTTAAAGAGATCGCTCTCGGTTCGGGAGGTAGGTTATAGAAAGGGAAGGTGTTAGCACCCTTTCTATCCATGGTTATCCATGGGCTCTTAGATACTTGCTCATTTGTGTTTTCAAAATGTTTGTTTGCTTTTCAATTGTGGGTTTTAAAAAGTTTCTTTGAAAAATTTCAGTTCGACTCGTACGTCAGAGTGTTTGAAAAATTTGCTTTGAAAGCTTTTGAAAATGTTTTGGTGTGAAAAGATTTTGATTTGTTTGAAATTAGAGCAAGTACCCTTGAGAACCTACCTACCCTAAGGAATTCGTCTGTGTAGATGTCCTTTAAAGTAATGCCATCCCACCATTGAGAGGTAGGTAGCATCACCGTTGGAGGTGTTCGGGTCAATTCGAGTTTGTAGGGACATGGTGATCACCAGAGCAATAGGAAGACACCTTAGAAGCTACCCTCATGCCAGGTTCCCGGATCATGAGGACTTACTAAGACATCCTCTACTCGACGATCACCTTTCGAGGCAAGGCAACAGTGAGGCGTACCCTAGGGGTGGTGTGTGTGATTCGTGTGTCGTTTTCAGTTATTTTGTCTTGTCATGTTTATTGGTGTTCTACGCTCGATTTTATTTTAAGTCCATACATTCTTTCATGCTTATTTAACAGTTAATATTTGCGAGGAAAATAAATCTACAACTATTACAAATGGCGCGGGTCCACATCGCCAAAATTAAACCGGACCCGATTTGACGGAAAATAAAGCGAATAAAAGTGCGAAAAGTTAAATTGTTACAAGGCTTTGGGACATGTACATAATTATAATAAACGACATAAAATAAATGCGCGAAATTAAATGATTAAAACAATGGGCGTTGAACCCTTTTGCAAAATTAAAATTAATAGGAAATTAAAATTAAAAATTAAATGTTTTTGGTATTTTTGTATTTTTTAAGATTTAATGAAAAAAATAATTAATTAAAATGAAGCATCAAACCCTAATTCTAATGGTTTTTTAAGTTATTGTGAAAATATCATATTAACCTAAATTAAACCCTAATTTTTACTTATGTACATTTAATTATAAAAATAAATAAATACATGAATGATATTGTGATAAGAAAAAAAAAGGAAAATTTAAAAGGTATAAAAATTATCAATTAACCTAATTCTATATTTTTTTTTGGATTTTTAGTTGTTAAAAAGAATTAAAATGGCAACCTAATTAAAACCAAATATTTACATGTTAATTTATTTTAAAAAATAATTAAAATAAAATAATTATTAAATTTTTGTCTTTTCTGAATTTTTTATGATGTTTTTGTATTTTGTTAAAAAAAATAATGAATTAAATTAAAAACAATAAAACAAATAAAAATAATAATTAAAAAGAAGATATGAAAAAAATAAAAAATTTGCAAACCAGGGTGGGGGTGTAGTCCCAACATGGAGGTTTTGGACTTAGCAAATCTGGCCCAACAAGTATGGAATTTGTTGACTTTCCTAGGCCACGTACATGCATGTTGACTTGTCCTCATGGTGTCCCTCAATGCACAACCCTTGATCTGGTTCCATTAAGCACGTGGCTGGCTTGATATGGTGAGCACACGGTATATCCACAAACCAAGCGCTGCATGAGATTAATTACTGAAAAATAATATTGAGCATGTGAAAGACCTGGGGTTCAAACCCAGGTCAAGTGGATCACTAGCGCTTGCATCAACCACCTGTGCCAATTGACATCTTTGATATATAAATAATCAATAAATATTATAAGGACAAAACAAAGCATTAGTGGATTAGCGCGCGAGAATTCAAATGTGCCTATCACGTTTTGACACAGAGTCGTCTTCCTTATTTTTTCTGAAACATGAACGTATGGCCACGGTTTTCTGGGCGTGGCTTAAGGGGTGCTTTAAGAAAATAGCGATTAGACCCTCAACGCTCATAAATTGAGCGCGAGGGTTCCATCATCTTCGTCTTGATGCTCTGAGTCTGATGGCACTGATTTGGAATTCTAATTTTGCCTTGTTATGAAAGCCCCAAATCGAAAACCTGCAAACCCTAGAATTCTCGCATGGTGGAATCTCCTATAGGGCACGAAACTTTAATTAAACCATACAGTTAGTTTGTAAACATCACCCTGAGTATAAAAATAGCAATAGAATATGTTAAAGATGCATGGATAATGGGAATCAGTTTCGAAATTTCCTTTACCAACTTTGATAGCAACCTTGCGTTTCTTTAAGTATGGGACCTGGAGAATGATTCAGCTAGCTTCAGAGGACCACAAGGAAACTATTGGAAAAGGAATTAGGCTTTGACTCGTCCTCTAGAGTGCTTTTTAGTTTTGCACTTTTTTGCCAAAAATTCCAAGTTTGTTCAATGGTTTTTTGCGCAGCTTTTTGTCTCATGCCATTAGGTTTGTGATTCTGAATATGTATAGAAGCAATTAGGTCAACAAAACTTGATAAAATCCAAGGCATTCAATGATTTGCATATTTGATTTTCTAAGAATATTTTTGAATCCTTTCCATGTGCATTTTTGTTCAATCATGCTCAAATCAACCAAATCTTGCCATATTTAGTTGTACACGAAATCTTGAGTCTAGAATGTGTACAAAAAGATTTTTTAGATCAAGTTTGATATTTCTCATGTATTTAAATAACTTAAATGAATTAATATTAATATAAATTCAAATAAATAAATAAAAATTGAGAAAATACTTCCCTTTGGGCCAAGTGGTCGTGCATAGGCTTGGAATGATGAATCTTGGAAGAAAAATGGGCCCATTAGCAATTTTAGGTCATTTGAACCATTGTTGACTTTTCAAAACATCCAAAAATTTCCCAACTTCCACAAGGCATAACTTGCTCAATTTTTAAGCTTTTCACATGTTCTTGGACATTTTGGAAAGGTCTTTGAGTCCTTTAACCAATGCCTTTGGTCCCATGTCATTTTGATTTACCAATCTCAAGTTATGGCCTTTGACTTAAAGTCCCTTTTTGTTGACTTTTGAAAATGACCTATAATGTTGAAATTGATAACTTTTTGTGAGAGCATTTCTTGGACTTGAAGTATGAAGATGAGTTGTAGGAAATGTCTTTCTCTTCAAAATGAGCTTTGGATGGAATTTTTATGATAATCCATGTGAAAGTTATGCCCTGGTCAATTTCAGTTGACTTTTTCAGCTGTCCAAATATAGCAACTTTTGCATCTTTGATGATTTCTGAGCCAAATTTTGAGAATCATGATCAAGCATTGATCCAATGATGTTTGTGGCTTCAAAATGATATGTTGACCAAAAATTTGAACTTTTGACTGTCAAATGACCATTTTGCCCCTACAGTTGACTGTAGTGCAATTTAGGGTTTTGACTGTGCAATTTTGAGCTGAATGCCTTGAAACTTGATATGAAGATACTTGACCATCTTTGTAGGCATATGAGACTTGATTGGACCTTTGAAAACTTCATTCTCTTGATCAGAACACAAACCCTAGTTTTAACTGTATAGGAGACAGTTGGAATGTATAACCCTTGGGGAATTTTGTGACTTGGCTTGGCAATTTCTTGAAGAATATGGGAGGGCAAATTTTGGGGTGCAACAGTTGCCCCTGTTCAATCTTCTTAGACCTGAGGATGCAGATTGGCTGACGTGCCTTTCGTAATCCGAAGGTGGAAGATGATTGAACACTAGAGTGCCCAGAAATTTGCGCTCACATAGTAACAGTGATGGGGGAATGGGCTTATAGATGCCATCTGGAGATTGCTGGATAGGGTGATGGGCTTATAGATGCCATCTGGAGATTTCTGGATAGGGTGATGGGCTTATAGATGCCATCTGGATGTTGATCGCGTAAGAGATTCCTTAGCGAGAACCTGCATACCTGCAAAAGAAAAATGAGTACCTGACACGTTGCAGGAGCTGATTTTAGATGCTTGGTATAGATGTGTCCTGACTGGTTACAAGAGCTGAGTCTGGAGCTTCAAACGCTGATGAATGAACCAGGTAGGGTTACTGCCTTAGCATGGATGGTAAGAGAACCTTGGGCGATTTTAATTTCAACAACGCTCGTTGAGAAAAAATCTTGATGGGAATTATTACCTTCGCAGTATTGAGCAGAGAACCATAGGTAATTATAATCTGAAAGGAATGATCACCTCACACTCATCGTCGGAGAGGGAAACATCTGAAAAAGGACTCACCACCTCACACACCGTCGGAGAGGGAACCATAAGAGACTATCACCTCACACTCATCGTCGGAGAGGGAAACATCTGAAAAAGGAATTACTACCTCACACACCGTTGGAGAGGGAACCATAAGAGAATATCACCTCACACTCATCGTCGGAGAGGGAAACATCTGAAAAAGGAATTACTACCTCACACACCGTTGGAGAGGGAACCATAAGAGAATATCACCTCACACTCATCGTCGGAGAGGGAAACATCTGAAAAAGGAATTACTACCTCACACACCGTTGGAGAGGGAACCATAAGAGAATATCACCTCACACTCATCGTCGGAGAGGGAAACATCTGAAAAAGGAATTACTACCTCACACACCGTTGGAGAGGGAACCATAAGAGAATATCACCTCACACTCATCGTCAGAGAGGGAAACATCTGAAAAAGGAATTACTACCTCACACACCGTTGGAGAGGGAACCATAGGAGACTATCACCTCACACTCATCGTCGGAGAGGGAAACATCTGAAAAAGGAATCTGGAAGCAGCATCAGAACGTCACCATATCTGGTTTACATCTGAAACTATATCTAGAAGGAAATCTGGAAGCAGCATCAGAACGTCACCATATCTGGATCATATCCGAAACTATATCGAGAAGGAACTCTGGAAGCAGCATCAGAACGTCACCATCTCTGGATCATATCTGAAACTATATCGAGAAGGAATTCTGGAAGCAGTATCAGAACGTCACCATATCTGGGTCATATCTGAAACTATATCTAGAAAGAACTTAGTTGATAGTAATCATTTTTTGTATTGACCTTTTTCCTGAAAAGGCAAAACATAATTGTATGCAAAATCATGATGCATGAACTGTATGTCTTCAAAATTAATGAGATTTGTGCAGTATGATGTGTATGCCCGCTATAATGTATGAAAATGTGATGTTTATGAATGTATGTTTGTCTAAGAAAGGTAAATCTTTGACAGGTGCCGGGCAATCATTCCTGGGCTGATGTTGAAAGAAATAGACTTTGCTTCCGCTGGGGAGGATAGCTGCAAGAATACCGGTAGGAGAAGATGACTCCGTTGAGGGATGTACTTGGCAAATGGATTACTCTGCGGGGAGAAAAGTGCTCTAACGACCATGTTGGGGAATGATACTCTGTGGGGATAGAGATGCTCTTGCTGAATTGGTGAGAATGACTTGCTGAGGATATCTCTGCTGTATTGGAAGTGCTGATAGACTGCGCTGGTCGACGACGATCTTTTCCGTGGCTTTTGGCTGAGGATAACCCAGTTATATCCTGTTAAGGAAATAACTCTTTAAATCAAGTCGGACGACGCGTTCGTGCTCTGCGAGGAGATGAGCTTCCAGAATTTACTGGGGATAAGCTTACCGCTTGGGGATATGAATTCCAGCTTTCCTGGGGAACTGGATTGGACTCTCCTGGGGAAGTATTGACCCGTATTGGTTATGTTCTTCAACGGAGCCTACCCTGATACCTTGGAGGATAGAACAATCAGATTGTTTTAGACCATTCTTTATTGCCCCTGTTTCTATGGGGAGGCACCTGGGGTGCTGATAGTCGTTGATGGACAAACCTTCTTCTGGTAGACAGATGGTAGGACATAGTCGTACGCTTTAATCCCTAACTTTTGCCTGGACCGCCCTTTCGGATTTTCAGTCCACCGGGATACCCATTTTTGCCCAAGCCGCCTTTTCAGGTTTTCAACTTGCCGGGTGTACAGATTTTTCATTTCATCCCTTCATTTTGCCCGAACCTTTTTGGTTCGTCGGGAAGCCCTTATTTTTGCCTAGGTATGTCAACCTAGCGGGTTTTTGATTGTGCGTAGTATTTTTCCGACTATGTCTACACTCTTAGAATGCAGGGAGTTGCCCTTGTTTAGAAGTGTTTTGTCACCAGAAGATGTTTGATCAGGCGAGATTTGTTGTTGAAGTGCCCCTAAGTGACTCAGGTGGAGATTTGCCCCAGGCTGGTTGGCCTTTTGAGAGATTCTCCGAATCTTGATTGGACTGCCCCAGATGATGGACAATAGTCGTGCCCTGCCCCTTGATTGGAGGTACTTCTGTTCATTAGGCATTCGTCGTGTAAACTTCTATACTGTTCAAACAAAAAGTCATATGCAAACAAAGTTATGTTAAAAATGCAAAGCTTATGTCTGTCTTGAAGATTTTGAAAATGCATTCTTTTTCATAAAACAAATGAATGTTTGTAAAACGTGATGTCAACTCCGTATTTACCGTAGGCCTTAAGGAGTCAGGATACCTTTCGTGACAGTATGCTTTCGAGCTAACCCATGCTTCAGCTAGGACTTTTGAGGGTTATAACGTGGCCTGGTTCACGGTTTAAGAAACAAAGGATAAAGGCTCAAATTTTATTTATACCCACCCGCTCTTCGTGATGTTCTCCAAACCTAAACTCAGTTGATCATGCGTTAGACCTTGCTTGAGTCTTTGCTTTGATGCTCCAGTGATGGTTCAGATGTTGATGATTTCTTTTGAATAGGCAGTCCTTCTTTGTTTTTGTTGAGGGTTTGTGAGACCTCTTTTTTTTTTTTTGTTATCCCTATTTTTGCCTGAACTGTTTCCTTTTTGGAATTACAGTCAGCGGGATGCCCCAGTTTCATAAGTCTCTTTTCATAGGTTAAGACTTTTTGGGCTTTTCATTTATGAATTTTGATGATGACTGCCTGTCCTTTTGATTGTTCTGAACCATTACTGTCTTTGTTCGTTTCGTAAAGATCTCTTCGGTGCCATTCGTCATGCACTTGGATCAACTGAGAGAACTACCCTGCCCCAGGTTATGATTAAGGGTTTTGATTTTCGAAAATAAAAACTCCTACTTCTTTGGCTCTGATGGGTTGACGAGGGATTATCATCCTTATAACTCCAGTGTTTAGGGGTTGAAACAATGCCTGTACCTCATCAGCGGGGTTTGTTCAAAAGCATACTGTAATGATCGCGGTATCGTTTTCGTCATCCTCCCTCAAGAGGCTCAGAATTATTAACCAAGAGTTGATCATCAGAAAAAATATGAAAAGAAATTTGAATATAATGAAAACCATTGTATTAATTCTCAAAACAGACGTATGCGATACATTGATAACATAAAAGAGTTTGCTATGACATTAATCGTTTGTATAAGCAATGAAAAATACAACTCAAAATTCAAATAAACAAAAGGCTTCAATGATTGGGCAACGGAGCAGTGATTATGTTCGGAGTCTCTGGCACTTCAAACTGAATCTCTCCGGCGTCAATCATATCTTGGATCTTGTTCTTGAGAGGCCAGCAGTTGTCTGTAGTATGCCTCGGGCTATCAGCATGATACGCGCACCTATCACTGGGATGATAGTTGGGAGCAGAAGTGTTCGGATTCCGAAGGGGAGCCCTTAAGGTGATCAGCCCTGCCTTCAACATTTGTTGCAGTGCTTGATCCAGCGACATGTTGAGTTTGGTATACTGTCGTTTCTCCTTGCGTTGCTGCCCCTGTCCTTGTTGAGCAGGTCCAGGATTGGAGATCTGGATTGCCCCTGCCTCATGACGGCTCTTTTTACCGTGCACGGCATTGGATTCTTTCTTTCCATGATGAGGCTTTTTATCAGCAGGTGCAGCCTCTTGAATTTTCCCAGACCGGATACCAGCTTCTATTCGCTCTCCAGTCAAGATAAGATCTGTGAATCCAGCAGATGAATTCCCAATCAGGTGGTTATAAAATGGACCAGACAAGGTCCCCAAGAACATGTCCACAAGTTCCCGATCAGTCAGAGGTGGTTGTACCCTTCCAGCAAGATCCCTCCATTTCTGCGCATATTCTTTAAAACCTTCACTTGATCCTAACGACATACCTTGGAGTTGGGTACGCGTAGGGGCAAGGTCGGCATTATATTGATACTGCTTATAGAAAGCAGTAGCCAACTCCTCCCAGTTACGAACTTTGGTCCCATCCAGCTGATAGAACCATTCGAGATGAGTCCCTGAAAGACTCTCCTGGAAGAAGTGGATCCATAAATTCTTGTCCACCGTATATGGCTGAATCTTCCGAACATAGGACCTTAGATGCAGCTTGGGGCAAGACGCCCCGTCATACTTAGTAAAGGATGGTGCTTTGAACTTCCGAGGAATAACCACACCAGTTGACAAACCCAGATCTCCGAAATCCAGCCCAGGTACCTGTTGAACCTCCATAGCCTTCAACCTATCCTCCAACTGTTTGTACTTGTCCTCAGCCGGAGGGTACTGTTCGTCGTCGAAATCTGTTTCATTGTCAGAGACCACTGGACTGGGCACTTCCCTCTCATGGTGACTGCTTTCCCTCACAGATGGGGTAGTCCTCTCAGTTTCGGTCTGCGGTGTATTCCCAGATCTGCGTCTAGGGCTGAACAAAACAGTCCTCTTCTTTTTCTTGTCCTTCTTCAAAAGCAGAGCCTTCAGGTCTTGTTGCCCCTGGGTCAAATTCATGATCAGCTCTTGGAACTGGGCGTTCTGAGCCTGGAGGTCCTTGATAGTTTGCTCGGCTGATGATTCAGGATTCATGGCGATCGGCTGAAATAAACAGCGAGGAAGGGTAAGCAACCTGTCAAGGGATACCTGCAATGCAATGAGATGTATGACATGCATGTAATGTTTTCAAGGACCTCGCGGGATAAACAGAGAAATTGTTAGAGTTGAGAACCGGTAACTTGATTGAAGTAACTTCATGTTGTTGAGAGTCCTTCTTCAAGGGTCAAAGGCTCACCATATCCAGTGGGTCATAGCCCCTGACAACCTTAGCTAGAGGAAAATAAATCCTCTTTGCCCCTTGCTGGGATAATTGCTTCACCATGACCTGCATCACAAGCCCTTGAGATCCTTGAAATGGGTTAGGATGTATGCAATGGTATGATGTCATGCTATGCATGGGGTGATGTGGGTAAACCCTGTTATGAGCTCCAATTAAGGACTATAAACAGACCCTGCAAGAAATTCAGTATACTTTGTTATGAGTCCTAATTAAGGACTATAAACAAAACCTGCAAGAAATTTGGTAAATCCTGTTATGAGTCCCAGTTAAGGACTATAAACAAAACCTGCAAGAAACTAGTCTGCAAGAAACTCAGTACATTCTGTTATAAGCCCTAATTAAGGACTATAAACAAAACCTGCAAGAAACTCAATACGCTCCGTTATGAGTCCTAATTAAGGACTATAAACAAAACCTGCAAGAAACTCAGTAAGCCCTGTCATGTGTCCCAATTAAGGACTAAGACAAAACCTACAAGCAGTTCATGTGTCAGATAAAGCATGCAAGTAGTCAAGTACGAGGGCACACAAGTCACACAAGAGAAGCCCTTAGAGTTTAGGCCAGCATGAGGTCTAGGTATTACCCTCTTGAAGTTGGTGGGTTCAACCTGTCCTATCAAAGTAACCGGGTTCTAAGGGTCCCAATATCACGGGATTGCTTTCATTGTTCATCGTTTCGATTTAGCCACTGAACTGGCGACCGAAATATTCCAGGAAAGCAACCCTCAATTGAGCGTAGTATCGAGTATCAACCAACCTCGGACTGCACCAAAGTCAGTTATCTCACTACCCTAAAGAGGCCAAGATAGTTCAATTAAGGTTCCTAAGGTCTGTTGATGCTTCATGACACCACGCGGAGGCCCCGTACTCTCCTTGACTGAACTCAAGGGTTACCGGTACACACCAAAGTGCCACATCAACGTAGCAGACTGTTTCAACCATGTCGGTATACCCCGCACAGTTCCCTCACAGCCTTGTTGCTACTTTCTAAGAAAGGTATCCCCCAGATCCGGGTTTAGGATCTATAGAACTCCCAAGCAACCCACAATTTAAAGCACACAAGGAAAACAATTGAAAACATAGTTATAAGCTAGCCCTAAGGTACACCTCACTTTAAGGGTATCCCCAGCAAAGTCGCCAGTTCTGTGATCGGTGGATCTGGAACTGACTGTTTAACGCTGGTTCGCGAAATGTCGCGGAAGCAAGAGTCGCCACCGTCTTTTATTTTCTCCAAATGGAAAGGACAAAAGCACAGAAAAATTCCTTTAAAGAGATCGCTCTCGGTTCGGGAGGTAGGTTATAGAAAGGGAAGGTGTTAGCACCCTTTCTATCCATGGTTATCCATGGGCTCTTAGATACTTGCTCATTTGTGTTTTCAAAATGTTTGTTTGCTTTTCAATTGTGGGTTTTAAAAAGTTTCTTTGAAAAATTTCAGTTCGACTCGTACGTCAGAGTGTTTGAAAAATTTGCTTTGAAAGCTTTTGAAAATGTGTTGGTGTGAAAAGATTTTGATTTGTTTGAAATTAGAGCAAGTACCCTTGAGAACCTACCTACCCTAAGGAATTCGTCTGTGTAGATGTCCTTTAAAGTAATGCCATCCCACCATTGAGAGGTAGGTAGCATCACCGTTGGAGGTGTTCGGGTCAATTCGAGTTTGTAGGGACATGGTGATCACCAGAGCAATAGGAAGACACCTTAGAAGCTACTCTCATGCCAGGTTCCCGGATCATGAGGACTTACTAAGACATCCTCTACTCGGCGATCACCTTTCGAGGCAAGGCAACAGTGAGGCGTACCCTAGGGGTGGTGTGTGTGATTCGTGTGTCGTTTTTAGTTATTTTGTCTTGTCATGTTTATTGCTGTTCTACGCTCGATTTTATTTTAAGTCCATACATTCTTTCATGCTTATTTAACAGTTAATATTTACGAGGAAAATAAATCTACAACTATTACAAATGGCGCGGGTCCACATCGCCAAAATTAAACCGGACCTGATTTGACGGAAAATAAAGCGAATAAAAGTGCGAAAAGGTAAATTGTTACAAGGCTTTGGGACATGTACATAATTATAATAAACGACATAAAATAAATGCGCGAAATTAAATGATTAAAACAATGGGCGTTGAACCCTTTTGCAAAATTAAAATTAATAGGAAATTAAAATTAAAAATTAAATGTTTTTGGTATTTTTGTATTTTTTAAGATTTAATGAAAAAAATAATTAATTAAAATGAAGCATCAAACCCTAATTCTAATGGTTTTTTAAGTTATTGTAAAAATATCATATTAACCTAAATTAAACCCTAATTTTTACTTATGTACATTTAATTATAAAAATAAATAAATACATGAATGATATTGTGATAAGAAAAAAAAAGGAAAATTTAAAAGGTATAAAAATTATCAATTAACCTAATTCTATATTTTTTTGGATTTTTAGTTGTTAAAAAGAATTAAAATGGCAACCTAATTAAAACCAAATATTTACATGTTAATTTATTTAAAAAAATAATTAAAATAAAATAATTATTAAATTTTTGTCTTTTCTGAATTTTTTATGATGTTTTTGTATTTTGTTAAAAAAAATAATGAATTAAATTAAAAACAATAAAACAAATAAAAATAATAATTAAAAAGAAGATATGAAAAAAATAAAAAATTTGCAAACCAGGGTGGGGGTGTAGTCCCAACATGGAGGTTTTGGACTTAGCAAATCTGGCCCAACAAGTATGGAATTTGTTGACTTTCCTAGGCCACGTACATGCATGCTGACTTGTCCTCATGGTGTCCCTCAATGCACAACCCTTGATCTGGTTCCATTAAGCACGTGGCTGGCTTGATATGGTGAGCACACGGTATATCCACAAACCAAGCGCTGCATGAGATTAATTACTGAAAAATAATATTGAGCATGTGAAAGACCTGGGGTTCGAACCCAGGTCAAGTGGATCACTAGCGCTTGCATCAACCACCTGTGCCAATTGACATCTTTGATATATAAATAATCAATAAATATTATAAGGACAAAACAAAGCATTAGTGGATTAGCGCGCGAGAATTCAAATGTGCCTATCACGTTTTGACACGGAGTCGTCTTCCTTATTTTTTCTGAAACATGAACGTATGGCCACGGTTTTCTGGGTGTGGCTTTAGGGGTGCTTTAAGAAAATAGCGATTAGACCCTCAACGCTCATAAATTGAGCGCGAGGGTTCCATCATCTTCGTCTTGATGCTCTGAGTCTGATGGCACTGATTTGGAATTCTAATTTTGCCTTGTTATGAAAGCCCCAAATCGAAAACCTGCAAACCCTAGAATTCTCGCATGGTGGAATCTCCTATAGGGCACGAAACTTTAATTAAACCATACAATTAGTTTGTAAACATCACCCTGAGTATAAAAATAGCAATAAAATATGTTAAAGATGCATGGATAATGGGAATCAGTTTCGAAATTTCCTTTACCAACTTTGATAGCAACCTTGCGTTTCTTTAAGTATGGGACCTGGAGAATGATTCAGCTAGCTTCAGAGGACCACAAGGAAACTATTGGAAAAGGAATTAGGCTTTGACTCGTCCTCTAGAGTGCTTTTTAGTTTTGCACTTTTTTGCCAAAAATTCCAAGTTTGTTCAATGGTTTTTTGCGCAGCTTTTTGTCTCATGCCATTAGGTTTGTGATTCTGAATATGTATAGAAGCAATTAGGTCAACAAAACTTGATAAAATCCAAGGCATTCAATGATTTGCATATTTGATTTTCTAAGAATCTTTTTGAATCCTTTCCATGTGCATTTTTGTTCAATCATGCTCAAATCAACCAAATCTTGCCATATTTAGTTGTACACGAAATCTTGAGTCTAGAATGTGTACAAAAAGATTTTTTAGATCAAGTTTGATATTTCTCATGTATTTAAATAACTTAAATGAATTAATATTAATATAAATTCAAATAAATAAATAAAAATTGAGAAAATACTTCCCTTTGGGCCAAGTGGTCGTGCATAGGCTTGGAATGATGAATCTTGGAAGAAAAATGGGCCCATTAGCAATTTTAGGTCATTTGAACCATTGTTGACTTTTCAAAACATCCAAAAATTTCCCAACTTCCACAAGGCATAACTTGCTCAATTTTTAAGCTTTTCACATGTTCTTGGACATTTTGGAAAGGTCTTTGAGTCCTTTAACCAATGCCTTTGGTCCCATGTCATTTTGATTTACCAATCTCAAGTTATGGCCTTTGACTTAAAGTCCCTTTTTGTTGACTTTTGAAAATGACCTATAATGTTGAAATTGATAACTTTTTGTGAGAGCATTTCTTGGACTTGAAGTATGAAGATGAGTTGTAGGAAATGTCTTTCTCTTCAAAATGAGCTTTGGATGGAATTTTTATGATAATCCATGTGAAAGTTATGCCCTGGTCAATTTCAGTTGACTTTTTCAGCTGTCCAAATATAGCAACTTTTGCATCTTTGATGATTTCTGAGCCAAATTTTGAGAATCATGATCAAGCATTGATCCAATGATGTTTGTGGCTTCAAAATGATATGTTGACCAAAAATTTGAACTTTTGACTGTCAAATGACCATTTTGCCCCTACAGTTGACTGTAGTGCAATTTAGGGTTTTGACTGTGCAATTTTGAGCTGAATGCCTTGAAACTTGATATGAAGATACTTGACCATCTTTGTAGGCATATGAGACTTGATTGGTCCTTTGAAAACTTCATTCTCTTGATCAGAACACAAACCCTAGTTTTAACTGTATAGGAGACAGTTGGAATGTATAACCCTTGGGGAATTTTGTGACTTGGCTTGGCAATTTCTTGAAGAATATGGGAGGGCAAATTTTGGGGTGCAACAGTTGCCCCTGTTCAATCTTCTTAGACCTGAGGATGCAGATTGGCTGACGTGCCTTTCGTAATCCGAAGGTGGAAGATGATTGAACACTAGAGTGCCCAGAAATTTGCGCTCACATAGTAACAGTGATGGGGGAATGGGCTTATAGATGCCATTTGGAGTTTGCTGGATAGGGTGATGGGCTTATAGATGCCATCTGGAGATTTCTGGATAGGGTGATGGGCTTATAGATGCCATCTGGATGTTGATCGCGTAAGAGATTCCTTAGCGAGAACCTGCATACCTGCAAAAGAAAAATGAGTACCTGACACGTTGCAGGAGCTGATTTTAGATGCTTGGTATAGATGTGTCCTGACTGGTTACAGGAGCTGAGTCTGGAGCTTCAAACGCTGATGAATGAACCAGGTAGGGTTACTGCCTTAGCATGGATGGTAAGAGAACCTTGGGCGATTTTAATTTCAACAACGCTCGTTGAGAAAAAATCTTGATGGGAATTATTACCTTCGCAGTATTGAGCAGAGAACCATAGGTAATTATAATCTGAAAGGAATGATCACCTCACACTCATCGTCGGAGAGGGAAACATCTGAAAAAGGACTCACCACCTCACACACCGTCGGAGAGGGAACCATAAGAGACTATCACCTCACACTCATCGTCGGAGAGGGAAACATCTGAAAAAGGAATTACTACCTCACACACCGTTGGAGAGGGAACCATAAGAGAATATCACCTCACACTCATCGTCGGAGAGGGAAACATCTGAAAAAGGAATTACTACCTCACACACCGTTGGAGAGGGAACCATAAGAGAATATCACCTCACACTCATCGTCGGAGAGGGAAACATCTGAAAAAGGAATTACTACCTCACACACCGTTGGAGAGGGAACCATAAGAGAATATCACCTCACACTCATCGTCGGAGAGGGAAACATCTGAAAAAGGAATTACTACCTCACACACCGTTGGAGAGGGAACCATAAGAGAATATCACCTCACACTCATCGTCGGAGAGGGAAACATCTGAAAAAGGAATTACTACCTCACACACCGTTGGAGAGGGAACCATAGGAGACTATCACCTCACACTCATCGTCGGAGAGGGAAACATCTGAAAAAGGAATCTGGAAGCAGCATCAGAACGTCACCATATCTGGTTTACATCTGAAACTATATCTAGAAGGAAATCTGGAAGCAGCATCAGAACGTCACCATATCTGGATCATATCCGAAACTATATCGAGAAGGAACTCTGGAAGCAGCATCAGAACGTCACCATCTCTGGATCATATCTGAAACTATATCGAGAAGGAATTCTGGAAGCAGTATCAGAACGTCACCATATCTGGGTCATATCTGAAACTATATCTAGAAAGAACTTAGTTGATAGTAATCATTTTTTGTATTGACCTTTTTCCTGAAAAGGCAAAACATAATTGTATGCAAAATCATGATGCATGAACTGTATGTCTTCAAAATTAATGAGATTTGTGCAGTATGATGTGTATGCCCGCTATAATGTATGAAAATGTGATGTTTATGAATGTATGTTTGTCTAAGAAAGGTAAATCTTTGACAGGTGTCGGGCAATCATTCCTGGGCTGATGTTGAAAGAAATAGACTTTGCTTCCGCTGGGGAGGATAGCTGCAAGAATACCGGTAGGAGAAGATGACTCCGTTGAGGGATGTACTTGGCAAATGGATTACTCTGCGGGGAGAAAAGTGCTCTAACGACCATGTTGGGGAATGATACTCTGTGGGGATAGAGATGCTCTTGCTGAATTGGTGAGAATGACTTGCTGAGGATATCTCTGCTGTATTGGAAGTGCTGATAGACTGCGCTGGTCGACGACGATCTTTTCCGTGGCTTTTGGCTGAGGATAACCCAGTTATATCCTGTTAAGGAAATAACTCTTTAAATCAAGCCGGACGACGCGTTCGTGCTCTGCGAGGAGATGAGCTTCCAGAATTTACTGGGGATAAGCTTACCGCTTGGGGATATGAATTCCAGCTTTCCTAGGGAACTGGATTGGACTCTCCTGGGGAAGTATTGACCCGTATTGGTTATGTTCTTCAACGGAGCCTACCCTGATACCTTGGAGGATAGAACAATCAGATTGTTTTAGACCATTCTTTATTGCCCCTGTTTCTATGGGGAGGCACCTGGGGTGCTGATAGTCGTTGATGGACAAACCTTCTTCTGGTAGACAGATGGTAGGACATAGTCGTACGCTTTAATCCCTAACTTTTGCCTGGACCGCCCTTTCGGATTTTCAGTCCACCGGGATACCCATTTTTGCCCAAGCCGCCTTTTCAGGTTTTCGACTTGCCGGGTGTACAGATTTTTCATTTCATCCCTTCATTTTGCCCGAACCTTTTTGGTTCGTCGGGAAGCCCTTATTTTTGCCTAGGTATGTCAACCTAGCGGGTTTTTGATTGTGCGTAGTATTTTTCCGACTATGTCTACGCTCTTAGAATGCAGGGAGTTGCCCTTGTTTAGAAGTGTTTTGTCACCAGAAGATGTTTGATCAGGCGAGATTTGTTGTTGAAGTGCCCCTAAGTGACTCAGGTGGAGATTTGCCCCAGGCTGGTTGGCCTTTTGAGAGATTCTCCGAATCTTGATTGGACTGCCCCAGATGATGGACAATAGTCGTGCCCTGCCCCTTGATTGGAGGTACTTCTGTTCATTAGGCATTCGTCGTGTAAACTTCTATACTGTTCAAACAAAAAGTCATATGCAAACAAAGTTATGTTAAAAATGCAAAGCTTATGTCTGTCTTGAAGATTTTGAAAATGCATTCTTTTTCATAAAACAAATGAATGTTTGTAAAACGTGATGTCAACTCCGTATTTACCGTAGGCCTTAAGGAGTCAAGATACCTTTCGTGACAGTATGCTTTCGAGCTAACCCATGCTTCAGATAGGACTTTTGAGGGTTATAACGTGGCCTGGTTCACGGTTTAAGAAACAAAGGATAAAGGCTCAAATTTTATTTATACCCACCCGCTCTTCGTGATGTTCTCCAAACCTAAACTCAGTTGATCATACGTTAGACCTTACTTGAGTCTTTGCTTTGATGCTCCAGTGATGGTTCAGATGTTGATGATTTCTTTTGAATAGGCAGTCCTTCTTTGTTTTTGTTGAGGGTTTGTGAGACTTTTTTTTTTTTTTGTTATCCCTATTTTTGCCTGAACTGTTTCCTTTTTGGAATTACAGTCAGCGGGATGCCCCAGTTTCATAAGTCTCTTTTCATAGGTTAAGACTTTTTGGGCTTTTCATTTATGAATTTTGATGATGACTGCCTGTCCTTTTGATTGTTCTGAACCATTACTGTCTTTGTTCGTTTCGTAAAGATCTCTTCGGTGCCATTCGTCATGCACTTGGATCAACTGAGAGAACTACCATGCCCCAGGTTATGATTAAGGGTTTTGATTTTCGAAAATAAAAACTCCTACTTCTTTGGCTCTGATGGGTTGACGAGGGATTATCATCCTTATAACTCCAGTGTTTAGGGGTTGAAACAATGCCTGTACCTCATCAGCGGGGTTTGTTCAAAAGCATACTGTAATGATCGCGGTATCGTTTTCGTCATCCTCCCTCAAGAGGCTCAGAATTATTAACCAAGAGTTGATCATCAGAAAAAATATGAAAAGAAATTTTAATATAATGAAAACCATTGTATTAATTCTCAAAACAGACGTATGCGATGCATTGATAACATAAAAGAGTTTGCTATGACATTAATCGTTTGTATAAGCAATGAAAAATACAACTCAAAATTCAAATAAACAAAAGGCTTCAATGATTGGGCAACGGAGCAGTGATTATGTTCGGAGTCTCTGGCACTTCAAACTGAATCTCTCAGGCGTCAATCATATCTTGGATCTTGTTCTTGAGAGGCCAGCAGTTGTCTGTAGTATGCCCCGGGCTATCAGCATGATACGCGCACCTATCACTGGGATGATAGTTGGGAGCAGAAGTGTTCGGATTCCGAAGGGGAGCCCTTAAGGTGATCAACCCTGCCTTCAACATTTGTTGCAGTGCTTGATCCAGCGACATGTTGAGTTTGGTATACTGTCGTTTCTCCTTGCGTTGCTGCCCCTGTCCTTGTTGAGCAGGTCCAGGATTGGAGATCTGGATTGCCCCTGCCTCATGACGGCTCTTTTTACCGTGCACGGCATTGGATTCTTTCTTTCCATGATGAGGCTTTTTATCAGCAGGTGCAGCCTCTTGAATTTTCCCAGACCGGATACCAGCTTCTATTCGCTCTCCAGTCAAGATAAGATCTGTGAATCCAGCAGATGAATTCCCAATCAGGTGGTTATAAAATGGACCAGACAAGGTCCCCAAGAACATGTCCACAAGTTCCCGATCAGTCAGAGGTGGTTGTACCCTTCCAGCAAGATCCCTCCATTTCTGCGCATATTCTTTAAAACCTTCACTTGATCCTAACGACATACCTTGGAGTTGGGTACGCGTAGGGGCAAGGTCGGCATTATATTGATACTGCTTATAGAAAGCAGTAGCCAACTCCTCCCAGTTACGAACTTTGGTCCCATCCAGCTGATAGAACCATTCGAGATGAGTCCCTGAAAGACTCTCCTGGAAGAAGTGGATCCATAAATTCTTGTCCACCGTATATGGCTGAATCTTCCGAACATAGGACCTTAGATGCAGCTTGGGGCAAGACGCCCCGTCATACTTAGTAAAGGATGGTGCTTTGAACTTCCGAGGAATAACCACACCAGTTGACAAACCCAGATCTCCGAAATCCAGCCCAGGTACCTGTTGAACCTCCATAGCCTTCAACCTATCCTCCAACTGTTTGTACTTGTCCTCAGCCGGAGGGTACTGTTCGTCGTCGAAATCTGTTTCATTGTCAGAGACCACTGGACTGGGCACCTCCCTCTCATGGTGACTGCTTTCCCTCACAGATGGGGTAGTCCTCTCAGTTTCGGTCTGCGGTGTATTCCCAGATCTGCGTCTAGGGCTGAACAAAACAGTCCTCTTCTTTTTCTTGTCCTTCTTCAAAAGCAGAGCCTTCAGGTCTTGTTGCCCCTGGGTCAAATTCATGATCAGCTCTTGGAACTGGGCGTTCTGAGCCTGGAGGTCCTTGATAGTCTGCTCGGCTGATGATTCAGGATTCATGGCGATCGGCTGAAATAAACAGCGAGGAAGGGTAAGCAACCTGTCAAGGGATACCTGCAATGTAATGAGATGTATGACATGCATGTAATGTTTTCAAGGACCTCGCGGGATAAACAGAGAAATTGTTAGAGTTGAGAACCGGTAACTTGATTGAAGGAACTTCATGTTGTTGAGAGTCCTTCTTCAAGGGTCAAAGGCTCACCATATCCAGTGGGTCATAGCCCCTGACAACCTTAGCTAGAGGAAAATAAATCCTCTTTGCCCCTTGCTGGGATAATTGCTTCACCATGACCTGCATCACAAGCCCTTGAGATCCTTGAAATGGGTTAGGATGTATGCAATGGTATGATGTCATGCTATGCATGGGGTGATGTGGGTAAACCCTGTTATGAGCTCCAATTAAGGACTATAAACAGACCCTGCAAGAAATTCAGTATACTTTGTTATGAGTCCTAATTAAGGACTATAAACAAAACCTGCAAGAAATTTGGTAAATCCTGTTATGAGTCCCAGTTAAGGACTATAAACAAAACCTGCAAGAAACTAGTCTGCAAGAAACTCAGTACATTCTGTTATAAGCCCTAATTAAGGACTATAAACAAAACCTGCAAGAAACTCAATACGCTCCGTTATGAGTCCTAATTAAGGACTATAAACAAAACCTGCAAGAAACTCAGTAAGCCCTGTCATGTGTCCCAATTAAGGACTAAGACAAAACCTGCAAGCAGTTCATGTGTCAGATAAAGCATGCAAGTAGTCAAGTACGAGGGCACACAAGTCACACAAGAGAAGCCCTTAGAGTTTAGGCCAGCATGAGGTCTAGGTATTACCCTCTTGAAGTTGGTGGGTTCAACCTGTCCTATCAAAGTAACCGGGTTCTAAGGGTCCCAATATCACGGGATTGCTTTCATTGTTCATCGTTTCGATTTAGCCACTGAACTGGCGACCGAAATATTCCAGGAAAGCAACCCTCAATTGAGCGTAGTATCGAGTATCAACCAACCTCGGACTGCACCAAAGTCAGTTATCTCACTACCCTAAAGAGGCCAAGATAGTTCAATTAAGGTTCCTAAGGTCTGTTGATGCTTCATGACACCACGCGGAGGCCCCGTACTCTCCTTGACTGAACTCAAGGGTTACCGGTACACACCAAAGTGCCACATCAACGTAGCAGACTGTTTCAACCATGTCGGTATACCCCGCACAGTTCCCTCACAGCCTTGTTGCTACTTTCAAAGAAAGGTATCCCCCAGATCCGGGTTTAGGATCTATAGAACTCCCAAGCAACCCACAATTTAAAGCACACAAGGAAAACAATTGAAAACATAGTTATAAGCTAGCCCTAAGGTACACCTCACTTTAAGGGTATCCCCAGCAGAGTCGCCAGTTCTGTGATCGGTGGATCTGGAACTGACTGTTTAATGCTGGTTCGCGAAATGTCGCGGAAGCAAGAGTCGCCAACGTCTTTTATTTTCTCCAAATGGAAAGGACAAAAGCACAGAAAAATTCCTTTAAAGAGATCGCTCTCGGTTCGGGAGGTAGGTTATAGAAAGGGAAGGTGTTAGCACCCTTTCTATCCATGGTTATCCATGGGCTCTTAGATACTTGCTCATTTGTGTTTTCAAAATGTTTGTTTGCTTTTCAATTGTGGGTTTTAAAAAGTTTCTTTGAAAAATTTCAGTTCGACTCGTACGTCAGAGTGTTTGAAAAATTTGCTTTGAAAGCTTTTGAAAATGTGTTGGTGTGAAAAGATTTTGATTTGTTTTAAATTAGAGCAAGTACCCTTGAGAACCTACCTACCCTAAGGAATTCGTCTGTGTAGATGTCCTTTAAAGTAATGCCATCCCACCATTGAGAGGTAGGTAGCATCACCGTTGGAGGTGTTCGGGTCAATTCGAGTTTGTAGGGACATGGTGATCACCAGAGCAATAGGAAGACACCTTAGAAGCTACTCTCATGCCAGGTTCCCGGATCATGAGGAGTTACTAAGACATCCTCTACTCGACGATCACCTTTCGAGGCAAGACAACAGTGAGGCGTACCCTAGGGGTGGTGTGTGCGATTCGTGTGTCGTTTTCAGTTATTTTGTCTTGTCATGTTTATTGGTGTTCTACGCTCGATTTTATTTTAAGTCCATACATTCTTTCATGCTTATTTAACAGTTAATATTTGCGAGGAAAATAAATCTACAACTATTACAAATGGCGCGGGTCCACATCGCCAAAATTAAACCGGACCCGATTTGACGGAAAATAAAGCGAATAAAAGTGCGAAAAGGTAAATTGTTACAAGGCTTTGGGACATGTACATAATTATAATAAACGACATAAAATAAATGTGCGAAATTAAATGATTAAAACAATGGGCGTTGAACCCTTTTGCAAAATTAAAATTAATAGGAAATTAAAATTAAAAATTAAATGTTTTTGGTATTTTTGTATTTTTTAAGATTTAATGAAAAAAATAATTAATTAAAATGAAGCATCAAACCCTAATTCTAATGGTTTTTTAAGTTATTGTGAAAATATCATATTAACCTAAATTAAACCCTAATTTTTACTTATGTACATTTAATTATAAAAATAAATAAATACATGAATGATATTGTGATAAGAAAAAAAAAGGAAAATTTAAAAGGTATAAAAATTATCAATTAACCTAATTCTATATTTTTTTGGATTTTTAGTTGTTAAAAAGAATTAAAATGGCAACCTAATTAAAACCAAATATTTACATGTTAATTTATTTAAAAAAATAATTAAAATAAAATAATTATTAAATTTTTGTCTTTTCTGAATTTTTTATGATGTTTTTGTATTTTGTTAAAAAAAATAATGAATTAAATTAAAAAGAATAAAACAAATAAAAATAATAATTAAAAAGAAGATATGAAAAAAATAAAAAATTTGCAAACCAGGGTGGGGGTGTAGTCCCAACATGGAGGTTTTGGACTTAGCAAATCTGGCCCAACAAGTATGGAATTTGTTGACTTTCCTAGGCCACGTACATGCATGCTGACTTGTCCTCATGGTGTCCCTCAATGCACAACCCTTGATCTGGTTCCATTAAGCACGTGGCTGGCTTGATATGGTGAGCACACGGTATATCCACAAACCAAGCGCTGCATGAGATTAATTACTGAAAAATAATATTGAGCATGTGAAAGACCTGGGGTTCGAACCCAGGTCAAGTGGATCACTAGCGCTTGCATCAACCACCTGTGCCAATTGACATCTTTGATATATAAATAATCAATAAATATTATAAGGACAAAACAAAGCATTAGTGGATTAGCGCGCGAGAATTCAAATGTGCCTATCACGTTTTGACACGGAGTCGTCTTCCTTATTTTTTCTGAAACATGAACGTATGGCCACGGTTTTCTGGGCGTGGCTTAAGGGGTGCTTTAAGAAAATAGCGATTAGACCCTCAACGCTCATAAATTGAGCGCGAGGGTTCCATCATCTTCGTCTTGATGCTCTGAGTCTGATGGCACTGATTTGGAATTCTAATTTTGCCTTGTTATGAAAGCCCCAAATCGAAAACCTACAAACCCTAGAATTCTCGCATGGTGGAATCTCCTATAGGGCACGAAACTTTAATTAAACCATACAGTTAGTTTGTAAACATCACCCTGAGTATAAAAATAGCAATAGAATATGTTAAAGATGCATGGATAATGGGAATCAGTTTCGAAATTTCCTTTACCAACTTTGATAGCAACCTTGCGTTTCTTTAAGTATGGGACCTGGAGAATGATTCAGCTAGCTTCAGAGGACCACAAGGAAACTATTGGAAAAGGAATTAGGCTTTGACTCGTCCTCTAGAGTGCTTTTTAGTTTTGCACTTTTTTGCCAAAAATTCCAAGTTTGTTCAATGGTTTTTTGCGCAGCTTTTTGTCTCATGCCATTAGGTTTGTGATTCTGAATATGTATAGAAGCAATTAGGTCAACAAAACTTGATAAAATCCAAGGCATTCAATGATTTGCATATTTGATTTTCTAAGAATCTTTTTGAATCCTTTCCATGTGCATTTTTGTTCAATCATGCTCAAATCAACCAAATCTTGCCATATTTAGTTGTACACGAAATCTTGAGACTAGAATGTGTACAAAAAGATTTTTTAGATCAAGTTTGATATTTCTCATGTATTTAAATAACTTAAATGAATTAATATTAATATAAATTCAAATAAATAAATAAAAATTGAGAAAATACTTCCCTTTGGGCCAAGTGGTCGTGCATAGGCTTGGAATGATGAATCTTGGAAGAAAAATGGGCCCATTAGCAATTTTAGGTCATTTGAACCATTGTTGACTTTTCAAAACATCCAAAAATTTCCCAACTTCCACAAGGCATAACTTGCTCAATTTGTAAGCTTGTCACATGTTCTTTGACATTTTGGAAAGGTCTTTGAGTCCTTTAACCAATGCCTTTGGTCCCATGTCATTTTGATTTACCAATCTCAAGTTATGGCCTTTAACTTAAAGTCCCTTTTTGTTGACTTTTGAAAATGACCTATAATGTTGAAATTGATAACTTTTTGTGAGAGCATTTCTTGGACTTGAAGTATGAAGATGAGTTGTAGGAAATGTCTTTCTCTTCAAAATGAGCTTTGAATGGAATTTTTATGATAATCCATGTGAAAGTTATGCCCTGGTCAATTTCAGTTGACTTTTTCAGCTGTCCAAATATAGCAACTTTTGCATCTTTGATGATTTCTGAGCCAAATTTTGAGAATCATGATCAAGCATTGATCCAATGATGTTTGTGGCTTCAAAATGATATGTTGACCAAAAATTTGAACTTTTGACTGTCAAATGACCATTTTGCCCCTACAGTTGACTGTAGTGCAATTTAGGGTTTTGACTGTGCAATTTTGAGCTGAATGCCTTGAAACTTGATATGAAGATACTTGACCATCTTTGTAGGCATATGAGACTTGATTGGACCTTTGAAAACTTCATTCTCTTGATCAGAACACAAACCCTAGTTTTAACTGTATAGGAGACAGTTGGACTGTATAACCCTTGGGGAATTTTGTGACTTGGCTTGGCAATTTCTTGAAGAATATGGGAGGGAAAATTTTGGGGTGCAACAATGATGAAGGAATCTGGGACGATTACTACCTCAGCAGGATGATGAAGGAATCTTGGACGATTACTACCTCAACAGGATGATGAAGGAATCTGGATGATTACTACCTCATCAGGATGATGAAGGAATCTTGGATGATTATTACCTCAGCAGGATGATGAAGGAATCTTGGATGATTACTACCTCAGCAGGATGATGAAGGAATCTTGGATGATTACTACCTCAGTAGGGTGATGAAGGAATCTTGAGACGACTACTATCAGCAGGATGATGAAGGAATCTTGGATGATTACTACCTCATCAGGGTGATGAAGGAATCTTGAGATAACTACTACCTCAGCAGGATGATGAAGGAATCTTGGACGATTACTACCTTAGCAGGGTGATGAAGGAATCTTGAGACGACTACTACCTCAGCTGGATGATGAAGGAATCTTGGACGATTACTACCTCAGCAGGGTGATGAAGGAATCTTGAGACGACTACTACCTCAGCAGGATGATGAAGGAATCTTGGACGATTACTACCTCTGCAGGGTGATGAAGGAATCTTGACACGACTACTACCTCAGCAGGATGATGAAGGAATCTTGGACGATTACTACCTCAGCAGGGTGATAAAGGAATCTTGAGACAACTACTACCTCAGCAGGATGATAAAGGAATCTTGAGACGACTACTACCTCAGCAGGATGATGAAGGAATCTTGGATGATTACCACCTCAGTAGAATGATGAAGGAATCTTGGATGATTACTACCTCAGCAGGATGATGAAGGAATCTTGGATGATTACTACCTCAACAGGGTGATGAAGGAATCTTGAGACGACTACTACCTCAGCAGGATGATGAAGGAATCTAGGACGATTACTACCTCAACAGGGTGATCAAGGAATCTTGAGACGACTACTACCTCAGCAGGATGATGAAGGAATCTTGGATGATTACTACCTCAGCAGGGTGATGAAGTAATCTTGAGACGTCTACTACCTAAGCAGGATGATGAAGGAATCTTGGACGATTACTACCTCAGTAGGGTGATGAAGGAATCTTGAGACGACTACTACCTCAATAGGATGATGAAGGAATCTTGAGACGACTACTACCTCAGTAGGATGATGAAGGAATCTTGGACGATTACTACCTCAGTAGAATGATGAATGAATCTTGGACGATTACTACCTCAGCAGAATGATGAACTTTATCTGTTGATCGATATTTCCTGAAAAGGTAAAGAGTTAGTTGTATGCAATGTCATGATTTATGCATTGTGTAATGATGTTCTCAAATTAAATGAGATTTATGTTATATGTATTTTGTATGTCTGTGCTATGAATGTTGTTGAAATGTAATTTTGTCTTGGAGAATAAATCCTTGACAAGTGTTAGGGAGTTATTAAATCTCGAATTGCTGTTGAAGAGTAGGTATGTCTTCAAACTTTGCCTAGAATGTTTCCACTGAGGATTCCTATTTTGTTGAGGAGAACTCCGCTGGGGAATATTGACTTTGTTTGAGAATACTTTGTTAGAGAGTGCTGATTCCTGATTGGAAAAAAGAGATCAGGAGTCTCCGTTGTTCATTTCTCTACTAGGAATTATCTCTTGATGGACGAAGTTGAACTAATATTTGGTCGGGTCCAGACTTCACAGTAACTTGCTGGGGATTGTAGAGTAGTCTACTAGGGAAGAGGAGATGTGGTCTTTTGATTTGTAGTAGTCGGAGAGGCAAACTCAAGCTGGGGAATCCTGCCATTTATTGGGGAAATAAACCATGTTGCTCAGTCTATTGGAGAGGTGACGACTTCGTTGGGCAAAGTCCTCGAGGACTCTTGAGGTTGCCTCGACTGGGGAAAGGTTTCCAGAGATTAAACTCTTGTTAGGGAATCATCCTATGAGAAGAATTTTGGGGAGATTTTTCATTGCCCCTAGCAGCAAATGTTTGTGGTATTGCCAGAAAATGTTTGATTGTACGTAACCCTTCGCTGAGATTGACGTTCAATGCGCCAAGTGACGGAGATGGAAACTTGCCCCTGGTTACTCTGAAATTCTTGAGAGATTTCTTGGAATCTTGACTGGACTGCCCCAGGTGTGCTGGATAGTGACATGTCATGTCCCTTTGTTGATAGGTGATCTTTTATGGGAGGCGTCTTCCCGTTTGAAATGATTTTGTTCATTGAGAGAGTTTTTGTTCACTAGATCTTCCTTGTGTGAATTTCTTTGTTGTCAAACAAATAGCCATATACAAATAGCAATATTCAAATAATGCAAAGTTTATGCTTGCCTTGAAATTTTTGAAAATGCGTTTTAGCAAGTAAAGAAATTTTGTAAGAAAAATTCAACTCGGGATTTAGATTAAAGCCTTACAGGAGTCAGGATACCTTTTGCAACAGTATGCTTTCGAACTAACCCATGCTTCAATTAGGACTTTTGAAGGGTTGTAGCGTGGCTTGGTTCACGGTTTAAGAAAAAAAGGATAAAGGCTCAAAATATATTTGTACCCACCCACTCTTCGTGACGTTCTTCAGTCCTAAACTCAGTTAATTGTACGTTTGAACTCCAATTTAGTCTGGAATGACGTTATGGTGATGGTTCAGACAAGTTAAGTTTATCGGAAGGCAATCATTTTTTTTGAAACCTTTCTCATGTTGTTGAGGATTTGTAGTGACCTCTTTTTTTGATTTGTTATCCCTAATTTTTGCATGATTGTTCTTGTTTTGAGATTACAGTCAGCGGGATGCCCCAATTTTTCTTAAGCCTCCTTTGTAGGTATTTACTTAGTGGACTTTTCCTTTTGAGAGATAATGACTGCCTATTTGGTAGGGAACCATCACTGTCTTTTGATTCCAGATAAATATTTTGATGTCATTCGTTGTAATTACGAGATGAGAGTTTGCGATTTGAACGCGCATTTGAATTAACTGAGAGACTACCCTATCCCAGGTTTTGATTAAAGGTTTCAATTTGTGTAAAAGAAAAACTTCTACTTCTTTGTCTCGAAGGGGTTGACTAGGTATTATCTTCCTTATAACTGCAGTGTTTAGAATTTGAAAGAATGCATGTACATTGTCAGCAAAGTCTGTCCAAAAGCATACTGTATGAGATTATGGCATTGTTTTTGTCATCCTCCCTCTAAAGGCTTGTAACTTTTAGCAAGAGTTAACTGTCATAAAGAAAGTAGAAAGCATAATTTAACTATAGTGAAAACGAATGGATGAATTCAAGACAAACATATGCAATGAATTAATGAAACAAAGTTTGACATTAATAGATAATTGTTTGAATAACAAAAGAGAAATTACAACTTGAAAATTCAAAATGAACAAAAGCCTCTTTGTTTGAACTTGTCACTTTAGGTGGTGAGCCTTTGGCAGAAGAATTCAGTCTGGCCATCTTGTGTGAACTCCAACATTCCTTCGTCGATCAGGTTTTGAATCTTGTACTTCAACACCCAACAATCGTTTATATCATGTCCAGGACTATCAGAATGATAGGCACACCTGGCATCAGGATTGTAGCTGGGAGAAAAAGTTTTGGGATTTGGATGAGGTCTTATTGGTGTAATCAAATTCATCCTCAGCATGTGTTGCAAAGCTTGGGACAATGGTATGTTGATGTTGGTAAACTGTCTTTTGGGATCGCTTTGCCTTTGTTGATTTTCCGGTTGATGTTGACGAAGTCGTTGTTGGGCTCGTGACGTGGAAGAAAATTGGGAAGGTCTTTTCTCCCTTAAATCGGCTTCTTGTCTCATGGGAGGCTGAATGATGACCTGATCCCCAATTCTATATGTTTGCCCCATTTGGTTACATCCATCTTGACGAAGCTTATTGATGAGGACTCTCAGCTCTTCTTGTCCCTGAGCCAAGTTTTGGATGAGAGCCATCTGGCCCACAAGTTGTCCCATCATCTGGACTTTCATTACGACTATCTCGGTTCGTAGCCGCTCTAACTGGTCATTTCTTCCATCCCCAAAATTTCCCATGATCATGCCCCCGGTGAGGAGTGCCTTGACCTTTTCTTGTCCCTTAGATAGGTTCAAGAACATCTCTTGAAGTTGAGCGTTTTGAGCCTGTATACCTTTCACTGTTTGTTCCATATCCATCTTACTGAAATAAACAGTAGGGAGATAAGGAGACCTGTATGGGAGAAACCTGTCATGATATGATGCATGATATGTGGATGCATATTTTTAAGGATCTCGCGGGGTAGGTAGTCACTTACAGTTTTGGATTGGAAAACTTTGTATCGGTGGATGTATTTCCACGAGAATTAAGCTCACCATATCAAGTGGGTCATAGCCCTTGACTCAAGTTTGTTGTACTTGGTTTTTGATGGTGTTTGGTTAGAGGAAAATAAATCCTCTTGCCCCTTGATAGACGTCTGGTTCAACGTGACCCTGCATCATAGGCCCTCGAGATCCTTGAAATGCTACTGTCCAATGTTATTGAAAATGCTATGGTATGATGTTATGATGTTATGTACATATATGCGAGGTAAGCAAATTTATATACAAATAATCATATTCACACAAAGCAGACAAATCCTTAGTTTTAGGCTTGTATAGAGTTTCTAGGTGAGTACCCTCTTGAAGTTTAGTTGGCTCAACCTATCCTAGTTAATGGTAATCGGGTTCTAAGGGATCTCAATATCACTGACCTTTCTTTTAGGCATTGTCTCATCTCAATCAATCTTTTCTTGCAGCTGAGATATCCCAAAAGTCCGGTCTCAATGAGTGTAGTATCAAGTATCAACCAATTTTAAGCTCTACACCGAAACCGGTTATCTCACTACGTCCTAATGGTCAAGTTGTTCAATTAGGGTTCTAAAGTCAATTAGTGCTTCACGACGCCACTCAGCGGCCCCGTATTCTCCTCGATTCACCACGAAGGATACCGGTACCCACAAATGCGTCACACTAACGTAGCCATTGTTTCAACCATATCGGTCTATGCCGTATAGTTTCCATAATCTATTGCTACTTACCTAAAAAGGTGCCCCAGATCCGGGTAGAGGATCAAAACAAACCCAAATAAGGAACCAATAATGTAAAGCAATCAAACAAATGAAAGCAAGTAAATGTGATCTAACCCTAGGATAACCCCACTTTTAAGTAATTCCCCAGCAGAGTCGCCAATTATGTGATACGGTGGGAGAACTGACTTGATTGTTTGTGTTTGTGTTTGCAAATGTTGCGGTTTAGCAAGAGTCGCCACCGATTTTTCTTTTATCCAAAAGGAAAGGTGAAAAAGCACAGGAAAGACATTTAGAGATGTTTTCTTGAGTTCGGGGGGTAGATTATGAAAAGGGAAGGTATTAGCACCCTTTTCATCCATGGTTTTCCATGGGCTCTTAGTTACTTTCTAGATCACTTGCTTTTGTTTGAATGTGCTTGTGGTGTGGGTTTTGAAAGTATTTTCAAAACGTCTTTGTAATGGTTCTCGTCTCTATAAGAACGCGTACAAAGTGTTTGTTTGGAAAATAGTTCAAAGATGTGTTTGTGAAATGTGTTTTTGAAAGTGATTTTGAAAAGGTGTGTTTGTAATGGTTCTCGTCTCTATAAGAACGCGTACAAAGTGTTATTTTCAAAGATGTTTCAAAATGAGAGTGTTAGTGTATAAAATGTTTTTGTCGTGAGCAAGCGAGTAACTAAGAGCGAACCTACCTACTCAAAAGGTCTTAAATGTTCTTTTGCTCCTCTTTTAGATGTTGTTATCTTACCATTGATTTGGTAAGAAGCCCCATTGTTGGATGCGAAGGGACGGGCACGGGTCATTGTATAACCATGATAGAAATGTTGTGAGATGACTTAGCATTTTTTCTTTAGGGACTAAAATCATTTCGAAAGGAAACTTTGATAGCGTCATTGAGGGACTATGATCTTGTATTTTTTATTTGTTCATGCTAAGACATCCCACATGCATAACATGGCCATTTTTGTAAGGCAACAAGTGGAATAACCCTATGGGTGCTAGTGTTCAAGTGTATTTGATTGCATGCATTTTAGTCTTGATTAGGGTGATCTATTTGTTGATTTTCATATCTTGCCATACACACCCTAATTACTAGCATTTACATTTGAAAGCGATAAGTTGCAGAAATGTAAAGTCCTACGCTATTAAAATATTTAGGGGGATTGGGTGTACAAATTTATGAATGGGGGTTGCGAGTAAAAATAAGTCCTAAGTTACTATTACAACCATATTGAAATGTACAATATAAGAGAAAAAAAAGACATATTTAAAAAAGGGTTTTTTATCTTTAATAAAAAAAAGAAATAAATTAATAAAAGAAAAATATTTTTATGTCTTTTTATGTTAATATTAAAAATGATGGAAAGGAAAATAATGAAGGATAGAAACAGCGTGCGGCTGCAAGGAAAACAACAAGGATCAGAAGTTTTGAAGCCAGGCGCGTGATGACTCAGAAAGGAACTTCAGTGGAATCAGAAGTTCTGGATTGGTACACTCTGAGATCCTACAAGACATGTTAGAGGAAAAACACAGAAGTTCTAGATTTCTATGTGCTGAACTTCTGAATGTTAGAACAGTGAGAAAACCTTAGAAGTTATGTCTGTGTCAAAACAGTAGGAAGAACTCATAAATTATGTATGGTGCTAAGACAGTGAACAAACAATCACCAGCTCAGCGTTATCAGCATGCAAGAATCAGAAGTTCAGTTTGTGTTAATAGCGAATGAAAATCAGAAGTTCTAAGTGTTAAAACAGTGAGTGAACAATCAGCAGTTCAATGTGCATTAATAGTGAGGAGAACTCAGAAGTTCTGTGTTGTAATAAAGCTGTGAGTGAACATCAGAAGTTCTATGATATATTTCAACTCTTAATCAGCACATCAACAATTTATTTAGTTCTTAATAAACAGCAGATCAGAAGGATAATAGCACAACAGTTTATAGAAGTTCTAATCCTAAATCTGAGTCTAGCCCTAATCAAGAAGTTCTGATCCACAGTTTTTCTACTTATGCAATGATACGGACAACATTAATACTATGATATTTACATGTTAATGATGTTCAGAATGAAAAACAAGCAAAGTCAGAAAGACTTACCTTGAACCTGGAGCGTGCTAGGAGCTTTGAGTTGCTGCCTTTGGATGTTTTGGAATTAGCAAGAATAACGGAAGAGAAAATGCCAAGTTCTTTGATTCAAAGGGAAGGACAAAGGTTTGGTTTTCTATTTGGGAAATCTGGATTTTTATGAAGGGTTTCACAGGTTTATTTTTCTCTTTTGATAGTTCTCTCCAAAAGCCAGCCCCTTGAACGTGTGATGGAGCATCTTATTTATAGGTGGATTTGTTGTGATTTAAGGGGGAAAAACAAATGGGATTTAAACCCTTTTGGTATACTGTTCCAATGCTTTTTAATCACAATTTTCGTATGCTGATTTGATGCAAATATGGGGCTTGAGGAAGTGCAGGCGTGGACTGGGTCAGTAGCTGATTGCAGGACTATGATGTAGCAGGGCAGCAGGTTATTTAAACAAGGTTTTTGGATTTGGTGATGTTCTGATCACAGAAGACCAGAAACGTAACCTCCATGCGCTGGATAGTCATGTTCTGATGGAAGAATATGTTCTGAACCATGTTTGCAACTTCTGACTGCACTTGCATGGAGGCTGAAGAGTCATGTTTTGATTGAAGACTATGTTTTGAATCATGTTTGCAACTTCTGACTGCACTTGCATTGAGGCTAACTCAGAAGTTCCGAGGTATCATATACTTTTAACACTTAGAAAATTTTCTAAATGTTTAGGAAATTTGATTTTTTTTCAAAGTAGCTTCTGACTCCTGATTTTTTGATGAACCAATCTCATAACTTGATGAAATAAAATTGTTGAAACTTGATTTGATCTGAAAGTCAAAGTTTGACTTTTCAGTGTGCTTTTGACCATTTTTACCTTATGGATGATTTCCTTGAAAAGTGATAATTCAAGGCTTGGAATTGGATGGAAGCAAACTTGAGGATCCAGGGTGATTCTTTGAGAAATGAGAGGGAAAATTTTGGGGTGCAACAGCGGGTTTCTTGAATATGTATTTGATGTGATTCATTTTAGAGATCAATAGAGTAGTATGGGTCAATATATACTCTCTTAGTCGGCGAGTAGCCCATGCCAAAGCGCAACAAGTTTTCTCGAGCAGTGAGTATCTTGTTTCACATTCGGTTAACTTTTTGCTAAGGTAGTATGTTGCATGCTCTTTTCGACCAGACTCGTCATACTGGCCCAGTACACACCTCATTGAACTCTCTAGAACTGTTAGATACATGATTAGAGGTCTTCCTTCAACTGGTGGCATCAGAATTGGAGGTTCTTCTAGGTACTCCTTGATTTTGTCAAAAGTTGTTTGACAGTCATCGTTCCACTTTACTACTTGATCTTTCTTCAGCAACTTGAAGATCGACTCACAAGTAGCAGTCAAATGAGAAATAAATCGAGCAATGTAATTCAGTCGTCCCAAGAAACCTATGACTTCCTTCTCAGTACAGGGAGTGGGAATTTCTTGAATAGCTTTGACTTTACTGGGATCGACTTCAATACCTTTATTGCTGATGACGAAACCCAGGAGCTTACCGGATCTCACCCCAAAGGTGCACTTGTTTGGATTGAATCTTAGCTTGTATTTTCTCAGCCTCTTAAACAACTTGTGTAGATAGTCATGATGCTCTTCTTCATTCTAACATCTGACTATCATATCGTCGATGTAGACCTCTATCTCGTGATGAATCATGTCATGGAACAAAGCCACTATATCACGCTGATAAGTCGTACCGGAGTTCTTCAACCCAAAAGGCATAACCTTGTAGCAAAAAGTGCCCCACTATGTAACAAAAGTAGTTTTCTCCATGTCTTAAGGTGCCATATTGATCTGATTATACCCTGAGAAACCGTCCATGAAGGAGAATACCTTGTGCTGAGCGGTGTTATCGACCAAAACATCAATATATGGCAGTGGGAAGTCATCGTTAGGGCTCGCCCTGTTCTAATCCCTGTAGTCTACACACATGGGTACTTTGTCGTCTTTCTTCAATACCAGAACCATATTCGCAACCCATTGAGGATAGGATGTCACTGCTAAGAACCCTGTGTTGAATTGTTTCATAACCTCGACTTTAATCTTTTCTTACATCTCAGGACGCATGCGACAAACTTTTTGCTTTATCAGAGCACAACCCTTTTTCATCGGAAGACAGTGAACCATAATTTTGGTATCAAGCCCTAGCATGTCTTCGTATGACCAAGCAAAGATCTAAACATATTCATGCACCATATGGGTTAACTTGTTCGTGACACTATCCTCTAAGTTGGCACATATCTTGACCTCTTTCCTGTCTTTCTCAGTACCCTGATTTACAACCTCAACTGGCTCTTCATGCGTTTGTATGGCCTTTTCCTCTTGCATTAATAGGCTGGCAAGTTCTCCAGGTATTTCACAATCTTCCTCACCTTCATCCTTGGCTTGGTAAATCGGAGTTTCAAAGTCATAAGTGGTAATAGAAGAGTCGTTACCAACAGGATCCAGAGTAGATGCGAATCTACAATGTATTGTATGGGTGTGTGTAAGAACACATAGCTATTTGAAAGTGGTAAAAGTAAAAAGAAAGACAGAGAGCACAAAATTTGAATGCAAAATGTCTAATGCTTTATTAAATGAAAATATGTTTATGAAATGACAACCCTTAACAAACGAACCGTTGTGCTCCGGATAAGGAACAAGGCTTAAAGTCATTGTTTAAATATTACAAAGCCAAAACTTGGAGAAAAACATAAGTGTAGCTATTACTCCTGACTAAAGGAGATAGAGATAATGTCTTCCGCCTTCCAGTTGCTGAGCCTGTTGCCAATGGTAGGAAAGATCCAGCTGTCAAGGTCATGATCACTGTGAGCATCCTCTATAGAATTGACTCCATTGTTGTTGATGCGGAACAGTGGTCTTCTAGCACGAGCGTGACGAATAACCCTTTGACCCTCTGCAGTAAAACCCAAACCAAATTTTTCAGATTTATAGGGAATTTCAGGAAGTTGACCCCAAATAGTAAAACCACCTTATTCTACAGTAGCTTTAACATCTTTTAGTGAAGCCATTATGGGAGGAACCCTGGTAACCTTGGGAATGCCAGAAACATCTTTAGTAGCGGCTGGAGAGATAACTTTAAAAGTCTGACAGGGAGTCTCGATGAATTCTCTGTCCATTTCTACATACTGGAATGAGTTCAAGTGGCTAACCATATACTCTTCTTCACCGCAGATAGTAACAACCTTTCCATTCACTGGATACTTTAACTTCTAGTGTAGGGTAGAGGTAACAGCGCCTGCCCCATGGATCCAGGGGCATCCCAGTAAGAAAGAGTAAGCTAGCCAAATTTCCATTACATAGAAGGTAGATTCAAAGATCTATGAACCTACCTTGATCAAAAGATTCACTTCTCCGTGTACCATCGTCTTTGACCCGTCAAAGGCTCTAACTATAATATCGCTGGGTTTCAGTATAATTTCTTAGTAGTCAAGTCTATCCATAGTGCCCTTTGGTAGAACATTTAATGAGGAACCAATATCAACTAGTACGTGATCCAGAGTAGTGCCCCTGCATTCAATGGAGACATACATAGCCTTATTTTGATTTCTTCCTTCCGGAGTCAGATCAGCATCAGGGAAACCTGATCCATTATCGATCGTTAAGCTAGCAACATAGCTTCCAAATTTATCAGCAGAAATCTCTTGTGGCACATGAGCAGTCTTTAAGAATTTTAATAAAGCTTGTGCATGGGATTCATAACACAATAGCAGGGACAACATGGAGATCTTAGATAGGGTCTGCCCCATCTATTCAACAATCTTGTAGTTGCTCTTACGGATAATTTTAAAACCTCTTCTAACTCTTGTCTAGAGGTGTCCTTAACTGCAGTTTCTTTAGGCGCCTATGTCTGGGCAGGCTCCGTTATCTGCTCTATACCCCGAGCCTCAGCAGTTGACTCAGTAGCATTAACCTTAACAGGCGTGGAAACAGTCTTTGGAGAGATTTCCGGGGAGAAAACTCTTCCGCTTCTAGTAACCTTACTGTTCCCAGCAATATTTTCAATGTTGGGATTAACAACTTCAGTGACTTCATCTTCACCAGTCGGTTGTTCTTGCTTGACACCATGGTAGTAGACACCGGATCCATATTTCCAAGGAATAACTTCATCTGAAGAATATGGGATAGGTCCTGGTGTAGTGATGATCAGGGGAGAAACTTTTGGATTGGAAGTAATCCTTACAAGACCTTTAGAGGTGATCCTGACAGGAGGGCCAAAAATTACGGATAAATCTTGACACAGATTCGCAACAAACGAAACCTTCTCGATCAGAATTATATGATTGTCCATTAGGTGTTGAATGCCTTCTTTCAATAACTTGCAGCCATTAGGTTGGGCCACACAGCAGTAACACCTTACGATATAGCCCGGAAATAAAGTGACCTGTAACAGATTCTTCTTGATAATTAGGAGGGGAGTAACCAATTCACTTACAATAGCGACATAAAGAACATCTTCAATAGCACTTATGACTTTGTCATGCTTCGACATGGGTGCAATAATCACATTGGGAGTTTTCGGAGGATCAAACTCAATCTCTTTGTTGCTGATCATATCCTGAATTTTGTTTTTCAGGGCCTAACAATTATTGGTGTCGTGCCCAGGACTGTTGGAATGGTAGGCACACTTTGCATTTGGATTATAACGAGGAGAGGAAGTGTTGGGATTATAAGAAGGCTCCCTCAATGTTATTAGTTCCGCTTTCAGTAAATGTTGTAATGCTTGAGTTAACAGCATGCTGATCTTCATAAAATATCTTTTCAGAGCGTCTGCCCTACACTGATTGCCTTGTTGTTATTGTTGTTGTTGAAAAGGTGTAGGATTAGAAATTAATACCGCTCCCATAGACTGATTGCGGTCATTTTTAACACGACCCTTCTGGCCATAAACAACATTGGTCTCCTTCTTACCACTGAATGTCTTCTTCACAACACTCGAAGATGTAGCTACTTGAATTTTTCGGCTCTTGATACCACTTTCGACACAGTCTCCAGTTAGAATCAGCTCAATGAAACCAGATAAGGAGATTTCAATTAAATGGTTAAAGAATGGCCCTGTCAGAGTGCCCATGAACATATCAACCAACTTCCTATCAGAAAAGCGAGGTTGCACTTTTCCAGCCAGATCTCTCCACTTTTGGGCATACTATTTACACCCTTCATGAGAGCTCATGGTCATGGTTTGTAATTGCATGCGATTTAGTGCAAGGTCAGCATTATATTGATACTGCTTGTAAAAATAAACAACCAGGTCTTCCCAAGTATGGATGTTGGTCCTTCCAACTGATAGAACCACTCGAGTTGTGTACCAGACAAACTTTCCTGAAAGAAGTGAACCCATAAATTTCTGTCAGCAATATGGGGTTGGATCTTCCGAACATAGGATCTCAGATGTATTTTCTGACAAGACACACCATCATATTTAGAAAAAGTGGGGACCTTGAACTTGTAAGGGATAAATACCCCCAAAATAAGACCCAACTCTTTAAAATCCAGTCCAGGCACTTTGTGGATTTCCATGGCCTTGAAGCGATCTTCCAACTGTTTGTATCTATCACCTGCGAGAGGATACTTCTCATCATAATACTCTTCGTCCTAAGAAATTTTCCCAAAACCCTAGTTGCTTCCACCTTCATCCCTAACACTTCTATCGTCTTCCTCTTGATTGTCGTCTTCATTGGAGGAGATATCAGCAGTTTGAACCGGTTTAGCGGGTCCTTTGAATCTTCTTCCCATGTTGAGGATAACCACTTTTCTAGTCTTCTTCTGTTTGGCGATGACCATCATCATTTCTTTCTGTCATTGAGCTAGGTTTAGGAGGGTCTCCTGGAATTGGGCATTATGAGCTTGGAGTTCCTTAACAATTTGTTCAAGAGCCATCTTTTACTGAAATAAACAACAAGAAGATAAGAAAACCTGCCTAGAAGGTACTTGTTATGTGATGATATGCATGATGTGCAAGTGCAATGTTTTTAAGGACCATTGCGGGATTTAACTTTAAACAAAAGCAAACAAAATAAATTTTAGTAACAAGCTTAAATTATAATTGCTTTCAATAAAAAGAGTTACAAGACAGCAAAATATGAATTCAAGTCTCCCATGGACGCTTCCTCTTTGTGCTGACATATGCATTAAAGCTTTGTTCTTCGCGGAGTCGTTTTTTCAGCTCCAGTACTTTCTTCTCACTAGTATAGAACTAAGCTTCGAAGGTATCTCTTTCCTCCTTAATATGAATCTAGGAATTCAGTAGTTCTTCGAGGTCGATAGACATATTAGGACGAAGAACGATATAAGAAGCACCCCTTTTAACAATAGGTTCTACGACCACTGGTAGGAGAGCAGGTAATGGGATTTTGATATTTTGAGCACGAGACCGTACCCAGCTGAGGTAAGGCTCCATAGGAATGGAATTCTTGTGTCCCAAAGACTTGCTATCAATATTGTTGACCGTGTGCCAAGGACGTATAAACCTTTGATGGTAATTTTGAGGATCATTCTCGTAGTCGAACACAATACCCGGGATGAACATATTATGAGGACCGCCCCTTTGAGCATAACTAAACTAACGCAAAACTAGAGAGGGATTGTAAGTGATTCCCCCTCTTATACCAAGGAGTGGTACATTAGGGAATTCCCCACAATGATCAATAATAGTGACATCTTCCTGAGATCGAGAACACCAATGGATATTTGCATGAGTGAGTGACATCAACCTTTGAGACCACCTCAAGCCTTGTTCGCTCTTTATCACTGATCGGGGTAGGTGCGAAATAAACCACCTGGACAGTAGAGGTGTGCAACACATAAGAGTTCATCGTTTATTCATAGTACGAGTATGGAGGGAATGCAGGACATCTCCAAGCAAAGTAGGTACCAGATTATGAGTGAGAAATATTTTGATGGCATTCACATCTATGAATTGGTCCGGATTAGGGAACAATACCAAACCATAGATTAACAAAGCCAAAATATCCTCAAAAGAACGGAGATTCATGGCATCTAGAAACCACTGAGCCTTCTCTATAAGAAATTTAGGAGAAAAACCCTTGACTCCATTATTTGTTTCCCAATTAAATACAATGTCCGATCGTTTCAAATGTAAGGCTACTGCAACATCTTCAGGTTTCAGAACTTGCTCTAAACTGGTGAACGATATCTAATCAAGAATAGGCACTTCGAGCAACTTTGAGAATTCTTCCATTGTGGGCACAAACTGATAATCTGGGAAGGTAAAGTAGTGATTCTTCAGATCAAATAACTGGAAAAGAACACTCATCATGTGTTTCTGAAAGCCAATAGTAACCAAACTGAGTAGATGATCGTGCCTCTTGGTGAATTGAGAGTTGTCGGGAACCTTTGAGACTAATTCCTCGAGCTTGGAAGGTATCCTTACGAAGTTGATCCGGATGGTTCCTATGACTAGAAGCCACGACCCTGCAACACAGAACAATGATAAATCCCCTAGATCCTTGAAATGGTTAGTTATGATGTTATGATGTCATGATGTTATAATTTCATGTTTAAACAAATAAGAAAACACAAGCAAAGGCCTTAGGTTTAAGGCTTGCATGGGGTTTGTAGGTAAGTACCCTCTTGAAGTTTAGCTGAATCAACCTGTCCTAAAGAAGTAACCGGGTTCTAGGGATCTCAATATCACTTATTTTTCCTACAAGTTTCGTCTAGCACGAAAACTGACTTGCCACCAAACAAAACTCGAGAGTCGAATATCAATGAGTGTAGTGTAGAGTATCAACCAACTTTGGACTGCACCAAAGCCAATTATCTCACTACCTTCTAATGGCTAAGTTGGGTCAATTAAGGTTCTAAGGTCAGTTATTGCTTATGACACCACACAGAAACCTGGTATTCTCCCCGACTGACTCGAGGGACACCAGTACCAACCAATGTGTCACACTAACGTAGCCATCACTACAACCATATCGGTATATGTTGTATAGTTTCCATGATCTATTACTACTTACCTAAAATGTTCCCTAGATTCGGGTATAGGATCTTTGTAAGAAATAAACCCAAACAAAACTTTAAAAATAAAGCAGACAAATCAAACAAGGAAAGCATTTAAAAGTGATCTAACTCTAAAGGTAACCCGACTTTTAATTCTCCCTAGCAGAGTCGCCAGTTCTGTAATACGGTGGGAGAACTGACTTTTGGTTTTTTGTTTTATTGTAAATGTTGCGGATAGCAAGAGTCGCCACCGAATTTTCTTTTATCCAATAAGGAAAGGGTGAAAATAACAAGAAATACCTTCAATATTTTCTTGATTTCGGGGGGTAGGTTATGAAAAGGGAAGTTGTTAGCACCCTTTTCATCCGTATTTATCTACAAGCTCTTAATCTCTAGCTCACTTTGTAAATACTTTTTGTGTCTTTGAAAATATTTTGAAAATACCTAAGTGCGGTAAGACTTTGTAATGATTCTCGTATCCGTCCTCGAGAACGCGTACAAAGTGTTTTGAAAATATTTTGAAAGTGTTTGATTGTGAGAAAAAATGTTTTGTGTGAGCAAGCGGTTAATAGCTGTCTACCTGCTCAAAGATCGTTCTCGTTATTTTCTTCTTACTTTTGATAGTGCTATCCTACCATTAGTTAGTCGGAAGTCCTATTGTTGGATGTGAAGGTACATGCGTAGGGTCATCATTATGGTTATAGAAGGCAACTTGTAGGGATACCTTAGCAATTTTAAGGGACTGTCATCATATATTCGTACGAAACATCGAGGGATAAGATCATTTCTCGTAGGCAACTCGAGGGACATCGTGGGACTATGATCTTTATGATGATTTTAATCGAGGGTCTTTGCTAAGGGTATCCCTATGTTCGAGGGACTTCACCATTTTCTGAGGCAACGATTGAGGTTACCCTAGAGGTGCAAGTGTGCAAATGATTCAGTTCAGTTATTTATCTTGTTTATTTAGGGTTAGTTGTTATCGCTTTTAGATTTTGCCGTACAATCCTATTAAAATAGACAGTTATAAGGAAAGAAGTAAATGCAGAAAGTAAAGGTGCAGAAAGTAAACCTATGCCATTACAAGGCTTCGGGAGCGGGGGTACAAACCATAAAATCGAGGGAAAGTGTAAACCCTAATTAACTATTACATACTGTGGCAGATACATAATTGGAAAAAACTAATGCAAAAGTAATAAAGCGCACGAAGCGGTAAAAGGAGAAAATCGTATGATGAAATTTTTTGGATAATCAACCTAAAGTCTAATTGATTTTTATTAATAAAAAATTTGATTAATTAAGCAAAACCCTAAATTCTAGGTTGATTTTAAATTAATTTAGAAAACCTAAAAAATAAAATTACGGTTGATTAAATAAAACCTAAAATTAAATTAATTAAATTAAAAAACCTAAAATTAAATTATTTGAGTTTATTGAAAAAGGTTTTATGTTAGGGTTTTTAAAAAATATTTTTGAAAGAAAACGTTTTGTAAAGGATTAAAGTAAAAAGAGTGAGAAATAGAAAATAAATAAAAGAGTAGGGGTGGGTGTTGAACCTATGCCCTCAAGCATTCTCCAAGCATAGAATACCACCAGGCCAAGCGTTGGTTGGTGTCAAAATAACAGGTTCAGCGCATTATATGATAACCCTGCAAAAAAAATGAAAATATGAAAAATTTGGCAAAACCGAGGATTGAACCCGTGACCTGGGAGAGAAGTGACTTAGCGCGCGCGCTTCTGCCACTGGGGTGGCCATACATCCATTAACCTATGTCTATCAATAAATATATATAATACAAAACAATTTCCATAAGTCAGACAACACAAACACACGCACCTGAGGGGGGCCCTTGTATTTTGAATAGACCAACCAAGAGACTCCATTGTGCCACGCCTTTTCAACCACCGTTCAACCCACCCTGGATGGTGGTTCCGGTCACCTTCTCCGATTGTACCAAAATCCAAACCTGTGAAATTCAATCAAAATGAAAAGTAAAATAACCCTAATTGACTAATTAAGGTCCTACGATTTCAATGGTATGGTCAGCTTGGTCTAAAAACAATCGCATCATGAGATCTGAAGCTTCAAAAGCTTTGTGCCATAACAATGGCACGCTTCTGTTTCTGCATCAAACCTTACAAGTAATACGTCAAAACAATTCCAAACATTAATATGAACACGAATGTATGCATTGAATTCATTTAAATCATATGAATTGAGAGTTTGAATTCAAGAAATATTACCCAACTGATGCAACCTTGATGGCATATTCTGGGATGCTTCAAGCTTCAAGAATGGTTGAAACGGAGCCTGGAGACCTTCAGGAGGCTAATGGAAGGCTCAAAACTGATTGAAACTCACTGGAGAATAGGGTTTGTCTTTGCCCTAATCTTTGGAAATTTGAGAATTTTGCTAGGGTTTTTTAAGGAAGCTTTCACGTGTGTTTTGCATAGGATGTTGTTAGGTATATATAGGACATGAGATTAGGTTAACAAAAGTGGGAGGAAACATGCATGATTATGACAAAAATATTTGATTTGGAATTATGTGAAACTTTTTATTTTTGGCTCAATCTTGCACCAATTAGCCTTGCATGAATTTGACAGCTTGCACATGTAATCTTGGGCCTCTAACATGACTAAATTCAAAAGCCTTATGCCTTAGTCCATTATCTTTATATTTATTTGATTTATTTTGAGCTTAATTATATAAAAATAAAAAATAAATAAAATAAAATATAAGATAATGAATGAATGGACTTATGGGTCCTTAAACATGTCATGAACACGTTTGGATATGAAAACTTAGGCCCAAAAGTCCAAAATTACAATTTTGCTCAATTTGACCTTCGTGCATTGCTCAAAATTTCCCAACTTGCAATGGCTATAACTCTCTCAGTTTTCATATTTTAAAGATGATCTTAGAATTTTTGGAAATTTCAAGATGTCCTATAAAATATATATGTTGATCATTTTTGCTTTTGAAGAATTCACCTTGATTTAAGTTGCCTTTCCAAAAAGTGTCTTTTTGTTGACATTTGAAATGACCTGTAATGTATTGGCTTATATCTCTCAAATGATACACTTTTTAGACTTGAGCTTAGAGAGAAAAAGTTGTAGAGAATTGAATTTCCTTCAAAATGAGCTATGGTCGGGGAAACACTGGTGAAGCATGTGAAAGTTATGCTTGGTCAAAGTTCAGTTGACTTCTCCTAAGGAAACCATAATTTGGCAACTTTTGACTTTTGATGATTTGAGGGATTTTCTTTAGGAATCATGATCAACCCTTGATCAAATGATGAATATCACTTTAAACTATTGATGTTGACAAAAAATCTTGAAGTTTGACTGTATGTTGACCATAATTGACTTTTTACCCAATAAAGTTGATTTTCAGTCATCTGAGCCATTGACTGGGCAAACTTGTGATGCAAGGCATGAAATTTGACATGAGAATTATTAGGGACATATGAAGAACCATGAAAACCACTTGAGACCTTTGAAAACCAAATTTCCTTGTGAAAGATACAAAACCCTAGTTGTGAGTGCATTGCTTAGGAGGAGAATTTATCTGATCAATTCTTGAGCCACCTTGAACATATGAGGACCATAGGAGAATGTCTTGAAGAAAAATGGGAGGGAAAATTTTGGGGTACAACAAAGTTAAACTTGACTAAAAAATTAAAGACTTTAACAATGAAAAGAACGAACATGAATGTAAATTTAAAAGTAAAGCTTTGCACTAATCTAAATTGGTGATCAAACCTACATTGCACCATTGGAACCTATTTCTCTCTTTTCTTGGTACTTTGAGTTATTGTGAGTTTGATAGTAAATTTGACCCGTCTAATTCTATCATTAGAACTACTATTTATACTGACATTCAAATAACTACTAAAGGCTGGATTTTCAACAGTGAATGCCACATTCTCCATTGCATGTTTTTTACTTCAAAAATTGCTTCCACAATTCATTTTAATAGGACAGGCCAAAAAGTGGTTATTCAACCATGTTGGACATTTCAACATCCTTGGTCTAAATATCCACACTTATTGTTTGGAAAAATTACTAAGTCCATAACTTTTCCTCCAAGCTAAATATCGACATCCTAGTTTGCCACCTTCATGTAAAAATATTGTCATCATGTATGTCGAGCATACTCCCGAACATCACCAAAATATTCATTAAAAGCTTCCATACATTCCCTTTTTCTATGATATAATTTGAGGCTTTCCAAAAATCCTAGCTAACAAATTTTCCCCCCAAAATGTCTCTTTCGACTAGAGGGAGATGAAGACATTTTTGACTTTCTTTTCATACTATTTGATGTAGTGCCCTGACATCATTATCCTCATGATGTTCCCATCAACCATCATTTCAGAAATGTGAAGCCACCACTACCTACTTATTAGCTCCAATTTCCTAGAACAACGTGGCCTACAAAATCAAAATTTCTGATTCCACTGTACAGGCAATCGCCACGTGCCCTAAAGTTGGCGCCATCTATCTAAATTGTAAAAATTGAAGAGTTTTTCCTTCATGCTTATAAATACCCTTTTTTACTTCATTTCTTTTCCTTATCTATTTTCACAACTTGTAAGCTCAAATTTTCTTTCCAAAACTTTTTTAATTCCAACTCATCAACTCCAAGAATTGCTTAATCTTGGAAAACCAAGAACTAGAAGAAATCAGACACTTTGCCTCTCGTTACCAAGCTTAGTGCTTAAGTGGTAGCTGGAAATCAGGAATAGGTTCCTGAACCACCATTTAAGGAAGAAAAGCTCTGAATTTTCAAATTCCAGGTACACATTCCCTTTACCATTGCTGATAATGTCCAAGCTTTTATGGGTCCAATACCTAATTCTGCTCGAGATATTACTAGAACTAACGAATTCTTTCATGCGTACCACTGCAATAAACCTAAGGTTAGTGAAAAGAAACCCATCTACTTAGCTTATTTGTTTTGCACCACTAGAGTCTTCCATTCTACCCCTTTGGTTAATGTGGATTATGTCTCTTGGTTAGACAAAGTTGAAAAGGAAATGGGCCAAACCAGGAAAGACAAAGGAATCTTTGACCTGATTCACTTGTCGAGGGTTGGCCCTCCTTTTTATCAAAACATGTTGGTCGATTACCTCTACTTCTGGGATGATTCAACTAAAACTTTCTAATTCCTTATGGAAAATTCACCCCTACCCTTTTCGACATAGCGTACATTACTAGCCTTCGCCCAACACGCAAAAAAATTCACCAAACAGACAACAATGAGAATACAAATGATTTCGACAAAGATCATGCTAGTTTTGGGAAATATATGGAACACTACCATGACAAAACCACTGATAAAGTATTTGGCATAGAGAATATTGCTTTCTTGGCATCATGGTTGTCAAGATGCATCTTCTGTTATAGATCTTTGAAAGTAGCCAAGAGATTCATTGCTCTAGCCAATCAACTACATGAGGGATGAGATATATGTTTGAGCCAGTTAATTCTAGGTTCTCTCTATAAATCACTAGGAGAGGGTGTGTTGAGTATTGAAACATTAAAACCCAATGCCAACTACCTACTCGTTTCACCTTTCTGGTTGCTTCAACTTTGGCTAAATGTCACCTTTTGAACATGTATTAGTCATCAACAAACCTGATGATAATGAAGACTGTTGTACCCCAAAATGTGCCCTCTCATATTTCTCAACACATGGCAAGTGAGGTCCCCAAATTGCTCAGGGAAGTTCAAGCGTTGACCAGACAAACTCTCTCTTAAGGCAGTGTACCTCAAATTAGGGTTTCATTTTTCATCAAGATGCTTGAGTCCAAAGGATCTCAAATGCTCACCATTGTCCTAATATGTTCTCAAGATCATCCATGTCAAGTTTCAAGCCTTGCAGAAGAGGTTTGCTCAGTCAATTGCTCAAATGCCTGAAAATCAACTATACTAGGTCAAAAGTCAACTGTGGCCCACATACTCAAACTTCAAGATTTTTGGTCAACATCCTCATTTTGAATTATTATTCAGAATTTGATCAATGGTTAATCATGATTCCTCAAGGATTACTCACAATTCATCAAAACCCAAAAGTTGCTAAATTAGGGTTTTGTAGGAAAAGTCAACTCAACTTTGACCAAGCATAACTTTCTCATGCTTTATCAGAAATGATCCATCCAAAGCTCATTTTGAAGAGGATGCAATTACATACAATTAATATTCATCTCCCAAGTTTAGAATATGCACTCACAAAAAGATATGAATTTTGACATTATAGGTCCTTTTGAAAAGTCAACAAAAACACCTTTTGGGTCAAAGCTTCATACATGAACATGGAAGATTCAATTGAGATGAGACCAAAAGGGTTGCTTAGAGGAAATCCTAAGCTTTCTAAAAAGTACGAGAACACCTCTCTAGGGTCAAAATTGAGAGAATTATGCATTGGCCAAGTTGACCATTTTTGCAAAATTGCCAAAAGTTAAATATGCTCAAATTTGCATTTTTTGCTAAATGGGACCAACTTTTTATGCTTGCACTTCAATCATAATGTGGTCCACGACTCAAAAACTTATCCATACATTATTTTCTTCATTTTCAATTTATTTTGAATTTTTATCAATTAAAAAGTGAATTAAATCAACTAAATGATAAAAATTATCAAAGATATGATTTGATTTGTTTTTTTGACAGGTTAGCAATCAAGATATGCTGAGCTTGCAAGATCAATTCGAATCAATGGCAATTGGTACAAAAAGAGCATGATTGGCATGAAAATAGAAAGATATCATATGGCTTAAAAATCAAATCTTCCATTCATGAATTCTCAAGATTGGATCCAAGTTTGTTAACCTAATTGGATTCAATACATATATTGAAGTTTGTGTAACCCTAAAAAAAGAATTTTCGTGCACAACCTGCCTCCAAGAACCAGAACAAACTTGAAAATTTCCAAGAAAAGTGTGGGACGAATCTCCTTCCACAGGCCAATTCAAGGTGTGCTAGTTATCCCAATCGCTTGCTAGGCATCTCAGGAAGCTATTCCAATCATTCCCAGGCCTTGAAACTCCCAGAATCGCGCTCTACGCCTCCCACGGTTTGCCTAAAAACTTGATTTCGATTTCACTGGTTTACTCATCATGAGCATGTTTTAATTATATATTCTTGTTCATCGCTGTGTTTGTAAGCTAACTATGCCATTTAATTGCATTTTTGATGCCCGTACGTGATATTGCCATTGTTAGGGTTTTATGTTCTTGTTTAGGGGTTTTCAATGCAGGCGAAATTAGGCTTTAATTCTGGTACCATGATGATCAGAGTTTCGAACCCAATTGATTCATGGTCCCCAACTGAATTTATATTGTGTGTGCTTGATTATTGAATAACACAGGTTTTTAGTAATAGACTTGCGTCTGCAGGTAAAGGTTCAGAACCTAAAACGACGGACAGGGAAGAAGACAACAGTGTGTCACAACCTGACTGGCTGGTTTAAATTCTGGCGTGTTTTTCTGGCCACTAATTTGTTTTCCAATATATTAGTTGTTTTTTTTATATATTAACAAGTTAACATCCAGCAACACACTTCATCTTCTGAGGACCACTATCTTCTGGATCCCTCTCCAGCCAGATCCAGCAACACACTTCATCTTCTAAGGACCACTATCTTCTGGATCCCTCTCCATCCAGATCCAGCAACACCCTTCATCTTCTGAGGACTACCATCTTCTGGATCCATCTCTAGCAGGTTCAACATCCCTCTTCTTCTGTGGACCACCATCTTCTGGATCCATCTCTATCAGGTTCCATAAACCTCTCCTTCTGAGAATCATCATCTTCTGGATCCATCTCCAGCATGTTCCATATACCTCTCCTTCTGAGAATCATTATCATCTGGATCCATCTCCATCCAGATCCAACGTGCCAGCATTGAAGGTCTACCATACACTCCAGTCAACGCCCATACCAGATCCTGCGCATTGACCAGGCTTAATGCTTGTTGGGCCTGAAAATCCAGATTGACACCCCCTCTCCAGCAATACTATCAGGCCCATCTCTTCACCTTTTTTATTTTCTCTTATTTTTAATTCTTTTAATATTTTGCTTAATTATTTTAATTAACAAAATTAATCATTTTTTCATAAAATCATAAAATGAAGAATTCACAAAAATTTGAATTGGTTTTTTTAATCTAATTTAATTTAATTTAGACTAATTTAATTTAGGGAAATTTTAACTTGTTTTTTTTTTGCAATTAAAATCAAATAGAAAATTAGGTTTAAGCTCTTGATTTAATTCTTTTCTTTTTTCAAACCAAAACACAAAAATAGGTTTTTTTAGAATTAATATTAACTTAGGATTTTATTTTTAATTCAATTATTCCATTATTTTCTCAAATAACAAAAACGACAAAAAACATTTTTCTTTAATCAATTTCAATTAGGTTTAGTCGAGGGTCAAAAATTGTTCATGGTTTGTAATAGTTAATTTAGGGTTTTTATTTACTGTTTAAATCCCCGTTTTATTTTTGGTTGTGTAATTAATCCCCCTCCCCGAATCCTTGTAATAGTTAGGTTTATTTTCTCGCATTTTTAATTCCGCAATCTTTAACTGTCTAGATGTATGGCTAATAGGATTGTATGGCAATAATGCATGACAAAATTAAAATGGTTAGAAAACCCTAATATGCAAAGATTAAATAACTGTAAAAAATCACTCGCACATATCACTCTTAGGGTATACTCTCACTTCGGTTGCCTTCGGTAAATGATCATTAAGCATAGGGTGTTTTAGTGGTTGCCCTTCCGTCTAAAAAAGATCAAACGTCCCATTCGAATGTTGCCTCAAAAATGTTGCCTCGAAAATGTTGCCTCGGAAATGTTGCCTCGAATATGATCTTAAGACTCTAGGGTTATTACTAAGATATTCTAATATTGCTTTAGTGATCGTACGTCCCTTTCGAATTGACCCTTACAAATCCAACGACGATGCTACCTATTTATCAATAGTAGGATAGTGCTGTCTAAAGCAAACAAGAATAGAAACAATCTTTTTTCGAGTAGGTAGATGCTAGTAGGTACTTGCTCAAACCAAAACTTTTCACACTTACACTTTTCAAACAAATTTTTCAAAACAACTTCGTCACACCTTTGAGGACTGATACAAGGGTTATCACGAAGTAAAATATTTCCAAAACAAAGCACACAAACACAAAGCAATTTTAAAAAATGAGCAAGTACCTAAGAGCCCATGGAAAACCATGGATAGAAAGGGTACTAACACCTTCCCTTTCTATAATCTACCCCCCGTGCTCAGAAACATCTCAAAAAAGGATTTTTTCTGTAATTTTTTCCTTTCGGGTTGGATGAAATAAAAGTCGGTGGCGACTCTTGCTTACCGCAACATTTTGCGAACACAAAACGCAAAACACAAACCAGTATTAACAGTCGGTTCTTCCACCGTATCACAAAGACACTATCGAGAAGAGAAACTTCAAAGGAACTCGTCTCACTTTGATGACTCCAAATGACTCAACTCTTATGCTGCAAACTTCTTTTATGAAGTATTTCTTGATGTTCATGAAGCGCTACAAGTTTTCACCAGTTATGGCTCCCTTTGCTCAATAGAGCCATGGACCTGAATGGTTTACCAGATCATTTCCTCCATCTAACCTTAACCAATAAGCTGAATCTAAGGATATTTGGGAGGATTTCCTAACTCCAAACCTTATCATAACTAGACTTGGGGCTCCCAAAGACGGCGTGAAAATATTGTGCAACCAACCTAATTTGGTGTCTCACCAATTTGGACTTTGCTAAATTCTGCATAAATGTTTTTTTGATCGAAAAAAAGATCTTTGCCTTTGGTCGGCTACTTTTTCTGAAGAGGAATGTGTTGATCGCTTGGAGCGTTATACTCTTGACCGTCTTAGTCTCGCTCTTTTCTATTTCCAACCATATTTCTACTATACGAAATAATTCCATACTTGGTGGAATGTGTACCATGCTAGAGAACTTGACCCATTACCAACTGTAATACGATGGGAGAACTGACTTGGGTATTTTTCATTTTATCGTAATTATTGCAGATAGCAAGAGTCGCCACCGAATTTTCTTTCATCCGATAAAGGAAAGGAAGAAAAGAATAGGAAATACCTTTCGAGAATTTTCTTAAGTTCTGGGGGTAGGTTATGAAAAGGGAAGGTGTTAGCACCCTTTTCATTCGTAGTTATCTACAGGATCTTAGTTGCTAGCTCACTTTGAAATGTTTTGCTTGTGATTTTTTTTAAAGTATTTTTGAAAAGTGCCTTTGTTTAGGCGAACTTTATAATGATTCTCGTCTCTATAAGAATGTATACAAAGTGTTGACTTTTGAAAATATTTCATTTGAAAAAGTGTTGGTGTGTTTGAAAGATGTTTTGAAAATGTTGTGAGCAAGCAACTATGAACGTTCTACCTACTCAAAACAAATCTTTGTTCTTTTCCTCCTCCTTTAGATATTTCTATCTTACCATTGATTAGTAAGAATCCCTATCATTGGATGTGAAGGGACAGACGCAAGTCATCATACAGTCATAGAAGGCAACTCATGAGACGCTTTAACAATTTTCGTAAGGGACTAAGATCGTTTTACCGAAGGCAACATCGAAGGATCATCGAGGGAACACAATATTTTTATCGAGGGTCTTTTCTAACGCGTCCCACATTCGAGGGACATGACTATTTTTTGAAGGCAACAAAGCTAGGTTACCCTAGAGGTGCATGTGTGAAAAGTGTGTTTGATTCAAGTTAATTTGCCTTTGATTAGGGTTATCTAGCGGTTGGTTTTAAATCTTGTCATACATGCCTAATTACTATAAAAGAAAATAGTAAATCGCGGAAATTAAAATTCTATGCTATTACAGAGTTTTCGTGAATAGGGGATACAAATTTACAAATGGGGAAGGATCAAATCAACAATGCGATTAAAAGTCTGAATAAACAAGTAATACAACGCAATCGAATTAAAAGTGAACAGTTAATAACACTAAAACAATCTATAAAATAACACAAATAAAAAATAATATTTTTAGTATTTTGTTTTGTGAGAAAATTTGAAAAGAAGAAAATAAAAAAAATTAAAATCTATTCTATTATTTCTTTTGAATTTTTATCATGTAGAAACTAAATAATTTAAAGGAAAGTTAACTAAGCGATACAAAATGTTAATTAATAAAATTATTTATAAAGTCCTAAACTAAACTGATTAAGAAAATTAATTAGTTTTAAAATTATATTTTTTATTTAATTGAATTTTAAATTTAAAACTAAAGATTAATAAAATTAAATCTAAACTAAATAAAGTTATTAAAATAATTCTAAACTAACTTAAAATTCTAAGTTACTAAGTTAAAACTAAACTAAATTAATTCAAAGGTTATTAAATAAAATCTAAACTAATTTAAATATAAACTAAATTAATTATAAAAATATGTTAATGTAAATATAAATTAAGCTAATAATAAAATTACTAATTTAAAGTTTGACTAAATTAATCTTAATATTACTAATTTAAAATTAAAAATAAAAATTCTAAGTTTATCAAAATAATTCTAGACTAATTAAAAAAATTTATTAAAAATAAATCAAACCTAAAATTCTAAAATTATTAAATTAAATCTAAACTATAGTAATCATAGGTTTACTAATCTACATCTAAACTAAATTAATTATAGAATTATTAATCTACATCTAAACTAAATTAATTCTAAGATTATTAAATAACATTTAAACCAATTTAAATATAAACTAAATTAATTATAAAAAAATGCTAATTTAAATCTAAACTAAAAATTCTAAGATCATTAAATTAAATCTAAATCAAATTAATTCTAAACCAAATGAGATTCTTAAGTTTTAAAATTACTTAATTAAATTAGTTAATCTGAGGGATATGGAAAATAATTGGGGCGCTGGGCCAGCAGCTTAAGGCCCAAGATGATTTTTGTGTTTGTTTTTTTTGTCCAACAACAATGAAGAAAAACAGAAAAAAAAGAAGAAAAAAAACCCTGGGGGTCTCGAACCCAAGTCTTTGTACCAGCCAAACGATGCTTCAACCGCTGCGCCATTCAATCATTCGTTTATTTATTTACTTCTATTATTATGTAAATTGAAATTTTAAAAGTGGGCTGGGCCAAACAAAACCGGCCCAAACCCAGTTTTGTGAGGGGAAAAGGAGGGTTTCTTGTAACCCTAATTATAGGGTACCGTGACTGCTGTATAGCGAAGAAGAAAAATGATTATTTTGTTATTCCAGTGAGACAAAAAAAAGAAAATGTTATCATCCTTGTCTCAAATTCAAAATGAAGTTGTTCTGCTTCTACACTATTCTGCTTCTCAACTATTATTATTGCTTCCCCAAATTCTCAAACGTAACTGTGTGTCCAATGGCTATTACTTCTCAACTATTATGCTTCTCTCATGAAAATTAACTCTCTCTTGATCTACCAGCTTTCTCTCCCGGTGACAACATCATCATCAATCGTTTCGCATGATTTTCGCACAAAGTAATAATGGACAACATACAACTATAATGATAGCTACGCAACATTATAAGAAAATGTGAGGGTGATGAAGAACGTACAAGTTCGGGAGTAGTCCAATGGCTTTACGCTTCCAGCAATATGGAAAAAATAACTCAGGTATAATACTTTGGATCCCTCTTCCAATCTATTATGCTTCTTCTTTTGAAAATTCTATGATGTGCTGAGGAGTTTCAGACAGAGGTTTGAGGAATAAATGTTTTTTCCTTCCTGAGATTTTTGTTTAGGTAGTATAATTCTTGTTACACATGTTATGTGTTGAAGACTGATGTAGCTCTGTGATATTGTTATTGTGCGATTCTGCAAACTGGGGTGTTGATGTAATGATACAGGACGTGATGAGGTTGTGTTATAGCTGCAGTGGTGTGACTCATGGATGAGTTTTGAGTATTAAAACTGAGCAGGGGAATTGATGGTTTTGTTAGTCTGTGAGTGAATGATGGTAATTGAGGGAGTATTGAGCAGGGTATTGAGAGTATTAGAGTTTCCGGTTTGAGAGAGTATGAGTTAGGTTGCGAACGCGTGGGGGCTAAGGGGTATGATCCTCCCTTTTCTAACACTTTCTCTTCTCTTATATAGACCATATTGAGATTGTTTTGGGGCGTAAAAGTGATAAGCTTGAACATATTTGCTGCCATGTTTTATTGCTTTTTTGTTGCAGTTTTTGTATTGCTAATTTTGTGTAATTTATTGACAGATTTTGACAGATTTTGGAGCAGTAACGTTGCAGGTTTTTAGCATCTAGTGTAGTGTTTTTGGACTGGTTTTGGGCTGGTTATACAGCAGCAAGTTGAAAGTGGATTGGTCACGGTTTTGGGGTTGTTTCAGTGTAGTTTTTTTTACAGTTTTTCTAGTATTAGTTTCAGGATTGTGGACTGGTTTTTGGCATCTTATGGGCAACAACAACATTACATTTTGGACAGCAGGATTTGAAGAAGTTTTGAAGATGATCTCTTTGTAGTTTATTTTTTAGAACAAATTGTATTTATTAGAAAATTTTGTAATATTGTGACTCTCTTTTTTTCTTTAAAATTCAAGCTTGAAGTATCAACAGAAAACTCCTAATATTGTGTACCTTGAATTTGAAATGCATGAATGAAGTTGAACTTTGCAAAATAATGCTTGAAATTTTGAGCAATTCTCATTAATAAATTTGCACTCTTGAAATAGTCCTCTAAAATTGGAGTGCATCTTACTCAAAATACCAAATTCGTAAACCTTCTTGAATCACTCTTGCAATTTGATTGACAAACTTGGATATTTTGATTTTTTTTTTGGCATTGGTTACTTAAAAGAAAACATCACAACAACGAATTCGTTCTTGATTCAAAACTCAAATCCAAGTCAACTTGCAAACGATAAGAATTTGAATAATCCTTCAACCCCATGTCACGCTTCATATGCTTTCACACCTGTATTTCAATCCACCATAGTCAACGGTGCTTTGCAAAATCTCATTATGATATGAATTGAAATTAGAAGTTAAGAATCTTTCTGAATCAAAACATGACCTATAATGTTTCAATAAATTTCATATCCTTCGAAGCATAATTTGACTTCAATCTTTAAAGAAACTTATAGATGACATTCTTTATGACAACGTGCAAAAATAATTGTCTCAAGATCTTGAAAATTGATAAAATTATGATTCTTCGAAGTCAGGCACTAGTTAATCGAGATTAGGTCAAAATCTGAAAAGCAACCTCTAAAATATTCGAATTTTTGATGATCTTTCACACATAACCGGCTCTTGACTTGTAAAGAGAAGTTGGAGATAACATCAAGGAGAGTCATACGCAAAAAAGAACCACTCAAAATATGGAATAATGAAGAAGTTACAATCATTTGAACTTGATCTTGAAAAGGTCAACTTTTGGGTCAATGCAATTGATTTTCAGCTATCTGAATCATTGACTGAGCAAACTTGCGATGCAAGGCTTGAAACTTGACCTGAGCATCGTTGAGAATACATGAAGAAACATGAAGACCACTTGAAACCTTGGAAACTTAATTTTGCTTGAGAAGTACCAAACCCTAGTTGTGGACCTACTGCTTAGGAGGAGAATTCGTCTGATCATTTCTTGAGCCATCTTGAGCATTCGAGAAACCCTAGGAGAACATCTTGAATGAAAAAAGGGAGGGCAAATTTTGGGGTACAACAGTTTCCCCTGTTCAATCTTCTTAAACCTGGAGATTTAGATTGGCCTGTTTGCCTTTCGTGATCTGAAGGTGGAAGATGATTGAACACTAGAGTGCCCAAAAATTTGCACTCGCATGACGTGATTGTTAAATATGTAGGGAACGGGCTTCAATATTCCATTTAGAGAAGATGATTGAGAGTTGTTAGAGATGGGCTTAAAGATGTCATCAAAAGTAGGTGCTGACTTCATAAGAGGTCTCTTTGTGGGGGATTCCTGTTCCTGTTGTCTGAGGAGGAATCCGCTGGAGAATGTTGATTTATGTTATTCTCCTGCTTGAGGAAAACTTTGTGGGAATAGAGTCTAGGAACTTCAGTTGTCCTAGGCTCTACTGAGGAGTTATCTCTAGAAAAGTTTATTGTTTTCTGGTTAAAATCCAGGCTTCACGATAATTTGCTAGGGAGAATTAAATTAACTGCTATCTGGAAATGTATTAGAAGAAACCTGCGTAGGGCTGCTTCCTGCTGAGTCCGTGTTAGACTGAATCTGAAATTGCGAGAAGGAATCCGTGTAAGATTGTTTCAGGATGAGTCCGTGTTAGACTGCATCTGGAGATTATGAGAAGAAACCCGTGTAAGATTGCTTCAGGATGGTCATGTAGATAGTCGCCTCGTCTTGTTTCGGGAATTGGTCCACAATCAGTTGTTTCATGGATAATTGTCCTGTCTTGTTTCAGGTATTAATCCAGAACTTGCTTTTCTTGGTCGTTGAGATAGTTGTCCTGTCTGGTTTCAGGTATTAATATCTGACCTTAGAAAGAAAGATAGTTTTCCCGTCTGATTTCAGGTATTGATCTTTAATCTGCTCATGTAGATAGTTTTCCTATCTGGTTTCAGGTATTAATCTACAATCAGTCGTCCACAGATAATTGTCATGTCTTGTTTCAGGTATTAATTTGGAACTTGCTTTTGTCGGTCATTTAGATAGTTGTCCTGTCTGGTTTCAGATATTAATCTCTGACCTTAGAAAGGAAGATAGTTTTCCAGCCTGGTTTCAGGTGTTAATCTTCAATTCGTTCATGTAGATAATTTTCCTGTCTGGTTCCAAGTATTAATCTACAATCAGTCGTCCACAGATAGTTGTCCTGTCTTGTTTCAGGTATTAATCTGGGACTTACTTTTGTTGGTCGTTGAGATAGTATCCATGTCTAGTTTCAAGAATTAATCTTTGACCTTAGAAATAAATAAAGAAAGAAAGATAGTTTTCCTGTCTTGTTTCGGGTATTAATCTTCAATTTGCTTGTGTAGATAGTTTTCCTATCTGGTTCTAGGTTATTAATCTACAATCAGTCGTCCACAGATAGTTGTCATGGCTGGTTACATGTATTAATCTGGAACTTGTTTTTGTCGATCATTGAGATAGTTGTTCTGGCTGGTTTCAGGTATTAATCTCTGACCTTAGAGAAAGAAAGATAGTTTCCCCGGCTTGTTTCGGGATTTAATCTTCAATATTCTCATGTAGACAGTTGTCATGGGTTATTTTAGGTATTAATCTACAATCAGTCGTTCACAGATAGTTATCCTAGCTTGTTATAGGTATTAATCTGTGTGATCGGTGGATCTGGAACTGACTGTTTAACGCTGGTTCGCGAAATGTTGCGGAAGCAAGAGTCGCCACCGTCTTTTATTTTCTCCAAATGGAAAGGACAAAAGCACAGAAAAATTCCTTAAAGAGATTGCTCTCGGTTCGGGAGGTAGATTATAGAAAGGGAAGGTGTTAGCACCCTTTCTATACATGGTTATCCATGGGCTCTTAGATACTTGCTCATTGTGTTTTCAAAAATGGTTTGTTTGCTTTTCAATTGTGGGTTTTAAAAAAGTTTCTTTGAAAATTTCAGTTCGACTCTTGTATCGGTCTTCAAGAGTGTTTGAAAAATTGCTTTCGAAAGCTTTTTGAAAATGTGTTGGTGTGAAAAGTATTTTTGAATTTGTTTTGAAATTAGAGCAAGTATCTAGAGTCGTCTACCTACCCTAAGGAATTCGTCTGTGTAAATGTCCTTTTAAAGTAGTGCCATCCCACCATTGAGAGGTAGGTAGCACCACCGTTGGAGGTGTTCGGGTCAATTCGAGGTTCGGGACATGGTGATCACCAGAGCAATGGGAAGACACCTTAGAAGCTACCCTCATGCCAGGTTCCCGGATCATGAGGACTTACTAAGACGTCCTCTACTCGACGATCACCTTTCGAGGCAAGGCAACAGTGAGGCGTACCTTAGGGGTGGTGTGTGCGATTTGTGTGTCGTTTTCATTTGCATTTATCTTGTCATGTTATCGGTGTTCTACGCTTGTTTTTATTTACGGCCATTCATTCTTGCATGCTTTGTTTAACAGCTAAAAAATTAAAGAGCGAGAAAAGTAAAGATCTAAAGCTATTACAAACGGCACGGGTCCACATCGCCAAAAGTTTCTCGAACCCGATTTGACAGAAAATAAATAAAGTAAAAGTGCGAGAAGTAATTACAAGGCTTCGGGAGAGATACATTAATATTTACAAGAAATAAAATAAGTGCGCGAATTAAACCGAGACGAGGGCGTTGGACCCTTTTGCAAAATTAAACTAATGAGGAATTAATTAAATTAAAAGAAAGAAAGAACTTGTTTTTTTTTTTTGGTATTTTATATTTTAGGATTTAATAGAAAAAAGGAATTAATTGAAATTAAAATAAGATGCAAACCCTAATCCTAATTATTTTTAATCTATTAAGAAAATATTGAAGTTTTTTAACCTAAATTAACCCTAAGTTATTTCCATGCAATTTAATTATAAAAAAAATAAAATATTTAATTATTTAATATATTTATGAAAGAAAAATAAAAAGGATGAAAAATTATTAATTAAACCTATTTCTATATTTTTTAGATTTTTGTTAAAAGTATTAAAATTAAAACCTAATTTACACTAAGTTTAATTACATGCATTTATTTATGAAAATACTAAAATAAAAATTATTTATTGTTTTAACTCTTTTTCTGATTTTTTTATGATATTTTGTATTTTGTGAAAATAATTAATTGATTAAAAGAATAATAATTAAAAGAAGATAATAATAATGAAAAGATAAAAAAATAACAAAATTTTTGCAAACCTTGGGGGTATCAGTCCCCAGATAGGAGGTATAGCCCAAGTAATTCTGGCCCATTAGCATGGTCCGTTTGACTTTTCCAGTTAGCGTGCTGGCACATTGACTCACGTCTACGCTGTTCTCTAATTCTCAGCCTTTGGATTGACCCTGATATGCACATGGACGGTTTGATCTGGAGGGCGTATGGTACGCTTGGATGTTGAACCTGCATGTGAAGATTTATTGAAAAATAATATTGAAGTAATGAAGACCTGGGACTCGAACCTAGGTCTTGGACGTTAACACTCACACGCCTTGCCAGTTGTTCTACCGCACGCATTGTTAATATTAAATAAACAACAAATATTATAATAAGAAAACAATGGTTAGTGGACTCTGCGCGCGAATATTTAAAAGAACCAATCATGGCTGGCCACGCATCTTCTTCTTCCTCGTCCCTGAAACACAAATAGAATGAGCAACGGTTTTAATGGCGTTCTCTTAGGCCAGTTATGGGAAAATAACGATTAGCCCAGGAACACTCATAAATTGAGCGCGAGCATGGCTTCTTCTTCGTCCAGACACGCTGATTCTAATGGTATGGGTCTGGAAGGCCAATTTTTCTTTGTTTCAAAAGCCCTAAATCCAAGGTCCTGTAAACCCTAGAAATTGACAATGGCGAAATCGTATACAAGGCGTAAAAACACAATTAAACGCATGGGTTAGCTTCAGAATAGCATGAGGAATGTAAATCAATAATTAAAACTTGCAATAAACGCATGAATGAAGATGCATGATTATGAATTTTATTTGAAACAGTTTTCCTCCATTGTACCAATTCCGGGTGTTTTGATGAGCGTTTGTGATTGGAAAACGTTCAGTAATGCTTGAGGAAGCTAATGAGATGGAAATCTTGGCTTGAAACCTCCTGCAAGTTAGTTTTCAGAATTGAGTTTCTTGCCAAATTTTTCAAGTTTGTCAATTGATTTCTGCGCAGCTTCAAGGGTCCTCAGGACTAGGTTTTTGTTCCTTGTATAAGTAGTAATGAATTAGGTCAAAGAATTTGTCCAAAGATCCATGAATTAAAGGATTCAATATTTGATTTCTTCACCATGAAAATCAAATCTTTTTTCATGTGTTTTTTGATCTCAATCATACCAATCAATCCAAATCTTTCCATATTGGGATATGCACGAATTATTGATGATATAATGTGCACAAAAAGATTGAAAAAATTAGGTTAAGCATTTTTCATATATTTAATTTGATTTAAATGAATTATTATAAATAAAAATTCAAATAAATAAATAAAAAATGAATAAAGACTTCCCTTTGGGCCAAGTAGTCGTGCATATGCCTTGGGTGATGAATTGTGGAAGAAACATGGGCCCATTAGCAATTTTAGGCCATTTGAATCAATGTTGACTTTTCAAAATATCCAAAAATTTCCCAACTTCTACAAGGCATAACTTGCTCAATTTATAAGCTTTTCTCATGTTCTTGGACATTTTGGAAAGGTCTTTGAGTCCTCTAACCAATGTCTTTGGTCCCATGTCATTTTGATTTACCAATCTCAAGTTATGGCCTTTGACTTAAAGTCCCTTTTTGTTGACTTTTGAAAATGACCTATAATGTTGAAATTGATAACTTTTTGTGAGAGCATTTCTTGGACTTGAAGTATGAAGATGAATTGTAGGAAATGTCTTTCTCTTCAAAATGAGCTTTGGATGGAATTTTTCTGATAATCCATGTGAAAGTTATGCCCTAGTCAATTTACAGTTGACTTTTTCAGCTGTCCAAACAAGGAAACTTTTGCATCTTGATGATTTCTGAGCCAAGCTTTGAGAATCATGATCAAGCATTGATCAAATGATGTTTGTGGCTTCAAAATGATATGTTGACCAAAAATTTGAACTTTTGACTGTCAAATGACCATTTTGCCCCTACAGTTGACTATAGTGCAATTAGGGTTTTTTACTGTGCAATTTTGTGCTGAATGTCTTGAAACTTGGTATGAGGATGCTTGACCATATTTGTAGGCATATGAGACTTGATTGGACCTTTGGAAACTTCATTTTCTTGATCAGAACATAAACCCTATTTTTGACTGTATAGGAGGCCCTTGAACTGTGCAACCCTTGGGGAATTTTGAAGCTTGACTTGGCATTTTCTTGAAGAATATGGGAGGGCAAATTTTGGGGTACAACAGTTGCCCCTGTTAAATCTTCTTAGACCTGAGGATGCAGATTGGCTGACGTGCCTTTCGTAATCCGAGGGTAGAAGATGATTGAACACTAGAGTGCCCAGAAATTTGCGCTCACATAGTGGCAGTGTGATGATGGAATGGGCTTACAGATGCCATTTAGAGGTTGATGAAATAGGATGATGGGCTTATAGATGCCATCTGGATGTTGATTGCGTAAGAGATTCCATAGCGAGGACCTGCATACCTGCAAAAGAAAAATGAATACCTGACACGTTGCAGGAGTTGGTTTTCAGATGCTTGATATAGATGTGTCCTGACTGGTTACAGGAGCTGAGTCTGGAGCTTCACAAGATGATGAATGAACCAGAGATGGTTACTACCTTAGCATGAACGGTAAGAGAACCTTGGGTGACTTTAACTTCAACAACGCTCGTTGAGAAAATCCTGGCGGGAATTACCATCTTCGCAGTATCGGGAAGAGAACCAAAGGAAATTATAATCTGGAAGGGAATTACATCTCACGCACCGTCGGGGAGAGGACCAAAGGAAATTATAACCTGAAGGGGAATTACATCTCACGCACTGTCGGGGAGAGAACCACAGGAAATCATAACCTAAAAGGGAATTACATCTCACGCACCGTCGGAGAGAGGACCACAGGAAATCATAACCTAAAAGGGGATTATCACCTCACGCACCATCGGAGAGGGAACCAATAGGAAAATATAATCTCAAAGAAAAACCTAAAATGGAAATCTCATGCACCGTCGGAGAGAGAACCAATAGGAAAATATAATCTCAAAGAAAAACCTAAAATGGAAATCTCATGCACCGTCGGAGAGAGAACCAATAGGACATTATAATCTCAAAGAAAAACCTAAAATGGAAATCTCATGCACCGTCGGAGAGAGAACCAATAGGAAATTATAATCTTAAAGAAAAACCTAAAATGGAAATCTCATGCACCGTCGGAGAGAGAACCAATAGGAAATTATAATCTCAAAGAAAGACCTAAAAGGGAAATCTCATGCACCGTCGGAGAGAGAACCAATAGGACATTATAATCTTAAAGAAAAACCTAAAATGGAAATCTCATGCACCGTCGGAGAGAGAACCAATAGGAAAATATAATCTCAAAGAAAAACCTAAAATGGAAATCTCATGCACCGTCGGAGAGAGAACCAATAGGAAATTATAATCTCAAAGAAAAACCTAAAATGGAAATCTCATGCACCATCGGAGAGAGAATCAATAGGAAATTATAATCTCAAAGAAAAACCTAAAATGGAAATCTCATGCACCGTCGGAGAGAGAACCAATAGGAAATTATAATCTTAAAGAAAAACCTAAAATGGAAATCTCATGCACCGTCGGAGAGAGAACCAATAGGAAATTATAATCTCAAAGAAAGACCTAAAATGGAAATCTCATGCACCGTCGGAGAGAGAACCAATAGGAAATTATAATCTCAAAGAAAAACCTAAAATGGAAATCTCATGCACCGTCGGAGAGAGAACCAATAGGAAATTATAATCTTAAAGAAAAACCTAAAATGGAAATCTCATGCACCGTCGGAGAGAGAACCAATAGGAAATTATAATCTGGAAGGGAATTACATCTCACGCACCGTCGGGGAGAGGACCAAAGGAAATTATAACCTGAAGGGGAATTACATCTCACGCACCGTCGGGGAGAGAACCACAGGAAATCATAACCTAAAAGGGAATTACATCTCACGCACCGTCGGGGAGAGGACCACAGGAAATCACAACCTAAAAGGGGATTATCACCTCACGCACCATCGGAGAGGGAACCAATAGGAAAATATAATCTCAAAGAAAAACCTAAAATGGAAATCTCATGCACCGTCGGAGAGAGAACCAATAGGAAAATATAATCTCAAAGAAAAACCTAAAATGGAAATCTCATGCGCCGTCGGAGAGAGAACCAATAGGACATTATAATCTCAAAGAAAAACCTAAAATGGAAATCTCATGCACCGTCGGAGAGAGAACCAATAGGAAATTATAATCTTAAAGAAAAACCTAAAATGGAAATCTCATGCACCGTCGGAGAGAGAACCAATAGGAAATTATAATCTCAAAGAAAAACCTAAAATGGAAATCTCATGCACCGTCGGAGAGATAACCAATAGGAAATTATAATCTTAAAGAAAAACCTAAAATGGAAATCTCATGCACCGTCGGAGAGAGAACCAATAGGAAATTATAATCTGGAAGGGAATTACATCTCACGCACCGTCGGGGAGAGGACCAAAGGAAATTATAACCTGAAGGGGAATTACATCTCACGCACCGTCGGGGAGAGAACCACAGGAAATCATAACCTAAAAGGGAATTACATCTCACGCACCGTCGGGGAGAGGACCACAGGAAATCATAACCTAAAAGGGGATTATCACCTCACGCACCATCGGAGAGGGAACCAATAGGAAAATATAATCTCAAAGAAAAACCTAAAATGGAAATCTCATGCACCGTCGGAGAGAGAACCAATAGGAAAATATAATCTCAAAGAAAAACCTAAAATGGAAATCTCATGCACCGTCGGAGAGAGAACCAATAGGACATTATAATCTCAAAGAAAAACCTAAAATGTAAATCTCATGCACCGTCGGAGAGAGAACCAATAGGAAATTATAATCTTAAAGAAAAACCTAAAATGGAAATCTCATGCACCGTCGGAGAGAGAACCAATAGGAAATTATAATCTCAAAGAAAGACCTAAAATGGAAATCTCATGCACCGTCGGAGAGAGAACCAATAGGACATTATAATCTTAAAGAAAAACCTAAAATGGAAATCTCATGCACCATCGGAGAGAGAACCAATAGGAAAATATAATCTCAAAGAAAAACCTAAAATGGAAATCTCATGCACCGTCGGAGAGAGAACCAATAGGAAATTATAATCTCAAAGAAAAACCTAAAATGGAAATCTCATGCACCGTCGGAGAGAGAATCAATAGGAAATTATAATCTCAAAGAAAAACCTAAAATGGAAATCTCATGCACCGTCGGAGAGAGAACCAATAGGAAATTATAATCTTAAAGAAAAACCTAAAATGGAAATCTCATGCACCGTCGGAGAGAGAACCAATAGGAAATTATAATCTCAAAGAAAGACCTAAAATGGAAATCTCATGCACCGTCGGAGAGAGAACCAATAGGAAATTATAATCTCAAAGAAAAACCTAAAATGGAAATCTCATGCACCGTCAGAGAGAGAACCAATAGGAAATTATAATCTTAAAGAAAAACCTAAAATGGAAATCTCATGCACCGTCGGAGAGAGAACCAATAGGAAATTATAATCTTAAAGAAAAACCTAAAATGGAAATATCATGCACCGTCGGAGAGAGAACCAATAGGAAATTATAATCTTAAAGAAAAACCTAAAATGGAAATCTCATGCACCGTCAGAGAGAGAACCAATAGGAAATTATAACCTGATAACTTCTACTGAGTCTTCATCAGAAAAATCTGTTGGGAGTCGATTTGGCTGGACTAAAGAAGGCCTTGGACTGGATAAGAAATCTTTGGAGTCGATTAACTGAACCGGTCTAGGTCTTGAAATATGATTGAGAGTTTACCTGAATCTTTCCTGAAAGGTAAAGGTCAGTCGTATGCAATGCATGATATGGATCAGGCAACGATGTTCTCAACATGAATGAGATTTGTATGATGCGTCTATGCATTGCATAATGATGTATGTGATGTTTATGAATGCATTTTTCGTCTAGGAAAGTAAATCCTTGACGGGTGCCGGGAAGTCATATCCTGGGCTGACGCTGAAGAATAGATTTTGCTTCCGCTGGGGATGATAACTGAAAGAATACCGGTAGGAGAAGATAACTCCGTTGGGGAATAAACTTGGCGAATGGGAGATTCTGCGGGGAGAAAAATACTCTAGCGACCATGCTGGGGAACATTACTCTGTGGGGAGAGGGATGCTTTTGCTGAATTGTTAGTAATAACTTGCCGAGGATATCTTTGCTGTATTGGAAGTGTGAATAGACTTCGCTGGGGATAAGAAAGAACTACGTTGACGACGACCTTTCCGTGGCTTTTGGCTGAGGATAACCCAGTTATATCCTGTTAAGGAAATAACTCTTTAAATAAAGCCGGACGACGCGTTCGTGCTCTGCGAGGGATAAGCTTCCAGAATCTACTGGGGGTAAGCTTACTGCTTGGGGAGATGAATTCCAACTTTCCTGGGGAAACTGGGCTGGACTCTCCTGGGGAAGTTTTGAGCTGTATCGGGGAAGTGACTCCACTGAATGTTTGATATACCGCCGGGGGACAATCATTAGACCAAGACTGCCGGGGATGCTTGTTACGAATATATATATTGCTGGGGAGATGTTGAGATCTACTGGAGGATGCCCAACTTCCTTGAGATTTGATAACTTTGCTTGGAGAAGAATGCACTGCTTGCCGGCTTATTCTCTGGGGAATTAAGATGCACTGGTCATGTTCTTTAGCTGAACCTACCTTGGTACCTTGGAGGATAGAACAATTAGATTGCTCAGACAACTCTTTATTGCCCCTGTTTCTAATGTTACCTGTGGAGGTGCTTGGTGATTGCCGATTAACAAATCTTCTTTTGGTAGGCGAGTGACAAGATGCTGGGACATAGTCGTACGCTTTTGATCCCTAACTTTTGCCTGGACCGCCCTTTCGGGTTTTCAGTCCATCGGGATACCCATTTTTGCCCAAGCCGCCTTTTCAGGTTTTCGACTTGCCGGGTGTACAGATTTTTTCATTTCATCCCTTCATTTTGCCCGAACCCTTTTGGTTCGCCGGGAAGCCCTTATTTTTGCCTAGGTGTGTCAACCTAGCGGGTCTTTGATTACGCGTAGTATTTTTCCGACTATGTCTGTTCTCAGAACGTAGGGAGTTGCCCCTGTTAGAAGTATTTTGTCATGCCACCTATAAAGTGTTTGATCAGGCAAGATTCGTTGTCGAGATGCCCCAGGTGACTTAGGCGGAGATTTGCCCCAGGCTATTTGGCCTTTGAGAGATTCTCCGAATCTTGATTGGATTGCCCCAGATGATGGACCATGGTCATGCCATGCCCCTTGATTGGAGATACTCGTGTTCATTAGACTTTCATTGTGCGAATTTCCCTGTTGTTCAAACAAAAAGTCATATGCAAACAAAGTTATGTTAAAAATGCAAAGCCTATGTTTGTCTTGAAGATTTTGAAAATGCATTTTCCTCATAAAACAAATGACTGTTTGTAAAACGTGATGTCAACTCCGTATTTACCGTAAGCCTTAAGGAGTCAGGATACCTTTCGTAACAGTATGCTTTCGAACTAACCCATGCTTCAGCTAGGACTTTTAAGGGTTATAACGTGGCCTGGTTCACGGTTTAAGAAACAAAGGATAAAGGCTCAAATTATTTGTACCCACCCGTTCTTCGTGATGTTCTTCAAACCTAAGCTCAGTTGATCGTGCATTAGACCTTGATTGACTCTTTATCCTGATGTTCCGGTGATGATTCGGATATTGAACGTTTATTTTGCATAGGCAGTCATTCCTTTTTTGTTGAGGGTTTGTAAGACCTCTTTCTTGATTGATTTTGTTATCCCTTTCTTTTTTTGTCTGAACTGTTTCCTTTTTTGGAATTACAGTCAGCGGGATGCCCCAGTTTTGTAAGTCTCCTTCGTAGGTTTTGACTTAATGGGCTTTTTGATTTTGGTAATGACTGCCTGTCTTTATGATTGTTCCGGACCATCACTGTCTTTCTTCGTTTTGTAAGGACTTTTTTTTTTGGTGCCATTCGTTATGCACTTGGATCAACTGAGAGACTACCCTGCCCCAGGTTATGATTAAGGGTTTTAAATTTCGAAAAGAAAAAACTCCTACGTCTTTGGCTCAGAGGGGTTGACGAGGGATTATCATCCTTATAACTCCAGTGTTTAGGAATTGAAACAATGCCTGTACCTCATCAGCGGGGTCTGTTCAAAAGCATACTGTAAAGATCGTGGTATCGTTTTCGTCATCCTCCCTCAAGAGGCTTGGATTTTTAGATCAAGAGCTGACATCAGAAAAAATATGAAAATAATTTGCGTCTAGTGAATACGAATATATTGCTTCAAAATAGACATAAGCGATGCATTAATGTGATAAAAATGTTTAACATGAATAAATGTTTGAACAAAAGAAAATTGCAATCTTGAACATTCGAATGAACAAAAATTTTCTAGTCTCGGGGGTTGTCACTTCAAATGGTGCCTCCTGTAGGGATGATAGAAGCATTCAGCCTGGCCATCTTGGGTGAATTCCACAGCTCCTTCCTCAATCAGGTCCTGGATTTTATTCTTCAAAGTCCAACAATCCTCTGTAGCATGCCCCGGGCTGTCAGAATGATAAGCGCAGTGAGCGTTGGGGTCATACCTTGAAGGTGTCCTGTTGGGATTCTTAGGAGGATCCTTTAGAGTTACCAAGTTCAACCTCAGCAGTTGTTGTAAGGCTTGAGGCAACGACACGTTGAGCTTGGTGAATTGTCTTTTGGGCTTGTCTGGCTGAAGCTGGTGAGGTTGATACTGAATTGGTGATACTGAAGCCATATGAGGAGCTTTCTCCTTGCCTCTTTGTCTCAAAGATGGTCGAACGATGACTGGCTTTTTACCCTTAGATGTTTGCCCCAGTTGGTTACCCTGAAGCAGTTGGTTGGCGAGAGCCCCGAGCTCATCTTGTCTTTGAGCTAACCCTTGAATGGCAGTCACCTGCCCCAGCATCTGGACCTTCAATGCATCCACCTCAGCTTGTAGGTGTTCCAGCCTTTCATCCTCAGCACGGTTCCTGACAAAGGTCCCCATGAGAAGTGTCCTTAGCTCCTCCTGCCCCTTGGATAGATTCAGGAGGATTTCCCCGAACCGAGTCTCTTGAGCAAGAAGGTCCTGGTTATCTGGTTGGAAGGCCATTGCTGAAATAAACAGCGAGAAATGGTAAGTGACCTGCAACAAAGATACCTGTTATGTAATGATGTGTATGACATGCATGCAATGTTTTCAAGGACCTCGCGGGGTAAACAAGAAAATTGTTAGAGTTTTCATTTTGTAGCTTGACTGAAGGAACTTCCTGTTGTAGAGAGTCCTCCTTCAAGGGTCAAAGGCTCACCATATCTAGTGGGTCATAGCCCCTGACTTTAGTTATCATGTCTGGTTTTGATTTCCAAACAACCTTGGTTAGGGAACCTTCTTCAGGAGTCAGAGCTCACCATATCAAGTGGGTCATAGCCCCTGACAACCTTGGCTAGAGGAAAATAAATCCTCTTTGCCCCTTGCTAGATGTCTGATTCATCATGACCTGCATCACAGACCCTTGAGATCCTTGAAATAGGTTAGTCCTTATGCAGGATGTATGCAATGGTATGATGTTATGCTATGCATGGGGGTAATGTAAGTAACCCTGTTATGAGTCCCAATTAAGGACTGCAAACCAAAACCTGCAAGAAACTCAAGTAAAACCTGTCATGAGTCCCAATTAAGGACTATAAACAGAACCTGCAAGTAGTTAGTACACCCTGTTATGAGTCCCAATTAAGGACTATAAACAAAACCTGCAAGTAGTTCATGTGTCAGATAACAAGCATGCAAATAGTCAAGTACGAAGGCACACAAGTCACACAAGAGAAGCCCTTAGAGTTTAAGGCCAGCATGAGGTCTGGGTATTACCCTCTTTCGGTTTGTTGGTTCATACTTGTCCTAATCAAAAGTAACCGGGTTCTTAGAGGATCCCAATATCATTGACTACCCTCAATCGGTCATAACTCCAGCATCGCAATATTTTCTTGCGGCCAGAACCATCACGAGAGTTTAGCCTCAATGGGCGTAGCATACTGCTACAATTCTAAAGGCCAAGTTGTGTCAATTAAGGTTCTAAGGTTGTTGGTGCTTAATGACTCCTTAGAAGACCCATATTCTCCTCGTTGCGACACAAGGGATATCGGTACAGACCAAGGTGCCACACCAACGTAGCCACTGCTTCACCTGTGTCGGTCTACGCCGGACAGGTCCCTCACAGCTTATGCTACCTAAACAGGGTATCCCCAGATCCGGGTTAGGATCTATGTAACTCCGATGCAACCCACAATAGTAAAGCAAGCAAATCAAAACAATTGAAAACACAGTTATGAACTAGCCCTAAGGTACACCTCACTTTAAGTTTGTTCCCCAGCAGAGTCGCCAGTTCTGTGATCGGTGGATCTGGAACTGACTGTTTAACGCTGGTTCGCGAAATGTTGCGGAAGCAAGAGTCGCCACCGTCTTTTATTTTCTCCAAATGGAAAGGACAAAAGCATAGAAAAATTCCTTAAAGAGATTGCTCTCGGTTCGGGAGGTAGATTATAGAAAGGGAAGGTGTTAGCACCCTTTCTATCCATGGTTATCCATGGGCTCTTAGATACTTGCTCATTGTGTTTTCAAAAATGGTTTGTTTGCTTTTCAATTGTGGGTTTTAAAAAAGTTTCTTTGAAAATTTCAGTTCGACTCTTGTATCGGTCTTCAAGAGTGTTTGAAAAATTGCTTTCGAAAGCTTTTTGAAAATGTGTTGGTGTGAAAAGTATTTTTGAATTTGTTTTGAAATTAGAGCAAGTATCTAGAGTCGTCTACCTACCCTAAGGAATTTGTCTGTGTAAATGTCCTTTTAAAGTAGTGCCATCCCACCATTGAGAGGTAGGTAGCACCACCGTTGGAGGTGTTCGGGTCAATTCGAGGTTCGGGACATGGTGATCACCAGAGCAATGGGAAGACACCTTAGAAGCTACCCTCATGCCAGGTTCCCGGATCATGAGGACTTACTAAGACGTCCTCTACTCGACGATCACCTTTCGAGGCAAGGCAACAGTGAGGCGTACCCTAGGGGTGGTGTGTGCGATTTGTGTGTCGTTTTCATTTGCATTTATCTTGTCATGTTATCGGTGTTCTACGCTTGTTTTTATTTACGGCCATTCATTCTTGCATGCTTTGTTTAACAGTTAAAAAAATAAAGAGCGAGAAAAGTAAAGATCTAAAGCTATTACAAACGGCGCGGGTCCACATCGCCAAAGTTTCTCGAACCCGATTTGACAGAAAATAAATAAAGTAAAAGTGCGAGAAGTAATTACAAGGCTTCGGGAGAGATACATTAATATTTACAAGAAATAAAATAAGTGCGCGAATTAAACCGAGACGAGGGCGTTGGACCCTTTTGCAAAATTAAACTAATGAGGAATTAATTAAATTAAAAGAAAGAAAGAACTTGTTTTTTTTTTGGTATTTTATATTTTAGGATTTAATAGAAAAAAGGAATTAATTGAAATTAAAATAAGATGCAAACCCTAATCCTAATTATTTTTAATCTATTAAGAAAATATTGAAGTTTTTTAACCTAAATTAACCCTAAGTTATTTCCATGCAATTTAATTATAAAAAAAATAAAATATTTAATTATTTAATATATTTATGAAAGAAAAATAAAAAGGATGAAAAATTATTAATTAAACCTATTTCTATATTTTTTAGATTTTTGTTAAAAGTATTAAAATTAAAACCTAATTTACACTAAGTTTAATTACATGCATTTATTTATGAAAATACTAAAATAAAAATTATTTATTGTTTTAACTCTTTTTCTGATTTTTTTATGATATTTTGTATTTTGTGAAAATAATTAATTGATTAAAAGAATAATAATTAAAAGAAGATAATAATAATGAAAAGATAAAAAAATAACAAAATTTTTGCAAACCTTGGGGGTATCAGTCCCCAGATAGGAGGTATAGCCCAAGCAATTCTGGCCCATTAGCATGGTCCGTTTGACTTTTCCAGTTAGCGTGCTGGCACATTGACTCACGTCTACGCTGTTCTCTAATTCTCAGCCTTTGGATTGACCCTGATATGCACATGGACGGTTTGATCTGGAGGGCGTATGGTACGCTTGGATGTTGAACCTGCATGTGAAGATTTATTGAAAAATAATATTGAAGTAATGAAGACCTGGGACTCGAACCCAGGTCTTGGACGTTAACACTCACACGCCTTGCCAGTTGTTCTACCGCACGCATTGTTAATATTAAATAAACAACAAATATTATAATAAGAAAACAATGGTTAGTGGACTCTGCGCGCGAATATTTAAAAGAACCAATCATGGCTGGCCACGCATCTTCTTCTTCCTCGTCCCTGAAACACAAATAGAATGAGCAACGGTTTTAATGGCGTTCTCTTAGGCCAGTTATGGGAAAATAACGATTAGCCCAGGAACACTCATAAATTGAGCGCGAGCATGGCTTCTTCTTCGTCCAGACACGCTGATTCTAATGGTATGGGTCTGGAAGGCCAATTTTTCTTTGTTTCAAAAGCCCTAAATCCAAGGTCCTGTAAACCCTAGAAATTGACAATGGCGAAATCGTATACAAGGCGTAAAAACACAATTAAACGCATGGGTTAGCTTCAGAATAGCATGAGGAATGTAAATCAATAATTAAAACTTGCAATAAACGCATGAATGAAGATGCACGATTATGAATTTTATTTGAAACAGTTTTCCTCCATTGTACCAATTCCGGGTGTTTTGATGAGCGTTTGTGATTGGAAAACGTTCAGTAATGCTTGAGGAAGCTAATGAGATGGAAATCTTGGCTTGAAACCTCCTGCAAGTTAGTTTTCAGAATTGAGTTTCTTGCCAAATTTTTCAAGTTTGTCAATTGATTTATGCGCAGCTTCAAGGGTCCTCAGGACTAGGTTTTTGTTCCTTGTATAAGTAGTAATGAATTAGGTCAAAGAATTTGTCCAAAGATCCATGAATTAAAGGATTCAATATTTGATTTCTTCACCATGAAAATCAAATCTTTTTTCATGTGTATTTTGTTCTCAATCATACCAATCAATCCAAATCTTTCCATATTGGGATATGCACGAATTATTGATGATATAATGTGCACAAAAAGATTGAAAAAATTAGGTTAAGCATTTTTCATATATTTAATTTGATTTAAATGAATTATTATAAATAAAAATTCAAATAAATAAATAAAAAATGAATAAAGACTTCCCTTTGGGCCAAGTAGTCGTGCATATGCCTTGGGTGATGAATTGTGGAAGAAACATGGGCCCATTAGCAATTTTAGGCCATTTGAATCAATGTTGACTTTTCAAAATATCCAAAAATTTCCCAACTTCTACAAGGCATAACTTGCTCAATTTATAAGCTTTTCTCATGTTCTTTGACATTTTGGAAAGGTCTTTGAGTCCTCTAACCAATGTCTTTGGTCCCATGTCATTTTGATTTACCAATCTCAAGTTATGGCCTTTGACTTAAAGTCCCTTTTTGTTGACTTTTGAAAATGACCTATAATGTTGAAATTGATAACTTTTTGTGAGAGCATTTCTTGGACTTGAAGTATGAAGATGAATTGTAGGAAATGTCTTTCTCTTCAAAATGAGCTTTGGATGGAATTTTTCTGATAATCCATGTGAAAGTTATGCCCTGGTCAATTTACAGTTGACTTTTTCAGCTGTCCAAACAAGGAAACTTTTGCATCTTGATGATTTCTGAGCCAAGCTTTGAGAATCATGATCAAGCATTGATCAAATGATGTTTGTGGCTTCAAAATGATATGTTGACCAAAAATTTGAACTTTTGACTGTCAAATGACCATTTTGCCCCTACAGTTGACTGTAGTGCAATTAGGGTTTTTGACTGTGCAATTTTGTGCTGAATGTCTTGAAACTTGGTATGAGGATGCTTGACCATATTTGTAGGCATATGAGACTTGATTGGACCTTTGGAAACTTCATTTTCTTGATCAGAACATAAACCCTAATTTTGACTGTATAGGAGGCCCTTGAACTGTGCAACCCTTGGGGAATTTTGAAGCTTGACTTGGCATTTTCTTGAAGAATATGGGAGGGAAAATTTTGGGGTACAACAATCTGGAACTTTTTTTTGTTGGTCGTTTGAGATAGTTGTCCTGTCTGGTTTCAGGTATTAATCTCTGACCTAAGAGAAAGAAAGATAGTTTTCCCGTCTGGTTTTAGGTATTAATCTTCAATCTGCTCATGTAGATAACTTTCCCGTCTGATTTTAGGTATTAATCTACAATCAGTCGTCCACAAATAGTTGCACTGTCTTGTTTCAGGTATTAATCTAGAACTTGTTGAAAATTGGTGATGACATTCATCTATCGATCTTTCCTGAAAAGGTAAAGAATTAGATGCATGCAATATCATGATGCATGAAGTGCAAATGATGCTCTCAAAATAAATGAGATTGGGATATATGCATGCATGTTGCATATGCTGTGACACCTGTAAAATAGTGTATGAATGCAATGTATGAACGTATCAATTGTTCTATTGTAGTGTTGTTGAACTAGGGAAAATAAGTCCCTGATTGTTGTTGGGGATGAAGAACATAGGTCTTCAAATTTTGTTGAAGTTGAAATGCTGGGGGACGGATTTCCGTTGCTAGAGAAATAAACTTTCTTGGGGAAGGAAACTCCTCAAACCGCTTGGGGATTGTAGCAATGAATCTATGTCGTGATTGTATCTGAAGATGTATTGAATGAGTGTCAAAATGACATCGTATCTGAAATGTATTTGAAACATGTATTGAATAAGTGTCAGAATGACATCGTATCTGAACTGTATTTGAAACATGTATTAAATGAGTGTCAGAATGACATCCATCTCTTGATCATATATGAACTATATTTGAAACATGTATTGAATTAGTGTCATAATGGCATCCGTCTATGGGTCGTATCTGAACTGTATTTGAAACATGTATTGAATGAGTGTCAGAATGACATCCGTCTCTGGATCGTATATGAATTGTATTCGAAACATGTATTGAATGAGTGTCAGAATGACATCCGTCTCTACATCGTACCTGAACTGTATTTGAAACATGTATTGAATGAGTGTTAGAATGACATCCGTCTCTGGATCGTTTCTGAACTATATTTAAAACATGTATTGATTGAGTGTCAGAATGACATCCGTCTCTGGATCGTATCTGAATTATATTTGAAACATGTATTTAATGAGTGTAAGAATGACATCCGTCTTTGGATCGTATCTGAACTGTATTTGAAACATGTATTGAATGAGTGTCAGAACAACACCCGTCTCTGGATCGTATCTGAATTGTATTTGAAACATGTATTGAATGAGTGTCAGAATGAAATCCGTCTCTGGATCGTATCTGAACTATATTTGAAACATGTATTGAATGAGTGTCAGAATGACATCCGTCTCTGGATCGTATCTAAACTGTATCTAGAAGAGAATCTGGAATAAGTGTCAGAATGGCATCCATCTCTGGATCGTATATGTACTGTATCTAGAAGAGAATCTGGAATAAGTGTCAGAGTGGCATCCGTCTCTGGATCGTATATGTATTGTATCTAGAAGAGAATCTGGAATAAGTGTCAGAATGGCATTCGTCTCTGAATTGTATTTGGACTGTATCCTTTCGAGAATCAACCTTATTTCTAATTTCCGCTGGGAATTCCTGTTTTGTTGTTTTGAGGAGAAATTTGTTGGGGAACATTGACCTTGTTTGATGGTACGTGCTCCTTTGATGGAAATCACACTCGATGCCCCAAGTGATAGAGACTTGCCCATGGCTATTCAGGACTTTATGAGAGGTTTCTGGAATTTTGACTTGACTACCCCAGATGTGTTGGACAATGATCAGGCTGTGCCCCCTTGGTTGGAAGTGTTTTTCCATTTGAAGTGAATCTGTTCATTGAGAAAGTTTTTGTTCACTAGATATTCGTCGTGTGAAATTCTCCGCTATCAAACAAATAGCTATACACAAACAGCGATATTCAAATAATGCAAAGTTTATGTTTGTCTTGAAGTTTTGAAAATGCATTTTTAGCAGATAAAAGAAATTTATAAGAATATGATATCAGTTCAGGATTTATAGCAAGCCTTACAGGAGTCATGATACCTTTTGTAACAGTATGTTTTTGAACCGACCCATGTTTCAGCTAGGACTTTTAAGGGTTGTAGCATGGTCTGGTTCACGGTTTAAGAAACAAAGGATAAGGCTCAAAGTTTATTTGTACCCACTCGTTCTTCGTGATGTTCGTCAGTCCTAACTCAGTTAATAGTGCGCTTAAATCCCAATTGAGTCTGGGATATTTGCCTTGATATTTTGGTGATGGTTCGGATACTGAAAGTTTATTTTGAGAAGGCATTCATCTTTTGTAATATTTTCTTTTTGTTAAGGATTTGTAGAGACCTCTTTTTTTTCTTGATTTTGATTTTATTATCCCTACTTTTTCCTGAACTGTTTCTTTTGTGATTACAGTCAACAGGATGCCCCAGTTTTTTTCTTTAAGTCTCCTTCATAGGTTTTGACTTAGCGGGCTTTTCTTTTGATAGATAATGACTTCCTGTTTTAATGATTATGTGGAACCATCACCATCTTTTATTTTGGAAGGACGTCTTTGATGCCATTCATTTGGTACAAAGTGGAAGATTGCGACTGAATGCACATCTGAATTAACTGAGAAACTACCCTGTCCCAGGTTATGATTAAGGGTTTTAATTTGTGTGAAAATAAAAACTCCTACTTCTTAGGCTCAAAGGGGTTGACTAGGGATTATCTTCCTTATAACTCCACTGTTTAGGATTTGAAAAAACGCTTGTACATCGTCAGCAAGGTCTGTTCAAAAGTATACTGTATGAGACTATGGTATAGTTTTTGTCATCCTCCCTCTAAAAGTCTGTAGCTTTTAATCAAGAGTTGAATATCACAAAAAGGAAGTAAAAACATAGTTTTAGTATAGTGAACACGAATGAATTGAATCAAGACAAACATATATAATACATTAATGAAAAAAAGTTTGACATAATAAATGAGTGTTTGAACAGACAAAAATTACATTTAAAAATCCAAAATGAATTAGACACTCTCAATGGTTTGGCTTGAGAGCAGTGATCATGTTAGGAGTCTCTTGAGGGTCGAATTCAATTTCCTTGGCGTCAATCATATCTTGAATTTTGTTCTTCAAAGCCCATAAGCCATTTGTATCATGTCCAGGACTATCAGAATGGTATGCACACCTTTCATTGGGGTGGTAACTAGGAGCAGAAGTATTGGGATTCCGCAGAGGAGCCTTTAACGTAGTCAACTCTGCCTTCGACATGTGTTGTAACACTTGAGATAGTGACATGTTGATTTTGGTGAATCGTCTCTTAGACGCGACCTCTTTATGCTGATTCCCCTATTGATATCATTGCACAGGCATAGGATTAGAGACTAGTATTGCCCCCACAGATTGGTTATGGTTACCTCTAGCACGTCCCTCATGGCCATATACAGCATTGGCTTCCTTCTTGCTACCGAATTGCTTCTTCTCAGCATTAAAAGATACAACCATCGGAATATTCCCACTCATAATACCGCTTTCAATCCTTTCCCCATTTAGAACGACTTCTGTAAAACCAGACGAAGAACTCCCAATCAACAGATTAAAGAACGGGTATGTCAGAGTGCCGATGAACATGTCTATCATTTCCCGATCAGTCAGAGGAGGTTGCACCCTGCCACCTAAATCCCTCCATTTCTGTTCATATTCCTTGAATCCTTCTCGTGAGTCCATGGACATATTCTATAATTGCACTCGAGTTGGTGCCAGGTCAGCATTGTATTGGTACTTCTTGCAGAAAGCAGTAGCCAAGTCTTCCCAGGTATGAATGTCGGTTCCTTCCAACTGATAGAACCACTCCAGTTGAGTGCTAGCCAAAATTTCTTGGAAGAAATGGACCCATAACTTCCGGTCAGCAGTGTGAGGCTGGATCTTTCTGACGTATGATCTCAAGTGAAGTTTAGGACAAGAGACCTCGTCATATTTAGAAAACGTGGGAACCTTGAACTTTGGTGGGATGACAACTCCAGAAACCATCCCTAACTCTTCAAAGTCCAATCCAGGTACCTGCTGAATCTCCATAACATTGAGACGATCCTCGAGCTGTTTGTATTTATCATCAACAGGAGGATATTATTCCTCAGAGTAATCAGCTTCATCTTCATTAGTCCCTGGGTTGTTATCTTCTTCCTAATTATCCCCCTCATTTGATTGAGTTGCGAGATCTAGAGTTCGTTTGGCTGGTCCTCTAAGTCTTCTTTCTATATTCAAGGCGCCGTTCAATTTCTTTGCCTTCTTCTTCTTCTCTTTGATGACGAGAGCTTTCAGATCTTCTTGCCCCTTAGCCAGAGCTAGGAACATTTGTTAGAATTGAGCGTTATGAGCTTGAAGATCCTTAACTGTTTGTTCAAGAGCCATTTCTTTTTGCTGAAATAAACAATAAAAAGATAAGAAAACTGTCTTAAAATACCTGTTTATGTAATGATATGCATGATATGTTTATGCGATGTTTTCAAGGATCTTGCGGGATGAACACAAGAAAATGTTAGAATCTTACTACAACTTTGATTGAAGAACTTTTGTATCATTGAACGTCCTTCTACGAGAGTCAAGCTCACCATGTCGAGTGGGTCATAGCCTCTTGTTGTACCCCAAAATTTGCCCTCGCGCTTTTCCACAAGAAATCTCAGCTTCAAACATTTCCTGACTTCTCAAACTGGCTCAAGAATCGGACAAACGGATTTTTCTTGACAGTCAAGCAAAACTAGGGTTTTTTACTGATTTTCAGAGCTCTGAATTGTTTCATACAGTGGGCTTAGGGTTTGGTTGATTTTTGGTTCAATTTTGATCAAGCGAGCGTGATTTGGCATTTAATCGGGAATTAAGGTTTTATGGGCATATTCTCAGAAGAATTTAAATTCCATAGCACTTTGCGGTTTATTTCAAGATTCGGATTAAAATTCGCGTTATCTTGGTTTAATCAGCAAAAGAGACAGTGGCGTAAATTCATTTTGTTTGGGCCAGTCAAAGAAGGGTTGCAGTTGGATTTACAGTACTTGCAAAGAATCAGTGTTTATGACAAATCAGTAAGAGGAGGCGATTGGTTTGAATTCATCAGTCAAAAGATATATGCAGTGTTGGATTCACAGTGCTTATGCGTTTGATCAGTCTATTTGGATCGACTGCTGCTTTGCTCTGGATGTTGAATAAGACAGACTTAATTGATCAATGTTGTTTTATTTAAGTTATTTATTATTCTGAAATTAAATGATTGAATTTATTTTTCAATTGTTTTAATTCTAAGAATTTTAAATAAATAAATAAACAATAAAGAAATTAGAATTAATTGGATAATTTAAACTTTTATTGATATTTGAATTATTTGTACAAATTGTTGTTCATTACAGACAATAATTTACATTTAATTTAAATATTACATAGAATAAAAAAAAACTATCCTATTTTCTAATATTCTTCGTTCTTCATTCCGCTCCGGTATTCCATTTTTCATCTGCAAAAAGAAACAAGAAAAGTCAGAAAGCATTAAATTGGAAAGGACAGATAAAAAGTGCTCATCATTAGGGGCCACTGACTGGGATCAGTTGACCCTCTCTGCAAATCACGGGATTTCTCCCGGTTCACAGAGAGGGAAGATTATTTTATTTCATGAATGCAAATGTCAAAAATGCATAAGTTACAAATTTCAAGCTGCATAGAAATTCAAGATTCAAAATCCAATCCAAACTGAAAAGTTCAAATTCAAACTTTCTATCCAAAGTATCAAAGGCACTACTGTCAAAATGCCCAAAGTCCACTCAAAGAAAATCAATAAAAGCATACAGGTTGTCAAAGAAAGATATGGGACATATCACAAAGTCCCAAGATATCAAAGAAATGCAAATTCAGAGCAAAGCACAAAAGCTGGAGATAAAGATGCAGTAGTGTATTATGCAAGAGATCTTTTCATCATTTCCCATAGTTAGCCCCTTCAGAGAAGTACAAGTATAATCATATAAAATTCAAACTGTACTTTAAGAGAGAGTAAAGAGAGATAAAGCAGGCAGGGGTTTAGGCACAGTTCAGAATAGACAGCAGGCAAAAGGAAGAGAAAAGATTATACAAATCAAAAGCCAACTCAGTGAGGCAGCAGTTCAGGATAGACAGAAGTAAGGTGAGAGAGGAGAGAAGCATACAAAACTGAACAAGTCAAAAAAGCCTCATTACTGTCATCAAACACTCAACTCTGCAGAATATACAAAGGGCCAAGCCAATGCAAGACAGTTCAGAAGTGAAGAGAAGCAAAAGAGAACCAAAATCTATCAAAGCTGAACCTTTGTTTCAAACTGAACCAAACGCCCAAACCTCAACATAACCCCTCAACAGAAATTCAAAACCATCAAACCTCATCAACCCTGTCAAAGCTTTCAAACATTGGAACCCAATAAAATCTAAAACCATACCAACATCCTGTCATACCAGTACCAAAACCACAGCATAGCTTGCAAAACAAACATGGCCTAGCTTTCCAAATCAAAATCCCTCACCACTACTGTCAAGGCCTAACCACATAAACCAGGTGAAACCCTTGCAAACTCAAGCCTCACCATTTTGTGAAACCAACATCTAAACCATTCAATCCAAGCAATATACTAGTCACAAGCTAAAGCCCTCAGTACAAGCATCATTGGGCATTAAATATCAAACAAGCATCATATTCCAACCCACACTCAAGGCAATAACTGTCCAAAATCATTCAAGACAATAAAGGCAAGCAAACGTACAAGAGGGAAAGTTTAAGATAACACAGGACAATCATTCAAGGCATCAGGGGCTCAGAGGAAAACAAAGATTCGAAGGCAACCTAGACCCTCAGACCTTTGAGGTCATCACAGGGCGATACAAGTAAGTATACAGTGCTCAAGAGAAAAGAAAGAGGCGAACTCAGTGAAACATATCATGGGGCAAGCTCAAGGCAAAACATCTCAGGCAACATACAAATTCCCAAAGGCATCATAGTGGAAGAAGAGATAAAGAAGTGAATTAGGGTTTCTCAGTACACATCATCATCAAAGCCCTAAATATAGCAAAGGAACGAAAATACCAGGAAAGCTCAAAGCTTCATCACTGAATCTTCGCCATCAAAGCCTCCTAAGCATCCTCATCTCCTTCCTTCCCTTTTCCAGTAGAGGTATGACATTTCTTTTCCCTCCTAATGCACCTCCAAATAAAAATCAATAACACAACATGAGAGGTCAAACCCCAAGCAGTTAATCAATAAATACGCAGAAGATCACAAAATGTACTAAAACAAAACAAATCAAAGCGATTACCAAGTTCTACTGCCTCAACAATATCGCTGGAGGGAAGGGGAAACGGAGGTTGCCGGTGGCTGAGGCAAGAAGCTCATGATGGATCCTCTGCATCTTGGAAATGGAGAAGACGAATACAACGAACGCGCCGTCGCTGCCTCACTAACCCTAAACTTTCATGACCAAACTGAGCGTTGCCTCACTAACCCTAAAATTCATTTCAGGTTTGATATGGGCCTGACCCGGCCTCACTTCCCCAAAGCCCAAGTTAACACTTAACCCTTTTTTAAGCACTAACCCTTTCTTTCTTTTATTTCCTAAACAATACTTACTTCCTCTTTTTTTTTTTATAAAACACTAACCATTCTTTTTATTTTATAAAAGCAATATTTTTTATTCCTTGAAAAAATACTAACTTAATTAAAATGCTTTTTTTTTATTATCATAAGGTTAAGACATTTTTTAGATAATATATTTTGTACATACATTTTAAAACATTAATTTTGTACATATTATACATTTTTATACATGATTAAAATTGAAACTTTTTAATTCACCACTTTTGTACATAACAATAACAAAATACTTTTTATACCAATTAACTTGAAAATATTTTTTTTTACATATTGAAACACATTCGTACATATTATCTTTTCTCATTTTCATACATAATTAAATTGAAAATACCTTTTTAATTAAAATACATATTCATACATAACAATTCAATACATTTTTTTTTCTAATATCAAACTCATAAACATTTTGGACTAAAATACTTTCCAATTAAAACTTAACATTTAATCAAAACGCTTCATTTTTCTTTTGTACATAATTCAACATATAAATCAAAAATACATTTAAAAACATGTATCTAGGTCAAAACCCTAATACGCTTCAACTTCCATTTCGCACTTGTACATAATTACACAATTCACATACATATACACTTGTACACTTACACAAATACATACACATTGCCTTATACACATTTGTTTATCTTATTTTACATTCGATATTTACATTTGATTGCGACATTCGATTTGGTTGTAACTTATTGGGTACTATAAGTCTCATCCCCTTGTATATTTATATCCCCACTCCCTGATACTATTTTGTAATAGCGTAGATTTATATTCCGCAATTTACAGCTTTCCAAATTATACCATGGTTAGACCTAAGGTTTGTATGTACATAAAATCAAACGCTAGATAACCTAATACAAGACAAATACATGTAATCAATACACAATCACACTTGCACCCCCTAGGGTAATCCCACATGTTGCCTTCCAAGATGGGCCATGCTTGCACGTCAAGTATTTTTGGCAAAACAAAAGCAAATGATCACAAGTCCCTCAAAGTGTTGCCTAAATCGGAATGATTATAGTCCCTTCAAAACAAATTGCCAAAGACACTTGGCACCATTGCATTCATGGTCCATACGATGACCCGCGCCCGTCCCGAATAAACTTCCTAAACGCAAGATTGTCCACCAATTTCAATGGTGGAACAAAATTGTTAAAAGAGGTTAAAACATGACAAAAACCTTTGAGTACAATAGGGTAGACAAAACTCTTAGTTACTTGAGATCAAACTTGCAAAAACACTTGCCTTCTTTTCAAAAGCCACAATCCACAACACTTTCAAACAAACTCTCAAAAACATTTGAAAACATCTTTTCGAAAAGATTCACACTTTTGTAAAACACTCAAACACGAGTCAAATACATTAGTTGCCTAAGACAAGGCATCTTTTTCCAAAACATTTTCAAAAAGCACCCACACACACACAATTTTCAAAGCAATCGAAAGACAAGGCAAGTGATCTAAAAAACCAAGTAACTAAGAGCCCATGGATAACCATGGATGAAAAGGGTGCTAATACCTTCCCTTTTCATAATCTACCCCCCGAACCCACGAAATATCTCAAAAGGTTTTTGCTGTGCTTTTTAACCTTTCCTTTAGGATAAAATAAAAAGTCGGTGGCGACTCTTGCTCAACCGCACAAGTGCGAATACGAACGCAAAACACAGTCAGTTCTCCCACCGTATCACAGAACTGGCGACTCTGCTGGGGAGAATTCTAAAAGTGGGGTTACCTTAGGGTTTAGATCACTTTTGTTTTCAATTGATTGCTTTGTTTGCTTTTACATTTGTGGGCTTTGTATCGGAGTTTTATAGATCCTAACTCGGATCTGGGGAAACCCTTTTAGGTAGCAACAAGGCTGTGAGGGAACTGTGCGGGGTATACCGACATGGTTGAAGCAGTCTGCTACGTTGATGTGGCACTTTGGTGTGTACCGGTAACCCTTGAGTCAATCAAGGAGAGTACGGGGCCTCCATGTGGTGTCGTAAAGCATCAACAGACCTTAGGAACCTTAATTGAACCATCTTGGCCTCTTTAGGGTAGTGAGATGACTACTTTGGTGTACTCCGAAGTCGGTTGATACTCGATACTACACTCAATTGAGGGTTGTTTTCTTGGGATATTTTGATCGCCAGTCAGTGGCTAAATCGAAACGATGAACAATGAAAGCAATCCAGTGATATTGGGACCTCTAGAACCCGGTTACTTTTGATAGGACAGGTTTTAACCAACAAACTGAAAGAGGGTAGTACCTGAACCTCATGCAAGCCTAAACCTAAGGCCTTGTGTGCTTTGTGTGAATATTGTTTGCCTGTATATACACTTACTTGCTTGTGCATACATGTACATGACATCATAACATCATACCATAGCATTCTAGCATTTTCAATAACCATTTCAAGGATCTCGAGGGTTCTGTTGATGCAGGATTACGTTGAGCCAGACGTCTATCAAGGGGCAAAGAGGTCTCTCCTCTAACCAATCCAGTCAAAGTTCAAGTGCAACAACTTGAATCAGTGGCTATGACCCACTTGACATGGTGAGCTTGATTCTCGTGGAAAGACTTCCACCAACATAAAGCTCTCCAATCAAAGTTCAAAAACAACAACTTGAATCAGTGGCTATGACCCACTCGACATGGTGAGCTTGATTCTCGTGGAAGGACGTCCACCGATGCAGAGATCTCCAATCCAAGAGCAGAGTGCAACCTCTAACATTTTCTTGTGTTTACCCCAAGAGATCCTTGAAAACATGCATCCACATATCATGCATTGCATTTTGACGATCTTCCCTTTTTCAGGTTTCCTTACTCTCCTGCTGTTTATTTCAGCAAGAGATGGCTCTAGAACGGTCTGTCAAAGACATCCAAGACCAAACTGCTCAGCTGCAGGAGATGTTCCTGAACTTGTCTCTGGGGCAAGAAGAGATGAAAGCTCTCCTCACCAAGGACTTGGGGAATTCCAACAATGCCAGGAGTGATCAGATTGCGGAGCTGCAGTTTGATCTGACAACACTGAGGACTCAAATGATGGGACAGTTGGTGGGCCAGATGGCTCTCATCCAAGACCTATCTCAAAGACAAGAAGAACTCAGAGTTCTTGTCCGCCAACTGCTTCCAAACAACCAACTGGGGCAAACGTCTGAGGTCGAAGAGCAAGTCACCGCTCAGCCTCCACCCACTCAAGAAGACAAGGGGAAAGCTCCTTTGCTAGCTTCAGGGTCACGAACCCATCAACAACCTCGCCAGCGTCAGCGGGGCAATCGGCGTAAACAAGAAAAGTCGGGAAGACAGTTTACGGAGACTGAAATACCATCATTCTTCATACTGAAGCGCCTGTTGGAGGTCAATTTGCTCACCATAAAGGACCCTCCTCAGAAGCTCAATATCTCCTCTCCTCGCTTTAATCCCGACGAATTTTGTGTTTACCACTCCTGCAGCCCGGGGCACAGTACCAACGACTGTTGGGCCTTGAAGAACAAGATTCAAGATCTGATTGACTTTGGGGTGCTGGAATTCATGCCAGACGGCGAGATGAAGATCTTCCGTTAAAGGGTTCTCCGCTTGAAGTGACGAGGCTCGAAGCTGAAAGACTTTTGCTTCTTTTTGAATTTTTCAAAGTTGTAATTTCTTTTGCTGTCAAACAATTATTTGTTGATGTTAAACTCTGTTTTCATTAATGCATTGCATATGTTTGTCTTTAATTTATCCATTCGTTTCACTACTCTTATGCTTTTCTTTATGATATTTGACTCTTGATAAAAAGCTTCTAGCCTTTAGAGGGAGGATGACGAAACAATACTGTGGTCTTATACAGTATGCTTTTGAACAGACTTTGCTGATGATGTACAGGCATTTCTTTCAATTCCCAAACACTGGAGTTATAAGGAAGTTAATCCCTAGTCAACCCCTTCGAGCCAAAGAAGTAGGAGTTTCCCGTTCTAAACAATCGAAACCTTTGATATAAACCTGGGGCAGGGTAGTATCTCAGTTAATTCAAAAGAGAACGCGCATTGAAGTCGCAAACTCTCAGTTCGTAATACAACGAACGACGTCGAAAAAGAAAGCATTCCTTCGGAATCAAAAGACAAGGGTGGTTCCCTATCACATAGACAGTCAATCTCTCAAAAGAGAAAAGCCCATCAAGCCAGAACCTATAAAGGAGGCTTAAGAAAGCTGGGGCATCCCGCTGACAGTAATCCCGAAAACGGTAACCGTCAGGCAAAAGTTAGGGATAACAAATCAAAATCAAAATAGTGAGGTCATTACAAAACCCTCAACAACATGAAAAGTGTTGAAAAAAATAAAAAGGAGATGATGACTGTCTCCCAAATTCAAACCGGTGAACCATCGCCCAAAAGTCGTTCCAAACTCAAAACAGAGTGCGACGCACAATTGACTGAGCTTAGGTTGGAGAACATCACGAAGAGCGGGTGGGTACAAATATACTTTGAGCCTTTATCCTTTGTTTCTTAAACCGTGAACCAGGCCACGTTACAACCCTTCAAAAGTCCTAATTGAAGCATGGATTAGTTCGAAAGCATACTGTTACAAAAGGTATCCTGACTCCTGTAGGGCTTTGCTCTAAATCTTGTGTTAACTTGTCTTATGAAAAGTTTTCTGCTAAAAAACGCATTTTTCAAAACTTCGAGACAAACATAAATTTTGCATTATTCGAATATCACTGTCTGCATTTGACCCTTTTGTTTGACAGCGAAGAAATTCATACAGCGAATGTTCGGAGGAACGAAAACTCTCTCAATAAGTCAAAATCACTTCAAGAGGATAACACTTCCATCAAATCCCTTATCAACAAAGGGGCATGACATGTCACAATTCAATTAACCTGGGGCAGCCCAGTCAAGGTCCAACAGATCTTTCAAAGTTCAATTAATCTGGGGCAGTCCAGTCAAGATTTCAAGAAATCTCTCAATATGCAGAGTAATCTGATTCAAGACTCCTTCACAACCACTTGGGGCATTCGAATGTCAAAAGTGTTCAACACATCAACTCCAACATTTCCAGACTCGATTCCTGTATCTAGCCAGGGCACGTCTGAAGAGTTCGAAGATTCGATTCCTGTATCCTGCCAGGGCATATCTATCAACTATCACCTTTCCAGATTCGACTCCTGTATCCAGCCAGGGCATGTCTGAAGAATTCCAGATCAACACCTGCAACAACCCAGGAAACATCTGTGAACGACCGATTGTAGACCAACACCTGTAATAAACCAGGATTTATCTACATCACCACTTGGGGCATTCGAATGTCAAAAGTGTTCAAACCCGATGCAGTTTTACACAAGCTCATCATCAGGAAACCCTACACCGGTTCCCCTTCAAGACTTCTGAAACAGTTTACGGATTCTTCCCAACAACGGACGCCAATCTACCGACTTGTTCAGATTCTTATCAAGACTTCTGAAAACAGTTCATGGATTCATCCCAACAACGGATGTTAATCTATCAACTTGTTCAGATGCAACCTTTGAATTTAGTTTACGGACACTTCCCAACAACGGATGTTGTTCTATTGCTGATTCAACTTCAAGACTTCTGAAACAAGTTTACGGATTCTTCCCAACAACGGACGCCAATCTACCGACTTGTTCAGATTCTTATCAAGACTTCTGAAAACAGTTCATGGATTCATCCCAACAACGGATGTTAATCTATCAATTTGTTCAGATGCAACCTTTGAATTTAGTTTACGGACACTTCCCAACAACGGATGTTGTTCTATTGCTGATTCAACTTCAAGATTTCCGAAAACAGTTCACGGGTTCTCCAAGTAAACGGATGTTAACCTATCGCTTGTTCAGAGTCTTCTCAAGCTAACCACCACGGAAGATCGCGCTCGCCAAGATTCTCCCTATCCCCAGCGGAGTTCTTTCAATCCCCAGTGAAGTCAGACTTTCAAACCTTCTCCCCACAGAGTTTTAAGAAGGCAAATCTTGAGTTCCCCAGTGAAGTCTCAGGGGTTACTTCCCATCAAACCGAAGACTCTCAATCTGGTCTCCCCGGCATGAGTCTGCTAGTTTGGAACTCCCCAGTAGAGGTCATCAGGAAGTCTCTTCCCCAGCGACAGCCAAAGATTTATTTTCCCCGGCAGCAGTCAAGATGCTTTTATCTTCAGCCATCTCGGAATCATGTATCCTTGGCAAGATTAGCTCATCAGCTTACATGTGCATCCATCACATTCATAAATATTGATGTCACATACATTGCATCATGCATCATAACATTGCATACAAATAACCCTTTGCCTTTTCAGGTAAGATCAGTCGACAGACACAGATCATCTCCTGAGATTCATCCAAAAATAGTTCAGATGTGACCCGGACACGGCAACGTTTTGATACTTATTCCAGGTTCATTCAGACGCATCAGCAGAAACCTTACACCGGTTCCTCTTCAACTTCTCGACTTCTGAAACAAGTTTACGGATTCTTCCCTACAACGGATGTCAATCTACCGATTTGTTCAGACTCTTCATAGCTTCTGAAACAGTTTACGGATTCTTCCCTACAACGGAGGTCAATCTACCGACTGATTCAGACTCTTCTCAAATTTTTGAAAATAGTTTACGGACGTGTCCCAACAACGGATGCTGCTCTATGGCTTATTCAATCTCAAATAGTTTACAGATTCTCCAAACACGGACGTCAATCTGTTGCTTGTTCAGACCCCAATTCAGAGATATTCCAAAACAGGGATGCCCTTCTGACACTTGTCCACTCACCATTGTCATACAGTTCAACATCACCATATGGCATCTGTAAGCCCATCCTCCTACCAGCAGTCGCCGAATGGCATCTATAAGCCCATTCTCAGATGGCATCTCTAAGCCCATCCCCCGACAAAATTCTCTCGCACCAGATGGCATCTTTAAGCCCATCACCAAATGGCATCTTTAAGCCCATTCACCTCCACCGTCACATCGACGAGCGCAAATTTTCTGGGCACATTAGTGTTCAATCTCCTTTTACCTTCAAGTCGCGAAAGGCAAACTTGCCAATCTAACTCTTCAGGTCAAAGAAGATTGAACAGGGGCAACTGTTGTACCCCAAAATTTGCCCTCGCGCTTTTCCACAAGAAATCTCAGCTTCAAACATTTCCTGACTTCTCAAACTGGCTCAAGAATCGGACAAACGGATTTTTCTTGACAGTCAAGCAAAACTAGGGTTTTTTACTGATTTTCAGAGCTCTGAATTGTTTCATACAGTGGGCTTAGGGTTTGGTTGATTTTTGGTTCAATTTTGATCAAGCGAGCGTGATTTGGCATTTAATCGGGAATTAAGGTTTTATGGGCATATTCTCAGAAGAATTTAAATTCCATAGCACTTTGCGGTTTATTTCAAGATTCGGATTAAAATTCGCGTTATCTTGGTTTAATCAGCAAAAGAGACAGTGGCGTAAATTCATTTTGTTTGGGCCAGTCAAAGAAGGGTTGCAGTTGGATTTACAGTACTTGCAAAGAATCAGTGTTTATGACAAATCAGTAAGAGGAGGCGATTGGTTTGAATTCATCAGTCAAAAGATATATGCAGTGTTGGATTCACAGTGCTTATGCGTTTGATCAGTCTATTTGGATCGACTGCTGCTTTGCTCTGGATGTTGAATAAGACAGACTTAATTGATCAATGTTGTTTTATTTAAGTTATTTATTATTCTGAAATTAAATGATTGAATTTATTTTTCAATTGTTTTAATTCTAAGAATTTTAAATAAATAAATAAACAATAAAGAAATTAGAATTAATTGGATAATTTAAACTTTTATTGATATTTGAATTATTTGTACAAATTGTTGTTCATTACAGACAATAATTTACATTTAATTTAAATATTACATAGAATAAAAAAAAAACTATCCTATTTTCTAATATTCTTCGTTCTTCATTCCGCTCCGGTATTCCATTTTTCATCTGCAAAAAGAAACAAGAAAAGTCAGAAAGCATTAAATTGGAAAGGACAGATAAAAAGTGCTCATCATTAGGGGCCACTGACTGGGATCAGTTGACCCTCTCTGCAAATCACGGGATTTCTCCCGGTTCACAGAGAGGGAAGATTATTTTATTTCATGAATGCAAATGTCAAAAATGCATAAGTTACAAATTTCAAGCTGCATAGAAATTCAAGATTCAAAATCCAATCCAAACTGAAAAGTTCAAATCCAAACTTTCTATCCAAAGTATCAAAGGCACTACTGTCAAAATGCCCAAAGTCCACTCAAAGAAAATCAATAAAAGCATACAGGCTGTCAAAGAAAGATATGGGACATATCACAAAGTCCCAAGATATCAAAGAAATGCAAATTCAGAGCAAAGCACAAAAGCTGGAGATAAAGATGCAGTAGTGTATTATGCAAGAGATCTTTTCATCATTTCCCATAGTTAGCCCCTTCAGAGAAGTACAAGTATAATCATATAAAATTCAAACTGTACTTTAAGAGAGAGTAAAGAGAGATAAAGCAGGCAGGGGTTTAGGCACAGTTCAGAATAGACAGCAGGCAAAAGGAAGAGAAAAGATTATACAAATCAAAAGCCAACTCAGTGAGGCAGCAGTTCAGGATAGACAGAAGTAAGGTGAGAGAGGAGAGAAGCATACAAAACTGAACAAGTCAAAAAAGCCTCATTACTGTCATCAAACACTCAACTCTGCAGAATATACAAAGGGCCAAGCCAATGCAAGACAGTTCAGAAGTGAAGAGAAGCAAAAGAGAACCAAAATCTATCAAAGCTGAACCTTTGTTTCAAACTGAACCAAACGCCCAAACCTCAACATAACCCCTCAACAGAAATTCAAAACCATCAAACCTCATCAACCCTGTCAAAGCTTTCAAACATTGGAACCCAATAAAATCTAAAACCATACCAACATCCTGTCATACCAGTACCAAAACCACAGCATAGCTTGCAAAACAAACATGGCCTAGCTTTCCAAATCAAAATCCCTCACCACTACTGTCAAGGCCTAACCACATAAACCAGGTGAAACCCTTGCAAACTCAAGCCTCACCATTTTGTGAAACCAACATCTAAACCATTCAATCCAAGCAATATACTAGTCACAAGCTAAAGCCCTCAGTACAAGCATCATTGGGCATTAAATATCAAACAAGCATCATATTCCAACCCACACTCAAGGCAATAACTGTCCAAAATCATTCAAGACAATAAAGGCAAGCAAACGTACAAGAGGGAAAGTTTAAGATAACACAGGACAATCATTCAAGGCATCAGGGGCTCAGAGGAAAACAAAGATTCGAAGGCAACCTAGACCCTCAGACCTTTGAGGTCATCACAGGGCGATACAAGTAAGTATACAGTGCTCAAGAGAAAAGAAAGAGGCGAACTCAGTGAAACATATCATGGGGCAAGCTCAAGGCAAAACATCTCAGGCAACATACAAATTCCCAAAGGCATCATAGTGGAAGAAGAGATAAAGAAGTGAATTAGGGTTTCTCAGTACACATCATCATCAAAGCCCTAAATATAGCAAAGGAACGAAAATACCAGGAAAGCTCAAAGCTTCATCACTGAATCTTCGCCATCAAAGCCTCCTAAGCACCTCATCTCCTTCCTTCCCTTTTCCAGTAGAGGTATGACATTTCTTTTCCCTCCTAATGCACCTCCAAATAAAAATCAATAACACAACATGAGAGGTCAAACCCCAAGCAGTTAATCAATAAATACGCAGAAGATCACAAAATGTACTAAAACAAAACAAATCAAAGCGATTACCAAGTTCTACTGCCTCAACAATATCGCTGGAGGGAAGGGGAAACGGAGGTTGCCGGTGGCTGAGGCAAGAAGCTCATGATGGATCCTCTGCATCTTGGAAATGGAGAAGACGAATACAACGAACGCGCCGTCGCTGCCTCACTAACCCTAAACTTTCATAACCAAACTGAGCGCTGCCTCACTAACCCTAAAATTCATTTCAGGTTTGATATGGGCCTGACCCGGCCTCACTTCCCCAAAGCCCAAGTTAACACTTAACCCTTTTTTAAGCACTAACCCTTTCTTTCTTTTATTTCCTAAACAATACTTACTTCCTCTTTTTTTTTTTATAAAACACTAACCATTCTTTTTATTTTATAAAAGCAATATTTTTTATTCCTTGAAAAAATACTAACTTAATTAAAATGCTTTTTTTTTATTATCATAAGGTTAAGACATTTTTTAGATAATATATTTTGTACATACATTTTAAAACATTAATTTTTACATATTATACATTTTTATACATGATTAAAATTGAAACTTTTTAATTCACCACTTTTGTACATAACAATAACAAAATACTTTTTATACCAATTAACTTGAAAATATTTTTTTTTACATATTGAAACACATTCGTACATATTATCTTTTCTCATTTTCATACATAATTAAATTGAAAATACCTTTTTAATTAAAATACATATTCATACATAACAATTCAATACATTTTTTTTTCTAATATCAAACTCATAAACATTTTGGACTAAAATACTTTCCAATTAAAACTTAACATTTAATCAAAACGCTTCATTTTTCTTTTGTACATAATTCAACATATAAATCAAAAATACATTTAAAAACATGTATCTAGGTCAAAACCCTAATACGCTTCAACTTCCATTTCGCACTTGTACATAATTACACAATTCACATACATATACACTTGTACACTTACACAAATACATACACATTGCCTTATACACATTTGTTTATCTTATTTTACATTCGATATTTACATTTGATTGCGACATTCGATTTGGCTGTAACTTATTGGGTACTATAAGTCTCATCCCCTTGTATATTTATATCCCCACTCCCTGATACTATTTTGTAATAGCGTAGATTTATATTCCGCAATTTACAGCTTTCCAAATTATACCATGGTTAGACCTAAGGTTTGTATGTACATAAAATCAAACGCTAGATAACCTAATACAAGACAAATACATGTAATCAATACACAATCACACTTGCACCCCCTAGGGTAATCCCACATGTTGCCTTCCAAGATGGGCCATGCTTGCACGTCAAGTATCTTTGGCAAAACAAAAGCAAATGATCACAAGTCCCTCAAAGTGTTGCCTAAATCGGAATGATCATAGTCCCTTCAAAACAAATTGCCAAAGACACTTGGCACCATTGCATTCATGGTCCATACGATGACCCGCGCCCGTCCCGAATAAACTTCCTAAACGCAAGATTGTCCACCAATTTCAATGGTGGAACAAAATTGTTAAAAGAGGTTAAAACATGACAAAAACCTTTGAGTACAATAGGGTAGACAAAACTCTTAGTTACTTGAGATCAAACTTGCAAAAACACTTGCCTTCTTTTCAAAAGCCACAATCCACAACACTTTCAAACAAACTCTCAAAAACATTTGAAAACATCTTTTCGAAAAGATTCACACTTTTGTAAAACACTCAAACACGAGTCAAATACATTAGTTGCCTAAGACAAGGCATCTTTTTCCAAAACATTTTCAAAAAGCACCCACACACACACAATTTTCAAAGCAATCGAAAGACAAGGCAAGTGATCTAAAAAACCAAGTAACTAAGAGCCCATGGATAACCATGGATGAAAAGGGTGCTAATACCTTCCCTTTTCATAATCTACCCCCCGAACCCACGAAATATCTCAAAAGGTTTTTGCTGTGCTTTTTAACCTTTCCTTTAGGATAAAATAAAAAGTCGGTGGCGACTCTTGCTCAACCGCACAAGTGCGAATACGAACGCAAAACACAGTCAGTTCTCCCACCGTATCACAGAACTGGCGACTCTACTGGGGAGAATTCTAAAAGTGGGGTTACCTTAGGGTTTAGATCACTTTTGTTTTCAATTGATTGCTTTGTTTGCTTTTACATTTGTGGGCTTTGTATCGGAGTTTTATAGATCCTAACTCGGATCTGGGGAAACCCTTTTAGGTAGCAACAAGGCTGTGAGGGAACTGTGCGGGGTATACCGACATGGTTGAAGCAGTCTGCTACGTTGATGTGGCACTTTGGTGTGTACCGGTAACCCTTGAGTCAATCAAGGAGAGTACGGGGCCTCCATGTGGTGTCGTAAAGCATCAACAGACCTTAGGAACCTTAATTGAACCATCTTGGCCTCTTTAGGGTAGTGAGATGACTACTTTGGTGTACTCCGAAGTCGGTTGATACTCGATACTACACTCAATTGAGGGTTGTTTTCTTGGGATATTTTGATCGCCAGTCAGTGGCTAAATCGAAACGATGAACAATGAAAGCAATCCAGTGATATTGGGACCTCTAGAACCCGATTACTTTTGATAGGACAGGTTTTAACCAACAAACTGAAAGAGGGTAGTACCTGAACCTCATGCAAGCCTAAACCTAAGGCCTTGTGTGCTTTGTGTGAATATTGTTTGCCTGTATATACACTTACTTGCTTGTGCATACATGTACATGACATCATAACATCATACCATAGCATTCTAGCATTTTCAATAACCATTTCAAGGATCTCGAGGGTTCTGTTGATGCAGGATTACGTTGAGCCAGACGTCTATCAAGGGGCAAAGAGGTCTCTCCTCTAACCAATCCAGTCAAAGTTCAAGTGCAACAACTTGAATCAGTGGCTATGACCCACTTGACATGGTGAGCTTGATTCTCGTGGAAAGACTTCCACCAACATAAAGCTCTCCAATCAAAGTTCAAAAACAACAACTTGAATCAGTGGCTATGACCCACTCGACATGGTGAGCTTGATTCTCGTGGAAGGACGTCCACCGATGCAGAGATCTCCAATCCAAGAGCAGAGTGCAACCTCTAACATTTTCTTGTGTTTACCCCAAGAGATCCTTGAAAACATGCATCCACATATCATGCATTGCATTTTGACGATCTTCCCTTTTTCAGGTTTCCTTACTCTCCTGTTGTTTATTTCAGCAAGAGATGGCTCTAGAACGGTCTGTCAAAGACATCCAAGACCAAACTGCTCAGCTGCAGGAGATGTTCCTGAACTTGTCTCTGGGGCAAGAAGAGATGAAAGCTCTCCTCACCAAGGACTTGGGGAATTCCAACAATGCCAGGAGTGATCAGATTGCGGAGCTGCAGTTTGATCTGACAACACTGAGGACTCAAATGATGGGACAGTTGGTGGGCCAGATGGCTCTCATCCAAGACCTATCTCAAAGACAAGAAGAACTCAGAGTTCTTGTCCGCCAACTGCTTCCAAACAACCAACTGGGGCAAACGTCTGAGGTCGAAGAGCAAGTCACCGCTCAGCCTCCACCCACTCAAGAAGACAAGGGGAAAGCTCCTTTGCTAGCTTCAGGGTCACGAACCCATCAACAACCTCGCCAGCGTCAGCGGGGCAATCGGCGTAAACAAGAAAAGTCGGGAAGACAGTTTACGGAGACTGAAATACCATCATTCTTCATACTGAAGCGCCTGTTGGAGGTCAATTTGCTCACCGTAAAGGACCCTCCTCAGAAGCTCAATATCTCCTCTCCTCACTTTAATCCCGACGAATTTTGTGTTTACCACTCCTGCAGCCCGGGGCACAGTACCAACGACTGTTGGGCCTTGAAGAACAAGATTCAAGATCTGATTGACATTGGGGTGCTGGAATTCATGCCAGACGGCGAGATGAAGATCTTCCGTTAAAGGGTTCTCCGCTTGAAGTGACGAGGCTCGAAGCTGAAAGACTTTTGCTTCTTTTTGAATTTTTCAAAGTTGTAATTTCTTTTGCTGTCAAACAATTATTTGTTGATGTTAAACTCTGTTTTCATTAATGCATTGCATATGTTTGTCTTGAATTTATCCATTCGTTTCACTACTCTTATGCTTTTCTTTATGATATTTGACTCTTGATAAAAAGCTTCTAGCCTTTAGAGGGAGGATGACGAAACAATACCGTGGTCTTATACAGTATGCTTTTGAACAGACTTTGCTGATGATGTACAGGCATTTCTTTCAATTCCCAAACACTGGAGTTATAAGGAAGTTAATCCCTAGTCAACCCCTTCGAGCCAAAGAAGTAGGAGTTTCCCGTTCTAAACAATCGAAACCTTTGATATAAACCTGGGGCAGGGTAGTATCTCAGTTAATTCAAAAGAGAACGCGCATTGAAGTCGCAAACTCTCAGTTCGTAATACAACGAACGACGTCGAAAAAGAAAGCATTCCTTCGGAATCAAAAGACAAGGGTGGTTCCCTATCACATAGACAGTCAATCTCTCAAAAGAGAAAAGCCCATCAAGCCAGAACCTATAAAGGAGGCTTAAGAAAGCTGGGGCATCCCGCTGACAGTAATCCCGAAAACGGTAACCGTCAGGCAAAAGTTAGGGATAACAAATCAAAATCAAAATAGTGAGGTCATTACAAAACCCTCAACAACATGAAAAGTGTTGAAAAAAATAAAAAGGAGATGATGACTGTCTCCCAAATTCAAACCGGTGAACCATCGCCCAAAAGTCGTTCCAAACTCAAAACAGAGTGCGACGCACAATTGACTGAGCTTAGGTTGGAGAACATCACGAAGAGCGGTGGGTACAAATATACTTTGAGCCTTTATCCTTTGTTTCTTAAACCGTGAACCAGGCCACGTTACAACCCTTCAAAAGTCCTAATTGAAGCATGGATTAGTTCGAAAGCATACTGTTACAAAAGGTATCCTGACTCCTGTAGGGCTTTGCTCTAAATCTTGTGTTAACTTGTCTTATGAAAAGTTTTCTGCTAAAAAACGCATTTTTCAAAACTTCGAGACAAACATAAATTTTGCATTATTCGAATATCACTGTCTGCATTTGACCCTTTTGTTTGACAGCGAAGAAATTCATACAGCGAATGTTCGGAGGAACGAAAACTCTCTCAATAAGTCAAAATCACTTCAAGAGGATAACACTTCCATCAAATCCCTTATCAACAAAGGGGCATGACATGTCACAATTCAATTAACCTGGGGCAGCCCAGTCAAGGTCCAACAGATCTTTCAAAGTTCAATTAATCTGGGGCAGTCCAGTCAAGATTTCAAGAAATCTCTCAATATGCAGAGTAATCTGATTCAAGACTCCTTCACAACCACTTGGGGCATTCGAATGTCAAAAGTGTTCAACACATCAACTCCAACATTTCCAGACTCGATTCCTGTATCTAGCCAGGGCACGTCTGAAGAGTTCGAAGATTCGATTCCTGTATCCTGCCAGGGCATATCTATCAACTATCACCTTTCCAGATTCGACTCCTGTATCCAGCCAGGGCATGTCTGAAGAATTCCAGATCAACACCTGCAACAACCCAGGAAACATCTGTGAACGACCGATTGTAGACCAACACCTGTAATAAACCAGGATTTATCTACATCACCACTTGGGGCATTCGAATGTCAAAAGTGTTCAAACCCGATGCAGTTTTACACAAGCTCATCATCAGGAAACCCTACACCGGTTCCCCTTCAAGACTTCTGAAACAGTTTACGGATTCTTCCCAACAACGGACGCCAATCTACCGACTTGTTCAGATTCTTATCAAGACTTCTGAAAACAGTTCATGGATTCATCCCAACAACGGATGTTAATCTATCAACTTGTTCAGATGCAACCTTTGAATTTAGTTTACGGACACTTCCCAACAACGGATGTTGTTCTATTGCTGATTCAACTTCAAGACTTCTGAAACAAGTTTACGGATTCTTCCCAACAACGGACGCCAATCTACCGACTTGTTCAGATTCTTATCAAGACTTCTGAAAACAGTTCATGGATTCATCCCAACAACGGATGTTAATCTATCAATTTGTTCAGATGCAACCTTTGAATTTAGTTTACGGACACTTCCCAACAACGGATGTTGTTCTATTGCTGATTCAACTTCAAGATTTCCGAAAACAGTTCACGGGTTCTCCAAGTAAACGGATGTTAACCTATCGCTTGTTCAGAGTCTTCTCAAGCTAACCACCACGGAAGATCGCGCTCGCCAAGATTCTCCCTATCCCCAGCGGAGTTCTTTCAATCCCCAGTGAAGTCAGACTTTCAAACCTTCTCCCCACAGAGTTTTAAGAAGGCAAATCTTGAGTTCCCCAGTGAAGTCTCAGGGGTTACTTCCCATCAAACCGAAGACTCTCAATCTGGTCTCCCCGACATGAGTCTTCTAGTTTGGAACTCCCCAGTAGAGGTCATCAGGAAGTCTCTTCCCCAGCGACAGCCAAAGATTTATTTTCCCCGGCAGCAGTCAAGATGCTTTTATCTTCAGCCATCTCGGAATCATGTATCCTTGGCAAGATTAGCTCATCAGCTTACATGTGCATCCATCACATTCATAAATATTGATGTCACATACATTGCATCATGCATCATAACATTGCATACAAATAACCCTTTGCCTTTTCAGGTAAGATCAGTCGACAGACACAGATCATCTCCTGAGATTCATCCAAAAATAGTTCAGATGTGACCCGGACACGGCAACGTTTTGATACTTATTCCAGGTTCATTCAGACGCATCAGCAGAAACCTTACACCGGTTCCTCTTCAACTTCTCGACTTCTGAAACAAGTTTACGGATTCTTCCCTACAACGGATGTCAATCTACCGATTTGTTCAGACTCTTCATAGCTTCTGAAACAGTTTACGGATTCTTCCCTACAACGGAGGTCAATCTACCGACTGATTCAGACTCTTCTCAAATTTTTGAAAATAGTTTACGGACGTGTCCCAACAACGGATGCTGCTCTATGGCTTATTCAATCTCAAATAGTTTACAGATTCTCCAAACACGGACGTCAATCTGTTGCTTGTTCAGACCCCAATTCAGAGATATTCCAAAACAGGGATGCCCTTCTGACAATTGTCCACTCACCATTGTCATACAGTTCAACATCACCATATGGCATCTGTAAGCCCATCCTCCTACCAGCAGTCGCCGAATGGCATCTATAAGCCCATTCTCAGATGGCATCTCTAAGCCCATCCCCCGACAAAATTCTCTCGCACCAGATGGCATCTTTAAGCCCATCACCAAATGGCATCTTTAAGCCCATTCACCTCCACCGTCACATCGACGAGCGCAAATTTTCTGGGCACATTAGTGTTCAATCTCCTTTTACCTTCAAGTCGCGAAAGGCAAACTTGCCAATCTAACTCTTCAGGTCAAAGAAGATTGAACAGGGGCAACTGTTGTACCCCAAAATTTGCCCTCGCGCTTTTCCACAAGAAATCTCAGCTTCAAACATTTCCTGACTTCTCAAACTGGCTCAAGAATCGGACAAACGGATTTTTCTTGACAGTCAAGCAAAACTAGGGTTTTTTACTGATTTTCAGAGCTCTGAATTGTTTCATACAGTGGGCTTAGGGTTTGGTTGATTTTTGGTTCAATTTTGATCAAGCGAGCGTGATTTGGCATTTAATCGGGAATTAAGGTTTTATGGGCATATTCTCAGAAGAATTTAAATTCCACAGCACTTTGCGGTTTATTTCAAGATTCGGATTAAAATTCGCGTTATCTTGGTTTAATCAGCAAAAGAGACAGTGGCGTAAATTCATTTTGTTTGGGCCAGTCAAAGAAGGGTTGCAGTTGGATTTACAGTACTTGCAAAGAATCAGTGTTTATGACAAATCAGTAAGAGGAGGCGATTGGTTTGAATTCATCAGTCAAAAGATATATGCAGTGTTGGATTCACAGTGCTTATGCGTTTGATCAGTCTATTTGGATCGACTGCTGCTTTGCTCTGGATGTTGAATAAGACAGACTTAATTGATCAATGTTGTTTTATTTAAGTTATTTATTATTCTGAAATTAAATGATTGAATTTATTTTTCAATTGTTTTAATTCTAAGAATTTTAAATAAATAAATAAACAATAAAGAAATTAGAATTAATTGGATAATTTAAACTTTTATTGATATTTGAATTATTTGTACAAATTGTTGTTCATTACAGACAATAATTTACATTTAATTTAAATATTACATAGAATAAAAAAAAAACTATCCTATTTTCTAATATTCTTCGTTCTTCATTCCGCTCCGGTATTCCATTTTTCATCTGCAAAAAGAAACAAGAAAAGTCAGAAAGCATTAAATTGGAAAGGACAGATAAAAAGTGCTCATCATTAGGGGCCACTGACTGGGATCAGTTGACCCTCTCTGCAAATCACGGGATTTCTCCCGGTTCACAGAGAGGGAAGATTATTTTATTTCATGAATGCAAATGTCAAAAATGCATAAGTTACAAATTTCAAGCTGCATAGAAATTCAAGATTCAAAATCCAATCCAAACTGAAAAGTTCAAATCCAAACTTTCTATCCAAAGTATCAAAGGCACTACTGTCAAAATGCCCAAAGTCCACTCAAAGAAAATCAATAAAAGCATACAGGCTGTCAAAGAAAGATATGGGACATATCACAAAGTCCCAAGATATCAAAGAAATGCAAATTCAGAGCAAAGCACAAAAGCTGGAGATAAAGATGCAGTAGTGTATTATGCAAGAGATCTTTTCATCATTTCCCATAGTTAGCCCCTTCAGAGAAGTACAAGTATAATCATATAAAATTCAAACTGTACTTTAAGAGAGAGTAAAGAGAGATAAAGCAGGCAGGGGTTTAGGCACAGTTCAGAATAGACAGCAGGCAAAAGGAAGAGAAAAGATTATACAAATCAAAAGCCAACTCAGTGAGGCAGCAGTTCAGGATAGACAGAAGTAAGGTGAGAGAGGAGAGAAGCATACAAAACTGAACAAGTCAAAAAAGCCTCATTACTGTCATCAAACACTCAACTCTGCAGAATATACAAAGGGCCAAGCCAATGCAAGACAGTTCAGAAGTGAAGAGAAGCAAAAGAGAACCAAAATCTATCAAAGCTGAACCTTTGTTTCAAACTGAACCAAACGCCTAAACCTCAACATAACCCCTCAACAGAAATTCAAAACCATCAAACCTCATCAACCCTGTCAAAGCTTTCAAACATTGGAACCCAATAAAATCTAAAACCATACCAACATCCTGTCATACCAGTACCAAAACCACAGCATAGCTTGCAAAACAAACATGGCCTAGCTTTCCAAATCAAAATCCCTCACCACTACTGTCAAGGCCTAACCACATAAACCAGGTGAAACCCTTGCAAACTCAAGCCTCACCATTTTGTGAAACCAACATCTAAACCATTCAATCCAAGCAATATACTAGTCACAAGCTAAAGCCCTCAGTACAAGCATCATTGGGCATTAAATATCAAACAAGCATCATATTCCAACCCACACTCAAGGCAATAACTGTCCAAAATCATTCAAGACAATAAAGGCAAGCAAACGTACAAGAGGGCAAGTTTAAGATAACACAGGACAATCATTCAAGGCATCAGGGGCTCAGAGGAAAACAAAGATTCGAAGGCAACCTAGACCCTCAGACCTTTGAGGTCATCACAGGGCGATACAAGTAAGTATACAGTGCTCAAGAGAAAAGAAAGAGGCGAACTCAATGAAACATATCATGGGGCAAGCTCAAGGCAAAACATCTCAGGCAACATACAAATTCCCAAAGGCATCATAGTGGAAGAAGAGATAAAGAAGTGAATTAGGGTTTCTCAGTACACATCATCATCAAAGCCCTAAATATAGCAAAGGAACGAAAATACCAGGAAAGCTCAAAGCTTCATCACTGAATCTTCGCCATCAAAGCCTCCTAAGCATCCTCATCTCCTTCCTTCCCTTTTCCAGTAGAGGTATGACATTTCTTTTCCCTCCTAATGCACCTCCAAATAAAAATCAATAACACAACATGAGAGGTCAAACCCCAAGCAGTTAATCAATAAATACGCAGAAGATCACAAAATGTACTAAAACAAAACAAATCAAAGCGATTACCAAGTTCTACTGCCTCAACAATATCGTTGGAGGGAAGGGGAAACGGAGGTTGCCGGTGGCTGAGGCAAGAAGCTCATGATGGATCCTCTGCATCTTGGAAATGGAGAAGACGAATACAACGAACGCGCCGTCGCTGCCTCACTAACCCTAAACTTTCATGACCAAACTGAGCGCTGCCTCACTAACCCTAAAATTCATTTCAGGTTTGATATGGGCCTGACCCGGCCTCACTTCCCCAAAGCCCAAGTTAACAATTAACCCTTTTTTAAGCACTAACCCTTTCTTTCTTTTATTTCCTAAACAATACTTACTTCCTCTTTTTTTTTTTATAAAACACTAACCATTCTTTTTATTTTATAAAAGCAATATTTTTTATTCCTTGAAAAAATACTAACTTAATTAAAATGCTTTTTTTTTATTATCATAAGGTTAAGACATTTTTTAGATAATATATTTTGTACATACATTTTAAAACATTAATTTTGTACATATTATACATTTTTATACATGATTAAAATTGAAACTTTTTAATTCACCACTTTTGTACATAACAATAACAAAATACTTTTTATACCAATTAACTTGAAAATATTTTTTTTTACATATTGAAACACATTCGTACATATTATCTTTTCTCATTTTCATACATAATTAAATTGAAAATACCTTTTTAATTAAAATACATATTCATACATAACAATTCAATACATTTTTTTTTCTAATATCAAACTCATAAACATTTTGGACTAAAATACTTTCCAATTAAAACTTAACATTTAATCAAAACGCTTCATTTTTCTTTTGTACATAATTCAACATATAAATCAAAAATACATTTAAAAACATGTATCTAGGTCAAAACCCTAATACGCTTCAACTTCCATTTCGCACTTGTACATAATTACACAATTCACATACATATACACTTGTACACTTACACAAATACATACACATTGCCTTATACACATTTGTTTATCTTATTTTAAATTCGATATTTACATTTGATTGCGACATTCGATTTGGTTGTAACTTATTGGGTACTATAAGTCTCATCCCCTTGTATATTTATATCCCCACTCCCTGATACTATTTTGTAATAGCGTAGATTTATATTCCGCAATTTACAGCTTTCCAAATTATACCATGGTTAGACCTAAGGTTTGTATGTACATAAAATCAAACGCTAGATAACCTAATACAAGACAAATACATGTAATCAATACACAATCACACTTGCACCCCCTAGGGTAATCCCACATGTTGCCTTCCAAGATGGGCCATGCTTGCACGTCAAGTATCTTTGGCAAAACAAAAGCAAATGATCACAAGTCCCTCAAAGTGTTGCCTAAATCGGAATGATCATAGTCCCTTCAAAACAAATTGCCAAAGACACTTGGCACCATTGCATTCATGGTCCATACGATGACCCGCGCCCGTCCCGAATAAACTTCCTAAACGCAAGATTGTCCACCAATTTCAATGGTGGAACAAAATTGTTAAAAGAGGTTAAAACATGACAAAAACCTTTGAGTACAATAGGGTAGACAAAACTCTTAGTTACTTGAGATCAAACTTGCAAAAACACTTGCCTTCTTTTCAAAAGCCACAATCCACAACACTTTCAAACAAACTCTCAAAAACATTTGAAAACATCTTTTCGAAAAGATTCACACTTTTGTAAAACACTCAAACACGAGTCAAATACATTAGTTGCCTAAGACAAGGCATCTTTTTCCAAAACATTTTCAAAAAGCACCCACACACACACAATTTTCAAAGCAATCGAAAGACAAGGCAAGTGATCTAAAAAACCAAGTAACTAAGAGCCCATGGATAACCATGGATGAAAAGGGTGCTAATACCTTCCCTTTTCATAATCTACCCCCCGAACCCACGAAATATCTCAAAAGGTTTTTGTTGTGCTTTTTAACCTTTCCTTTAGGATAAAATAAAAAGTCGGTGGCGACTCTTGCTCAACCGCACAAGTGCGAATACGAACGCAAAACACAGTCAGTTCTCCCACCGTATCACACCTCTAACTCAAGTTATCGCGCTTTGGTCTTTTGACTGCATTGGCTAGAGGAAAATAAATCCCCATGCCCCTTACTAGACGTCTAGTTCATCATAACCTGCATCAAAAGCCCTTGAGATTCTTGAAATGGTTAAGGAAATGGTATGGTATGATGCTATAATGTGTATGTTATGCATCAAGAAAAAATTTAGGGTGATGAAGACAAGTATGTCTTGCAGGAAATCCAAGTTATTGGATAATGACTATAAACAAATTCTGCAAGGAATTCAAGTTGTTAGATAATGAAAGCAAACATGTCACACAAGTAGCCTTAGGTTTAAGCTTGCATGGATTCCATAGGTAGGTACCCTCTTGAAGTATAGTTGGTTCAACCTGTCTTAGAAAAGTAACCGAGTTCTAAGGAGTCTCAATATCATTGATCTTTCTTTATCAGGCATTATTTCAGCTCAGGCGATCTTTTCTCGCGGCCGAAAATCCCGAAAGTCCGATCTCAATGAGTGTAGCATCGAGTATCAACCAATCCTCAGCTTTATAGCGGGGCCATCTATCTCACTACTTTCTAATGGCCAAGTTTGGTAAACTAAGGTTCTAAGGTCCGTTAGTGCTTTATAACACCACAAAGCGGCCCCGTATTCTCCTCGATTTAACACAAGGGACATCGGTACCAACAAATGTGCCACACTAACGCATCTATCGTTTCAACCATATTAGTTACGCCATACAGTCTCCACGATCTATTGTTGCTTACCTAAAAATGTGCCCCAGATCCGGGTGTAGGATCTTTACAAGTAAGCCCAAGCAAGCCCTTTAAAGATAAAGCATACAAACACACAATGTAAAGCAATTAAAAATATGAACTAAACTCTAAGGTAACCCCACTTTTTTTATATCCCTAGCAGAGTCGCCAGTTCTGTGATACGGTGGAAGAATCGACTGTTGTATTGGTTTGGCGTTTGTGTTTGCAAATATTGTGGTAAGCAAGAGTCGCCACCGACTTTTCTTTTATCCAACATAGGAAAGGGTGAAAATAATAGAAAAAGACCTTTCAATATTTTTCTGAGTAAGGGAGTAAATTATGGAAAGGGAATGTGTTAGCACCCTTTCTATCCGTAGTTTTCTACGGGCTCTTAGATGCTTAGATCATTTTTTAAATACCTTGTGTTTTTGTGTGTTTTTGAAAATTGTTTTGAAATGCCTTAGTGTGGTGATTTGCTTTATGATAACTCTTGTATCAGCCCTCAAGAGTGTTGATAAAGCATTTTTTTTAAATGTTTGAAAGGATTTTGTGTATGTGTAAAAGTTTGTTTTGAGCATAGCATCTAGGAACTATCTACTCTACTCGAAAGAGTCGTTCTTTTCCACATTTTCTTTAGACAGTGTTATCCTACTATTAATGAGTAGGTAGCCATAGTCGTTTGGATGTATGAGGGACATTCGAAGGGACGTTTTATAGTCACAAAGGCAACTGGGCAAGAAACCTTAGTAACTACCCTAGGGTTTTAAGATCATTATTTATGGAGGCAACGTCGAGAGGGTCATCGAGGGACTTATGATCTTTTTTAAACCAGAGGTAGCCACTAAAATCTCTCATGTTTCGAGAGTTGTGACTATTTTTCCGAAGGAAACCAAAGTGGGAGTACTCTAGAGGTGAGCATGTGCAAGTGTGTTTGTTTTCAGTCATTTTTGTCTTATGTTAAGTTTGCTAGTGTTGGTTTTAATTCTTGTCATACAATCCTATTAGTCAAGCATCTAGACAGTTAATAATTTACAGGAAATAAGATGCAGAAAGTAAATCCTACGCTACTACATCCCATGAGCAATTACAATATTTAGGAAAAAATGCGGAAAGATAAACTAACTATTACAAGATCAAATGAGCGATCTATACATTCTTTCTAGAATTTAAATAACAAAAGAAAAATAGAAAACAAAAATGAGAAGTGATTGCTTGGAAAGAAAATCCTAAAAAGCCCAAGTATTAAGAAAAATAATTTTTGGCTTTCTTGTGGTTTGATTTTAATATTTAAGACCTAAGTATAAATTAGTTTTGATTTTAAGAAAAAAAATGTTAAAGTAATTAAATAATTAATTAACAAAATTTAATCTAAAAAAGAAACTAAGCCTAGTGTTTTTCTATGATTTTTTATTTAAAGTAGATTTAAATAAATTAAAAGAAGTAAATAGTAAAGATAAAAGAAAAATACAAATGGGCCTAATAGAAAAAGAAATAGAGGGGGTACAGAGTGGACTTCGCTGGGCCTAAATGAGAGAAGCTCAGATATGCCCTTGGATTCAGTGGGGAGATCCCCAGGAGAGTCCATGGTGAGACTGTGTGTTCAGGGAATTGAATCTGGATCAGATGAGCCCCTGATGGCATGGACTTGATGGTGTATGGTGAGCATGCATAGGACCTTTCAGTACTGGATCTGCAAATGACATGTTAGAAAAACATAATACATGACCTGGGGATCGAACTCATTCCCTTTCGATTGCAAGCATTCTCCTATACCATCTGAGTTATTTGTCAATCGTTAGTACAAATAAAATCATAACATTCCATTAGAAAATGAATCATATATATATATATATATATATATATATATATATATATATATATATATATATATATATATATATATATATATATATGATTCGAAATCCCTACATGCATGTTGCACAAGCCAAAAGGACAGGGATGCATGGATTATTCGAAGGAATCTATTTCACATACCTTAATAAAGGTATCTTGTTACTTAAAAATCACAAACGTCATGCAACAATAAAAATTAAATTACACATGAGATGAATTTAAGATTGAAAGTTTGTTACCAATGGGATGCTTTGTGTTGGATGGAGATGGCTTGTAAAGTATGCTTCAATTTTGGAAGCTTTGGTGTATTTCTTGCAGCCTTCGTGTGGCTCGTATGGGGAAATGTGTGTGTGCCTGGAGGCAAGATGCGTGTATAGGCCAAAATGTTTCTATGGACGGTCAGCCTGTAGTTTCGATTGGCAATAAGTATTTTGTGTGATGCAGCGTGTCTCCTAATATGTTCTCCTCTTTTTTTCGTCCTTTGGAAATGTGTCCTTAGGCTTGTATTTATAGGGGTGTAGAGGGGAATGGAAATGGCAAGGGACAACCTTTAACCAGGCTTTGAAGGCAAAATCAGACAAATTAAAGGATTGTCATTTTTGATGGATTCCTACGCTTTTGGGTTTTAGGATGAACCTGGACATCCCTGACTCCTTCGAATTCATCCAAACCTAGTTCTTCGATTGGCTATGAGTAACTTCCTTTGAATGTCTCCAGGCCTCATCATTATAGCTTCTTTGATTGAACCACTATCTGCCTTAGTAGCTTGATCTGAAACTTTTCAACTAGCCCAACCGAAAACTCCTTTCTGGCTAGTCGAAGCTTCTTTTGTTACCTCCTTTGAATGCAATTGTGCAGGAGGCTGCTGCTTGGCAGCATGTTGAACTTTGGCCAGCAAGCATCTTTGACCAAGACTCATCATAAAACAAATTGGTTTCCCACAATTATGTGTCCTTCGAATGGACCAATTATAGGTCCTTTGAAGGCACCATTTGTATGTCCTTCGAATAGACCACGTGTATGTCCTTCGAAGGCACCATTTGTGTGTCCTTCGAATGGACCAAATGCATGTCATTCGAAGGCACCACTTGTATGTTTCTCTTTATGGGCCTTTTGAATGCTTCTTCAAATGGACCATATTGAACGCTTCTTCGAATGGGCCATATTGTGTGTCATAGTGTAGAAACTATGTTGAGGGGTTTTAGAGGTGGAGTCAGAGCAGGCCTGGAGATAGACATTTCCCAGTCGAATCTTGCATGTAGATATCCATTGCTTTGTGAATCTAAGCAGTTGAAGGGGCCTTTTGCCTTGTAGGTCAAAGGCAAGTTGAAGGGGCCTTTGCCTTGTGGATCAAAGGCACGTCTGAAGAAGCCTTTGCCTTGTGAATCAAAGGCAAGCCTAAAGAAGCCTTTGCCTTATGAATCCAAGGCAAGCATGAAGGAGCCTTTGCCTTGTGAATCCAAGGCAGGCATGAAGAAGCCTTTGCCTAGTGGATTAAAGGCAAGCCTGAGGAAGCCTCTGCCTTGTGGATCGAAGGAAATTCTGAAGAAGCTTTTTCCTTGTGGATCAAAGGTAAGCATGAAGAAGCCTTTGCCTTATGAATCCAAGGCAAGCATGAAGAAGCCTTTTGCCTTGTGGATCAAGGTCAAGTTGAAGGAGCATTTTGCTCAGTCAAAGCTTTGTGAATTAAACTTGATCGAAGGAGGCCAGGTGCTCAATTGAAACTTGTGAACCAAGCTTGCATCAAAGGAGGCCAAATGCCCAATCGAAGACTAGTGAACCAATCTTGCATCAAAAGATGCCACGTGCCCAATCGAAGACTTTGAAACAAAAGCTCACTCGAAGGATTTTAGATGTCCAATCGAATACTTTGAAACAAAAGCTCGCTCGAAGGATTTCAGATGCCCAATTGAAGCTTAGGAATCAAGGCTAACTTGCTCCTCTTTGATTTGATGCCTGAAAGCCAAAAATCCAATTGTACTTGTGCAAACCTGCCGTTTTGAAAATCCTTGTGAGAAAATGTCTTAAGAAAAAAGGGAGGGTAAATTTTGAGGTACAACACATGTAAATAACCATTTCCTTCAAAACTAACCTTTTGTTTGTCTTCCTTTTTGTCAATTATATGCTAAGAACTAACCTGTATAGACCATAAAACAATGTTTGAGTAAAAAATAACAGCATGGTTTGAAACAAAGCCTTAGGCTTCGAACACACTGATTTGCAGGACCAAACGAAAGAAAAAGAAGTTATGTGAATCAAAGGATGCATGTTTCGATACACACTACTTCACAGTCTCAAACGAAAGAAAAAAAATGGTTTGAAATGAAGGGTGTATGCTTCAATTCATACTGACTTGAAGGCCCAAACGAAAGAAAACAAAAAGGGGTGTGAATCGAAGGACACATGCTTCGAACGTGCTGTATGAATCGAAAGACTTGTTCTTTCTCTCTTTTGGCTATTTTTCATCTTTACATTTTCTATATTTTTTCTTTCATTGCTATTCAATATGGTTGTAATAATTAGGAATTTTATTGCTTTCCACCCCCCATTTGTGCATTTGTATTCCATATCCCCTAAAGTGATGTAATAGCTTAGGACTTTAATTTCCTCAATTTATTGCTTTAATATAAATTGTTAGTAACTAGGGTGTGTATGGCAAGATAAAAATCAACAAGTAGACAACCCTAAATTCAAAAACAAAAATGCATGCAATCAAACACACTATTCACACATGTGCACCTCTAGGGTAACCTCACTTGTTGCCTCGGAAAATAGTCATGTCCCTCGAATATGGGCGTTTTAGCAAAGTCCCTCAATAAAAATATTATAGTCCCTCGATGTTGCCTCCGGTAAACGATCTAGTCCCTTACAAAAATTGCTAAAACGTATCATAAGTTGCCTTCTATGACTATACGATTGACCCACGTCCGTCCCTTCACATCCAACGATGGGGCTTCTTACCAATCAATGTTAAGGTAGCAACATCTAAAGGAAGAGGAAAAGAACATAGACCTTTTAAGTAGGTAGGACGCTTGTAGTTGCTTGCTCACAAACTAAAACCATTTCCACACATACACTTTCAAAACATCTTTCAAAAACAAACATCCCTTTGAACTATTTTCAAAACCATCACTTTGTATGCATTCTTATAGAGACGAGAATCATTACAATGTTAGCTGCAACAAAGGAGTTTTGAAAAATATTTTCAAACTTGCACCCATCACAAAACACATTTCAAACAAAGCATTTTTGAAAGTGATCTAGAAAGCAACTAAGAGCCCGTAGATAACTACGGATGAAAAGGGTGCTAACACCTTCCCTTTTCATAACCTACCCCCCAAACACAAGAAAACATCTCAAAGGTCTTTCATGTTCTTTTCACCCTTTCCTTTATTGGATCAAAGAAAAGTCGGTGGCGACTCTTGCTATCCACAACAATTATGATCAAATGCAAAACACCCAAGTCAGTTCTCTCACCGTATTATACAGTCAAAGTGATAGACTCAAGATGGGGAGACTGTATTCTGTTAGGGAAATAAACTCTGTTGGGGAAATAAGCCCTGCTGAAGAAACACTCTACTAAGGAAATAAACCTACTGGAGGAATATATTCTGCTGAGGAAATAAACCTGCTGGAGGAATATATTCTGCTGAGGAAATGAGCCCTGGTGGAGAAGAGAATTATGCAGGGGGGTTTATAGTGTTGGAGAAATAAAATCGAATGGGGAAGAGAATTCCTTTGAACTGTGTTTAGGATATACTCTCTGACGAGTATTGGGAATCTATAGGTTGACGACATTGATGGGGAAAAGATCATACTCCTTTGTCCACTAGGGGGATCTGCTGGTAAGTATGATTAGGATATTTCAGACTTGTGGGGAATGTGTCAAGTTTGTGAAGATGACTATGTGGGGGATAATCTAATGGAAATTACTCTGTGGGGATTTATGGACGACTTGACGTTATCCCGTCTCCTGGAGTCTTGAGTAAATAATTATTCCTGTTTTTATGCATATATTTGTTAACAGTAATCATATTCATATGTATATGTTCATCCAATTTAGTAATTGAACGTTTTTGCAAACAAAACAGAAAAAGTAATTTTGAAATTGTGCTTATATTAATAGTTTGCCTATAAACATACGATTATTGTACAAAGAGACAGAAATCCTAGTAAGAGGAAACCATCGTGAAAAATGAAGAGAGTACAAAGTGAAAACAAAATATATAGCTATGTGTAAATGATCTCGTCAGGTTTCAACTCTGCTATTACCCCTATGTCTTCGAGCATCTCATCCCTTACCGTCAGAAGAAGTTGATTGAATTTATCTGCACCATTCGAACTTGACATTGGTAATAAATCTGGTTGTAAGTGATCCAATGGGACATAGTCTTATGCTTTAATCCCTAGTTTTTTCCTGGACCGCCCTTTCGGGTTTTCAGTCCACCGGGATATCCTTTTTTCCCTAGCCGTCTTTTCAGGTTTTCGACTTGTCGGGTGTATAGTATTTTATATATATCCCTGATTTTTTCCTGAACCCTTTTGGTTCATCGGGATGCCCTTATTTTTTTCCTAGGCCAGTCAACCTAGCGGGTCGTCTTCATGTGTAGTATCTTTTGACTATGTTTGCGTTCACAGGGTGCGGAAAATCTTCATCGTCCATGGTGGTAAGTATCATTGCACCGCCCGAAAATATCTTCTTGATTAAAAATGGCCCTCATAGGTGGGATTCCATTTGCCTCAGGGGTCATCTTCGGTAGGATAATACGCTTTATTACCAAGTCACCAAGCCTGATATACCTGATGCTTGATCTTCTTGTTGAAAGCTTTGATCATACACTTCTGGTACATCTGACCGTGACAGACAGACGCAAGCCTTTTCTTGTTAATCAAATTCAACTGGTCCAACCTAATATGAATCCATTCATCTTCGTGTAAGTCTGCATCTTTCATAATTCTCAGAGAAGGAATCTTAGCTTGGACAGGTAGGATAGCCTCCATACCATAGACCAGAAAGAATGAGGTTACCCCAGTTGATGTTCAAGCTGAAGTGCGATAGCCATGAAGAGAAAATGGTAACATCTCATGCCATTCTTTATATGTCACCGTCATCTTCTATATAATCTTCTTAATATTCTTGTTAGCGGCTTCCACTATGCCATTCATCTTTGGTCGATGAGGAGAAGAATTATGGTGCTTGATCTTGAACTGCATGCAGAGTTCCGTGATCATAGTGTTGTTAAGATCAGTAGATATTTTAATATTCTTCCGGAGAGAGCGGGTTTCTTGAATATGTATTTTATATGACCCATCTTAGAGATCAACAAGGCAGTACGAGCCAACATAGACTGTCTTAGCCGGCGAGCAGCCCATGCTAAAGCGTGGCAAGTTTTCTAGAGCAGTGAGTATCTTGTTTCACAATCAATAAACTTTTTTGTTGAGGTAGTATATTGTGTGCTCTTTTCGACCAGACTCGTCATGTTGGCCCAGTACACACCCTGTTGAGCTTTCTAACCCTGTTAAGTACATGATAAGGGATCTTTTTTCATTGGTAGATGATGAACCACAATATTAGTGTCAAGCCCTGGCATATCTTCGTATGACCAAGCAGAGATCTCAACATAATTATGCAACATTTGGATTAATATGTGTTTTGACAGTGTCTTCTAGGTCAAAACCTATCTTGATTTCTTTCTTGGTTTCAGTACCCAATTTCGTAACCTTGGTCGGCTCTTCATATGGTTGTATGGCTCTTTCTTCCTGTATTAGTAGCCTAACAAGCTCTCTAGGTACTTTACAATATTCCTCACCTTCTTCCTTGGCTTGGTAGATCAGATGTTCGAAGTCATAATTGGAAATAGTAGAATTGTTATCAACGGGATCCATAGTGGATATGGATCTAGAATTCGTTGTGTAGGTGGTATAAGAACACATAGCTATTTGAAAATGGTAAAAGTAAAAAAAGAAAGACAGAGAGAGCAAAATTTGAATGCAAAACGTCTAATGCTTTTATTAAATGAAAATGTGTTTATGAAATGACAACCCTTAACAAACAAATTGCTGTACCCTAGGTAAGGCACAAGGCTTAAAGTCATTGTTTAAATATTACAAAACTAAAACTTGAAAGTAATAAAAATAGAAATGTAGCTATTACTCCTGACTAAAAGAGATAGAGATAACGTCTTTTGCATTCCAGTTGTTGAGCCCGTTGCCAATGGTAGGAAAAATCCAATTGTCAAGGTCATGATCACTGTCAGAATCTTCTATAGAGTTTACTCCGTTGTTGGTGATGCAGAATGGTGGTCTTCCAGCACGAGCGTGATGAATATCCCTTTGACCCTGTTCTTCTACAATAGCTTTATCCTATTTCAAGGAAGCCATTTTTGGGGGAATCTTGGTAACCCTGGGAATGGCAGAGACGTCTTTAGTTAAGGTATGAAGGGTGACTCCAAAAGTATGACAGGGAGTCTCGATGAATGCGTCGTCCATCTCTACATACCGGAATGAGTTCAAGTGGCTAACCATATACTCTTATTCGCCGCAAACGGCAACAATCTTTCCGTTTACAAGATACTTTAACTTCTGGTTCAGGGTAGAGGTAACAGCACATGCCTCATGGATCCAAGGGCGTCCCAGTAAGCAAGAATAAGCTGGACAGTAGAGGTATGCAACACATAAGAGTTCCTCGCTTCTTCATAGTACGAGTGTGTATGGAATTCAGGACATCTCCAAGAAAAGTAGGTACCGAATAATGAGTGAGAAATATTTTGATGGCATTCACATCTATGAATTGGTCCGGATTAGGGAATAGTACCAAACCATAAATCAGTAAGGCCAAAATATCCTCAAAAGTATGAAGATTTATGGCATCTAGGAACTCCTGAGCCTTCTCTATCAGAAATTTAGGCGAAAAACCATTGACTTCATTCCTGGTTTCCCAATTAGATACAATGTCTGATCGTTTCAGATGTAGGGCTACTACAACATCTTCAGGTTTCATAACCTGCTCTATACTGGTGAAGGGTATCTGATCAAGGATAGGCACTTCGAGTAACTTAGATAATTCTTCCATTGTGGGCACCAACTGATAATCCAAGAAGGTAAAACAGTGATGCTTCGGATCAAAGAACTGGAAAAGAACGCTCATCATGTCTTCCTGAAAGCTAGTAGTAACCAAACTGAGTAGGTGACCATGTCTCTTGGTGAATTGAGAATTGTCGGGAACCTTCAATACTAATTCCTCAAGCTTGGAAGGTATTCTTACGAAGTTGATCCGGATGGTATTCCTAAGACTGGAAGTCATGACCTCTGCAACACAGAACAAAGATAAATCTCCTAGATCCTTGAAATAGTTAGTCATGATATGATGTTATGATGTTATGATGTCATGATGTCATGTTCGATAAAATAAGCAAGCACATGAAAAGCACACAAGGCCTTGGGTTTAGGCTTGCATGGAGTTTGTAGGTAAGTACCCTCTTGAGTTTTAGTTAGCTCAACTTGTCCTAAAGAAGTAACATGGTTATAGGGATCTCAATATCACTGATTTTTCCCACAAATTTTGTCTAGCCCGACAACTGACTTGCCACTAAACAAAACCTAAGAGTCTAACCTCAATGAGTGTAGTATCGAGTATCAACCAACTTCAGACTTCACCAAAGCCGGCTATCTCACTACCTTCTAATGTCCAAGTTGGGTCAATTAAGGTTCTACGGTCAGTTAGTGCTTATGACACAACGCGACAGCCTAGTATTCTCCCTGACTGACTCGAGGGACACCAGTACAAACGAATGTGTCACACTAACGTAGCCATCACTTCAACCATATCGGTATACTCCGTATAGTTTCCATGATCTATTGCTACTTACCTAAAATTCCCCCAGATCTGGGTATAGGATCTTTGCAAGAAATAAACCCAAACAACCCTTTAAAAATAAAGCAGGCAAAGTAAACAAGGAAAGCATTTAAAAGTGATCTAAGTCTAAGGTAACCCCACTTTTTTAGAAGATCCCCAGTAGAGTCGCCAGTTCTATAATATGGTGTGAGAACTGACTGGTTTTTCGTTTTATCACAAATTTTGCGCATAGCAAGAGTCGCCATCGACTTTTCTTTTATCCAATAAGGAAAGAGTGAAAAGAACAGGAAATACCTTGATATTATTGAGTTCGGGGGTAGGTTATGAAAAGGGAAGGTGTTAGCACCCTTTTCATCTATAGTTATCTACGGGCTCTTAATCACTAGTTCACTTTTGTTTTTAAAATGTTGTGTTTGTGTTTGAAAATATTTTGAAAATGCCTAAGTACGACAACTTTTTAATGATTCTTATATCAGTTAAGAATGCATACAAAGTATTTGTTTTTGAAAATATTTTAGAAGAAGTGTTTGTGAAAAAAGATGTTTTGAAAAGTGTGAGCAGGAGATTACGAGCTATCTATCTACTCAAAGATCTTTCGTGTTATTTTCCTCCTCCTTTAGATAGTGCTACCATACCATTAGTTAGTAGGAAGCCCTATCGTTGGATGTGTGAGGGATATGTGTGGGTCATCGTTATGGTCATAGAAGGCAAATTATAGGGATGTCTTAGCAATTCGAAAGGACTCTCATCATATATTAGGCAACATTGAGGGACAAGATCATTTCTCGTAGGCAGCTCGAGGGACTTCATGGGACTATGATCTTTATGATGATTTTAATCGAGGGTCTTTTCTAAGGGTATCCCTACGTTCGAGGGACATGACCATATTGATCTGAAGGCAACAAGTGAGGTTACCCTAGAGTGGTGTGTGTGTGTGCAAATGGTTCAGTTTAGTTATTTATCTTGTATTTAGGGTTAGCTACGTTCGTTTTTATGTCTTGCCATACATGCCTAGTTACTATACAGTAATAAGGAAAGCAGTAAATGCATAAAGTAAAGGTAGAAATTAAAAGGTCTTACGCTATTACAAAGATTCTGGGACGGGGGTACAAAACCATAAAACTGGAGGGAAATAGTAAACCCTAATTAAAACTATTACATACTGAAGTAGATACATAATTGGGAAAAAACTAACGTTGAAGTAATAAAGCGGGGATAGCGGTAAAAGGAGATAATCGTATAATGAAAAAGTTTTGATCATCTACCTAAAGTCTAATTGATTTTTTTATTGATTAAAAAAAGAATTGATTAATTAAGCAAAACCCTAAATTCTAGGTTGATTTTAAATTAATTGAGAAAACATAAAAAATCAAATTAGGGTTGATCGAATAAAACCTAAAATTAAATTGATTAAACTAAAAACCCTAAAATTAAATCAATGAAATTTAAGAAAACCTAAAATTAAATTAACCTAAAATTAAATTTCTTGAGTTTTATAAAAAAAAAGGTTTTATGTTAGGGTTTATTAGAAAACATTTTTGAAAGAAAAGGTTTTGTAAAAGATTAAAGGAAAAAAGAGTGAGAAACATAGAAAATAACCAAAAGAGTAGGGATGGGTGTTAAACCCACGCCCTCAAGCATTCTCCACACATAGCATACAACTAGGCCAAGCGCTTGTTGGTGTCAAGATATCAGGTTCAATGTATTATATAATAAACCTGCAAAAATAATGAAAATATGAAACAAACAAAAAAGTTTGCAAAATCGGAGATCGAACCCGTGACCTGGGAGAGGGGTGACTTAGCGCGTGCGTTCCTACCACTGGGGTTTCTATACATCTGTTTATATAATTGAATCAATTAATATATAATATATAAACAAATATATTGACCAGAGAGGGGCCAGAGCCCTAGCTCCGGTCGGCTTCTCCGATAACTTGTTTCTTTCAAATCTTGCAAAACCAAAACGTTAATGATCCAAAATGTCCTACTCCCCTAAAACAAAGGCTGCAAATCTAATGGGAATATTTTTGTAAGTTAAAACGTAAGGATTCAAGAGCTATGATGAAAACACATGAAATCAGTGCTAGCATGGTGGTTTATGATTCAGTATGCATGGGACCTCCATGATTGTTCTAACCTGCACTATCAAAACTGATAAACACATTAGGGACGTTAGTATATGTTAGAGCAAACAAAAAATCAAGATGTGAATGTCATGAACATTATGAAATCGGAGATGTCATGGAAGGAGATTCAATACGTTCTTGACCATCCAATTTGGTCTACACTTACTCTATAGGCTTGCTGGAAGAGAATCGAGTGGATATTTTGCAGTGAAAAGGGTTTGGCACAAGAGTTTCAAGATTTAGGGTTCTTGAGAAAAGTTTGGAATTTTTTTGCAAATTTGTGAGGCAAGGTTTCATGTTCCTATTGTCTGAAGATGATGTGTATTTATAGGCCATGAATTAGGTCAACAAAGATGGGCTTGGACTTTGTATGAAACCTTTGAATTTTGTTTGAAAATAGTAATTGGAATAAGACAAAATATCAAGATTTGTTTTGAAAGTGAACTCCACACGGTTTCTTCATGATCTTGGGCCTCCAACATGTTTGAATAAAAAGCCTCTTAAGCATTGAATCTCCCATTGATATTTATTTGATTTAATCTTGAATTTAAATAAATAAAATCAAAATGAATGAAATAAAAAATTAAAAGGGTGTATGAATAGATTTAGAGATTCATTGTAAGGTCTAGAACATGTTTGATCCTTGAAAGATAAGCCCATGAGCCCAAAAATTCAAGTTTGATCAATTGAGGTTTCATGCATTTTCTAAAAATTATCCAACTTGTGAAACTCATAACTTGATCAATTTTTATCATATGAATGTGATCTTAGACTTTTTGGAAATCCTAAGATGTCTCCTACAACTCTCATGTTTATCATTTATTTATTTGAACAATTTATCTTGATGTAAATTGCTTTGACAAAAAGTGTCTTTTTGTTGACTTTTGAAATGACCTATAATGTTTTGGCCCATATCTCTCAAATGATGCACTGTTTGGACTTGAGCTTAGAGAGACAAAGTTGTAGAGAATGGAATTACCTTCAAAATAAGCTTTGGTTTGGGAAAATCTGATGAAGCATGTGAAATCAACCCTCGATCAAATGATGGATACCACTTCAAAATACTGATGTTGACCAAAAATATTGAAGTTTGACTTTATGTTGACCATAGTTGACTTTTACCCAATATAGTTGATTTTCAGTCATCTGAGCCATTGATTGAGTAAACTTTTGATGCAAGGCTTGAAACTTGGTATGAGAATTCCTTGAGACATATAAAGAACCATGAATACCAATTTAGACATTAGAAACCCAAATTTACTTGTAAAACACAAAACCTTAGTGTAGCGGTAGAAATGTGGAGACTAAGCCATTGGATTGACTTAACTCGTACAGATCAAAATAAAAATCACCACATGAACCTCTTTGTAAATTTATGTATTTTGGCTATGCAAATGGAAGGTATTATCACCCTAAACATCTACGATACTCTACATGAACCTCTTTGTAAATTTATGTATTTTGGCTATAAGTGTTGTATACAAAAAACAGATTGTAGGGATGAGAAAAGAACTACTTTTTGTACAATTTTTGCACCCGCTGCAGTTGCGAACCTTTAGTTCCTACGTACCACCTTTAGTTCCCCGTAGTTCATCTTTAAAAGTTTAAAACACAACCGTGTTGGTTGATTTTAAGAGATGAGACTTCATCGTCATCTCCGAGTGGAAAATATACTTACTACCAAAAATTATGAGAAAGGAGAATTTGCATCATCTCAAAGTGGAGGATATGGCTTGGATCTTAAAATAAATAAAGCCTCACTCAAAATCCAAGTGGAAAATATCTCACTTCACTACATATTGTAGAAGTTTAGTAGCTCACATCGCTACAAGAATTAACAAGAGTCTAATCTTTTGAGAAAAGTTTAAAGTAAAAAACCAAAGTGGCAAAAATTATTTGAATAAGATTGATTAACTTTTATTCTTCTCATAAAAAATGTTAAAGTATGATTAAGTTGGTTAAAGTTTGATTAAGAAAATATTTTTGAAAATGCATGGACCTAAGTCCAAGTTTATTGTGAAAGCAATTCAAGTTTAGAAAACAATAATAGTTTTGAAAAGGAGGGAGAAGATTTTTGAAATTAAAGAAGATGGGAGGAGATGAAGGGACTATCCTAAAGCATAAGGTAAAAGCTAGAGAAAGGGACCGTCTAACCAACAAGAAGACAACACTCGACACAATGAGTTAATATAGAATCCCCATCCTTTAGATTGAAACCAAGAAAGCAAAGATATTAAACCTCTTAAGAATACCAAACTTCTAATGCATTAAGTCTTCACAAAAATTAGGCAGAGTAACAGTTGTATACAGATGAATTCCCAATGATAGACAAAGCATATAATCAGAATAACCTGCACACAAAGAAAACAAACAACCCAATGTCTCGTGGTAAACCCCAATAACTCTAGACAAAATAACAATAGAAGTCACAAGGTCTATCATGCCAAGGATAGTAACCGAATAGTCCGAGTAACCATAAAAAATTTTATTGTTCAAGTTGATTATTAGGTATCTTCAAAAAGAAAATGAAAAGATCAAGTGAGAAAAATAAAAATGACATAAAGATAAATGCTCAAGTCAGCAAAGATGAAAATAGCATGAAATGTAAATGCTAAAATAAATGGTGCATAAAAGTAAAGGCGTACAGTAAAAACATAAAAATAAAAGTCAATTGTTAATAAGTTAGAAATTAGAGGTTAGTTGAATGACCATCTTGAATCTTGCATTTGAAAACTCATTAGAGGATTGATAAAATCAAAGCCTCTCAATAACAAATTTCATTTGTTTTTTGTCAAGTATATCATTCATTTCAAATTCTAGAGGCGACAATAAATGATCCATGATGTTTAAATTATTCACTTAGACCAAAATTTATGATGATTCATTAAAGGATTGATAAGACCAAAGCCTCCTAACAATGAACCTCAAGGTTATTAAATAAAAAGTTTCAAATTAAACATACTTGGGCTTACGAACATAGGTTTGGACACAGGTGATCATTTCTCGAATCGGGTCAAAATTTAGCACTATGTTAAGCAATCGTAAGTGGACTTATGTAGAAGTCGCACCTATTTTGAGGCCGGTCAACAGCAATCTATGTACCATATGTTTGGAGAGATGATATGTAGATCATCCTCTAACAACATGTAACACATGTAAGAAAGGGATAAGATGAAGAGGGAGGGAAAATATTTGAATCAAAGATTTTAATCAAACTATCATTAAAATCATCTATCCATTTTGGTGGAGTTAAACTCAACACCCAAGATCCAATGTTGTTAATGAAGCTCATGATCAAAAAATCACATAGCCAAAATATATTAAAAATAAATTGCATTTAATGAACAAAATAAAAGGGAAAATGATTTTTTAAATTGTTTTTTAAGTGAAAATAAATGGCAAAATAGCAAACTATATTCAAAGTATAAAAAAAAATTAAAAGAGACCAAAGAAAAGTCAGAAGTGATCCCAAATATTTTTATAAAATTTTTGGTAATTTTTTTAAAACAGAAAATAATTTTTAAACTAATTAAAATCACTCAAATATGTAAAAGAAAGATAAAAAATAGTAGAAGTTAAAATAAAATTCTAGGAAAATTTCAGAAAGTCAGAAATAGGGGAAATGATTTTTATGAAATTTTTTTAGAATTTAAAAATACCAAAGAGTATTTTTAAATAATTATAAACAAGTCAAAATAAAGGAAACATTATAAAAAATATCAAATCTGAAAATAAAATCATGAGAAAAGTAAAAATTAGAAAGAGAATATTTGTAAATATTTTTGTGAATTGTTTCATAATTTTTGAGTCAGAAATGAATTTTCTATGATTTTTTGAAGTTTGGTGTAAAAAATAGAAAATAAAATAAAGTTAAAAAAAATGTGGACCATGGGATGAGAGTCAAAACATGCTAGTAATCAGATCTAAAGGATCAGGAACATTGTGCATATCATGGTCAACTTTGGAAATTACACCGGATCACCTTTTAATAATTAAAACAACTAAAATTCGAGCGCGTTGGATGGAGTCTGACTAATGGAGGTAATCAGATTCAAGGGCTCTCAAAACGTGCATATGATAAAGCAAACACACTAGATTGAATTCAAAAAAATTACATGTCACGCCTTTATTGGTTGAAGCACGACACGTAGGTCGTCTTTAACCTCCGGACGCCCTAGATTGGAGTTCCCCAAACTGTAAAATTAGAGGACCAGACGATTCTAATGGTACCCTCGCGTCAATTTTATATAAACTGAGCAAGGCTTTAATTGAGAAAAAGCAGAAATAATAACGAGCACAAAATTATGGAATATCTCACTCAAATCTTAATGAAATCACAATTTGTAAAAAGCATGAGAATCAGAAGGATGAAGAGAGTAGATTAGTCTTTTATTTGGATTGATTTTACTAGGAAATCTACCTAAAAGAAGTAGAAAAAAGTGGATCTGAAACTGGACTTCTGTAGATCAATATAGGTCACAATTCTTGAAGGTAAGAGTATGGTTAGCTTTAGAGAAGTTCAATGGAGTTAACTGAATGGAGCTTTTAGTATTTTAGAGTGAGAATGAAAGAAATTAGAAATTCAAATTCAGAGTTCGTGTCGGATCTGAACAGGGGTCAATTGGCTATCAAAATCTTGTGAAAATAGGTGGAATATGCATCTTATTTATAGGAGAGGATGAGGCAATGCTTAAGCGTGCGAATAAGAGAGTAATTGGGTGAATTCGTATGAATCTGAAGCATGAATAATGTGTGACTTGCTTAGCATCAAAACATAGACAAATCCTATGTTTTATGATGTTAAATTCTTTTTGAAAGTTTCTAAACATGATTAGAAGCAAAAACGCGTGAAAACATTGTGTTTAGAGGGCAAAATATGGATTTCAAATTCGGACTTTGGAAAAAACTTCAGTTTCAAGGTACCAACTTTGAATCCATGGTGTTCATAGCTCAAGGGGTCTTAGGGCATAATTCTTGAAGCATTTAAAATATAAGGTCACCATCTTTGAAATGTTCCAAGAATGAGATCAAATGGATGCTTAGGCTAAGAGTTTTGATGAGTCAAAGTTGAGAAAAAGATGCTGACTTTTTGTACTTAGAAAAATTCTATGTTTTTCTTCAAAAGTGACCTATAGTATTTTAATTCCAAACAAGGCCTTCCTGCAAAATATTTCTTTGATAAATGATGCTAGATTTAAGTAGACTAACAAAAGAGAATTATGAAACTTGAATCACTCAAAAATACCAAATATTGAAAAATTTATGGCCTTGTGAAATTAGTGAAAATCCATGAGGTGATCTATAATCTTTTGAGTTCTTAGGGTATCTTCCACCCATTTTAAAGTCTTGTACATAAAATAAGAGTTTAAGTTCACATTCTTAAGATCATTATGGAAAAATCATTGGCTCAAGGAGATAAAAATTGACCAAGTTATGATCTTTTGAAGTCACATAAAGGGAATTTGATAGCATCTCTAGAGGACTTGTAATCTTTCATCATCATTAGGTATCTTCCATACAAAATTTGCTTGAAACTTTTGTAGTGATTGATTGATGACCCTTTAAAGAGAAGCATGTATTTGGAATCACTCAAAAATCTCAAAAGATGAGCAAGATATAGCCCTTATAAGTTCAAAACCCTAGCTCCTAAAGCACCAAAATGACTTGGAAACCCCTTTCAATTTCGACAATCTTTCTTGCACAATCACTTTTTCCATGTGAATGGAAATTGTTGTGGATGATAATAAGAAACCATAGCAACAATAACCACTTCCAAATATTAAGAATTGAGAGAGTTATGCACTTGTGATCAAGGAATCAAGGTCTTGTCCAATTAGGTCAAAATTCTCCAATTAATTCTTGCATTTTTTTACTTCTTTTGACAAATTGAGGTACGATGAATCATAGTAGACCTTTTCATGATATTACTTTAAAGCATCCTCAATGATGAAGCTTGAATCTCAATGAAGCTTTGTTGAAGAAGGCATGGAAATAAACTCATGAACCTATGAATTCCCCTGATGAAATGTATTGTTCCCTCACCTATAAGATCATCATTTAGAGCAAACATTCATTGTATTTGTTAGTTAAAGGTTAATCAACACAAGACATATATGATCACAATATACAAATCAATGTGCTTGGTGATACCCCATGAGAAAACCTAAATATAAGTAGAACAACCAAAACCCTAGTGTGATATTGATAGGATTGAGTTGATATGAGACGATAGAGGAATCTTAGGGGGAAAATTGGGGTACAACAGCTGCCCTTATTTAAGTGTCTTCTATCCGGAGATACGAAGGTTAAAATATTCGTGTCGACGCAATTGAAGATACTTAAATATAAAACAAACCATATTTTTGGCCCTAAGATGCCATGCAATGCATATGATTGTGCATGAAAACAAACAAATCCAAAGGTGACACAGGACACCACTGGGGAAACAGAAAATAAAATAAAGGATCAAAAGAAAATTTTACCAGGACAACAAATCACTGGTGAACAGAAGACTCAACTCTACCGGTGTAAAGCCCAAGGAGGAGATAAAACATCATCAACTTAAATATTGAGGAGAAAAGTAAAGGATGACAACGATTGACAGATAACTGCGAACTATCCACTCACCGAGAAGATAACAAAAAAGTAACGTCGACTCATAGGGAAAATAAATGGTAAGATAATATCGATAAATACCAAAATTAAGGTGGGTAACAAAATATTGGCATCATTACTTATGACTGGAAACAAATGAACTTCTTTAAAGCAAAGTGAATCTCAATGAAGAAATGTCTCCCATAATGACGAGACTACCATTCATCGAAGTAACAAACCTCGACAACAAACTATCTCCCATAATGATGAGACTACCATCCATTGGAGTAACAAATCTCAACAATGAACTATCTCCCATAAAGATGAGACTACCATCCATTAAAGTAATAAATCTCAACAGCGAACTATCTCCCATCATGACGAGACTATCATCCATTGGGGTAACAAATCTCAACAACGAACTATCTCCCATAATGAAGAGACTACCATCCATCGGAGTAACAAATCTCAACAACGAACTACCTCCCATAATGACGAGACTACCATCCATTGGAGTAAACATCTCAACAACAAACTATCTCCCATAATGACGAGACTACCATTTATCGGAGTAATAAATCTCAACAACAAACTATCTCCCATAATGACGAGACTACCATCCATTGGAGTACAAAATATAAATAACGAACTAGCTCCCATAATGACGAGACTACCATCCATTGGAGTAACAAATCTCAATAACGAATTGTCTCCCATAATGATGAGACTACCATCCATTAGAGTAACAAACATGAATCTTCTCTTGGAACTAACAAACTTACTGGGGAAGTAAATGTTGCTCAAATAAAGAGACCAGTCATCTGCTGTTATAAGAAGCCTGTTGGGAAAAGAAATATGACTTCTCTAGGGAAATGCTGATATATTCATGCTGAAGCGATAAAGTCTTCTCGTGCAAAATAAATGCACATTCTCAAACTCAGGCTTAAAGCCTACAGAAATCATGATAATGTTGTCGGGAACCACATATCTATATCAGAAATAAACCAGAGTGAAACAATCAACCAAGATAGCACCTGATGAGAAATAAACTCAAAAGGGAAACACGGACCTAACCAGACAATGAGCTGAATTAGAAGGCTAAAACAAAATTCTTCCACGAGGGATAACTCAACGGGGAAATTGAAAGTATATACACTTTCTGCTTAAGGTCGACACTCTATTGGAGAGAGGGTAACATGACTCTAAAAAATAGGGTAAAATGCCAATAAAAACATCAATGAATGCAAATGAGCAATGAATTTTAATTCAACTATGCATGATGTATGTATGAATGTATAAATGTATGAATATATCAATGTATATGCTGACAAAACAAACATACAACACTAGGAATAACAAGACAAATCCAATTTGGGTAAAGTCAACACTCGGCTAAATCATATCCAAGATTAAGATTCCATAAGAGAGTAAGCGCCAACTGAGGAAACAAATTCCTACTTTACGGCTTGAAAATAATCATATCATAATATGATAGCAATAAACTAATACAAATGCAAGGATATAACATCCTCCTCCCAGATTCACTGGGGGATATCATAAAAACTTCACTAGGGAAGACAATTCCTTATCGTGTAGACTTCTACTAGATATTATAATATTGACTTCACTAGGGCAGATGAAAACCGCATCATATCAACTGGGGATCTTGTGTTAATTTCATTGGGGAGGACAATACGACATCATTGAAAGGAGCCCAAAATACATTCTTCAATACCAAGAGCAATGATTGTGCAAATTTCTCTGGAAAGAAATTATGAAACTTCATGGGGATAACAACTTTCATAGAGAAACATTAACTCAACTTTAATTGGGGATTTAAGAAGTTAAACAATACAGTAAGAAGTCAAAATTATGGGGATTTTAAATCAAACTCGGCACTTGGCTAGAGAAAACCCAAAAAAAGTTGACAACTGTTTCAACACTTCTTAGAAAAGATACTTCCCTTGTCTAGTTGCCTGGGAAACACACAACAACAATAATGTCATTACTGCAAATGGTGACATTTTGCAAATGAATCCACCTCAACACACAAAGGGCCTTTCTTCATATTCGTGAAGACCTTACTGGGGAATCTGGGGTAGAGGCTTCAGACCATGCATAACCCGAAATCAAAATAATCATCATGGAGGAAAACAAATGAACCATGACTTGACTAGGGAAAATGGGATCACAAACCCAACACCGCACCATACATCAATTGGTATCAACTCCAACTTTTTGGGAAACACAAGGAGATCATGTGCATATCAGCAAGAGTGACTTGAGAGAACTTTACTGGGGAATATATACTTCCAAAATTTCAGAGTTCTTCCATCCTCGGAATCACTATTTTTATTTTTCTTAAGTCACAAAATCTAAAGTAAAAAGTAATTTGTAAATTCTTTTCAAAAACAATTTTGTTGTTTAATCTCTTTGATTTGAAAATTACTATCAATAATAAATGGAATCTTTGCAAGTAGAATAAAATAATAATTACAAAGAATTGGATAAAAGCTCAAATTTTATTAATAGAATGGTAGTCTGCGAATGGTGAGACCCCATAAATGATTACAAAGTTTGTAAAATGGTAATATATTGGAAAAGATAAATTGAAATACAATAACCACTATTCTCCCTAACAACTTTAAATTCCTGAGCAACGACTTTTGTTGAAGTGTGGTGAGGATCCAAGAAGATTGTTGCTTTGATGATCAAGTCTTGTCTGAGCAGTTACTTGCCAAGAAATCCATAACTTCTTCCTAGGTTGCCTTTGTGGGTTTTCAACCTAGCGGGAACACTTATTATGCATGTGTCTCTTACCTTTGCCTAAACCTCCCTTTTGGGTTTTCAACCTACCGAGACACTCTTTTTTGCCTAAGCCTCCCTTTTGGGTTTTCGACTTAGCGAGTTGTTATTTTATTTATTTAGGAGAAGTATTTCTTGAATACATCAGTGTTGTACCCCAAAATTTTCCCTCTCATATTTCCCAAGACATTGCAAGAAAAATCTCCAAGTGGCTCAAGATTGCTCAAGAGTTGGACAGTCAAGCTATCTCCTAAGGCAATCAACCTCAAATTAGGGTTTTGTGTTGCATCAAGGTCCTTGCATCCAAATGACCTCAAGTGATCCCCAATGTCCTAATATGTTCTCAAGTTCATCCATGTCAAATTTCAAGCCTTGCAGAGGAAGTTTGCTCAGTCAATTGCTCAAAGAGTCCAAAAATCGACTATGTTAGGGCAAAAGTCAACTGTGACCTACAAATAGTCAAACATCAAGATTTTTTGTCAAAATTATCATTTTTAAGGATATTTCATCATTTGATCAAGGGTTGATCATGATTCATCAAGGATTGCTCAAAATTCATCAAGACTCAAAAGTTGCTAAATTAGGGTTTTGTAGGAAAAGTCAACTCATATTTTGACCAAGCATAACTTTCTCATACTTTATGATAAATGACCCATCCAAATCTCATTTTAAAGAGGATGTAATTTCCTATAATCCATATTCATACCCCAAGATCAAGAAATGCACTCACAAGAAGTTACAAATTTGAACATTATAGGTCATTTTTGAAAGTCAACAAAAACACCTTTTTTTCCAAAGCTTATAACTTGAGCATGGAATATAAAAATGAGATTAGACCGAAAGGGTTGGTTAGAGGACATCTCAAGATTTCTAAAAAGTCCAAGAACACTTCCAAAAGTTCAAAATTGAAGAATTTATGCATTGTTGAACTTGGGCATTTTTGCAAAATTGCCAAAAGTCAACTATCCCCAAAACTTCAAATTTTGTCAAATGGGCCCATTCTTTTCCACTTGATTTGATCTTATCACACTACACACGTGTCCTAGCTTCAGCCTTGTGACCATTTATCAATTCTATTATTTAATTTGATTTTTTATTGAATTAATTCATTTTAAATCAATTTAAATCAAATAAAATCACAAAACTTGATTACATGAGATCTTTTTCTATTTTCAGGACCTAATCATGATCAATGTCATGATCAAATTCGTATCAAGCATTCCATGTGCAAAAAGATTTGATTTTTGACAAAATAGGCAAGCATTCAATGGTGGATCAAATCAAATCTCAAGACATCAATGTGCAAAGATTCAAGACCCAAAAGTTGACCTAATACATTGCAGCATACATATACAAGCTAAAGCACGCGAATTCAAGGGTTAGAGGCTGCAGAATCATCAAAAGCAAAACTCGAAAAAAGGTGAAAAAGTGTGAAACTGAAATCATCTTTGGAGGCGTTTTCAAGAGCAAATCTCAACACCATTCCATTGCTGGACAATCACTGAACCTCCTGCAATCAGAAGCAAGCTCTCACACGCTCTCAAACGCACTGTAAGCCTCACGTTTTACCGCCCTGCATTCCAAATCATAACTCCATGTTCTTGCATTTTCTTGGCAAATCTTTGGTATATTCATGATGCTTATTCAATTTATGAACTTTTGGCATTGTTTGATTGCATTTATATGAGTTGTAGCCCTGTAACCGAACCTAGGGTTTCGTAGCTTGTTTTTTGGGCATTTTATTTACAGGCAAAATTGATGCCATTGATGGACATGGACGTGATCAGGGGAGGTAGACAAGCACAACCATAGTCCTGGATTTGATTTTCATGGCCTATAATGGAATCTAGGACGCACGTACGAATTTAGCTGCAGACATGAATCCGCAGGTAAATATCCAGGGTTGAACGAGGAAGACGAAGACGTGTCTCCCTCTTAGTGGCTGGTTCAAATATTCGCGCCTTATTTTTTTGTTTCTGGCATATTATTGTTTTTTTCCATATTATAATTGTTGTCCACTATGTTAACAACTAAAGCGCGTTGGTTGAGTGGTGGAAGCGTTGTCCAATGATCAACAGGACCTGGGTTTGAGTCCCAGGTCCCCCATGCATTTGTATTATTTTTCTTCAGGTATTCTAGTACAACTCCAAGTGCGCAGCATATCATACTCCCTCACTCAGATGCTTGCCAGATGGCCCCAGGCCAGATCTGGTGGTCCAGATGTGATGTCCACCATATGTTGTAGTCAAAGTGCCACGCTGGAATCAGAAAAGTCAGTCAGTCCAATGGATTATTGGGCCTCATAATTGCTATCAAAACCTCCTTTTCCAGGCTCAAACCCTAAACTCTCTATTTTTTTATTTCTTTTAATTAATTATTGTTATTATTTATATTAACTAACCAATCAAAACCTTTTTCTTAATAAAATTAAAAATCAAAAAAATATTTTTATTTATTAAAATTAAATTTCAGCATTTTTTTGTTAATAAAATTAATTCAATTAATTTAGTTTTAATTAGGAATAACTTTGATATCTTTTTGCAATAATTAAAATTAACTTAGACAATTAGGTTTTTATTAATATTGACCAAATTCATTTTTATTTCTTTAAATATCAAAAACCCAAAAATATTATTTTTATTAATTAATTAATTAGTTTATTGATTTAATGACTAACTTATTTTAATTTCTTTTTAATTCAAAAAACAACTAAAAAATCTTTTCTTTAAATAAAGGGTCAAAACCCTAGAATGCGCCCGATTTAATTTCCCGGACGCGATCCATTTTATTTCAATATTGTATCTGTTTCCGGAATGTAATAGCTTAATAGGACGTTAACATTTTTACCGCTTTGTTTATTTTCCGCATTTTAATTTCAAGGGTTGCTTTTGGCGATGTAAATACCCGACGTCTTGTAATAGTTAGTTTAATTTCCACAATTTAATTTCCTCAACTTATAAACTGTTAGATGTTTGATAATAGGGAATGCATGACAAGATCAAATGTTTAAACCTAAAATCAACATAGATAACCATTGACATGTATAAAGACAAAATAACTAAAAAATGACACACTCGCACATGCGCACTCTTAGGGTACACCTCACTTGGTTGCCTTTGTACGCGGTCATTGAGTATATTAAGTTTTAGAGGTCGCCCTCTTGTCCATAGATCATAGTTGCCTCAAAACGGTTGCCTCGGAAAAATGATCTAAGACATTAGGGTTACCGCTAAGGCGTCCTAACATTGCTTTAGTGACCGCGTCCTACCCCCCGAACCCGAGAAATATCTCGAAAAAGGAATTTTTCTGTGCTTTTTTCCTTTCCTTGTTGGATAAAATAAAAGTCGGTGGCGACTCTTGCTTACCGCGAAATTTTGCAAAAACAAACGCAAAACGCAAACCAGCATTCTAAAAAACAGTCAGTTCTTTCCCACCGTATCACAGAACTGGAGACTCTGCTGGGGAGCTTAATAAGTGGGGTGTACCTTAGGATTAGATCATTGTGTTTTCAATTGCTTGATTTGTATGCTTTATATTTGTGGGCTTGAATCGGAGTTACTATAGATCCTAACCCGGATCTGGGGGATACCCTTTAGGTAAGTAGAAATAAACTATGAGGGAACTGTACGGTGTAGACCGATACGGTTGAAGCAGTAGCTATGTTTGTGTGCCACTTTAGATTGTACCGATATCCCTTGTGTTGAAACGAGGAGAATATGGGTCATCTAAGGGGTCATTAAGCACCAACTGACCTTAGAACTTTTAAATTGACCAACTTGGCCATAGAACAGTAGCAGTATGCTACACTCATTGAGACTAAACTCTCGCGATGATTCCGGCCGCAAGAAAAGGTTGCTAAATTGGAATTATGACCGATTGAGGGTAGTCAGTGATATTGAGATCCTCTAGAACCCGGTTACTATTTTTAGCACAGGTTTGAACCAACTGAACTGAAAGAGGGTAGTACCTAATCTCCTTGCCAGCCTGAAATCTAAGGGCTCTCTATGTGACTTGTGTGCCTTTACCATGTTTGCTATTTGTGGATACTTGTGATGTGCTTTCTATCATGACATCATGACATCATAACATTGCATACATCTTGCATTGGACTAACCTATTTCAAAGACGGGAGGGATTCATCTTTGTTCTATTTTGTAGGTCATGATGCCCATGCGTAGGAATACCATCCGGATCAACTTTGTCCAAGTTCCCATTGTGCTTAAAGAATTGATTACAAAGATGCCTGATACTACCTCCTTCATCAGGAGACATGGTTACCTTCTCAGTTTGGTCACTTCCAAATTGGACGAGCAGATGATGAGTGTTTTTGTCCAATTCTATGATCCGTTGTACCATTGCTTTACTTTTCAGGACTACCAGTTGGTTCCCACCTTAGAAGAGTTCTCTGATCTGCTCGGTATCTCTGTTCTGGAGCAGGCCCCGTTTACTGGTTGGGAGAAGATCCTTAGGCCGAAGAGATTGCTTCAGTCCTTCATATGACAAAGGATGAAGTAATGGCTAATTGGGAGACTAGAAGTGGAGCAAAGGGCTTTCTGACTAAGTTCTTGGTTGGTAAGGCTAATTATTTCTGGGATAGTCTAGACTTCAAGGCCTTCGAAGATATTCTGGCTCTTCTGATATATGTCTTGGTATTGTTTCTGAATCCTGACTCCGTTATTGATGTGAATGCAGTGAAAATCGTCATCTCTCGTAATCCTGTACCCACTCTCTTGGGTGACATTCTTCATCAGCTTTATGCCCGTACTGCCCGAAAGCGGGGAACCTTGATATGTTGTGCTCCATTATTGGCGAGGTGGTTTATTTCTCACCTCCCCAAATCAGTGCTGAAGAATAAAGAAGGCATGGGCTGGGCTTATAGGGTTATGTCTCTCTCTCATAATTACATCATATGTACTATCAAGGGTATGGACGAGGTGGCTATTATTGATCGTTGTGGGGAGTACCCCAATGTTCCATTGATAGGAACCCATGGAGGAATTTCTTACAATTCGTGCTTAGCCTTACGTCAGTTTGGGAGAGCCAGAAGAGAAGGACCTCATGAGCTGCTAATGCCTAGTATCATCTTTGATTTTCAAGGGGATAGCGACGAGCAATGCCACAGATTCATAAGGGCTTGGGATAGAGTGCACAGATCTGACCCACATGAGCTGGGTCCAAAGACTTTTCTTCCAATGGAGCCATATCTCAGATGGGTCTGTATCCGTGCCCAGAAGTTGGGTATGCCATATGAAGCCGTCCTACCTATCATTGTTGAAGTTGCTAATGAAGAGAGGGTTCTTCCTACCATCCTCCATCCTTACATGCCCACTGACATTGGGGCACTAAAAAGGTCTTGGATGCAATTGAGAGAAGAACGGGATGCTTATCGAGAAAAGTTTAACGAGCAAGAGCAGAAGATCTAGAAGTTGACTAGACAGTTGGAGAACGAGCGTATTCTCAATGACTATGTCCGCACCAACAAGAAGAGACCATGGGAGCACTGATTGTCCTTTGATTATTTCCTTTCCAGTTTTTATTTACTTTTCAGTATTTCCTTTCTTGTAACGCCTTGAGGGCAATTTGTTGAACAATTTGAATTTCAAGTTAATCTAATAAAAGTGTGTTTCATTTCTTGTTTACGAATTTGAATCTCCCGATTGTCTTTGAAATCATATCATACGCATTTCATCCCATGCAATTCATAACAGGTACTCATTACAGGTCTCTTATCTTCTTCGCTGTTTATTTCAGCACTCATCATGTCTGTTGAACCATCAACTGAGCAAGCAATCAAGGCCCTACAGGCCCAGAATGCCTAATTCCAAGAGTTGTTCATGAATCTCGCTAAGGTTCAGCAAGATCTGAAGACCCTAATTCTGAAAGAGAAGAAGAAGAAGAAGAAGAAGAAGAAGAAGAGGACAGTCTTGTTTAACACAGGTCACAGGTTTGGAAACAAGCTACGGGATGAAGTTAATTTGACCATCTCATCTGGAGGGAAAGACAGTCAAGAGGAAAGAAGGGCTCATAGCCCCGTGGTCTCAAACAACGAGACGGATTTCGACAAAGACCAGTATCCTCCTGCTGAGGATAGATACAAACAATTGGAAGACCGGTTGAGTGCGATGGAAGTTCAGAAAGTGCCTGGTCTGGACTTTGGTGATCTGGGTCTATCATCTGGGGTAGTGATTCCCCATAAGTTCAAGGCACCAGCCTTTGCTAAGTATGACGGAGTTTCTTGTCCAAAGTTGTACCTCCGGTCATATGTAAGGAAGATTCAGCCGTACACCGCTGATAAGAACCTATGGATCCACTTCTTTCAAGACAGTCTCTCAGGGACTCAGCTTGAATGGTTTTACCAGTTGGACGGAGCCAGTATCAGCAGTTGGGAGGATTTGGCTACTACTTTCTACAGGCAGTACCAATACAACTCCGACCTCGCTCCCACGCGTACCCAACTCCAGGGTATGTCAATGGGAACGGGTGAAGGTTTCAAAGATTATGCTCAGAAGTGGAGGGACCTCGCCGGAAGAGTGCAACCACCCTTGGCTGATCGGGAGCTTATGGATATGTTTCTAGGGACCTTGTCTGGTCCATTTTTCAACCACCTGATTGGAAGCTCTTCGTCTGGGTTTACAGAGCTAATTATGACCGGTGAGAGGATTGAGGCTGGTAAGATACAAAAGGGTGCTTCATCAAGTACCGAGAAAAAGCCTTTTAAGAAAGAGTCCAGTGTTTTCTATAGTTCGAAAAACAAGAATAGACCTGAACATCGCCAAGCTGTTAATGCGATTGTTATTTCAAGACCTGTTGGTGCTCCTCAGCACAACAATCAACAAAAAGCCGAGAGACCTCGAAGGCAATTCACCCAGCTCAACATGACCTTTGTCTCAGATTCTGCCACAGTTATTAAAGACCAATCTAGTGATTCCAAGGGAAGCCCCGAAGAATCCAAATACAACATCACCGAAGTACAACCCTAATGCCCGCTGTGCTTTTCACTCTGATAGCCCGAGGCATAATACAAATGATTGTTGGTCTTTGAAGAACAAAATACAGGACTTAATTGATGCTAAGGAAATTGAGTTCGAGGCGCCCGAAAGACCTAATGTTGTGACTGCTCCTATGCCCAAGCATGGAGTGAATGCTATAGATGAAGACTTGTTTGTGGTTTCTGTGAACGACATTGTTACCCCTTTCATGACTGTGAAGAAGAACCTTTTGCTAGCCGATTTATTTCTTGGCTGTGACGAAGGTTGTTGTATGTGTTCTGCCCTACCAACTGGTTGCTCACTTTTGAAATCAGGTGTCTAACGCCTGATGGATAGTAAAGAAATTCTGTTTGAAAAGACTGTTGTTCCCTTAGTTCATACTAAAGAAGTTTCTATTATTACCATTTTCGACGATTCTTCCAAGGCTTCCTCGAGAAAGCCTGTTAGAATTACATCTGTTCCAAGAATCGCACCTTTGACCATCACTGTTCCTGGGCCTATCCCCTACACCTCTGATAAAGCTGTCCCTTGGCATTACGGGGCTGATGTTTATTTTCATGGAGTTAAACAAGAGTTAGATGCTGATACTGACGTCAGCAATATTGTTGGACCTGCTAAAGTCACCCGCAACGGAAGACTTTTCTCACCTGATATCTCTCCACCAACTGCCCGAAAACCTGTTGTTATCACACCTGCCAGTGTACCTGCTACTATTCCTGTTCAAGTTCCTATTCTTACCCCTATCGCCGAGTCACCTGACACTCAGGGCAAGGGGACCACCAGTGAGCCTGCCCAGACGGAGGCACCAAAGACAATTACTGTTGAAGCTTCTAGACAAGATATGGAAGAGATTCTGAAAATCATCAAAAAGAGTGGCTACAATATAGTTGAACAGCTGGGGCAAACCCCGTCCAAAATTTCTATGTTGTCACTGTTGCTATTCTCAGAGGCCCATTCCAAGGCTCTGATTACATTTCTGAAGACTGCACACATACCACAAGAGACATCAGCTGACCAGTTTAAAGATTGTGTGGCCAATCTGACTGTTGATAATGGGTTGGGTTTCTCTGACGCCGACTTGACTGCTAAGGGGAAGAATCACAATGATGCCCTGCATGTCTCCATTGAATGCAGGGGCACTACTCTAGCTCATGTATTGGTGGATACTGGTTCCTCATTGAATGTTTTACCTAAGAAAGCTCTAGACCGGTTGGACTGTGAAGGGTTGGAGCTGAAACCAAGTAACATTGTTGTTAGGGCCTTTGATGGGTCTAAGAGAATGGTGCATGGAGAAATGGATATTCCGATTAAGGTTGGTTCTCAGGTTTTCAACTCTACATTCTACGTGATGGACATTCGGCCATCTTATTCTTGTTTGCTGGGTCGTCCATGGATCCATAAAGATGGGGCCGTAACCTCAACGCTCCACCAGAAGCTGAAGTACCCAGTAAAAGGGAAGATTGTGACAGTACAAGGAGAGGAAGAGTACATGGTGAGCCACCTCAACTCTTTCCGATATGTAGAGATGGATGGGGAGTTCATTGAGACCCCATTTCAGCATTTTAAAGAGGTTCCCCAAACGCTAGCGTCAACTGAGACTATTGTTAAAGATTCTTCTATGAAGATGGCTTCCTTTAAGGATGCCCAGGTTGTTATCAAGAAAGAAGCTTAAAAGGATTTTCGGAATGCACGGATCGGAAGGCCTCCTGTGTTCATCAGCAACTCGGGAGTGAATGCCATTGAAGACGATGTGGAAGAGTCTGAGTTCGACAGCTGGATCTATCATACGACCGACGGTAGACCAAGCAACTGGGCAGCAAAGGACTTCATTCCTATTTCTTTTGTTACCCAGTAATGAAACTTTTTGTTTTGAATTTGTAACAGACAATATTTTAAACTTTATGGCCCGGTGTCTTACCCGGGGCACTGTGGTTTCATTTGTGAGGGCTTTATGTGTGTCATTTTCATATATCATTAATAAAAGCATTGGACGTTTCTTGCATTTCAAATCTTGCGCTCCTTGTTTTTCTTTTATTATATGTTGCAAAACAACTATTTTACACACACTCACGTATACAGGTCTACATCCACTCTGGATCTCACTAGTAAAGACTCTGCTACTGCTAGTTATGACTTCAAAAGTCTGATCAACTTAGTCGAAGACGAAGGTGAAGATGATTGCGAAGTGCCCGGTGAACTTGCAAGATTGTTACTTCAGGAAGAGAGGGATATACAACCACATGAAGAGCCGGTGGAGTCAGTGAACCTGGGTACAGAAGAGGACAAGAAAGAGGTCAAGATCGGTGCAAATCTGGAGCTTAGTGTGAAACAGCGGTTGATTCAGATGCTACGTGACTATGTTGAGATCTTTGCCTGGTCTTACGAAGATATGCCTGGGTTGGATACTGATATTGTCGTTCATCGCCTGCCTACCAAGGAAGACTGTCCTCCAGTGAAACAGAAGGTCCGTCGAATACGCCCAGAGATGTTTGAGAAAATCAAGGCTGAAGTTATGAAACAGTTTGACGCCGGTTTTCTAGCAGTTACTTCTTACCCTCAGTGGGTTGCCAACGTGGTTCCAGTGCCGAAGAAGGATGGTAAGGTTCGAATGTGTGTTGACTATAGAGATCTGATCAGGGCGAGTCCCAAGGATGATTTCCCTCTGCCTCATATTGACGTTCTAGTTGACAACACCGCTCAGCACAAGGTATTCTCCTTTATGGATGGTTTCTCCGGTTATAATCAGATTAAGATGGCTCCCGAAGACATGGAGAAGACAACTTTTGTTACTCAATGGGGTACTTTTTGCTACAAGGTCATGCCTTTTGGATTGAAGAATGTTGGAGCAACGTATCAGCGTGCCATGGTTGCTTTGTTTCATGACATGACCCATCATGAGATTGAGGTATACGTCGACGACGTGATTGCAAGATCTCAAACTGAGGAAGAACATCTGGACCACCTTCAGAAGTTGTTTGACAGGTTGAAGTTGTACAAGCTGAGGTTAAACCCGAACAAGTGCACCTTCGGGGTGAGATCTGGTAAGCTACTGGGTTTCTTTGTAAGCGATAAAGGTATTCAAGTGGATCCGGAAAAAGTGAAGGCTATACAGGAGATGCCAGCTCCCAGAACAGAGAAAGAAGTCAGAGGCTTTCTAGGACGTCTGAACTACATTGCTCGATTCATTTCGCACCTGACTGCTACTTCTGAACCAATCTTCAAGTTACTGAAGAAAGATCAAGTAGTACATTGGAACGATGAATGTCAGGCCGCTTTCGAAAGGATCAAAGAGTATCTCCAAGAGACACGTATTCTGATGCCTCCAGTTGAAGGGAGACCTCTGATCTTATACTTGACATTACTCGATAACTCAATGGGGTGTGTGCTGGGGCAGCATGACGAGTCTGGCCGAAAAGAGCATGCTATTTATTACCTTAGCAAAAAGTTAACCGACTGCGAGACCCGATACTCGTTGCTTGAGAAAACTTGTTGTGCTTTGGCATGGGATGCTCGCCGGCTGAGACAGTATATGCTGACTCACACTACTCTGTTGATATCAAAGATGGATCCAATCAAGTATATCTTCGAGAAGCCTGCTTTGTCCGGGAGAATAGCGAGATGGAAAATGATCTTGACTGTGTATGACATCCAGTATACGACCCAAAAGGTAATTAAGGGAAGTGTGTTGGCAGACCATTTGGCACATCAGGCAGTGGATGATTACCAGTCTATGAACTTCGAATTCCCAGACGAGAATATCATGCTGGTAACTGACTGTGAGACACCTGGACCGGATGAAGGACCTGAGGAAGGATCCCGATGGTCTATGTACTTTGATGGAGCTTTGAACATTTTGGGTAATGGAATTGGTGCCGTGATCATATCTCCTAAAGGCTCTCATACTCCGTTTACAGCCCGACTATGTTTCAACTGCACCAACAATATGGCGGAGTATGAAGCATGCATTATGGGTCTTCGAGCGGCAATTGACCTAAGGATTAAGTTCTTGAGTGTCTTCGGAGATTCCGCTCTCGTGATCAGTCAGATCAAAGGTGAGTGGGATATGAAACACCCAAATCTTATTCCTTACAAAGAGTATGTGTTGACTTTGCTTCCCCATTTCGAGGAGATAACCTTTGAACACTTCCCTAGAGAGGAGAATCAGTTGGCGGACGCGCTAGCTACGATGTCTTCTATGTTCAAGGTCAATTAGGACAACGAGGCTCCTCGGATTATCATCGAAAGGCTGGACGAACCTGCACATTGCTGTGATATTGAGACTGAAGAGGTAGTAGATAAACCCTGGTTTCATGAGGTGAAGAGGTATCTTGAAGCTCAAGAATACCCCCGAGGGTGCATCTGTCAATGACAAGAAGTTTCTGAGAAGGTTCGCAGCGAAGTTCTTCATCAGCAATGGTATCCTTTACAAGCGAAACCATGATTCGACCTTACTGCGTTGTGTGGATAAGAATAAAGCAGAAAGGGTCATGGCGGAGTTACATGAAGGTACTTTCAGAACTCATTCCAGTGGACACACCATGGCAAAGAAAATCCTTCGGGCAGGATATTATTGGTCCACAATGGAAGCCGACTGTTATCAGCATTCTCGGACATGTCACAAGTGCCAAGTCTATGCTGATAAGGTGCACATACCTCCAGTTCCTCTGAATGTCTTGACGGCACCTTGGCCTTTTGCAATGTGGGGCATTGATATGATCGGTGAGATCAGACCTACGGCATCCAACAGGCATCGTTTCAGCTTGGTGGCTATTGATTACTTTACGAAGTGGGTTGAAGCAGCTTCCTTTGCTACAGTAACCAAGAACATCGTGGCACGGTTCATTCAGCATAATCTGATCTGTCGATATGGTGTACCAGAGAGGATCATTACGGATAATGGTACCAATCTCAACAATAAGATGATCACTGAGCTCTGCGAACAGTTCAAGATACAACATCATAACTCTTCTCCCTACCGGCCGAAGATGAATGGGGCTGTCGAAGCGGCTAATAAGAACATTAAGAAGATTGTGCAGAAGATGACAGTGACATACAAAGACTGGCACGGGATGTTACCATTTGCTCTTCATGGGTACCGTACCTCAGCGCGGACGTCAACAGGGGAAACACCATATTCCTTGGTATATGGTATGGAGGTTTTCTTGCCCATCGAAGTTCAGATACCCTCTCTTCGGATTATGAAGGATGCAGGTTTAAGCGAAGATGACTGGATTCAGACCCGACTTGATCAGCTGAACTTAATCGACGAAAAGAGACTTACTGCTATTTGTCATGGTCAGACGTATCAAAAACGGATGATCAAGGCATTTAACAAGAAAGTTAGACGACAAGAGTATCAAGTTGGGGATCTGGTAATCAAGCGCATTATCTTACCTCAAGGTGATCCCAGGGGCAAATGGACCCCTACTTACGAAGGGCCATTTATGGTTAAGAACATTTTCTCAGGCGGAGCTATGATTTTAACCACCATGGATGGTGACGACCTTCCTCACCCCGTCAATGCAGACATAGTGAAAAGATACTACGCATAATCAAAGACCCGCTAGGATGACTGGCCTAGGCAAAAATAAGGGCTTCCCGGTGAACCAAAAGGGTTCGGGCAAAAATAAGGGATGAAAATGAAAAAATCTGTACACCCGGCAAGTCGAAAACCTGAAAAGGCGGCTTGGGCAAAAAGGGGTATCCCGATGGACTGAAAACCCGAAAGGGCGGTCCAGGCAAAAATTAGGGATCAAAGTGTAACACTATGTCTCATTGGATCACCTTGCAACCAGACTTCGGTATCGACTATCAAGCTCGGACGACACTAATCAATCTGATCTACCTTCAACCAATAGCAAAGTGATGAGATGCTCGAGGACATAAAGGAAATAGCAGAGTTGGAACCCAGTGGGATTATTCACATAGCTGTTTTGTTTTCTTTTCACAAATTGTATAAATTCTATTTGTTCGGTGGTGTTCTCTTACTAGGACGTCAGCCTCTTGTACAAAAACGCATATTTACAGGCCAAACTTCAAAATCAATACAAATTCATTTTCAGACGAATTTCAAACTGTTTTCCTTTATGTGTTTTGTGTTGCAAAGAACGTCCAATGTTCATTTTTTATATATGAATTTGACATTAATTGCTGCTCATAAATATTTACATGTGAAGCAAAGACGATTACGGGTAACATCAGAAATAGGGGCAATAAGAATTGTCCAAACTATACAGTTGTTCTGTCCACCAGGTACAAAGGTAAATTCAGCTGAAGAATATGGCTAAGATACCTTCACTCCCCACAGAGTAAGGCAATAATTGTGGCTCTCTCCCAGCTGAGACTTGCAACTATGAACAAATCAGCAATGCTCTCCCCAAGCAGAGTTGATCTACCATCAGCACTAAAAAGGTTCGATATCCCCGACAGTCTTAATATTCCCTGGCAGAGTATAAGAATGTTCCCCGGCAGAATACAAGATACCCCCAGTGGAGTTAAAATTTTCCCAGCGCAATCTGAAAAAGCTTCCCCAACGGAGTTGAAGAATCATCCTCAGTAGACTCTGGAAGTTTATCCCCAGCGGAGTACAAAATAAATCTCCCCAGCATAATTCAAAGGATTATCCCCATTAAAGCCTAACAGGATCATTCCCAGCATAATTCAAAGGATTATCCCCATTAAAGCCTAACAGGGTTGTCCCCAGCAAGTCGCAATTGAAAGATCATCCCCAGCGAAGTTCTTTCCTTTCACAAACAGGAATTCAATCCTCAACGGGTTCAATATCACCAGCAACAATAATTCATCTCGACGGAATTTATCAGAGGAATCCTCAACAAAGCATCTCTTCCCCACAGAGTAATCTCCTCATCAGTTTATTCCCCAACAGAATTATCTTCTCCTACAGGTTTATTCTCGCAATCATCTTCGGTTGCCATCCCCAGCGAAAACGAGGAATTCAACTCTATTCTCCAGCAGCTATCCAGGATTTATTTTCTACGGCTAAAACATTATATTTCCATACATCATGATACAGCCATATACGCATCATATAATGCAATCTCATTTATTTTGAGAACATCATTGCTTGATCCATATCATGCATTGCATATAACTGACCTTTACCTTTCAGGAAAGATGCAGTTAAGTTCTCAGCTAATCCAAGACCTCCTCTGGTTCAGTTAGATCGCTGCGAAGATCTCCCTGATTCGTATTCCAGTTAAAGTTATTCCAAGACTTTCGTCTAGTCCAGTTAAATCGATTCGAAGATTTTTCTGATGCCGATCCAGTCAAAGTTAATCAAAGACCTCCTCTGGTTCATTCAGATCAATGTGGAGATCTCCCTGATTCGTATTCCAGTTGAAGTTATCCCAAGACTTTCGTCTGGTCCAGTTAAATCGATTTGAAGATTTTTCTGATGTCGATCCAGTCAAAGTTAATCCAAGACCTCCTCTGGTTCAGTTAGATCAACGCGAAGATCTCCCTGATTCGTATTCCAGTTGAAGTTATTCCAAGACTTTTGTCTGGTCCAGTAAAATCGATTCGAAGATTTTTCTGATGCCGATCCCGTCAAAGTTAATCCAAGACCTCCTCTGGTTCAGTCAGATCGCCGCGAAGATCTCCCTGATTCGTATTCCAGTTGAAGTTATTCCAAGACTTTTGTCTGGTCTAGTTAAATCGATTCGAAGATTTTTCTAATGTCGATCCAGTCAAAGTTAATCCAAGACCTCCTCTGGTTCAGTCAGATCGCCGCGAAGATCTTCCTGATTCGTATTCCAGTTGAAGTTATTCCAAGACTTTTGTCTGGTCCAATTAAATCGATTCGAAGATTTTTCTGATGCCGATCAAGTCAAAGTTAATCCAAGACCTCCTCTGGTTCAGTTAGATCACCGCGAAGATCTCCCTGATTCGTATTCCAGTTGAAGTTATTCCAAGACTTTTGTCTGGTCCAGTTAAATCGATTCGAAGATTTTTCTGATGCCGATCCAGTCAAAGTTAATCCAAGACCTCCTCTGGTTCAGTTAGATCGCCGCGAAGATTTCCCTGGTTCGTATTCCAGTTGAAGTTATTCCAGGACTTTTTTTTGGTCCAGTTAAATCGATTCGAAGATTTTTCTGATGCCAATCCAGTCAAAGTTAATCCAAGACCTCCTCTGGTTCAGTCAGATCAACGATAAGATCTCCCTGATTCGTATTCCAACCGAAGTTCAGACCACCTATCAACAGTCTTCAAATGGCATCTGTAACCCCATCCCCGACATCACAAGGCTGTTACCACTTCATGCGAGTGCAAATTTCTGGGCACTCTAGTGTTCAATCATCTTCCACCCTCGGATCACGAAAGGCCCGAAAGCCAATCTACATCCTCAGGTTTAAGAAAATTGAACAGGGGCAGTTGTTGTACCCCAAAATTTTCCCTCTCATATTTCCCAAGACATTGCAAGAAAAATCTCCAAGTGGCTCAAGATTGCTCAAGAGTTGGACAGTCAAGCTATCTTCTAAGGCAGTCAACCTCAAATTAGGGTTTTGTGTTGCATCAAGGTCCTTGCATCCAAATGACCTCAAGTGCTCCCCAATGTCCTAATATGTTCTCAAGTTCATCCATGTCAAATTTCAAGCCTTGCAGAGGAAGTTTGCTCAGTCAATTGCTCAAAGAGTCCAAAAATCGACTGTGCTAGGGCAAAAGTCAATTGTGACCTACAAATAGTCAAACCTCAATATTTTTTGTCAACATTCTCATTTTGAAGTATATTTCATCATTTGATCAAGGGTCGATCATGATTCATCAAGGATTGCTCAAAATTCATCAAGACTCAAAAGTTGCTAAATTAGGGTTTTGCAGGAAACGTCAACTCAACTTTGACCAAGCATAACTTTCTCATACTTTATGAGAAATGACCCATCCAAAGCTCATTTTAAATAGGATGAAATTTCCTACAATCCATCTTCATACCCCAAGATCAAGAAATGCACTCACAAGAAGTTACAAATTTGAACATTATAGGTCATTTTTGAAAGTCAACAAAAACACATTTTTTCCAAAGTTTATAACTTGAGCATGGAATATCAAAATGAGATGAGACCAAAAGGGTTGGTTATAGGACATCTCATGCTTTATAAAAAGTCCAAGAACACTTCCAAAAGTTCAAAATTGAAGAAGTTATGCATTGTTGAAGTTGGGCATTTTTGCAAAATTGCCAAAAGTCAACTATCCCCAAAACATCAAATTTTGTCAAATGGGCCCATTCTTTTCGACTTGATTTGATCTTATCACACTACACACGTGTCCTATATTCATCCTTGTGACCATTTATCAATTTTATCATTTGATTTGATTTTTTATTGAATTAATTCATTTTAAATCAATTTAAATCAAATAAAATCACAAAACTTGATTACATGAGATCTTTTTCTATTTTCAGGACCTAATCATCATCAATGTCATGATCAAATTCGTATCAAGCATTCCGTGTGCAAAAATATTGGATTTTGGACAAAGTAGGCAAGCTTTCAATGGTGGATCAAATCAAATCTCAAGACATCAATGTGCAAAGATTCAAGACCCAAAAGTTGACCTAATACATTGCAGCATACATATACAAGCTAAAACACACGAATTCAAGGGTTAGAGGCTGCAGAATCATCAAAAGCAAAACTTGAAAAAAGGTGAAAAGTGTGAAACTGAAATCATCTTTGGAGGCGTTTTCAAGGGAAAATCTCAACACCATTCCATTGCTGGACAATCACTGAACCTCCTGCAATCAGAAGCAAGCTCTCACACGCTATCAAATGCACTGTAAGCCTCACGTTTTACCGCCCTGCATTCCAAATCGTAACTCCATGTTCTTGCGTTTTCTTGGAAAATCTTTGGTATATTCATGATGCTTATTCAATTTCTGAACTTTTGGCATTATTTGATTGCATTTATATGAGTTGTAGCCCTGTAACCGAACCTAGGGTTTCGTAGCTTGTTTTTTGGGCATTTTATTTACAGGAAAAATTGATGCCATTGATGGACATAGACGTGATCAGGGGAGGTAGACAAGCACAACCATAGTCCTGGATTTAATTTTCATGGCCTAGAATGGAATCTAGGACGCACATACGAATTTAGCTGCGGACATGAATCCGCGGGTAAATATCCAGGGTTGAACGAGGAAGACGAAGACGTGTCCCCCTCTTAGTGGCTGGTTCAAATATTTGCGCCTTATTTTTTTTGTTTCTGGCATATTATTGTTTTTTCCATATTATAATTGTTGTCCACTATGTTAACAACTAAAGCGCGTTGGTTGAGTGGTGGAAGCATTATCCAATGATCAACAGGACCTGGGTTCGAATCCCAGGTCCCCCATGCATTTGTATTATTTTTCTTCAGGTATTCCAGTACAACACCAAGCGCGCAGCATATCATACTCCCTCACTCAGATGCTTGCCAGATGGCCCCAGGCCAGATCTGGTGGTCCAGATGTGATGTCCACCATATGCTCTAGTCAAAGTGCCACGCTGGAATCAGAAAAGTCAGCCAGTCCAATGGATTATTGGGCCTCAGAATTGCTATCAAAATCTCCTTTTCCAGGCCCAAACCCTAAACTCTCTCTATTTTTTTATATTTCTTTTAATTAATTATTGTTATTATTTTTATATTAACTAACCAATCAAAACCTTTTTCTTAATAAAATTAAAAAGCAAAAAAATATTTTTATTTATTAAAATTGAATTTCTGCATTTTTTTGTTAATAAAATGAATTCAATTAATTTAGTTTTAATTAGGAATAACTTTCATATCTTTTTGCAATAATTAAAATTAACTTAGACAATTAGGTTTTTATTAATATTGACCAAATTTATTTTTATTTCTTTAAATATCAAAAACCCAAAAATATTATTTTTATTAATTAATTAATTAGTTTATTGATATGATGACTAACTTAGTTTAATTTCTTTTTAATTCAAAAAACAACCAAAAAAATCTTTTCTTTAAATAAAGGGTCAAAACCCTAGAATGCGCCCGATTTAATTTCCCGCACGCGATCCATTTTATTTCAATATTGTATCTATTTCCGGAATGTAATAGCTTAATAGGACGTTAACATTTTTACCGCTTTATTTATTTTCCGCATTTTAATTTCAAGGGTTGCTTTTGGCGATGTAAATACCCGACACCTTGTAATAGTTAGTTTAATTTCCGCAATTTAATTTCCGCAACTTATAAACTGTTAGATGTTTGATAATAGGGAATGCATGACAAGATCAAATGTTTAAACCTAAAATCAACATAGATAACCATTGACATGTACAAAGACAAAATAACTGAAAAATGACACACTCGCACATGCGCACTCTTAGGGTACACCTCACTTGGTTGCCTTCGTACGTGGTCATTGAGTATAGGAAGTTTTAGAGGTCGCCCTCTTGTCCAAAGATCATAGTTTCCTCAAAACGGTTGCCTCGGAAAATGATCTAAGACATTAGGGTTACCGCTAAGGCGTCCTAACATTGCTTTAGTGACCGCACGTCCCTTAATCGAGTTGACCCTTAAAACTCCAATGACGGTGCTACCTACTCATCAATAGTGGCATAGCATTGTCTAAAGGACATTAGCACAGATTGATTCCTTTTTCGAGTAGGTAGATGGTTCTTAAGTACTTGCTCTTTCAAAATAAAACAAATTTTTGCACTTACACTCCTTTCAAAACAAAAACTTTTTCAAACCCACAAGCACAAAGAAAAGCAATTTTGAAAACAATATGAGCAAGTACCTAAGAGCCCGTGGATAACCACGGATAGAAAGGGTGCTAACACCTTCCATTTCTATAATCTACCCCTCGAACCCGAGAAATATCTTGAAAAAGGAATTTTTTTGGTGCTTTTTTCCTTTCCTTGTTGGATAAAATAAAAGTCGGTGGCGACTCTTGCTTACCGCGACATTTTGCAAAAACAAACGTAAAACGCAAACCAGCATTCTAAAAAACGGTCAGTTTTTTCCCACCGTATCACAATCAGCATTCAAAAGAGGTGGGAACTCCTCGCCATTCATAGTTTCAAGAATTAATGCACCGCCGGAGAAGGATTTCTTGACAACATATGTGACTTTAAAATTGGGAGTCCACTTGCCCTTAGAATCATTGTTAAAAGACATGATTTTTCTGAGCATGAGGTCACCTTCTCTGAATTCACGAGGCTTGACCTTCTTATCAAAAGCTTTATTCATTCTCTTCGGGTATAATTGACCATGACACAAGGCCTTCATTCTCTTTTCGTCAATCAAATTCAATTGGTCAAACCTACTCTGGACCTATTCAGCCTCTGACAATTTGGTTTCCATTATCACACGTAGAGAGGGGATCGCAACCTCGACGGGGAGCACTGCTTCCATACCATACATAAGAGAGAATGGGGTTGCTCCGGTTGAAGTGTGGACGGATGTACGATATCCATGCAAAGCAAAAGGGAGCGTCTCATGCCAATCTTTATAGGTAACAACCATTTTCTGGATGTTCTTCTTGATGTTTTTATTAGCAGCTTCAACAACCCCATTTATCTTTGGCCTGTAAGGAGATTAATTGTAATGGACAATCTTGAATTCTTCACAAAGTTCTGTCATCATCTTGTTATTCAGATACGAGCCATTGTCGATGATAATCCTGCTTGACACACCATACCGACATATAATATTATTCTTGATAAAGCGTACTACCACCTGCTTAGTAACATTAGCATATGAAGATGCTTCCACCCATTTGGTGAAGTAGTCAATTGCTACCAAGAAATAACGATTTCTGTAACACCCCATTTCTACCCGGCGGATAATAATAAAATCAGAGTTCAACATAAATAGGATGCCACATTTTCAACTTAAATTCAAACTTCATTTAATCACATATAAAACAGATACATAGCACTTAACTCGAATGAACCGATAACGACTTGATTTATTCATTAACATCAAACAACTTTTATATTGTTAAGCAGCGGAATCTACATACTCAACTTCAATTCACTTAACGTCTTTAATAAAATAAAACAACTTCAAGACAACAATTACTTCATGTAAACAACTGAAAGATTCAGCAACATAAATAATAATCAACAACTAAACATCAAGCATTCAACCCCCCGAGTGCTACGTATCAGAGCAACGACACCGACTCGAACTGACAAAGGTACAACTATTCTTTTTGATTACCTGCACGTTACCAACAGAGGGCAACATTCAAACAGTAAGGGATGAGATTTTCAAATCGTATAAGTGAGCGCATGATAAATCATATATTAGAATTCAGGAATATAAAACCATCACATTGCGACATCAACATTGTCATGCCCTTCACAATACATCTTTTCACAAACCTCACGTGTTTTAATCACAACTTAAATCATATCAATTCACATCATTATTAATTATGCAAGACCCGATGAGACACAACTATGAAAATGCATGTGGTACCAACAGGGCTTCAGCCCCCGTCGCCAATTTCCAATTATTAGAGGCATTCAAACAAGGCATCAGCCTTCATCGCTATTTTGCCAATCCATGCCATCACAGAGTATGCAAATGTATGTGACTCAATGAATACACCATCACATACTCACAACAATCATCATTCATCGCAAGGCATAAGCCCACATCGCCATTATTACCAGTAAATAGAGGTAATTCATCATCATCCTAAATTCTCTGCAACTTCGCATTATCAACAAAATTCACAGCAACAATCATAACAACACAACAACGACAATACAACAACAAATTAATGACAATAATTAAACAACAACTTAATAATAATTCAACAGCAATTCAACAACAGGTCAACAACCATTCAACATTTGCCATAGGCCTACAACATAATATTTCCCATAAATAGAGACAATTCAACTAAATTCATCATCACCTGCAATTTAATAATTAACTAAAACAATTATTCCGCATAATTATTCGGACAAATTGACCAAATCCTGCAAATCAATTAATTATCCACTGTTATTTTATTACTAATAACCTTATGTTACTAATCCACATCTTAGTCTCTACCTTACAGCAACTAATACAATCCACCATCTCAACCGTAATATTTTACAAACATTCCGCGTAATTATTCGGACAAACCAACTATATCCGGCTAAATAATCCTCTGCCAAAATTACTAGCATTTCTACTCGATATTATTATTACCAAACCCACACTGTTATTGCTAGTTCATACTATTCCTATTATTTCATCACTCTGCTAATGTACATCAGTTTACGAAAACAATTACTACAACTATACTAATTATTTCCAACTATGTCTTATTACTAAGGCCATTAATTTATGTTGAAACTACTAAATTAAGATTACTGACATAAAGGCTACTTCTATTAATGAATTTTATACTGATACCATATGAAAATTATATAACATATTACCACAGAAACTAGTTCTACTTGTGCCTAATAATCAGTGTCGAACGGCACTCCCTACCAACAACAACACCCAGTGCCGAACGACACTCTTCTTCCACCAAATGCCCAGTGCCAAACGGCACTCTTCTCTCTCTCAAGGCTGCCGGCCGGCATCACTCACCACTAACAAGGTGATGATCGGCACGCCTCCCCTTCTTATAATTTCCAAACTTCATGTTACTTCTCCATTTTCCTTCGATCCACATATTTTCAACAGAACAATCAATCAACAACATACAGGAATACAAAAGTTTCACCAATATTCATCACTAATTAAATCATAACATCAATTGCCATAAACAAACACAAATAGTAATAATTTACACCCTAATTCCCCACATACAATTTTTCATAAGCTCCATTATAGGATAAGAAAATCCACCCTTACCTTGGATTGACAGTTCTCTATAATTTCTGGTTGAATTTCGATTGCAATCCGTTGCTGCCATAGCTCCAAACCTTTATTCTTCTTCTTTTCTCCATGTACTGCATACTTTTCTTTCCTCTTTCTCTAAAAACCTTATTCTTCCTTTTCTCATAAAAACCTAATTCCTTATAATTTCTATTATTCTTAATGATTCCATTGGGCCTAATCTTAACACCCATACTTTTACTACCACCAACCAATAATTAAGCCCATATAATAAATCTAGTATTATTCCAATACTATTTCTACAACTTAATCAACCAAATAATCAACTAACAACATGACAACTTAAATCAATATTTCAACAATTCCAACAATTAATCCGTAAATAATTTAATTAAATAATTAATTAAATTAATGGGCGTTACAATGTCCATTCGACGCCTTGGGTTCAATCATTCCAATCATGTCAATACCCCACATAGAGAGAGAGGCCATGGGGAAGAAATAACATTGAGGAGCATTGGAGGCACATGAATTTTATCAGCATAAATATGGCACTTATTGACTTGATTATACCGAAGGAACCTTCATGGATTTCATGCATGAACATGTCTGCTTCGTGTCTATACATGCATCTGAGAAATACCATGTCATAATTTCTTTTGTACGGAACATCTTCATTGAGGAAAGAGCTGCCTGCCAACCTTCTCAATGTTTTTTTATCTTTGTTTGACGCACCAGTCGAGTATTCCTGAGTCTGGATAAAATGCTTGATATCTTAATACCAAGGTTTTTCATCTGACGTTTCCTCTGTTGCAAACACGTGACCCATCCTATCTAGAAGTCGCATTGTGATACGAGGCACATTGTTCCACGTATTTACTTGATAAATAGAAGCCAGAGTGGCCAAAGCATCCTCCATCTGATTTTCATCTCTAAGAATATGATGGAATTCAACATTATTAAAGAAAGTTAATAATCTTCTAGCATAGTCTTTGTAGGGAATCAAGTCAATGTGACAATTATCCCATTCTCCTTTAACCTGATTTATTACCAAAGTCGAATCGCCATATACATCTAGAATTTTGATTATGAGGTCTATAGCCTCCTCGAGACCCATGATACAAGCTTCATACTCTACCATGTTATTGGTACAATCAAATGCCAATCTTGCAGTAATAGGGATATACGACCCATGAGGAGTAATAATCATGGCTCTAATTGCTTTTCCATAAGCACTCATAGATCCATCAAACACCATACCCCACCGGGATTCAGTATCAGGACCTTCCTCAGGTAAAGGTTCATCGCAATCTTTTACTTTCAAATACATCACATTCTCATCAGGGAAATCATATTTAACAGACTGATAATCATCAATCGGTTGGTGAGCAAGATAATCTGCCAACACACTGCTTTTTATAGCCTTCTAAGTACGGTATCCAATATTATGTTCAGACAATAACATCTTCCAACGGGAAATTCTTCCAGTAAGAGCAGGCTTTTCAAAAATATACTTAATCGGATCCATTTTAGAAATCAACCAAGTAGTATGATTCAACATATATTACCACAACCATTTTTCCGCCCAGGCCAGAGCACAACATGTCTTTTCTAGTATAGAATAGTGTGACTCACAGTCAGTAAACTTCTTGCTGAGATAATAAATGGCATATTCTTTTCTCCCTGTTTCATCTTGTTGTCCCAAAATACAGCCCATAGAATTATATAACACTGTCAGATGCATAATCAATGGTCTTCCTTAAATAGGAGGGAGCAAGATAGAAGGTTCAAGAAGATACTCTTTAATGCTTTCAAATGCCCTTTGGCAATCATCTTTCCACACACAACCTTGATCTTTCTTTAATAACTTAAAGATCGGCTCACACATTGCTGAAATATGGGAGATAAATCGATAAATGTAATTCAAACGCCCGAGGAAGCCTCTAACTTGATTTTCAGTTCTTGGTGCAGACATTTCTTGAATTTCCTTAACTTTATCAGGATCAACTTCAATTCCTTTTTGGCTGAAAATTAAACCTAACAATTTTCCTAATTGGACACCAAAGATGCATTTATTTGGATTCAAGCGGAGACAATACTTCCTCAAACGCTGAAACAATTTCAACAAATATTTTATATACCCTTCTTCAGTTTGGGATTTGTAAATCATATCATCAACATATACTTCAATTTCCTCGTGTATCAGATCATGAAATAGGGTTTTCATAGCCCTCTGGTACGTTGCATCAGCGTTCTTCAACCCGAAGGGCATCACTCTATAACAGAATGTTCCCTAGGGTGTGATAAACTTTGTTTTTTCCATGTCCTAAGGATCCATTGTGATTTGATTATATCTGGAAAATCTATCCATGAACGAGAATATTTTGAATTTTGATGTACTATTAACCAACATATCAATATGTGGCAATGGAAAATCATATTTTGGACTAGCTTTGTTTAATTCTCTATTATCTACGCACATGCGAACTTTTCCATCTTTCTTTGATACTAGGACAATATTGGCAATCAACTGAGGGTACACTGATGTCACAAGAAAACTTGCATTAATCTTCTTTAAAACTTCTTCTTTAATTTTCACTCCCATATCAGGGTGAGTTCTTTGCAATTTCTGCTTGATTGGTGGGCATTCTGGCTTTCGCAGCAAATCATGTTCCACAATATCAGTATCCAACCCCGGCATGTCTTGGTAAGACCAAGCAAAGATATCAACATAATCTTTCAATAATTCAATCAACTTGTGTTTCACGTCGGAATGAAGCGATGCTCCAATCTTGACCTCTTTTGGATCTTCCTATGAACTCAAATTAATCATCTCCAACGGCTCTTTATACGGTTGAATGGTACTTTCCTCGCGCTCAAGCAACTGTGAAACCTCTTATGAGATTTAATCATATTCTTCTTCTTTGGCCACATATGTAGAATATTCAAAGTTTGGAGAGGGTGCAGGGCCATTGTACTCAACGAGTTTTTTAATTAATCTCCACATATGATTTATGATTGTTTTTAGAAACTGACACATATAGAAAGTGATTATGCATATTTATTTACAGTTATTATTTATTTTGAAAGGATTTTTTTAATTACCATTTTCCAAGAAAAAGCAGGGAATAAAGATACAATTTGGGAATCAAAAACAACTTTTATTAATGATTTTATAGATCAAAACAACAGGTATGCCCATACAACATTAATACTTTCACCTTGGGAAGAATGAAAGATTTTTGAAAGGATTAACAAAAAACAAATTACTTTGAAATATGAATACAAGAGGGAACATCAATAGTGATCCAATTTTGGACTCTGACTCCATGCGCCACTGTTGCAGCTGTTTTTTAAATTTGAGTCGCCACCCTTAATTTTTATCCTAATGTAATGGAGTATAAAGGAATAACCCTAAAGTTCGTAGATTCTAGGTTTGGACTCAGTTCTAGACGAGGGGAAGGTTTTAGGCACCCTTTATCTACCTTGTTCACAAGGATACTAGGTTTAGAAGCGCAATGTTTAGGAAATAGGGTTTCAAGGTTAATTAGAGGGAAATAGTTTTGATTTTAGTTAGGGAAAAAGGGTTTGAATTTTAGTTAACAGTGAAAAGGGTTTGAATTTTAGTTAACGGAACTCGCCATGATTTTTGATTGTATGCTTATGTATCCTCTTAGGAGGAATCAGAGTCTCATTTCATAGTTCTCGGTTGGTTTGTGTTTTTTATGGATTGTGAAATATATTTGAATCCTCCGCATACGTAGTCTAAGAGCGTAAATAGCGGAGTTTGTTAGACCAAGTGTGTAGTTGACTCAACTATATTCGTATTCCTTTTTCAAAAATTAATGTCGAATTAATTTATTACAAAAAATAAATTTGTGTTTGTTTGAGTATTTTTGTACGTAGAGCAAAGGAGTCTGATATAGCCTCCTCATCACGTGGCCAGATATTAGCCACTTGTCGCTTACGGATGTAGTAATTCGATGAATCGGGCGGATTTTAATATTTTGATATAAAATATTAAGTTAATTTATATAGTGAGAAATGTTTTTTTAATACGTGGTTGAGATATAATTTATTACAAATAAATAATATCATATTTTAAGTAAATTTAAAATAATTAATTATTTATAATAACAAATACTAATATAATGTTATAAAAATACAAATATTTAAATATACAAATACATAAATACAAAATAAAAATAAATAAATAAATAAATATAGAAATGAATTTATAAAAAGAAAATAATAAATAATAAATAAATTAGTTGGGGGTGCAAATTATAATATAGTATTAAAAATGGGGGGTGTAAATAGAAGGGGCTTGAATTCAGATTTTGAATTCAGGCCCAATGGTCAAGGGGGTGCAAAGCTTCTTACGTTTGGTAAGAACAAATTAAAGGGAGTGTGGATAAAAATTGGGCTTAGGCCCAAAAGCGCTTGGGAGGGGGCCTGTTTAGCAAAGGTGCAAGCAAGTGCGTGATAGCTATTGTGGGGATCATGACTCGGTTTGTTTGATTGAAATCAAACGGTTATGAGTGATGGAGCATGATAGTAAACATAAATGTGCGCGTACGAAATTTATGGCCATAATATAATTTGCTTCATCTTTGTTTTCTCTTCATTACCACTCGTTTTTCATTCTATCCCTCTGAACCTCTCTATCCTCCCACCTCTCCAACAACACTGAAACCCTAGCCCCACGTACATCGCAGCGGCATCCATTTATATTCACCATCCATCTCTCATCTCTCCCTTCTTTCTGTCTCACTTCTCTCTTCATTCTCCTTCTCCTTTCGCGTAACCCCATAAAACCTAACACGGCGAGTAACCCTCAAATCTCCGCTAGTTTAAACTTTAACCCCCGTGATTGAACCCAACGAAAACCCAATTGTACCAACGAATTAGAAGAAAACGCAAGGAGAAAAAAATCTAGGTTACCATTTCCTTCGGATCGCAACTGCTATTCGAGCTTTGTTTTGTGTTGTTCTTCTTCTAACCACTTTCTTCTTCCGTGTTTGGACAGGTATCGCAATGACGGTGGTGTGAAGGAGAAGGTAGTGACGGAAATGGCTTGGAGATTTCTCTACTGTAATAAGTTTTTCTATTTGTATCTTTTTCTTACTGTTTTCTCCGTCTTTCTCTGTAATTCTTTCTCGTTTTATAGTGATTTAGGAAGGTAATTTTTAGGAAACAAAATAAATAGTGATTATGTTTGTTTTCTAGATTTTTAGGAAAGAAATAAGTTGGTCTGTAAATGTTTTGATTAATTACAAAGCTTTGATTTTGTTTCTTATTAGGTCGATTATATATTAAGTCTGTTTTATAATTTTCATTTTTCAATTTTGTTTATGGCTATGGCTATGGCCTGATACTGGACTGGTACTTCCTCCAAAATAGGGAACGATTTGGCTATGGCCTGTAGTAATTTTGTTTCTCTGTTTAATTCTATTTCTGTTGTCACTGTATTGATTGAGTTTATGCATTAGTTTAAATAACAATGAATGTATAGATGTCCTTTGATGAAGGCAGTAATATGCATTAACCTTATTCTGGATTCGCATAGTACATGTTTGCTTGGGCCAAGCGCTTTTGGGCTTGCAAGTCCTTTTGGATTTGAAACAAAAGTGTTTCTCTTTTAATTGAATTAGGCCTAAGTTTCAATAATAAAACTGATATACTTATGAATAGGTACCTATTAATAATAGTACAATATAATATAATAATTTTTAAAATAATGATGTTAAAGTAATTATAACAACAATCATTATTAGTAATCATTTTTAAATTATGATTGGATAGCCATGATGGCAAAGCAACTGTAACAAATCAGCAAACAAAACAAACGTGAGCTATCAAATGAAATGGCCCTGCCAAAAACATGGCCCTATATTGGGCCTCAATTGTTTCAAAAATATGCACCTCTCTCTATGAAAATACACCTCTCCTAAAACAATTAAATAAAACCCTAATGGGCCATCAGATATTGATGGTCCATTTTGGATCAATACACCTCTCCTTAACTTTAAACCCTCCATAGAATATTACATAAATATAAATAATTTGATCAACAGGAAAGTAACATAATGTGATTATTTGATGGGTCAAATCTGGGGTATGACAGTTGCCCCTATTTAATTACCTTTCGATTGAATAGTGTGAGAATACATAGGTCTCACACGTTCTGATCGGAAGTTAATTAAATATTGGAAGACCCCCAAAATTATTTCGACTGATTATGAGGATACATTGTACAGTGTTACCATGAATATGAAGAGTAGGCATAGATGATGATGTATAATCTTACCAGCTTTCGAAGCAAAGTTTGTTTTAACTTAGACATGACAACGAGGATGACTCGTCAGTATCTAAAAGAGATTTATAAATTTTGCATATTTGTTGTAACCTAGGAGGTAAACAATATAAGCTTGAATAGCTGACTTACTAATGCTTGGGGACTAATATAGTAAGTTTGTGATGCAGATTTTATATATTCAACGCAACCTAGAGGATGAATAACACGGAGCTTGACAATAAATTATCGCATGTAGGCTAACATAATGAATTATGTCACCGAGAAAGATAACTTACTATTGCTTCGAGACTAACGCAATGAGCCAAAGATTTTTGCATACCTACCATAGTCTAGAGGATAGATATTACAAGCTTAAAACTAAATACTTGGAACTTGGAAAGACGATATTGGTTGTGTCAGCCCTCAACCAAGACTCGATAGTCAAATGAAATATGCTAGATTTGAAGCGATGGAACCCAAGGTTTCCTGATGGTGTCAGTTGTGTCGTCCTCAACCATGACTATCGACAGGAAGAAGTAAAACCCAAAAATTTATCGCTGAAGTCGGTTATGTCATCCTCAACCATGATTATCAACATGAAGAAGATACCCCAAATTTACGATGAAGTCGATTGTGTCGCCCTCAACCGCAACTATCAACATGAATAAAATAAGCACCAAATTCACGATGAAGTTGGTTGTGTCGTCCTCAACCACAACTATCAACGTGAAGCAAATATACACCAAAAGTCATGATGAAGTCGATTGTGTCGTCCTCAACCATAATTATCAACATGAAGCGAATATACCCCAAATTCACGATGTAGTCGGTTGTGTTATCCTCAACTACAACTATCAACGTGCAAAACACCAAATTCTTGATGAAGTCGATTGTGTCGTCCTCAACCACAACTATCAACATGAAGCGGATATACCCCAAATTCACGATGTAGTCGGTTGTGTCGTCCTAAACCACAACTATCAATGTGAAGAACACCAAATTCATGAAGAAGTCGGTCGCGTCGCCCTCAATCATAACTATCAACATGAAGGAAATAAACACCAAATTCACGATGAAGTCGGTTGTGTAATCCTCAACCACAACTATCAACATGAAGAACACCAAATTCATGATGAATTCGGTTGTGTCATCCTCAACCACAACTATCATCATGAATTGAATATACCCCAAATTCATGATGTATTCGGTTGTGTCATCCTCAACCACAACTATCAATGTGCAGAACACCAAATTTAGGATGAAGTCGGTTGTGTCATCCTCAACCACAACTATCATCATGAAGCGAATATACCCCAAATTACTTTAAATTTTGAACTAATGGTTCGCACAGATAAGCCTGCTGAAGATGAACCCCAAGAAAATTTGTAATCTTAACCATAGTAGCTTTGTAAGATGCCATGTATGCATAATGTCCTAAACTGATGTGTCATCCAAGTGTGATGTATGCCCCGAATGTTTGTATGTGTATGTACAAAAATGCTTATGTGTTTATGCCCCAAATGTTTGTATGTGCATGTCCCAAGTATGTGCATGCCTTTGATAGATATCTTTTGGTGAACCATCGGGTTCTCGTAGTCACCAACTCCCCAATGGTGTTTGTTGTCCATTATTGTATCTCTAATTGGATTTGGATTTGGTGAAAGATGTTAGCGAGATCTTGATGTCTGTATCGTAGGCGTAGGTGTGGACGTAGACATGGATTTTAGCGTGGATATTGACATAGTCGCATACGTAGACATGGGCGTAGAGATAGACGTGGACGTGGACGCAAGCGTGGCTTTTTCCTTCAATTTTTTTCTAACCAAAATTATTTTTGATGTTTTATCAAATGCTATTATTCGTATGTCAATTCCCCTAACTGATTTTAAACAATATTCACAAAAAATAATAATTTTAATTTTTTGCAAACAAGTCAAAAAAGAAAGAAACACAATCGAAATATTTGAGGAAAACTTCAACGTTTTTATTGATAAATATGCCTTTGAGCGGGCAAGTGTATAAGATGCAATCCGTAGAAAGAGGTAATTACAGAAAGTTTTGATAAAAAGCTGTAAATGTCAATGAAAAATGATGATTGCTACTGATATTTTCTCCAATATTCTCTTGATAGCTCCAATCTTCTTTGCTTTTGAGTCAGACAATTTAGACCAATCCCTTCCTTCGTGGCTTGTAGTCGAGGTTCTCAGATTGCAGTCTCTTTGTTCTTTATTTCTTTGAATGAAATCCTTAATTTTTTCCTGGATCGCCCTTTCAGGTTTTCAATCCACCGGAATAATTTTTTTGTACATGTCCCTAATTTTTTCCATGATCGCCCTTTTAGGGTTTTCAATCCACCGGGATGCTCCTTTTTTTCTAAGTCTCCTTTTTTAGGGGTCGAGCTTAGCGAGCTTTCTTATACATAGTATTTTTTTTACTGCATCTGTATTTACCGGATGTGGTAATTCTTCCCCATCCATTGTTGTGAGGATAATACCACCATCGGAGAATGTCGTTTTTACCACAAATGGACCCTCGTAGTTGGGTGTCTATTCTCCATGTGAATCCAGACAAGGTAACAATATCTTTTTTAGTACTGGATCCCCTTCTTTGAATACGCGAGGATGGACTTTTTGTTGAAGGCTTTCTTCATCTATTTTTGATATAATTGATTGTGGCACACAACTATCAAATGCTTCTCTTCAATGAGGTTGAGCTGATCAAGTCGTGTTTGAACCCACTCGGCTTCTTCGATCTTTGTATCCATTATCACTCGGAGTGATGGAATTTCTATCTCAACTGGGAGTACCGCCTCCATGCCGTATACTAATGAAAAAGGAGTTGCACATGTTGATGTGCATACAGAGGTACGATAGACATGTAAAGCAAAGGGAAGCATTCCATGCCAATCTCTATATGTCTTCACCATCTTTTGAATGATTTTCTTGATATTCTTGTTTGCAACTTCGACGGCCCTGTTCATCTTGGGTCGATATGGTGAGGAATTATGATGTTCGATCTTGAAATTGTCGCATAATTCTTTCATCATTTTGTTATTTAAATTAGACCTGTTATCAGTTATGATCCTGTTTGGAACCCCATATCTGCATATGAGATTTTTCTTGATGAAACGAGTGACCACTTAGCTTGTCACGTTTGCGTATGATGCTGCCTCTACCCATTTGGTGAAGTAGTCGATGGCGACTAGTATAAATCAGTTCCCGTTAGACGTGTTTGGTTCGATCATACCTATCATATCAATCCCCCACATTGAGAATAGCCAAGGAGAGCTCATGACATTTAGAGGAGTAGGTGGTACATTCATTTTGTCAGTATAGATTTGGCATTTGTGACAGGTTTTTATGTAATGATAGCAATCTTCTTCCATTGTTAACCAGTAATACCATGCCCGTAGAATTTTTCTTGCCATAGCATGCCCATTTGTATGGGTTCCGAAAGTACCTTCGTGGATTTCCCTCATAAGTGTATCCTCTCCTTGTTTCTTCACACATCTAAGTAACACCATATCATAGTTTATTTTGTATAGTACATTACCACTCAGAAAGAACTTTCATTCTGCCTTCACAGAGTTCGTTTGTCGATGATAGAGGCATTTTCAGGGTATTCTTGTTTTTCAAGATATCTCTTGATGTCGTAGAACCAAGGCTTGTCATCCGGTCCTTCTTCAATAGCGAGACAGTGTGATGGCTCTTTAAACTGCTTGATAGTGATGTGCGGCTCGTGGTTGGGCCAAGTTACCTTAAACATAGCTGACAAGGTTTCTAGAGCATCTGCCATTTGATTTTCTTCTCGTAGGATATGGTTGAAAGTAATTTCGGTAAATTCTGCAGCTAGTTTTAAGGCATGATCCCGATATGGAATCAAGTTTAGGTGTTTGGTGTCCTGTTCACCTTTGACTTGGCATATGACCAACGTGGAGTCTCCAAATACTTCAAGGTATTTGACTCTCAGGTCGATGGCAGCTTCTAGACCTAGGATGCAAGCTTCGTATTCGGCAATATTATTGGTGCAGTCGAAACATAACCTTGCGGTATAAGGCTTGTGATAGTTATTTGGAGAAGTTAAGACTGCCCCGATACCATGTCCTAATGCATTTGAAGCTCCATCGAACATGGGCGTCCATGTACCCCTGGTTCAGGTCCTTCATCGGGCCCTGGTATTTTGTAGTCATTGTTGTACCCCAAAATTTGCCCTCTCATATTTTCCAAGATTTTTTCTTACATGGGTGGTTACAAACACTTGCCTAAAGAAAATGAATGTTTGAAGATAACCTAGTGTCTTTCGATTGGCATCTGAAAAAGGTATCCTTCGATTGGTATCTTGACAAGCTCCGATTGGGCATCTAAATCCTTCGAGCAAGCTTTGTTTCAAAGTCTTCGATTAGGCATTTGGCACTCTTCGAAGCAGGTCTGATTCACAAGCTTTGAGTGGGTGTTGGGCCTCATTCAACCAAGCTTGGTTCACAAGGCTTCGAATATGCATTAGATACTTCAGGCTTGCCTTTGATTCACAAGGTAAGAACCCCCTAAAAGTCCCTTTCGATTCACCAGCAGTGGCATCTACGTGTAACCTTCGACTCACTAGGCAAAGGCCTCTTCATGCTTGCCTTGGATTCGCTAAGTCAAAAGCTTCCCCCAACTGGCCTTCGATTCACAAGGGCAAAGGATTCTTCTATAATTTCCTTCAATACACAAGGCAAAGACTTCCTTTGTGCTTGCTCTCAATGCACAGGGTCAAGACCCCTCAACATAGTTTCTGCATTATGACACCTAATATGACCCCTTTGAAAGAGTACTCCAAAGGCCCATTCGAAGGAAACACATTGGTGGCCCATTCAAAGAAGGAACAAGGCATACATATGGACTATTCGAAAGACACTCAAAAAGTCCATTCGAAGGAGGCAACAAAAGGCCCATTCGAAGTGTACACAAAAAGTCCATTCGAATAAATATTCAAAAGGCCCATTCGAAGGAGGCAATCAGAATCATTCGAAGGAGGGCATTCGAAAGTCAAATGTGTCCAGATTCACAGCAATTTCAAAAAGGGACAAGAAACCATGTCTTTGGCAATGTTTCAAAATGATATTCATGGCCTTAAAACACCAACTTAATGGTTGTTTATTCCTTGGCCCTCTTGTCCCCTCCATCCCCTCTATATAAGGAGCACACTAACAAGCTCCAAAGACGCCTAGAGACAGCCTGAAAGAATCACAGGAATTTGCAAACATATTCTTGAAGGTTTCCTGAAGTTTTTCCAATCATCACCAGCCCTTAAGCAAGCAACTCCACGTCCATAAGTGCCAAATCGAAGCTTCCAACTGTTGGTAAGAGTGGGCAAGAGATCAAACTTTAAATTTGCATGACATGTTAACACTTATAGTTCCTTCAATTTGTATTCAAGATTAAGGACCTGGGTTCGACACCCAGGTATGCATTTGTTTTATTTCTAACATTTGTTGCAAATCCATCCTTAATATACCAACGCGCGCAAGATCGAAGGACCTGGGTTCAAAAACCAGGTCCCTCGTCTTTGTTTTGCTAACATACCTTTGCATATTCAGTACCCTCACAGGTGATCCATCAGGCCCTTTCAACACCACCCCTGGGTCGAAAAACAATCATCCTTCATTGGATCGAAGGCCACCTTTCTTCCTCTGGATCGAAGGATAGCCACCTTCCTCTAGATCGAAGCCCCCCATCTCTCCCTGGATCGAAGGATGCCCCCTTTGTTTTTTTATTTTTGTTTTCATTTCTTTATTGACTTTTTTTATTTAAATTAACTTTAAATAATAAAAAATCACAAAAAAAGACATTAGGCTAATATTTTTTCTAATTAAGTTAATTTTTGTAAATTAATTAATTAATTATTTTAACCTTTTTTTTAATTTAAAATTAAATAGGCTTAGACTTTATTTTCTTTCATAAACAAAAACAACCAAAAATATTTCTTTTCCTTAGGATTTGGACATCCCTTTTAATTTGTTTGCACATTTATTTATTTTCGCATTTTTCATCTTTTTGTAATTTCTTCCCAATTTGTAATAGTAACTAGGACTTTACTTTCCGCATTTCTATAATGTACCTCTCACAAAGCCATGTAATAGCGTAGGATTTACATTCTCGCACTTTACATTTCCGCACTTTAAATTATTGTATATATTACTATTAGTAACTATACTTGTATGGAAAGATTAATAACAAAACGTTAGCAAACCCTAAATGAACAAGATAAATAACTGAACATAACACATTGCACATATACACCTCTAGGGTACCCCACTTTGGTTTCCTTCGGAAAACAGTCACAATTCTCTAAACGTGAGAAGTTTTAGTGACTATCCTCCAGTTTAAAGATCACTAGTCCCTCGATTGTAATCTCAAGCCTCAACTCAACTTTAGTTTTGATGAAAGACAAACAAGCTAGTTTGATGAAAGACAAACAAGCACTATGGCAAGAAGGAAAAGAAGTGGAATTAGCTTAAAGCATCATTCACTCAAATCTTCAAGGATCATGGCAAGCAATCAAGTATATCAATTCTCATTTGAACTACATTGATTAGAAATGCTCAAAAATGATATACACACTTGCCACAACACTTCACTTAAAGTATAAAACAAATTTTAAGTTTTTCACTGATGTAAATCGATTAACATATGATGTAAATCGATTTACACATGCTTTTTCAAAAACTGATTGTTTCTGGCAGCAATCGATTTACATGAAGTGTAAATCGATTGATCACAGAACTGAGTTGAATTTTTAACACTTGTAAATCGATTTACACATCATTCTAATCGATTTACACTTCAATTTTTTTGAAAACAAGAACGTTACAAACCCGTGCAATCGATTTACATCTCATGCTAATCGATTTACACGTTGTAACTTGTGAAAAATCTGAACTGGTTTCAAGATATCCTTCACACCTTTTCTCCAATAGATGCATGGTCATACATTGCATCCTCTCAAGTTTTTCAAACAGAAAAGTGTCCATTTGGAAAGGTATCTTGATTACTTTAAATACTAAATCTTTCAAATTAAAAAACAACTCTTCTCTTATACAATAATTCTGAACTTTGTAAAATATTCAAACTTCATATTTCTTAACTTTTAAGAACAAAGATTTTCTGCACTTTCACACATATAAGAACAGAAATCTTTGAGGATTATCTAACCATTGTGTTACAGTTTGAATTTCTTACAAGAGAAGAAAGAAGAAACTTTATTGAAGTCACTCTATGTGATCAACATCTTTCAAGAAATCATATTTCATAGAATTATACAAAGTGTAACTTATTTCCAGGATTGTTGGAATTAAGTATTGGAATACTTGTGTACCTTGTTGTCCATTGTTGGAAACAAGAGGTATCTTTTGAGAGGATTGTTCTCAAGAGACTTATTGGAAATCCAAGAGGGTGTTCTTGGTATTTGTTAGAGTCTTTAGTTGATAAGACTAGGAAGAGTCTTGTAAAAGTTCTAACAAAATAGTGAAATCTCTTGCGTGTTTGCAAGGGGACTGGACGTACTTCCGGGGTGTGGAAGGAACCAGGATAAATCTTCGTGTCTCTTTACTTTCTGCACTTTACATTTTTTCCAAAGCACTAAAACAAAACCAGAAAGTATAAAATAAGTCAAAAATCTACCACCACCTAATTCACCCCCCTCTTAGGGCAATCTTAAACTAACAATTGGTATCAGAGCAGGTTATAGATAACCTTCTCCTAGAGATCCAGAATGGCTTCCGCAAATCATCAACCCGTTTTCAGAGATGGTGGTAGTAACAACAAGCCTCCTCTATTCTGTGGTGAATATTTTGACTTCTGGAAAATATGCATGAAGGCGCATCTAGAAGCACAAGGAGAGGAGATATGGGATGATGTTGAAAATCGTCCATTTATTCCGGTTACGGTAATCAATGGTGTTGGCTCTTCAAAGCCTAAAACTGCATGGGACGACGACGACAAAAAGAAAGTTCTCTATGACAAAAAGGCAATAAACCTTCTTCAAGGTGCACTTAGTATGGACGAATTTTTCCGTGTCTCGACATGCAAAACAGCAAAGGAAATATGGGATACCTTGGTACAAACTCATGAAGGAACGACTGAAGTAAAAAGATCAAGGCTAAATACCCTAAGTCAAGAATATGAACTATTTCGAATGCAGCCCGGAGAATCCATTCTTGACTTACAAAAGAGATTTGTGCATTTGACAAATCCCTTAAGTGCTCTTGGTAAAACCTTGACAAATGATGAACTCAACTTGAAAGTCCTCAGATCATTGACTAGGGAATGGCAACCAAAGGTAACGGCAATCTCAGAAAAGAAGAGTCTCTCCGCAATGACTTCCGCTATATTATTTGGCAAACTTCAAGAATATGAAACGGAACTCGGTAGACTTGAAAAACATGAGAATCTAGAAAAGAAGTCCAAAAACATTGCTTTAAAAATTGATTCAAAGGAAGTTGTAAAAGAAGACAATCCGGAAGAAGATGAAAATTTCATGTTTCTTGTTAAAAGACTTGGGAAATTTTTTTGCAGAAATGACAAGGGTGGATCTCATGCACATAAGAGAAAGCACTTCAAGAAAAGAAAAGCCTCCACATCAACACAAGATGTCTCATGTTATGAATGTGGAAAGCAAGGACATATCAAGCCAAACTGTCCAAATCTCCCAAAGAAAAACAGATTCAAAGGAAAGGACTCAAAACAAAAGAAAGCCTACATAGCATGGGAAGATAATGATATGAGCAGTACGTCGGAATCGGAAAGCGACGAATGTGAAAATTTATCCTTAATGGCATCGCATCACTACGACGACGAAGAAGAGGTTAGTAATGAATTACTCTTTTTGATGATGATGTTCAAGGTGCAATTGATGAACTCTTGGAAGAATGCAAAAGTTTATACAAAAAGGTGTCAAACCAAGAAAAAGAACTTCTAATTTGTCTAGAAAAAATTGACACCATGACTAAAGATTTTGATCTTCAAAAATAGAATTTTATAAAAGAAAAGGAAAACTTTGCATGCTCCAAGTGTGAATCAAATGTCTTTCAAATTGTTCAATTGAAAAGAGTCATTGAACGATATGAAAAAGGACAAATAGGGTTGGAAGGATTACTAAGCCAACAATGTTATCCAAATGATAAAAGAGGTCTTGGTTATGTGAATTCTAAGAAACCAAGTAACAATCCCACTGTTTTTGTAAAGGCTGGTAATAGTTCCAATCCCAAGATAGTAGAAAAGAAGCAAGTTGTTCATAATCATCAAAAGAAAAAGCCTAATGTATCTAAAATGAATCAAATTCCTAGATACAAGAGCAAATTTGTTCCAAACTGTTTTTACTGTGGTATTATTGGACACACACCTAATGCATGTTATATTAGAAATTTCAGTATGGCTAGTGGACACTATGCATGGGTGAAAAGGGGAACTAACTATGAAGGACCCAAGGCAACTTGGGTACCTAACAAGAAATAATCTATTTTTGTAGGTATGCTTGAAATCCACATCAAATCTTTGGTATCTTGACAGTGGATGTTCAAAGCATATGACAGGAGATGTACACCAATTTTCATATCTAGTACATAAAGCCAAAGGGTATGTCACCTATGGAGACAACACCAAAGGAAAGATTCTTGGCGTTGGAATAGTTGGCACACCTCCATCCATTCAAATTGAGGATGTTCTCTATGTTGAAGGATTAAAGCACAACCTTCTTAGCATAAGTCAACTTTGCGATAGAGGGCTCAAAATCAAATTCAACAAAGAAGAATGCCTTATTATGGATGAGGCAACCAATGAGGTAAAACTCAAAGGTATAAGATCTAACAATATTTTTATGATCACTTTAGATGATTTGTCTATGAAGGTACAATGTCTTATGGTTAACAACAATGACGCTTGGTTATGGCACAAGAGGATTGCTCACATTCACATGGAGCACTTGAACAAATTGGTTAAGCATGACTTAGTTATTGGTCTACCAAAGATGAAGTTCATCAAAGACAAATTATGTAGTGCATGCCAAAAGGGCAAACAGACTAAATCAACTTTCAAACCAAAGAATGTGGTTTCAACAACAAGACCACTTCAATTGTTGCACATGGATCTTTTTGGTCCATCTAGAACAAGAAGCTTCGGAGGTAACATTTATGCTTTAGTTATTGTAGATGATTTTTCCCGTTTTACTTGGACTTTGTTTTTAGTGCACAAAAATGACGCATTCAAGGCATTCAAGAGATATGCAAAACAAGTTCAAAATGAGAAGTCATTAAAGATAACATCAATCCGAAGTGATCATGGTGGAGAGTTCCAAAACAGTTTGTTTGAAGAATTTTGTGAAGAAAATGGGATCTTCCACAATTTTTCAGCACCAAGAACTCCACAACAAAATGGATTAGTTGAAAGGAAAAATAGGTCTTTGGTGGAGCTTGCAAGAACCATGCTAAGTGACTCAAGTTTGCCTAAATATTTTTGGGCGGATGCGATAAGCACGGCATGTTTCGTAAGCAATCGCGTGATCATAAGACCTATACTAAAGAAAACTCCATATGAGATTTACAAAGGAAGAAAACCAAATATATCTCACTTTCACATTTTCGGGTGCAAATGCTTTGTCCTTAACAACGACAAAGACAATCTCGGTAAGTTCGATGAAAAATCGGATGAAGGTATTTTTCTTGGTTACTCCATTTCTAGCAAAGCTTTTAGAATTTACAATAAAAGAACTTTAACTATAGAAGAATCGATGCATGTTTCTTTTGATGAATCTAACACCTCCAAGGAGGAAGTTCTTATTTGTGATGATGATGATTCTATAGATTTACCTCATGAGAATTCATGCGAAGGTGGCAAAATTGTCAACCCGGAACAAACACATGAACTTTCACATCAAAATGAAAATTATGATGGTATTCCTCAAGAATGGAGAACTCATCATGATCATCCAATTGACAACATAATTGGAGATATTAGCAAAGGGGTATCTACTCGACTAAATCTTAAGGATGCATGCTTAAATATGGCTTTTGTATCTCAAGTTGAACCTACTAAAGTGGCTCAAGCACTAGAAGATGATCAATGGATCCTTGTCATGCAAGAGGAGCTAAACCAATTCGAACGGAATGAAGTTTGGGAACTTGTTCCTAATCCAGGAAATAAACGTATCATTGGAACCAAATGGGTATTCAAAAACAAGATGGATGAAAATGGTATAATCACTCGAAACAAGGTAAGACTAGTTGCTCAAGGATACAACCAAGAGGAAGGAATTGATTTTGAAGAAACTTTTGCTCCGGTAGCACGTTTGGAAGCAATAAGACTACTACTTGCATATGCATGCTCATTGGACTTTGAACTCTTTCAAATGGATGTAAAAAGCGCATTTCTCAACGGATTCATAAGTGAAGAAGTCTATGTAAAGCAACCTCCCGGATTTGAAGACTTCAAACATCCTAATCATGTCTTCAAATTGAAGAAAGCTCTCTATGGGCTGAAGCAAGCACCAAGGGCATGGTATGATAGACTAAGCGCATTCCTATGTGAAAAAGGGTTAGTAAAGGGTAAAGTTGATACCACTCTCTTCATAAAAAATGTTAATCATCATACTTTACTTGTACAAATCTATGTAGATGATATTGTTTTCGGTTCAACTAACCAAAATATGTGCAAGGAATTTTCATCTATGATGCAAGGAGAGTTTGAGATGTCTATGATGGGAAGATTGAATTTCTTTCTCGGTCTTCAAATTAAGCAACTCAAACACGGTATCTTCATTAACCAATCAAAATATTGCAAAGACCTTATAAAGAAGTTTGAGATGGAAATTAGCAAAGAGAGTGCAATTCCTATGGGATCCAGCACCTATCTTGATCCAGATGAATCAGGGAATTCTATTGACATAACTAAGTATCGTGGAATGATTGGCTCACTCCTCTATTTAACAGCAAGTAGACCTGACATCATGTTCAGCGTTTGCCTATGTGCAAGATATCAAGCCAATCCTAAAGAGTCTCACCTTGCAGCAGTCAAGCGCATAATAAAATATCTCAAAGGAACAACCAACGTCGGATTATGGTATCCAAAAGGTAGTATGTGCAATCTAGTTGGTTATTCTGATGCTGACTATGCAGGTTGTAAGACTGATCGCAAAAGTACAAGTGGAACATGTCACATTCTCGGAAATGCCTTGGTTTCATGGTCATGCAAAAAGCAAGCAAGCGTCGCTCTCAGCACTGCCGAAGCATAATACATTGCGGCTGGTAGTGGATGCACTCAAATTCTTTGGCTAAAACAACAGTTACTTGACTATGGAGTAAACCTTGGATGCATTCCACATCGATGTGATAACACAAGCGCGATCAATATTACGAAAAATCCAGTTATGCATTCCCGGACAAAACACATTGACATCAGACACCATTTCAGCCGAGATCACGTACTCAAAGGAGATGTCGAGATTACTTTTATGGATACTCAAAATCAACTCGCGGACATTTTCACAAAACAACTTGCAAAGGATGCATTTTTCAAAATTCGTCGTGAACTCGGAATCCTAGATGAACAAGATATATAAGGTGCACTCTATCCTTAACTATACTTTAATGTACATATATATGGGTTTAGACAATGTTTAAAATGTTCAAATTACTGTTTTTAAAATTTTTCCTTTAAGTAAATCGATTTACTTGGTGTGTAAATCAATTTACCACTGAAGCAAAACCTTTTTTTTATAAAATCCTTTTGTGTAAATCGATTTACACAGTATGTAAATCGATTTACCACTGAACGAAAATTATTTTTCATAAAAATTCTTTTGTGTAAATCGATTTAACCAATGGGCAAATCGATTTACCACTGAACTGAAGCATTTTTATGTAATTTTTCTCTATGCAAATTAACTTTTCAGCATGTGATATTTATGAGTCTTTAATATATTGGTCAATCTTACCTTGCCTCCCACCTTATTTTTGACCAATCATGGAATCTTGACCACTCCACTCAATTAAAACCTCATAAAGACCTCACTATTTAATCTCACCAAAACTCCCTCACTATCTCATAACACCCAAACTCACTCTCTCTCTCATAACAACACAAAAATTATCTATCTCCCTTACTCAAAACCCTAACCATATCCATGGCTCCCAAGAGAAAAGCAACAGCCTCAGAAAAAGGAAAGAAGCAAACTGTTGCAGCCGCTGAAAACTCTTTGCTCAAGTACCTCTCGGATTCATAGCATGAAAGATTTATCAAGCATTTTCAGAAGAAAATTATCTCAGCTCCAAAATTCGGTATGTTATCTACCTTTACCGATGAATGCTTCACTTTTCAAAGGGATTTGATTGCTTATGGGTTAGAACCATTAATATCATCACGTGGTTACTATTACCCGGATCTAGTTCGCGTATTCTACAGCAATATGCATTATGATAACAACAAATGTTATACCTATGTGCTCGGAACAAGAATTCCTCTGCATTCCAAAACTATAGGCAGAATTTTAAACATTCCATATACTGGAAGTACCCTCTATGACCCAGAGGATGCTGATTGGGAAAACTATAAGAAGTGAGAATTCTTCTACAGCATTGGCAGGTTGTCAGAATCTGAATACCGTGCAAAGCGGATTCGTAGTCTTGGCGGTGTTATTCCGGCTCGGGACACTTGGAGTGCTGGTAACTTTCATATTGATGATAGATTGTTTCACTATTTTTTGGTATATATCTTATTTCCTAGAGCAAGAAATCATTGTACTGTGACCGACCTAGAACTGCAAATACTCTATGCGAGGAAAAATGGCATTGCGGTAAACTGGGCTAAACTGATTGTGGTGCATATGTTAAGAGTTGCCACAAGGGCTACTTTTCTACCATATGCATACTTCATTACAAGGATCTTGGAATCATTTGATATAGATTTTACTGGGTTTGAGCGGATTGAAATGGATCCAATCACCAATAGGATCTCCATCAAAAATGTTGATTCTAGGATGGGTGTTCATTTCAATTCTGAAGCAAAAACCATCACATACATTGGAGAGGATGTTGTAGGTGATGAAGGCAATAATGCATATGAAGAAGACATTGAAGTTCCTCCTCCTGCTGCCTCTTCTGGTCCAACAAACCAAGATGTTATGGATTACATGACTCAATAGTTTGTATCTCTCAAATCTAACATCAATGCTCGATGGACCGAGATAAATGACTCTACCTCCTCTCGCATCAATGCTTTTCAGAATGATGTGAACCAACAGTTTTCATACCTATACTCACATCTTTATATTCCTCCATACGATCCAAACAATCCAGCACCTCCGCCTCCTCAATACACCAAACCACCTCTACAACAACAATTTCCATATCAAGGACCCTTCTAATGTGTTCCTGACCAATATTATTAAATTCTTGTTATTTATCATTATGTTTTTGTTTTGTATTACTTCAAGTATTAGTTTTTGTATCATGTATCTTTGAACTTCGTTCGCTATATTTAGAAATTTGAGTTTTTAGTTCATATCTGTTTCAACTTGTTATAAGTATCATCTTGTTGCATCTTTCCCTTCTTTTTGATAATGTCAAAGGGGGAGAAGGATGTGATAGCACTTTATGGTTGTTTGGTTGTTTGTTTCAATTTTCTTTACAGGGCAAGCTTTCAAAACTTTTTCTCCATAGGGGGAGAAATCTAACTTAGGGGGAGAAAACTCCTTTTGCTCCAAATCTGAACAACTCATAAAGAAAGATGGTTTGTCATCATCAAAAAGGGGGAGAATGTAATCTCAAGCCTCAAATCAACTTTAGTTTTGATGAAAGACAAACAAGCTAGTTTGATGAAAGACAAACAAGCACTATGGCAAGAAGGAAAAGAAGTGGAATTAGCTTAAAGCATCATTCACTCAAATCTTCAAGGATCATGGCAAGCAATCAAGTATATCAATTCTCATTTGAACTACATTGATTAGAAATGCTCAAAAATGATATACACACTTGTCATAACACTTCACTTAAAGTATAAAACAAATTTTAAGTTTTTCACTGATGTAAATCGATTAACATATGATGTAAATCGATTTACACATGCTTTTTCAAAAACTGATTGTTTCTGGCAGCAATCGATTTACATGAAGTGTAAATCGATTGATCACAGAACTGAGTTGAATTTTTAACACTTGTAAATCGATTTACACATCATGCTAATCGATTTACACTTTAAATTTTTTTAAAACAAGAACGTTACAAACCCGTGCAATCGATTTACATCTCATGCTAATCGATTTACACGTTGTAACTTGTGAAAAATCTGAACTGGTTTCAAGATATCCTTCACACCTTTTCTCCAATAGATGCATGGTCATACATTGCATCCTCTCAAGTTTTTCAAACAGAAAAGTGTCCATTTGGAAAGGTATCTTGATTACTTTAAATACTAAATCTTTCAAATTAAAAAACAACTCTTCTCTTATGCAATAATTCTGAACTTTGTAAAATTTTCAAACTTCATATTTCTTAACTTTTAAGAACAAAGATTTTCTGCACTTTCACACATATAAGAACAGAAATCTTTGAGCATTATCTAACCATTATGTTACAGTTTGAATTGCTTACAAGATAAGAAAGAAGAAACTTCATTGAAGTCACTCTATGTAATCAACATCTTTCAAGAAATCATATTTCATAGAATTATACAAAGTGTAACTTATTTCCAAGATTGTTGGAATTAAGTATTGGAATACTTGTGTACCTTGTTGTCCATTGTTGGAAACAAGAGGTATCTTTTGAGAGGATTGTTCTCAAGAGACTTATTGGAAATCCAAGAGGGTGTTCTTGGTATTTGTTAGAGTCTTTAGTTGATAAGACTAGGAAGAGTCTTGTAAAAGTTCTAACAAAATAGTGAAATCTCTTGCGTGTTTGCAAGGGGACTGGACATACTTCCGGGGTGTGGAAGGAACCAGGATAAATCTCCGTGTCTCTTTACTTTCTGCACTTTACAGTTTTTCCAAAGCACTAAAACAAAACCAGAAAGTATAAAATAAGTCAAAAATTGACCACCACCTAATTCACCCCCCCTCTTAGGGCAATCTTAAACTAACATCGATGACCCTCTCGATGTTGCCTCATTTAAAAGTGATCTCAGAACTTTAGGGTGGTTACTAAAGCTTCTTGCCAAGTTGCCTTCGTGACTGTAACGTCCCTTCAAATGTCCCTTAAAACATCCAACGATAGGGCTACCTACTCACTAATAGTAGGATAGCACTGCCTAAAGGATAGGAGGAAAAGAACAAACCTTTTCGAGTACAAGTAGATAGATGTTAGATGCTTGCTCAAATAAAAAAAACTTTTTACACTTACACATTTCAAAAACACTTTCAAAAAAACAGTCGCTTTATCAACACTCTTGAGGACTGATACAAGAGTTATCATAAAGTGAAGCGTCACACTAAGGCATTTTCAAAACAAATTCTCAAAACACACAAAGCACAAGCAATTTTCAAAACACGAGCTAGCATCTAAGAGCCCGTAGATAACTACGAATGGAAAGGGTGCTAACACCTTCCCTTTCCATAATCTACCCCCCTTACTCAGAAAAATCTCGAAAAGGTCTTTTTTTTGTTCTTTTCACCCTTTCCTTAATTTGGATAAAAGAAAATTCGGTGGCGACTCTTGCTTACCGCAACATTTGCGAACACAAACGTAAAACTAGTATTAACCGTCGGTTCTGCCACCGTATCACAGAATTGGCGACTCTGTTGGGGAAAATATCAAAGTGGGGGTTACCTTAGAGTTAGTTCATTTTAAAAATGTTTTAATTACTTGCTTTGTATGCTTTATTCTTGGAGGGTTTGTTTGGGTTGTTACTATAGATCCTACACCCAGATCTGGGGACATATTTTTAGGTAAACAACAATAGATCATGGAGACTGTACGACGTAGATCGATATGGTTGAAGCGATAGCTGTGTTGGTGTGACACTTTGATTGGTACCGGTATCCCTTGTGTTGAATCGAGGAGAATATGGGGCTTTTGCATGGTATCGTGAAGCACAAACGGACCTTAGAACCTTCATTGAATAAACTTGGCCATTATAAAGTAGTGAGATAGTCGACCTCAGTGTAAAGCTGGAGATTGGTTGATACTCGATGCTACACTCATTGAGATCCGACTTTCGAGATGTTCTGGCCGCAAGAAAAAATTGCTAAGCTGAAATAATGCTCGATAAAGAAAGATCAGTGATATTGAGATTCCTTAGAACCCGGTTACTTTTCTAAGACAGGTTGAACCAACTAAACTTCAAGAGGGTACTTACCTACAAATCCCATGCAAGCCTGAACCTAAGGCTGCATGTGTGACTTGTTTGCTTTCATTATCTAACGACTTGAACTCTTTGCAGGGGTTTTGTTTATTATTTGATGATATGAGTCATTATCCAATAAACTGGTTTTCTTACAAGACATACTTGTCTTCATCACCCTATATTTTTGCTTGATGCATAGCATACAAATCATAGCATCATACCATAGCATTTCCTTAACCATTTCAAGGATCTCAAGGGTCTGTGATGCAGGTTATGATGAACCATGCGTCTAACAAGGGGCAAGGGGATTTATTTTCCTCTAGAAAATGCCTTCAAAAGACCATAACACAACAACTTGAGCCAGAGGCGATGACTCACTCAATATGGTGAGCTTGATTCTTGTAGAAGGACCTTGAACGATACGAAGTTCTTCAATCAAAGATACAAAATTCAACTTCTGAAATTTTCTTGTTTAACCCACGAGATCCTTGAAAATATTTACAGATCATACATGTTATTGCATAACAGGTATTCTCCAAATAGGCTTATTATCCCTTCGCTATTTATTTCAGCAAAATAAATGGCTCTCGAACAAGCAGTGGAGGATCTCCAAGCTCAAAACGCCCAGTTTCAGCAAATGTTCCTGGCTCTGGCTAAGGGGCAGGAGGATCTGAAAACCCTGATCATCAAAGAGAAGACCAAGAAGCCAAAGAAACCGGCTGGCGTCTTGAATGTGGGAAGAAGACTTAGAGGACCATCCAAGTGAGCTCTAGATCTCTCAACTCCATCAAATGAGGGGGATAATCATGAAGAAGATAACAACCAGGGGACTGATGAAGATGAAGCTGACTAATCTGAGGAACAGTATCCTCCTGCTGAGGATAAATACAAACAGCTGGAAGATCGTCTCAATACTATGGAGATTCAGCAGATACCTGACTTAGACTTTGAAGAATTAGGGATGGTTTCTGGCGTGATAATCCCACCAAAATTCAGGGTTCCTACATTTTCCAAATATGACGGGGTTTCTTGTCCTAAACTTCACTTGAGATCATATGTCAAAAAGATCCAGCCTCACATTGTTGACCAGAAGTTATGGGTCCATTTCTTCCAAGAAAGTTTGGCTGGCACTCAACTAGAGTGGTTCTATCAGCTAGAAGGAACTGACATCCATACCTGGGAAGACTTGGTTGCTTCTTTCTACAAGAAGTACCAATACAATGTTGACCTGGAACCAACTCGAGTGCAATTGCAGAATATGTCCATGGGCTCAAGAGAAGGGTTCAAGGAATATGCACAGAAATGAAGGGACCTAGCTGGCAGGGTGCAACCTCCTCTGACTGATCGAGAAATGGTAGACATGTTCATGGGCACTCTGACAGGCCCGTTCTTTAATTTACTGATTGGGATTTCTTCATCCGGTTTTACTAAGATGGTTCTGACTGGGGAAAGGATTGAAAGCGGTATCAAGAGTGGGAAGATTCTGATGACTGCATCTTCTATTGCTGAGAAGAAGCCATTTGGTGGCAAAAAAGAAATTAATGTTGTCTATGTCCAAAAGAGATATAGTAAAAATAACCACCATCAGTCTATGGGAGCGGTGTTAATGTCTAATCCTACACCTGTTCAAAATCAATGGGGCAATAGGCGTAGGATAAAGTATCAAGAGAGGCGGTACACTAATATTATTATGCCTTTGTCTCGAGCATTACAACAATTGCTAAAAGCGAAGCTGATTACACTAAAGGATCCTCCTTAAAAACCTGATACCTCTTCTCCTAAGTACAATCCTAATGTAAAATGTGCTTACCATTCTGATAGTCCTGGGCACGAGACCGACAACTGTTGAACTTTGAAGAACAAGATTCAGGATTTGATTGACGACAAGGAGATTGAATTTGACTCTCCTAAGACCCCAATGTGATCACTGCTCCCATGCCAAATCATGATCAAAATTGAGAGTGTTTATTTCATTTGAATTATAAGTTGTAATTTTGTTGTTGCTTAAAACATTTATCTTTATGTCAAACTTTGGTTATTCATATTAATACATTGCATATGTTTGTCTTGAATTATTTCATTCATATTCATTATATTCAAACTGTGTTTTTACTTCCTTTTTTATGATATTCAACTCCTGATTAAAAAGCTCTAAGCCTTTAGAGGGAAGATGACGAAAAAGATACCACAACTCTACAGTATGCTTTTAAACAGACCCCGCTAACGATGTACATGTGTTGTTTCAAATCCTAAACAGTGGAGTTATAAGGAATATAATCCATAGTCAACCCCTTTGAGCCTAAGAAGTAGGAGTTTTTATTTTCACACAAATTAAAACCCTTAATCATAACCCGGGGCAGGGTAGCTTTCTCAGTTAATTCAAAGGTGCATTCAGTTGCCAACTCACCCTTCATACACAACAAATAGTGTAGAAGATGCCTTCCAAAATATGGTGATGGTTCCGCATAATCATTAAAGCAGGTAGTCATTATTTTTCAAAAGAAAAGCCCATTAAAGTCAAAAATCTATAAAGGATACTTAAGAAAAGCTGGGGCATCCCGCTGACTGTAAACACAAAAGAAACAGTTCAAGAAAAAGTAGGGATAAAAAAATCAGAAAAAAGAGGTCCTACAAATCCTCAACAACAAAAAAAGAGGAAAAGGTTACAAAAATGACTGCCTTCTCAAACAAATGTTCAATTCGTGAACCTTCACCAAGTATCAAAGAAAAGATCCCAGACTCAATTGGGATCTAAACGCGCAATTAGCTGAGCATAGGATTAAAGAACATCACGAAGAACGGGTCGGGTACAAATAAAATTTGAGCCTTTATCCTTTGTTTCTTGAACTGTGAACCAGACCACGTTATAACCCTTAAAAGTCCTAGCTGAAGCATGGGTTAGTTCAAAAGCATATTGTTCCAAAAGGTATCCTGGCTCCTGTAGGGTTCACTATAAATCCTGAGCTGATATCACACTCTTACAAAATTTGTTTGTTTTACTAAAAAATGAATTTTCAAACTTCAAGACAGACATAAGCTTTGCATTCTTAAAATACCATTGTTTTCATATGACTATTTGTTCAACAATAGAGAAATTCGCATGACGGATATTCGATGAACAGAAATCCTCTCAGTGGATAGAATCACCTCAAATAGAAAGACATTCCAGTGATAGGCCTTTCATAATCAAGGGGTATAGCATGGTGTCCAGCTGATCTGGGGCAGTCAAGTCAAGGTTCAAGGAATCTCTCAAAAATGCCAAATAGCCAGGGACAGATCTCCATCTGAATCACTTGGGGCATTGGACATGAATTCCAACAGTGAATCATATGTGATCAAACAAACACCTTCTGGCAGTGTGACAACACTTACTATTATGGACAATGACAATTCTCCATACCCGGTGAACATGGACATAGCCGAAAAATACTATGCATAACAAAGACCCGCTAGATTGACCGGCCTAGGAAAAATTAAGGGAATCCTGGCGAACCAAAAGGGTTCGGGCAAAAATTAGGGATATATAAATAAAACTGTACACCCGGCAAGTCGAAAACCTAAAAAGGCAGCTTGGACAAAAAAGGGTATCCCGATGGACTTAAAATCTGAAAGGACAGTCCAGGCAAAAGTTAGGGATTAAAGCGTACGACTACGTCCCGTCATCTCGTCACTTGTCTATCAATAGAAGGTTTATTATCCTGATCTGCATTCACCAAAGACTCCAAGAGTTGGGATAATAGTCAAACCATCTACAAAATGCCTGGCAGATATTTTCTCCAACAGGTACCGAGACAGGGGCATTCTACTACAAGATCGCTGCCATATTCTTAGCATGTAGCCTAATGATGTCAGGTGTTCTCATACCCCGAGAGAGCAAGAATCTCCAACTACTGCTCCAACATATAAGAAATATTCCCCAGTGAAGTCACCAAGCTTCTCAGGATTCCCCAATAGATTTCTTCTCAAAAACAGGAATCTCCAACAGAAACATTCTAAATAAAGCAGACTCTCATCTAGAAATGATGCATGTACGATCCAGAGACGAATATCATCCTGACACTTACTCTAGATTCTCATCTAGAAACGGTTCAGGTACAATCCAGAGACGGATATCATCCTGACACTTACTCCAGATTCTCATCTAGAAATGGTTCATGTACGATCCAGAGACGGATGTCATCCTGACACTTACAACAGATTCTCATCTAGAAATGGTTCAGGTACGATCCAGAGACAAATTTCATCGTGACACTTACTCCAGATTCTCGTCTAGAAACAATTCAGGTACGATCTAGAGACGTATGCCATCCTGACACTTACTCCAAATCCTCATCTAGAAACGGTTCAGGTACAATCCAGAGACGAATGTCATCCTGAAACTTATTCCAGATTCTCATCTAGAAATGGTTCAAGTACGATCCAGAGATGGATGTCATCCTGACACTTACTCCAGATTCTCATCTAGAAACAGTGCAGGTACGATCCAGAGACGGATGTCATCCTGACACTTACTCCAGATTCTCATCTAGAAACGGTTTAGGTACGATCCAAAGACGGATATCATCCAGACACTTACTCTAGATTCTCATCTAGAAACGGTTCAGGTACGATCCAGGGACGGATGTCATCCTGACACTTACTCCAGATTTTCATCTAGAAACGGTTCAGGTACGATCCAGAGATGGATGTCATCCTAACACTTACTCCATATTCTCATCTAGAAACGGTTCAGGTACGATCCAAAAACGGATGTCATCCTGACACTTACTCCAGATTCTCATCTAGAAACGGTTCAGGTACGATCCAGAGACGGGTGTCATCTTGATACTTATTCAGATCATATTCTAAAAGCGGTTCAGGTATGATCCAGATACGGATGTCATCCTGATACTTATTCAACACATCTCCAGATACAATCATGACATAGATTCACTCTGACAATCCTCAAACAGTCCACAGAGTTTACCTTCTCCAACAGAGTTTATTTCTCTAACAACGGAAGTTTATCTCCCAGCGTTTTAACTTCAACAAATATGAAGACCTACATTCTTCACCCCCAGCAACAATTAGGGATTTATTTTCCCTAATTCAATAATACATCAATGGAATGTCTGACACATTCATACATTACATTCATACATCTTTTTACAAACATCATAGCATATGCAACATAAATGCATATATCACAACCTCATTTATTTTGAGAGCATCATGCGGATCATACATCATGACATTGCATGAAACTTGTAATACGGTGGGAGAACTTACTTAGGATGTTTTTCGTTTGATCGCAAATGTTGCGGTTAGCAAGAGTCGCCACCGACTTTTCTTTTATCCAAAAGGAAAGGTTGAAAAGAACAGGAAAGACCTTTGAGATAATTTCTTGAGTTCGGGGGGTAGATTATGAAAAGGGAAGGTGTTAGCATCCTTTTCATCCATAGTTATCTATGGGCTCTTAGTTTCTTGCTAGATCACCTGCTTTGTTTGAAAACGTGCTTTGTGGTGGTTTTTGAAAATACTTTTGAAAAGGCGCCTTCATTTAGACAAACTTTGTAATAGTTCTCGTTCGTAAGAACATATACAAAGTGTTGGACTTTTGAAAATATTTCATGTTTTGAAAGTGTTTGGTGTTTTTTTTTTGAAAATTAACAAGGATGTTTCTTTTGAAAGTGCGCAAGGATGTTTGTTTTGAAAGTGAGCAAGCAACTAGGAACAATCTACCTACTCAAAAGTCTTTTGTTCATTTCTCCTTTTCCTTTGATATTGCTATCTTACCATTGATTGGTAAGAAAGCCTTATCTTTGGATGCAAAGGGACGGGCGTGGGTCATCGTATAGTCATGATAGCAATGTTTGTGAGATGTCTTAGCATTTATCTTTGAGAGACTAAGATCATTTGAAAGGCAACATTTGTAGCGTCATCGAGGGACTATAATCTTGTATTTTTGATTTTTTTTTTTGCTAAGACATCCCACATGTATAACATGACCATTTTTGTAAGGCAACAAGTGGAAATACCCTAAGGGTGCATGTGTGAATAGTATGTTTGATTTGCATGCATTGATTATCTTAAATTAGGGTTATCTACTTGTTGATTTTATCTTTTCATACAAACCCTAATTACTAGCATTTATATGAAAGCGATAAATTGCGAAAAGTAAAATTACTACGCTATTACATCATTAGGGGGATGGGGTATACAAATTTACAAATGGGGATTGCAAGAAATTAAACCTAATTATCTATTACAACCATATTGAATAATGGACAAGAAATGAAAATATAATGTACAAGGATATAAATGAAAAGGAAATGATTTTTGTTTGGATTTTGTTAAGGGTTTTGTTTTAACCTAATTATCTAAAAGAAAATAATTAATTAAATTAAGAAAATTAAGCCTAAATTAATTAAGAAAAATAAAATAAGTTAGAAAGCATTTTTTAGGGTTTTTAGAAAAGGGTTTAAGTTTAATCAAAATAATATGGAAATTAATTGATTAAAAGAAACCTAAATTATAAGTTGATTTTAATTAAAAAAGAGAAAATAAATAAACCTAAATCTAATTATAAATTTATTAAGAAAAATAATTAAATTTGTTTAAGAAAAATATTTTTTTGTCTTTTTGTTTTACAAAGAAAATAAAAATAAAAGTATGTAAAATGCAAATAATAAATAAAATATATTTTTGGATTTTTTATTAATAAAATTAATAATAATAATAAGAATAATAATAAATAAAAATAAAATAAAATAAAATAAAATATAAGAATAAAAGTCAGGGGGTTTGAAATGGGATTTGGGAGTTTATTAGAAAAAACTATTTTTTTTGTTTGAGTTTGGCCCAATTGTATTATTTTTGTACTCAAAAAATAAAACAAAAGGTTGGGCCAGTGCTGTACATTGAAGTGAGGATGAGAATCAGCAAAAATGGTAGAGGCCCAGTGTTGGAGGCCCAGCGCCCTGACTTGTAACAAGGAGAAACAAAATGTTGAAAAATAACAAAAAGTGGCAGCGCTGGGGCTTGAACTCACGCCCTTGACATGAAACGCGCGCTGCCTTACCACTCGGGTGGATATACATCCATTAACTTAACTGAAACAATAAATATATAACCTAAATCTAGTCCTAGAAATGACTTTATCTTCAACCTCCAGCCATGGTTCCTGTAACTCACTCATTTCTCATCCATTCACAAAACTTCCAACATCAAACTTGTTAGAAATTTCACCACGATTCTGAATATGTAAATAACTTAAACTAATTCTCAAAGATGAACATAAATTTCTAAAAGTACCAAATTATGACCTAATTGTTTTCAGAGATTCCAACCTAAAATTCTCTAAGCTCAAGCAATATAAATGAAAATTATGGACATGTACATCTTCAGGGTAATGATATCTACATTTTTCACAAATCAGAATCAAATGATGCTTGTATGAAGAGATAGAAGTTCAGAAAACTTACCTCAAAACTGGAAATCGTGAAATGAGTTTGAGCTACTTTCAAGGAGTTATGATGATCAGGTTAGCTTCCTCAAGTTCCCAGGAAGCTAATGCAATGCTTACTTGATGTTGGGAGTGCTTGAATCGTGCTAGAGAAGTCAAGGTGCAAGCTCTGTTTTTTGGTTATGGAAGTTGATGGAGATGGTGTTACAGTCGTGTAATAGGGTGGGGGTTGTTTGTATATGATGTTTAGGAACTTTTGGAAGTGAAAAGCCAAGAAACGCACGAGTGGATTCTGAGTTTGGAGTTTTTGGTCAGAATGTGCAACAATGGAGGTTTGTTATGCAGTTCTGAGTTTGGGAGTTTTAGGGCTTGTGCATTCGTGTATTTTCTTGAAAATAACTTTTATAGTTATAAGAAAAAGGTTATAGGACTTGAGGTTGACAGATCTGTGAGATATAGAGTTATGGCTATGTTACTTGATTTTGAAGAAAAGTGAGAAACATGGTTTCAAGGTATAGTACAAGCATGGTCTGAGTTTATAGGAGGCTCTAGACACATTGCTTTTATCTTTGACATTGCTTGTACTCATATGAAACAAGTTGGGAGCTCTATGCATTGACTTTTGCAATAAAGCTTGTTTTTTCCAAAATGGAAGTGTTACCTTTGTGCCATTAATGGAATAACCATTTCACTAAGTCTTTTTAGTTTCATGGGCATGACTTCATAAATTCATAACTTGAAATCCAAGAATTTCTAGGAAACGTTCCGCCCTACAATATTTTAGATCTCATTGAGATCTACAACTTTCATGTTGGAAGTTTCCCTTGAATCATCTTGCATCATGGTGGAAATTTGGCTCAAAGTCATGAAAAAGTGAACTTTCCAACACTTTTATAAAATTCTAAGTCTTGGAAATTTGACTTTTCAAAGATGAATTTTGACTTCTTGATTTCTTGATGAACAAGTTTCATATTTTGATATGTCTTGATGAATTGTAATCTTTGAAACTTGATTTTGATCAAAAAGTCAAAGTTTGACTTTTCAGTGTACAGTTGACTTTTCATCAATTGACTGAAATTCATCTGTTAATCAATTGATCTTGAGACATGTTTTGAGCCATGTCATTAGGTCAAAATGATGTATTTGAATCCTTGAGATCATGCCTTAAACCAATAAGTCATTTGTTAGGTCAAAAGTCAAAAATTGAACCTCCTCAGTCAAAACCCTAATTTTGACCATTTTGCCCTTTTGATGATCTAATCAAATTTCTTGAGGAATTGTGATCCAAACTTGATCAATTGACATATATGAGTTCATAATATTAATGTGGATAAAAAATTATGAAGTTTGACTATAAATTGACCATAGTTGACTTTTTCCCCAATACAGATGATTTTAGGTCATTTAATCAATTAACTGAGCAAAAATGTGATCTAAGACTTGAAACTTGACATGAGCAAACTTGAGGGTTCCTAATGATCCATGAAAGTCATATGGGGCATTAAAAGTCCAATTGTCCTTGTGAAAACTCAAACCCTAATTTTCAGTTGTCAGTGTTGAGGAGGTGTCTTGAGCTGATCAAACTTTATGTAGTCTTGAATCAATGGAGATCTTACGAGATATTTCTTGAGAAATGAGAGGGCAAATTTCCAGGTACAATAAAACTGATTTTACCTTTTCAGGTTAAATTAGCAGACAAACAAACACTACCAACTTACACAACAGGTCAAAGATTAATGCCTGAAACCAGACGAGAAAACTATATACACGACCAAGTGGCATGAACTCCTGAAGCAAGACGAGTTTTCCAACAAATACAGCAAGCTACAGATTAATGTCCGAAACTGGACGGGGAAATTATATATGTGACCAACAAAACAAGTCCCAGATTAATACTTGTAACAAGCCAGGAAAATTAGCTTGCTTTCTTAGGTCAGAGATTAATACCTGTAACAAGCCAGGACAACCATCTCGACGACCAATAAAAACCAAGTTCCAGATTAATACCTGAAACTAGCCAGGAGAACTATATGTGGACGGCCACTTGTGGATTAACACCTTTAACCATCCAGGAGAACTATCTACGTAAAGAGATTGAAGATTAATACCTATAACAAGCCAGGAAAACTATCTTTCTTTCTCAGGTCAAATATTAATACCTGTAACAAGCCAGGACAACTATCTCAGTGACCGATAATTTTCAAGTTCTAGATTAATACCTATAACAAGCCAGGAGAACAATCTATGAATAGTTGATTTGTAAATTAACACCTGAAACCAGATAGGAAATCTATCTACGTGACCAGACAGGAAAGCTATCTTCAGGTAACGGTTAACTCCATTATCCCCAGCAAGTTTTTGTGAAGCCTGGACTTCAACCAGAAAATAGTAAACTTGCATCTCTTCAGTACAGAGATAACTCTCCAGCAAAGCCTTGGACAACTGAAGTTCCTAGACTCTATTCCCCACATAGTTTTCCTCAAGCAGGAGAACAACAAAAACCCATATTCCCCAGCGGAATCCTCCTCAGACAACAGTAACAGGAACCCCCAAAGGGACCATGTGTGAAATCAACATCTACTTTGGATGGCATCTTTAAGCCCATCTCTGACGGCTCTTTGTTATCTTCTCTAAATTGCATATGTAAGTCCATTCACGACATCATCAACCAACAATGTTACTCCATGTGAGCATAAATTTTTAGGCACTCTAGTGTTTAATCCTCTTCCGCCTTCAGATCACGAAAGGCAGACAAGCCAATCTAAATCCTCGGATTTAAGAAGATTGAACAAGCGCAACTGTTGTACCCCAAAATTTTCCCTCTCATATTTTCCAAGATTTCCCCTTACATGGGTGGTTACAAACACTTGCCTAAAGAAAGTGAATTTTTTAAGATAACCAAGTGTATTTCGATTGGCATCTGAACAAGGTGTCCTTTGATTGGTATCTTGACAAGATTCGATTGGGCATCTAAATCCTTTGAGCAAGCTTTGTTTTAAAGTATTCAATTAGGCATTTGGCACTCTTTGATGTAGGTCTGATTCACAAGCTTCGAGTGGGCACTAGGCCTCCTTCGGCTAAGCTTGGTTCACAAGGCTTCAACTGTGCATTAGCTACTTCAGGCTTGCCTTTGATTCACAAGGTAAGAACACCCTACAAGTCCCTTTCGATTCACCAGCAGTGGCCTCTACGTGCAACCTTCAACTTACTAGGCAAAGGCTTCTTCATGCTTGCCTTGGATTCGCTAAGTCAAAAGCTTCCTCCAACTGGCCTTCGATTCACAAGGGTGTTAGCTGGCAATTTCGAATAAAGAATAATTGGATATCAAGATAATATTTCGAATAAGCATATAAGGAGGTTGATATCAATGATGAATATTGGTGGGAAATATAGAACCATTGTTCTAGAGGACTCTTTGATTTCCAGTGATATATGATGGATTTCGATTTGGGATTTTTAGTGTTTAAAATATAAAGAGTTCCTTTGTGCAAATGTGCCAGAATTGGAAGCGGTCCAGGCAAATGTTTTAATTCGAATCGAAGAAAACTAGCAAAATACTTCGCTGGCACAGGGTTCGAATTTCAAATAAGAGCGCCATTCTTAGAAGACGCGTGGAAGTCAGTAAACGTAAGAAGCCTGCATGCTTTGAACGTGGCATGATTTTAGAGTAGGACCGTTAGGGTCAGGATATTATAAATAGGTGTTTTTATGTTAGAATTGGGGTGTTCATTTCGTGTACTAAAAAATCACAAACACTCAAATTACCGTGACTTAAGGGAAACGAGTTAGAAGACAAAATGTACGTATTGAACATCATGATTCTTTATAATTTCAATACAAGTCTTTTTATATTTCTTCACTTTTACAGCACTTTTGCTCTTAAATCTTTCGATTTCCTTTTATTTCCTTGTTTTACTTGCTTTCAAACACATTTATCTCTTTAGAAACTTCACTTTTACTTTATCCTTTTGTTCAAACACTTCATATTTCCAGAAACTGTTATATTCTCAGAAACTCTTTATCTTTACATTCAAGTATTAAATCTTAAGTCTAATTCGAAGCCTTTCCTTTGTACATTCAGTCAGTTTATTTCTATAGACAATCTTAGGGATATTTCTTAAGAATCTCACTTTTGACATTAACATACAATATAAATTCATCAAGATAATGGGTATGAACATAGAAATGAGTTATGACACATGTGTCCTAGGATCAATCTAGTCGATCCTGCAAGTAACTAATAATAATCAATAAATTGGAAGACTAGCGGTTGTTTACTAGAAATCACTGTAAATAAATTGGCACACCTGGTGGGACAGTGTCATAATAAAAAAGTTCTATCAAACCGATTAGAGAATTTTAGGATCTTCTGAGTTTGGAGCGCGTTTCGGTACATGAACCTTCGAAGCGGAAAAATAAAGAATAATAATCCACATATACCCAGAAGACAACGTACCAAAATAATGGTTAACACAACCAACCAAGATAGGGGACAAAATCCCCCACAGGGGGCTGTAACAATCGTCTCAAGTTCGATTGATGCCTCCAATACCATCCCTGTTGGCAGTTCGAATACGGTCCCAGTAAGTACATTAGAAATTCCATCAAACGTGTCCTCAATGCAAACTGTGCCACACGTAGGGAATCAACAGTATTCGACCCCCACTAGGCCTCCAGGTTTCGAACCTTTGAGACCCAGAAACCCTCTGTATGGAATGCCAACTTCGTTTATGGTAGGGTTACATAATGCATCAACTTCGTCCCTACTCCAAGGGTCTGGTTCAGGAATGAACCATTTGGGTACAAATTCCCAGAATATAGGAAACTTCGCCCAGTTGCCTACCCTTACAACTAATAGTCAAGCAGCACTTAGGCAACAGATGGATGATAACAATCATGATATGGTAGTAATCCTAGCCCGCGAAATGAATGTTATTTTCAATCCCCTAATCCAGAATATAAATAGAACAAACCAAGAAAATGCAGCCCAGATGGCCAGAATAGCAGATTTTTTTGGTGCCCCTGATGCGCCTGCGAGACGTAGGCAAAACCCAGTGGTGATTCGAAACGAAGAACCCACGATCGAACAGATTCGACCCCCTATACAAGTGGTCGAAGAGAGAAATATAGGGGTAAGATTAAGGAACCAGGAAGTTCAGGAAGTTCAGAATGAACAGCCTAGACCAATAATGATGGTGAATAGGGACCAAAATGCAGACGAAATTGTTCATAGAATTAGAAATGACAATTTAGTGGCAGAAAATAACCTCACCACCATGATCGAAAGAATAATGGCCCATAATGGTTTAAATTCAGGATTTAGGAGGCCATATTACACATCTCCTATTATAGACTATGTTCTGCAAACAGAATTACCCAAGGGCTTTAAAGTCCCTAAATTCACAAAATTTGCTGGAGACACGAGTGAATCAACAGTGGAACATATAGCGAGATATTTAACCGAAGCAGAAGATATAGCAAATAATGAAAATCTTAGGATAAAATACTTCCCAAGTTCTCTAACGAAGAACGCTTTCACTTGGTTCACCACCTTGCCCCCTGGATCTGTGGACACATGGCCTTATTTAGAAAGACTTTTCCATGAACAATTTTACATGGGTCAGTCTAAAATTAGTCTCAAAGAATTAGCAAGCATTAAGAGAAAATTCACGGAACCAATAGATGATTATTTGAATAGGTTTCGTTTATTAAAATCTAGATGCTTCACAGTGGTCCCTGAACATGAATTGGACGAAATGGCTGTTGGGGGCCTAGATTATTCCATTCGAAAGAAATTGGATACACAGTATCTTAGAGATATGGCCCAACTAGCAGACAGAGTTCGTCAGGTCGAAAGGTTAAAAGCTGAAAAGGCTAGGGCTAGTAAAAATCATAAGAAAGAGAGAATAGCCTACATAGAGGCTGAAGAGGAGAACATAGATGATTCTCAAGACCCTTATGATTTCGATCAGTTCGAAATAGATCTTGCAGAACTAAAGGAAGCACCCCCTTATACTTGCAAAGTTCTGTTTCCTTCCAATGGAAAGGATTCTGTCGAAAGTGAAAAGAATGATAAATTCCCTAAGAAAATCTATACTTTCGATATAACTAAATGTGATGAAATATTTGATCTGCTTGTTAAAGATGGCCAGTTAATAGTTCCTTCTAACCTTAAGATTCCTCTGTTGGAACAAAGGAAGAAGAGGGGCTTTTGTAAATATCACAACTTTTTAGGCCATAAAACCTCACAATGTTTTCTTTTCAGGGATCTGATACAAAATGCAATCAAAGATGGAAGGCTGAAGTTCTCAGACAAAGGGAAGAATCCAATGAAAGTTGATACGGATCCGTTGCTGGTGGCGGAGACTAACTATGCTGAACCTCTAGACATCAATGTAGTAGAAATTGCTGAGAGGAAAGTTGAATCGAAAGTGGAATTCGAAGAGGATGGGGAGTTCATCTTGATCAAGAACAAAAGAGAGGCTACTGATGGCCTCCCAAAGGTGCTCAAAGCAAAGATAATAAGTGACAAAAAATTAACTGAGGCCACTGAGGGTCTCAGGATGAAGTTTGAAGAAGTCAAAATTTCTGATGGTCAAATGCTGGGAGTAAATATGGTGGACTTCGAACAGCCCAACACTGAAATGGAAGAAGTGGAATGCTGTTTGGAGAGGGAGAGAGAGCAAAGGAGAGAGAACTTACCTAAAAAAGACGCGAGTTTGCGCGAATACCTCTTTCACTATCATAAGAAAAACCAGGATAAGTTGTTGTGCCCAAGGTGCAGCATCATCTGCAACCCCAGAATTGCTGCTGAGTTTGAAAGGGCCCAGCGCGAACGAACAGGGGTCAACTGGAGGCAAGACAACCAACTGTATAGAGTCTATCCAAAAGCTGATGAAAGTCTTCTCGAATTCTTGGTTCGTTGCCACAAGATTGGAACAGAGTGTTTAATATGTCCCAGATGTGCAGCGGTGTATGATAAAGAAATGGCTGAAGCGTTCGAGAGAATTCCGTTTGCGTCAGGCTGGGGGCACCAAGGCAGAATGCCTTCGAATCCTGTTAACACTGGCAGAAATATGCCAAGGAGGCCAGGTAGCCCTTACCCCAGGGGAGCAAAGAAAGTTTCCTTTAAACTACCTGCAGAAATCCCCACTGACAGATGGCTGCAGGTGAAGGCTGATAAGGGAAAAGGGAAGTGGCGCAGCTATGACCAAGGAGGCAGGACTGCGGTGGCTTACAGGAAGCAATTCAATTCAAATAGGAGGGAAGAAATAAGACTGGAGAATTACAAAGGCAAAAATCCAATGTCTCGCTCTCAGTGGCGCAGACACCAGAGAAATGAAAAAGCAGAAAGGGATTCGAAGCCTATGGGGATAGGAGAATCTAGTACCAATAACCCAACATCAGTGAACCAGACTGGGGGCAAACCCCCATTGTCCAGGAAACTTTTTTCACCAAAGAAAGACACTGAAGAAAATAAGACTCAGAAGGAGGCTGCAAACGAAGAGGACTTGATGACTGATGACTTCGAATCGGAGGGGGAATCCTTCTTTAATGCAAACTGCAATGTAGTTTCGGTGCTGCCTTGTGAGTACAATCAGGATACAGAGGTTTATGCTGGTGAGGAGACTAACAAGGATGAAATGGCCAGACATAGGCCAGTGTGTTATTATGTGATGAACAATGGAGCAGTCGAAGAGCAAAACGCTTTCTTCGAAAAGCCATACGAAGGAATGAAGAACCATCTAAAACCCTTATTCATCAGGGCAAAGGTGGAGCAATATGGTGTGAATAAGGTTCTGGTGGATGGTGGAGCTGCTGTTAATTTGATGCCTCGATTCATGCTAAAAAGGATAGGCATGCAGGATTCAGATGTTAGACCTCACAACATGGTGCTTTCGAATTATGAAGGAAAGGTTGGTAAGACTTTGGGAGTAATACAAGTTAACTTGACAGTTGGTTCCCTCACAAGACCAACAATGTTTATGGTCATTGCTGCGAAGGAAAACTACAATCTGTTGCTTGGCAGGGAATGGATCCATGGAATTGGCGCAGTGCCTTCTTCGATGCATCAAAGGTTGGTGTTGTGGAGAGACGATGGAATTGTCGAAAACATAGAAGCAGACCAAAGTTACTATATGACAGAAATCAACAACGTGTACAAAAGAAACTTCGATCGAAATATGGCCAACATAGGGCCATGTCACCCGCTTGAGGAATATTTCGAGCCCAATGAGAATGCTTACTATTCTTTAACCCTTCGTCCCAATGGATTCCAATGGGATAGGGAAATCATGTGGGACGTTTTGCAGAAAGTTGGACACTTACTTTGCCATAGTGTGCAGTATTGTCATCATGAGTTTCGATACTCTCGAAATTGCATGGATAATTCAAAAACAAGTATTTCTTTATATCTATCAAAATACATGTTCTTGAGGGGCAATTTGTTTGCTGGCAATTTCGAATAAAGAATAATTGGATATCAAGACAATATTTCGAATAAGCATATAAGGAGGTTGATATCAATGATGAATATTGATGGGAAATATAGAACCATTGTTCTAAAGGACTCTTCGATTTCCAGTGATAGATGATGGATTTCGATTTGGGATTTTTAGTGTTTAAAATATAAATAGTTCCTTTGTGCAAATGTGCCAGAATTGGAAGCGGTCCAGGCAAATGGTTTAATTCGAATCAAAGAAAACTAGCAAAATACTTCGCTGGCACAGGGTTCGAATTTCAAATAAGAGCGCCATTCTTAGAAGACGCGTGGAAGTCAGTAAACGTAAGAAGCCTGCATGCTTCAAACGTGGCATGATTTTAGAGTAGGACCGTTAGGGTCAGGATATTATAAATAGGTGTTTTTATGTTAGAATTGGGGTGTTCATTTCGTGTACTAAAAAATCTCAAATACTCAAATTACCGTGACTTAAGGGAAACGAGTTAGAAGACAAAATGTACGTATTGAACATCATGATTCTTTATAATTTCAATACAAGCCTTTTTATATTTCTTTCACTTTTACAGTACTTTTGCTCTTAAATCTTTCGATTTCCTTTTATTTCCTTGTTTTACTTGCTTTCAAACACATTTATCTCTTTAGAAACTTCTCTTTTACTTTATCCTTTTGTTCAAACACTTCATATTTCCAGAAACTGTTATATTCTCAGAAACTCCTTATCTTTACATTCAAGTATTAAATCTTAAGTCTAATTCGAAGCCTTTCCTTTGTACATTCAGTCTGTTTATTTCTATAGACAATCTTAGGGATATTTCTTAAGAATCTCACTTTCGACATTAACATACAATATAAATTCATCAAGATAATGGGTATGAACATAGAAATGAGTTATGACACATGTGTCCTAGGATCAATCTAGTCGATCCTGCAAGTAACTAATAATAATCAATAAATTGGAAGACTAGCGGTTGTTTACTAGAAATCACTGTAAACAAATTGGCACACCTGGTGGGACAGTGTCATAATAAAAAAGTTCTATCAAACCGATTAGAGAATTTTAGGATCTTCTGAGTTTGGAGCGCGTTTCGGTACATGAACCTTCGAAGCGGAAAAATAAAGAATAATAATCCACATATACCCAGAAGATAACGTACCAAAACAATGGTTAACACAATCAACCAAGATAGGGGACAAAATCCCCCACAGGGGGCTGTAACAATCGTCTCAAGTTCGATTGATGCCTCCAATACCATCCCTGTTGGCAGTTCGAATACGGTCCCAGTAAGTACATTAGAAATTCCATCAAACGTGTCCTCAATGCAAACTGTGCCACACGTAGGGAATCAACAGTATTCGACCCCCACTAGGCCTCCAGGTTTCGAACCTTTGAGACCCAGAAACCCTCTGTATGGAATTCCAACTTCGTTTATGGTACGGTTACATAATGCATCAACTTCGTCCCTACTCCAAGGGTCTGGTTCAGGAATGAACCATTTGGGTACAAATTCCCAGAATATAGGAAACTTCGCCCAGTTGCCTACCCTTACAACTAATAGTCAAGCAGCACTTAGGCAACAGATGGATGATAGCAATCATGATATGGTAGGAATCCTAGCCCGCGAAATGAATGCTATTTTCAATCCCCTAATCCATAATATAAATAGAACAAACCAAGAAAATGCAGCCCAGATGGCCAGAATAGCAGATTTTTTTGGTGCCCTTGATGCGCCTGCGAGACGTAAGCAAAACCCAGTGGTGATTCGAAACGAAGAACCCACGATCGAACAGATTCGACCCCCCATACAAGTGGTCGAAGAGAGAAATATAGGGGTAAGATTAAGGAACCAGGAAGTTCAGGAAGTTCAGAATGAACAGCCTAGACCAATAATGATGGTGAATAGGGACCAAAATGCAGACGAAATTGTTCATAGAATTAGAAATGACAATTTAGTGGCAGAAAATAACCTCACCACCATGATCGAAAGAATAATGGCCCATAATGGTTTAAATTCAGGATCTAGGAGGCCAAATTACACATCTACTATTATAGACTATGTTCTACAAACAGAATTACTCAGGGGCTTTAAAGTCTCTGAATTCACGAAATTTGCTGGAGACACGAGTGAATCAACAGTGGAACATATAGCAAGATATTTATCCGAAGCAGGAGATATAGCAAATAATGAAAATCTTAGGATAAAATACTTCCCAAGTTCTCTAACGAAGAATGTTTTCACTTGGTTCACCACCTTGCCCCCTAGATCTGTGGACACATGGCCTTATTTAGAAAGACTTTTCCATGAACAATTTTACATGGGTCAGTCAAAAATTAGTCTCAAAGAATTAGCAAGCATTAAGAGAAAATTCACGGAACCAACAGATGATTATTTAAATAGGTTCCGTTTATTAAAATCTAGATGCTTCACAGTGGTCCCTGAACATGAATTGGTCGAAATGGCTGCTGAGGGCCTAGATTATTCCATTCGAAAGAAATTGGATACACATTATCTTAGAGATATGGCCCAACTAGCAGATAGAGTTCGTCAGGTCGAAAGGTTAAAAGCTGAAAAGGCTAGGGCTAGTAAAAATCATAAGAAAGAGAGAATAACCTACATAGAGGCTGAAGAGAACAACATAGATGATTCTCAAGACCCTTATGATTTCGATCAGTTCGAAATAGATCTTGCAGAACTAAAGGAAGCACCCCCTTATGCTTGCAAAGTTCTGTTTCCTTCCAATGGAAAGGATTCTGTCGAAAGTGAAAAGAATGATAAATTCCCTAAGAAAATCTATACTTTCGATATAACTAAATGTGATGAAATATTTGATCTGCTTGTTAAAGATGGCCAGTTAATAGTTCCTCCTAACCTTAAGATTCCTCCGTTGGAACAAAGGAAGAAGAGGGGCTTTTATAAATATCACAACTTTTTAGGCCATAAAACCTCACAATGTTTTCTTTTCAGGGATCTGATACAAAACGCAATCAAAGATGGCAGGCTGAAGTTCTCAGACAAAGGGAAGAATCCAATGAAAGTTGATACGGATCCGTTGCTGATGGCGGAGACTAACTATGCTGAACCTCTAGACATCAATGTAGTAGAAATTGTTGAGAGGAAAGTAGAATAGAAAGTGGAATTCGAAGAGGATGGGGACTTCATCTTGATCAAGAACAAAAGAGAGGCTACTGATGGCTTCCCAAAGGTGCTCAAAGCAAAGATACTAAGTGACAAAAAATTAACTGAGGCCACTGAGGGTCTCAGGATGAAGTTTGAAGAAGTCAAAATTTCTGATGGTCAAATGCTGGGAGTAAATATGGTGGACTTCGAACAGCCCAACGCTGAAATGGAAGAAGTGGAACGCTGTTTGGAGAGGGAGAGAGAGCAAAGAAGAGAGAACTTACCTAGAAAAGACACGAGTTTGCGCGAATACCTCTTCCACTGTCATAAGAAAAACCAGGATAAGTTGTTGTGCCCAAGGTGCAACATCATCTGTAACTCCAGAATTGCTGCTGAGTTGGAAAGGACCCAGTGCAAACGAACAGGGGTCAACTGGAGGCAAGACAACCAACTGTAATGAGTCTATCCGAAAGCTAATGAAGTCTGCTCGAATTCTTGGTTCGTTGCCACAAGATTGGAACAGAGTGTTTAATATGTCCCAGATGTGCATCGGTGTATGATAAAGAAATGGCTAAAGTGTTTGAGAGAATTCTGTTTGCATCAGGCTGGGGGCACCAAGGCAGAATGCCTTCGAATCCTGTTAACACTGGCAGAAATATGCCAAGGAGGCCAGAGATCCCTTACCCCAGGGGAGCAAAGAAAGTTTCCTTTAAACTACCTGCAGAAATCCCCACTGACAGATGGCTGCAGGTGAAGGCTGATAAGGGAAAAGGGAAGTGGCGCAGCTATGACCAAGGAGGCAGGACTGCAATGGCTTACAGGAAGCAATTCAATTCAAATAGGAGGGAAGAAATAAGACTGGAGAATTACAAAGGCAAAAATCCAATGTCTCGCTCTCAGTGGCGCAGACACCGGAGAAATAAAAAAGCAAAAAGGGATTTGAAGCCTATGGGGATTGGAGAATCTAGTACCAATAACCCAACATCAGTGAACCAGACTGGCGGCAAACCCCCAGTGTCCAGGAAACTTTTTTCACCAAAGAAAGACACTGAAGAAAATAAGACTCAGAAGGAGGCTGCAAACGAAGAGGACTTGATGACTGATGACTTAGAATCGGAGGGGGAATCCTTCTTTAATGCAAACTGCAATGTAGTTTTGGTGCTGCCTTGTGAGTACAATCAGGATACAGAGGCTTATGCTGGTGAGGAGACTGACGAGGACGAAATGGCCAGACATAGGCCAGTGTGTTATTATGTGATGAACAATGGAGCGGTCGAATAGAAAAACGCTTTCTTCGAAAAGCCAGACGAAGGAATGAAGAACCATCTAAAACCCTTATTCATCAGGGAAAAGGTGGAGCAATATGGTGTGAACAAGGTTCTGGTGGATGGTGGATCTGCTGTTAATTTGATGCCTCGATTCATGCTAAAAAGGATAGGCATACAGGGTTCAGATGTTAGACCTCACAACATGGTGCTTTCAAATTATGAAGGAAAGGTTGGTAAGACTTTGGTAGTAATACAAGTTAACTTGACAGTTGGTTCCCTCACAAGACCAACAATGTTTATGGTCATTTCTGCGAAGGCAAACTACAATCTGTTGCTTGGCAGGGAATGGATCCATGGAATTGGCGCAGTGCCTTCTTCGATGCATCAAAGGTTGGTGTTGTGGAGAGACGATGTAATTTTCGAAAACATAGAAGCAGACCAAAGTTACTATATGACAAAAATCAACAACGTGGACAAAATAAACTTCGATCGAAATATGGCCAACATAGGGCCATGTCACCCGCCTGAGGAATATTTCGAGCCCAATGAGAACGCTTACTATTCTTTAACCCTTCGTCCCAATGGATTCCAATGGGATAGGGAAATCATGTGGGACGTTTTGCAGAAAGTTGGACACTTACTCTGCCATCGTGTGCAGTATTGTCATCATGAGTTTCGATACTCTCGAAATTGCATGGATAATTCAAAAACAAGTATTTCTTTATATCTATCAAAATACATGTTCTTGAGGGGCAATTTGTTTGCTGGCAATTTCGAATAAAGAATAATTGGATATCAAGACAATATTTCGAATAAGCATATAAGGAGGTTGATATCAATGATGAATATTGATGGGAAATATAGAACCATTGTTCTAAAGGACTCTTCGATTTCCAGTGATAGATGATGGATTTCGATTTGGGATTTTTAGTGTTTAAAATATAAAGAGTTCCTTTGTGCAAATGTGCCAGAATTGGAAGCGGTCCAGGCAAATGGTTTAATTCGAATCAAAGAAAACTAGCAAAATACTTCACTGGCACAGGGTTCGAATTTCAAATAAGAGCGCCATTCTTAGAAGACGCGTGGAAGTCAGTAAACGTAAGAAGCCTGCATGCTTCGAACGTGGCATGATTTTAGAGTAGGACCGTTAGGGTCATGATACTATAAATAGGTGTTTTTATGTTAGAATTGGGGTGTTCATTTCGTGTACTAAAAAATCTCAAACACTCAAATTACCGTGACTTAAGGGAAACGAGTTAGAAGACAAAATGTACGTATTGAACATCATGATTATTTATAATTTCAATACAAGTATTTTTATATTTCTTTAACTTTTACAGTACTTTTGCTCTTAAATCTTTCGATTTCCTTTTATTTCCTTGTTTTACTTGCTTTCAAACACATTTATCTCTTTAGAAACTTCACTTTTACTTTATCCTTTTGTTCAAACACTTCATATTTCCAGAAACTGTTATATTCTCAGAAACTCCTTATCTTTACATTCAAGTATTAAATCTTAAGTCTAATTCGAAGCCTTTCCTTTGTACATTCAGTCAGTTTATTTCTATAGACAATCTTAGGGATATTTCCTAAGAATCTCACTTTCGACATTAACATACAATATAAATTCATCAAGATAATGGGTATGAACATAGAAATGAGTTATGACACATGTGTCCTAGGATCAATCTAGTCGATCCTGCAAGTAACCAATAATAATCAATAAATTGGAAGACTAGCGGTTGTTTACTAGAAATCACTGTAAACAAAGGGCAAAGGCTTCTTCTATAATTGCCTTACATACACAAGGCAAAGACTTCCTCTGTGCTTGCTTTCAATGCATAGGGCCAAGACCCCTCAACACGGTTTCTGCACTATGACACCCAATATGACCCCTTCGAAAGAGTACTCCAAAGGCCCATTCGAAGGACACATATTGGTGGCCCATTCGAAGAGGGCACAAAGCATACATATGAACTATTCAAAAGACACTCAAAAATTCTATTCAAAGGAGGAAATAAAAGGCCGATTCGAAGGGTACATAAAAAGTTCATTCGAAGAAATATTCAAAAGGCCCACTCGAAGGAGGCAATCATAGTCATTCTAAGGAGGGCATTTGAAAGTTAAATGTGTCCAGATTCACAGCAAATTCAAAAAGGGACAAGAAACCATGTCTTTGGCAACGTCTCAAAATGATATTCATGGCCTTAAAACACCAACTTAATGGTTGTTTATTCCTTTGCCCTCTTGTCCCCTCCATCCCCTCTATATAAGGAGCACACTAGCAAGCTCCAAAGACGCCTAGAGATAGCCTGAAAGAATCACATGAATTTGAAAACATATTCTTGAAGGTCTCCTGAAGTTTTTACAATCATCATCAGCCCCTAAGCAAGCATCTCCACGTCCAGAAGTTCCAAAAGCTTCCAAATGTTGGTAAGAGTGGGCAAGAGATCAAACTTTACATTTGCATGACATGTTAACACTTATAGTTCCTTCGACTTGTATTCAAGATTAAGGAACTGGGTTCGACACCCAGGTCTGCATTTGTTTTATTTCTTACATTTGTTGTAGATCCAGCCTGAATATACCAACGCGCGCAGGATCGAAGGACCTGGGTTCAATACCCAGGTCTTGCATCTTTGTTTTGATAACATATCTTTGCAGATTCAGTACCCTCACAGGTGATCCATCAGGCCCTTTCAACAACACCCCCTGGGTCGAAAAATAATCACCCTTCATTGGATCGAAGGCGACCTTTCTTCCTCTGGATCGAAGGATAGACACCTTCCTCAGGATCGAAGCCCCCTATCTCTCTCTGGATCGAAGGATGCCCCCTTTGTTTTTTTTATTTTTGTTTTCATTCCTTTATTGACTTTTTTTTAATTTAAATTAACTTTAAATCAAAAAATCACAAAAAAGACATTAGGCTAGTATTGTTTCTAATTAAGTTAATTTTTGTAAATAAATTAATTAATTATTTTAACCTTTTTTTTAAATTAAAATTAAATAGACTTAGACTTTATTTTCTTTCATAAACAAAAACAACCAAAAAGATTTCTTTTCCTTAGGATTTGGACGTCCCTTTTAATTTGTTTGCGCATTTATTTATTTTCGCATTTTTCATCTTATTGTAATTGCTTCCTACTTTGTAATAGTAACTAGGACTCTACTTTTCATATTTTTATAATGTACCTCTCACAAAGCCATGTAATTGCGCAGGATTTACATTCCCGCACTTTACATTTATGCACTTTAAATTACTGTATATATTACTCTTAGTAACTATACTTGTATGGAAAGATTAATAACAAAATGTTAACAAACCCTAAATGCACAAGATAAATAACTGAACATAACACATTGCACATATAAACCTCTAGGGTACCCCACTTCGGTTGCCTTCGGAAAACAGTCACAGTTCTCGAAACGTGAGAAGTTTTAGTGATTATCCTCCAATTTAAAGATCAATAGTCCCTCGATGACCCTCTCGATCTTGCCTCGGTTAAAAGTGATCTCAGAACTTTAGGGTGGTTATTAAAGCTTCTTGCCAAGTTGTCTTCGTGACTGTAACGTCCCTTCGAATGTCCCTCAAAACATCCAATGAAAGGGCTACCTACTCACTAATAGTAGGATAGCATTGTCTAAAGGATAAGAGGAAAAGAACAAACCTTTTCAAGTACAAGTAGATATCTGTTAGATGCTTGCTCAAATAAAACAAACTTTTTACACTTACATATTTCAAAAACACTTTCAAAACAATAGTCGCTTTATCAACACTCTTGAGGACTGATACAAGAGTTATCATAAAGTGAATTGCCGCACTAAGGCATTTTCAAAACAAATTCTCAAAACACACAAATCATAAGCAATTTTCAAAACATGAGCTAGCATCCAAGAGCCCGTAGATAACTACGGATGGAAAGGGTGCTAACACCTTCCTTTTCCATAATCTACCCCCCCTTACTCAGAAAACTCTCAAAAAGGTCTTTTTTCTGTTCTTTTCACACTTTCCTTAATTTGGATAAAATAAAAGTCAGTGGTGACTCTTGCTTACCGCAACATTTGCAAACACAAACACAAATCCAGTATTAACCGTCGGTTCTGCCACGGTATCACAGTCACCAATAGCCATAACATCTTCGTCCGGAAAGTAAAATTTCATGGGTTGATACTCTGGTAATGGTTGATGGGCTAGATGATCATCTAATATACTACCTTTTATGGCCTTTTGGGTAATATATAGTATGTTGTACTCTGATAATAACATATGCCATCGAGCAATTCTCCCTGTAAGAGCTGGTTTCTCAAACACATATTTTAAAGGATTCATTCTTGCTATTAGCCACATGGTGTGTGCTAACATGTATTGCCTCAATCTTTTAGTAGCCCAAGCTAACTCACAACAAGTTTTCTTGAGGAACGAGTACCTGGTTTCGCAATCAGTGAATTTCTTACTGAGGTAGTATATTGCATGTTCTCTTCTTCCTGTTTTGTCTTGTTGGCCCAGTACACATCCCATCTATCCTTCAAGTATTTTCAGGTTTATAATGAGAGGTCTTCCCGGAACTGGTGGCATCAATATTGGTGGCTCTTGCAAATATTGCTTTATCATCTCAAAAGTTGCCTGGCAATCCTCATTCCATGTTACTGTTTGGTCTTTTCGCAACAATTTGAATATAGGCTCACATGTGGAGGTTAGGTGTGGTATGAACCTTGAAATGTAGTTCAGTTGTCCTAAGAATCCATGAACCTCTTTTCCCATCTTTGGCGCTGGCATTTCTTGTATAGCTTTTACCTTGGCAGGGTCCACTTTTATACCATGTTGGCTTACAATAAAACCCAATAACTTGCCTGACCTGACACCAAAGGTACACTTGTTTGGATTTAACCTTAATTTAAACCTTCGTAGTCGGTCAAATAACTTCTGTAAATATATGGTGTGGTCCTCCTCTGTATGATATTTAGCGATCATATCATCTACGTACACTTCAACATCCTTGTGAATCATATCATGGAACAGTGTCACCATTGCTCGTTGATAGGTTGCCCCTGAATTCTTCAAACCGAATGGCATTACTTTGTAGCAGAAAGTGCCCTAAGGTGTCATAAAGGTAGCCTTCTCCATGTCTTCGGGCACCATTTTAATCTAGTTATAACCTGAGAAGCTATCCATGAATGAGAATACCGAAGCTTGAGTCGTGTTTTCTACAAGAACATATATGTGAGGTAGCGGGAAGTCGTCTTTAGGACTTTCTCTATTTAGATCCTAATAATCCATACACATGCGTACTTTGCCATCTTTCTTGGGTACAGGCACAATGTTAGCTATCCATGGTGGATAGTCTACTACTGCCAAGAACCCTGTGTCGAATTGTTTAAGAACCTCTTCCCGAATTTTGTTGGACATATCTGGATGAGTTCTCCTGAGCTTTTGCCGGACCGAGGGAAAACCTTCTTTGAGAGGTAATCTATTTACTACAATGTTTGTATCTAACCCTAGCATGTCTTTGTAGAACCAGGCGAATATATCCACAAACTCGTGTAATAACTTGATCAGTCTTTCTTTGACGCTTTCTTTTAACGTTGCAGCTAGCTTGATCTCTTTAGGATCCTATTTTGTGCCAAGATTAATAGTCTCAATGGGCTCTTGATGTGGTTGTATATTGTCATCCTTTTGTTCTATGCTTCTTGTCAGTTCTTTGGAAAGTTCAAGATCCTTAACATCTTCCTCTTCAGCTTGGTTGACGGGAGCATCAAAATCATATCGGATAGCAGCAGTAACATCATCGATGAATTTTGGTGTTGATCTGCACATTTATCATGTTTTGGTGCAATTTTTGTTTAGTACGTGAATTTGGAAAATGCATATGAGAGAAAGTATTGCCATTTTTTAAAACATATAGTATAAATGCAAAAAGAAAAACAAGGATCTTAATTAAATACAAAACACATTTTTATTAATCGTGAATATTGATTGAAACATACGGGGACCCTTACAAACAACCCATATGCCTTGGGCTTGGCATAGGCTCTTTCAAAAACAAAGAAAATTACTTTGGAAAGAAAATTTCAGGAATCTCCACAACTGTCCAGTTCTTCAACTCTTCGCCTGGGGCACATTCACGGATGAAATCTGATGCCCTTTTGATGTTGTTTTTATGGGACACCATTGCCACTTGTTCGCCATGTTCTACCCTTTTGCTGATGAAGGTCTCCTGGATTGGTGGAAATCGGGCTTTTCATTTTAGAGTAGCCTTTGATGATTCATAACCCAAGCCAAAATGGTTCTTCTTCTCAGATATTTCAGGGAGCTTTCCCCAGACTTTCGAGTCACCATTCTCCACTTCTATTTGTAAGTCTCTCCAAGAGTTCATAGTAGGCTTTTTAACCTTTTCTACCGGTAAGGTTATCGTTAAAGCAAACTCCAATACTTGAAATGGTGTAGCTATGCAATATTCGACAGCACTGATATACCTATAGGACTCAATGTGACTTACGAAGATGTATTCCTCTCCACCAATTATGACCAATCTTTCTTCAATAAATAACTTCAATTTTTATGTAAAGTCAAAGTGACCGCCCCTGCCGCAGGGATCCAAGGTCGTCCGAGTAAACATGTATATATCGGTTCTATATCCATGACTTGAAAGGTGATATAGAACATGTGTGGACCGATCTTGACGGGAAGGTCTACTTCTCTGAATATTATACTCTGAGAACCATCCAAAGATTTAACTATCGTGGAACTCGGTCTTATCACAACACCGTCTAGTGTTAGCTTCATCGGGCTAGATTTGGATAATACATTAAGGGTAGAGCCAGTATCAGTAAGTACTCTAGATAGACTCGTAGTACCTATTTGTATTGAAATGTGCAGTGCTTGATTGTGAGCTAAGCCTTGTGGAGGTAACTCACTGTCGTTGAAACCCAAATAGGACCTAGACGTCAGATTTGCTACCATATTATCAAATTGGTTTACAGTGATTTCCTCTGCAACATGAGCAGAACTTAAGACTCTCATCAAAGAATCACGATGCACTTCTGAATTGATGAGCAACGAGAGTATGGAAATCTTGTCTGGAGTTTGGTGAAGTTGGTCCACTACCTTATAGTCACTTCTCTTAATTATCTTCAAGAATTTGTCAGCCTCTTGGTTGGTGAAGCTTTTGTTTGCAGGCTCTTGATTCATCTCTTCTACTGCTTTTCCTTTTTCTTTTGTCAACAAGTCTTTTTTTTTCAACACATTGTCATTCTTCTCCAATGGTTTAGTTTCGAACACCCGGCCACTACGGGTTATGCCCCATGTCCCTACTATGTTTAAAATTGCAGGTTCTTGACTTGATGATGGCTCATATTCTTGTTTCGAACCATTGACATACATTGTCGGATCATAACTCAATGGTACTGCCTTGTCATTTTTGTAAGGGATAGGAGATGGCCCTTTAATTACCATCGTAGTCCTTGGCGCTACTGGTATTTTCAGAGTTTGCTTTATTATAGGGGTTTTTGTTGAATCTCCCCACGAAATCATGAGAGTTTTCTTGTTATGATTTGGCTTTTGATAAGGCATTACCGATGGTTTCTTCACACTTCCTTCAATTGCTGCTATATACTTATATTCATGGTATGGTCTGAACTAGACTATCCCTTGATCCGCAAGTTGTTGTAAGGTATTTTCAAAAGCTTTTTTATGTTTAAGAAGGAACCCACATTCCAACAGATATTCTTTTAACAGACTCACCGGAGACTTTGCTTGTTTTCCCGCCCCACAATCGGTGACTACTTCGATCGTATTTTTCGTCGGACCACCATGCGGAGGCATGGGGGTTTGATTTGATGTTTGGATTTTCGAAGGTAATATCACGAGCCTCCAATAAGTCTTGAACCTTATGCCTAAAGGCCAAACATTTCTCTAGGGTATGTCCCAGAGAATTTGTATGATATTCACATCTAGCATTGGCGTCATATCTTGGTGGGAGTGCCCCAGCTGGTGGAGCTAGCCGTTTAAACTCTACCAAAGATGCTTTGACCGAGTGCTATAATAGCTGGCTATGTGGCATAGGGTGGGGATCAAACTTCCTCGGAGGTCTGTCAAACTTATTTTATTGTTGTTGCTCTTGCGAAATCATCAATGATTGTTGTTCTCTTGGTTGTGAAGCCACAACATTAACTTCACCCTCTTTCCTTTTTGTAAAGTTAGGAACCGGCCTTTTTGTATTGAAAGGAGCATTTGATGACCCCCCTTGAATCTTTCCGTTCTTTATCTCTGTCTCTATCCTTTCTCCAATAGTAATTAAGTCAGAAAATCCTGAAGAAATGCTTCTTACCATCTTTTCATAGTATACCTCTTATAGGGTTCCCATGAACATGTCGACTAGCTCTTTCTCCATAAGTGGTGGTTGCACACGAGACGCCATCTCCCTCCATCTTTGAGCATACTCTTCGAAGGACTCTTCCTTCTTCAGGGATAAGTTTTGGAGTTGTGTGCGGGTAGGTGCCATATCCAGGTTGTATTTATATTGTTTCAGGAACGCATTGGCAAGATCTGCCCATGTCTTTACGTGCATCCTTTCCAACTGCATATACCAATCCAGAGATGCCCCACTTAAACTATCTTGAAAGTAATGAATCATTAACTTCTGGTTCTGAGTGTAAGCATTAATTTTCCTATAGTACATGTGCAAGTGGTTTCTCATACAAGTGAGTCCTTTGTATCTTCCAAAGTCAGGTACTTTGGATTTTGGAGGGATTATTACATCCGGAACGAGACCCATCTCGAGGGCATCGACGTCAAAAGCATCATATCCTTCCACGGCTTTCAACATTTCTTCTAGATCTTTGTATTGGTCCAGTGCCAACTGTAGTGGTAAAAATGTTGAGACTAAGCCACTGGATTGACTTGACTCGCACAGATCAAAATAAAAATCGTCACCGCACTTTATTATTTCCAAAGGAATGGTAAAAGAGATAATAACCCAAAAAGAGGGGGAGAGAATCTAAGTTCGAGGGTTGGTTATGCAAAGGGAATGTATCATCACCCTAAACATCTACGGTACTCCGTAGGAACCTCTTTGTAAATCTGTGTATTTTGGCTATAAATGTTGTATAAAATAATAGATGGTGGAGATGAGAAAAGAAGTATTTTTTTATAATTTTTGCACCCGCCACGGTTGTGAACTTTTAGTTCCTACGTACCACCTTCCGTGCAATAGGGGATCGGGGTACTCGTAGTTCATCCTTTAAAAATTTTAAAACACAAGTGTGTTGGGTAAATTTTAAAAGACGAGATGTCATCATTATTATCCGAGTGGAAAACATACTTACTACCGACAATTATGAGAAAGGAGAATTTGCATCATCTCAAAATAGAGGATATAGCTTGGATTTTAAAATCAACAAAGCCTCACTCAACACCCAAGTGGAAAATATCTCACTTCACTACATATCGTAGAAGTATAGTAGCTCACATCACTACAAGGATTGACAAGAGTCTAATCTTTTGAGAGAAAAATTAAGGTAAAAACCCAAAGTGGCCAAAATGGTTTAAATGAGATTGATTGACTTTTAATCTTCTCACAAAAGTGTTAAAGTATTGTTAAATTGTTTAAACTTTGATTAAGAAAATATTTTTTAAAAATGCATGAACCTAAGTCCAAGTTTATTACGAAAAGTAGTTCAAGTTAAAAATCAAGAAGACTTTTTCAAAAGGAGGAAGAAGACTTTTGAAATTAAAGAAGATGGGAGAATATGAAGGGACTATCCTAAAGCATAAGGTAAAAGCTAGGGAAAAGAACCATCTAACCAACGAGAAGCCAACACTTGACACAATGAGTCAATATAGACTTTTATCCTTTAGATTTGAAACCAAACAAGGAAAGACAATAAACCTTTTAAGAAAAACCAAACTTCAATTGCATTAATTCTTCACAAAAATTAGGCAGAGTAACAGCTGTATATAGATTAATTCCCGATCACAGATAAAGCATGTAATCACAATAACCTGCACACAAAGCAAACAAACAAATAACCCAATGTCTTGGGGTAAACCCCAAGAACTCCAGACAAAATAAAAATTGAGGTGACAAGGTCTCAAAGTAGGTCACAACTTCTAATCCTAAGTCCAAGAAGTCTACAATCTCCATAATACCAAGGATAGTAACCAAGTAGTCCAAGTAACATTAAAGTTTTTATGGTTCAAGTTGATTATTAGGTATGTTTAAAAAGAAAATGAAAACTTAAATGAGCAAAATAAAAATGACATGAAACTAAATTCTCAAATGAGCAAAGATGAAAATAGTATGAAATGTAAATGCCAAAATAAATGTGCTTAAAGTAAAAGCATAAAATAAAAAGCATAAACTAAAGTTTATTGTTAATGAGTTAGAAATTAGAAGTTAGTTGAATGACCATCTTGAAACTTGCATTTGAAAACTCATTAGAAGATTGATAGAATCAAAGCCTCTCAACAACAAGTTTTATTTGCTTTTTGTCAAGTATATCATTCATTTCAAAATCTCAAGGCAACAATAAATGACCAATGATGTTTAAGTGATCCAATTTGACCAAAGTTGATGAAAATTCATTAGAGGATTGGTAGAACCAAAGCCTCCTAATAATGAATCTCAAGGTTATTAGATCAAAGGGTTCAAATTAACATACTTGGGCTGATAAACATCGATTTGGTCCACAAATGATCATTTTCTCAAATCAGGACAAAATTTAGCACTATGTTAAGCAATCGTAAATGGACTTATATAGAAGTCGCACCTATTTTGAGGCCGGTCAATAGCAATCTATGTACCATATGTTTTGAGAAATGATATGAAAATCATTTTCCAATAACATTTAGTACAATAAGAAGGTGATAAGATGAAGAGGGATGGGGTAAGAATTAAATCACATTTGAACCAAAAATTTAATCAAGCTATTATTAAAATCATTCATCCATTTTTTTGGAGTTAAACTCAACACCATGGATCCAATGATGTTAATAAAGCTCATGATCAAAATCTCATAGCCCAAGATCAGCCAGAATATATACAAGATAAAATATATTTAAAAAAATAAAGAAAAATATTTTAAAAAAGGTTTAAAAATGGGAATAAAAGTAGAAAATAGCAACTATATTTAAAACATCCAAGAAAAATCAAATAAGGCCATACAAAAATCAGAACTGAGCTCAAATATTTATATAAAATTTTTGGTGATTTTTTAAAGTCAGAAACTATTTTAAAAATTAAAAGAAATAGGCTAAACAAACCAAAAATTATGAAAAATAGTAAAGTCAGAAATAAAAATAAAATGAAGTCACTAATATTTGTCAAAAGGTCATTGGATCCTTCCATATTTTTTTTCAGAATTTAAAAATTAAGAAAAGTATTTTTAAACATTTAAAAGAATTCAAATAAAATAAAAAATTATGAAATATACCAGAACACAAAATAAAATTGTGAAAAATTAATAATTAGAAAGAGAAAATTCAAAAGTATTTTTCATAATTTTTTCAGATTTTTTGAAGTTAAAATGAATTTTCTATGATTTTTTTAAGTTTAAAACAATTTAAATATAAAAATCAAAAAATAAAATAAAGTCAAAAAAATGTGGACCAATGGATGAGAGTCAAAATACGTTAGTAAGCTAATCCAATAGATCAGACGCGCTGTGCATATCATGGTCTTTACTGAATAATGCATGGAATCAATAATTAAATCAGATTTTGAAAAAATGTGTGGCACGCCTTCATTGGTTGATAGATGACACGTTGGTCATCTTCAACCTCCAGCCAACGAATCTGCAGGTTCCAGAAACTGTAAAGTTAGGACACGAGATAGGTATCATTCGCTTCGTCTCTTCAAGACGATTCCAACGGTACCTTCGCAAAAAATTTATATAAATTGTAGCTCAGTCATTTTTGAAAATAAGTTCTAAAAGGATTTGAAATTTCATGGCCAAAATGTATTTCCAGTTGAAAACAAGTGTTGCGACTAGAATTAGGATGATGAGAGCTTCATAATAGTATCAAAGTTTGAGAGAATTGGTGAAGGAATCTACCTATTGAAGTTAAGTTGCAGAGTTCTAAAACTAGACTTGGATAGCATGATTTAGGAAGTCTTAGAGCTTAATTCTTCTTCTGTTAGCTTCAGTGAGGTTCAAGGACGGTGAATTGACAAAGAGAAATGATTGAGAAAGGCTGTAAGAGAAAATTCGAAGTTGCAGAAAATTGAATTCAAGAGGAAGTTTGGAAGGGTGATGATGCCTCTCTAAGCTTGAGAAAATGCATGAGGTATGATCCTCTATTTATAGGAAAGCTGGTTGAATGCTAAAGTGTGTGAAATGATGAAGTTTGGAGGGAAATCGTGTGACATTGCAAACAAGAAAAGTGTGACTTCTAATTTGATCAAAACTCATCCAAACCTTGCGTTTTAATATGCTAATCACTTCCGGAGGTTCACTAAATGTGTTTAGAATCAAAAGCGCGCAGAAAAAATGTGTTTAGAAGCTAAATCAAGGATTTCAAATTTTGTCTTCTGAAGAAACTTCAGTTTCAAGTTACCAAGTTCAAATCAATGGCATTCTCAGCTCAAGGAGTCTTAGGACATGATTCTTGAAGCTTTAGAAATATGAGATCACAAGCTTTAAAATATGCAAAGAATGGAATCAAATGGATGCTTGAGCTGAAAATTATGATGAGTCAAAGTTGAGAAAAAGAGGTTGACTTTTGTACTTAGAAAACTTCTAAGTTTTTTTCTTCAAAAATGACTTATAATGTCTTGCATCCAAAAATGGCCTTCCATTTGAAATTTGATCTTTACCGAAAAAGATGGCATGAATTAGATCTCTTGAATGACATTTTGAGACTTGAACCATTTAAAATCTCCAAAAAATGAGAAAGTTATTACTTGTTGAAATTGGCAAATATTCATAAAATGACCTATAATCTTTTGCATCCTTATGGCATCTTCTATTCATTTTCACACTTTGCACTTAAAAATAAGGGTTTAAGTTCACATATTTAAGATCAATATGGAAAAAGAATGGCTTCAAGGTGATAAATATTGAGCAAGTTATGATCTTTTGAAGTCATATATGGGAATTTGATGGTTTGTTTAGAGGACTTGTAATCTTTCTTCATCATTAGGTATCTTCCTCACAAAATTTCCTTGAAACTTTTGAAGTGATTTTTTTATATCCCTTTGAAGAGAAGGATGTCTTTGTAATCACCCAAAAGCACAAAAATATGAGCAAGCTATACCCCTTTTAAGTTCAAAACCCTAACTCCTAGAGTAACAAAATGCCTTGGGAAACCTGTGCAATTTTGATCAACTTTCTTGCACAAATACTTTTATCATGTAAATATAAGTTATTGAGGATGATAATGATAAGCCATAGAAACCAAAACCACTTCCAAATCTTGAGAATTGAGGGAGATATTCACTTGTGATAAATGAAACCAAAGACTTATCCAACTAGGTCAAACTTCTTCAATCAACCCTTGTACCTTTGAACTATTTTTGACAACTTGAGGCGTGATGAATCATAATATACTTTGTCATGATATTATTTAAAAATATCTTCAATAATGAAGCTTTAATCTCAATGAAGTTTTGTTGAAGAATGGCATGGAAATAAACTCATGAACCTGTGGATCAACTTGATGGAATGTATTGTGCTTTCACCTATGATACTAACAATTAGAGAAAATATTCATTGTACTTATTAGTTAAAAGTTAATCAATACAAAACATAGATGATCACAATATACAAGTCAAGGTTCTTGGTGATTCCCCATGAGCAAAGCTAAAGATAAGGAGAAGAACCAAACTCTAGTGTGTGATCTTGTTGCATTGTGATAGTAGGAGATGATAGATGAATCTTAGGGGGGGAAATTGGGGTACAACAGCTGCCCTTATTTAAGTGTCTTCTATCCGGAGATGCGAATGTTAAAAAAAATTCGTGTCGACACGATTGAAGATACTTAAATATAAAACAAGCCCTGTTGTTGGCCCTAAGATGCCATGTAGTGCTTATGATTATGAATGCAAATGAACAAATACAAAAATGACGCAAGACCTCACTGGGGATTTTTGTACCCCAATTTCCCCCCCTAAATATTCCCATATCATATCATATCAACTCAATCATAACAAGATCACATTAGGGTTGGTTCTTCCTCTTTTTCTATCTCTTATCTTTAAGTTTGCTCTTGAGAGATCTCCAAGCACCTTAGTTGTGTATTTTGTATATGTGTTGTTGACTAACTTCTAATCAAAATACAAAAAAAAATATTTGTCTTTGTCTTTGTATATTTATGTTTTGTAGGTACCAAGTCAAAGCATCTGACAAATAATGTTTTCCAATATTATTTCCCTAAAATCTCTATTTGCAAAGAAAAATAATTTAAAAATTCATTTTTTTTCATTGTACAATCGATTGTGTGATACGGTGGGAGAACTGACTTGGGATTTTGTGTTTTGTGTTCGCAAATGTTTCGGTTTAGCAAGAGTCGCCACTAACTTTTTATTTTATCCTAAGGAAAGGTCAAAAAGCACAGGAAAGACCTTTGAGATGTTTTCTTGGGTTCGGGGAGTAGATTATAGAAAGGGAACGTATTAGCACCCTTTCTATCCATGGTTATCCATGGGCTCTTAGTTACTTGCTTAGATCACTTGCTTTGCATTTTCAATTGTTTGAAATGGTGCTTTTCAATTGTTTGAAATGGTGTATTGTGTGTGATTTTGGAAAATGTTTTGAAAAGAGGCCATCGTTGTGGCAACCTTTGTAATAATTCTTGTTTGAATGTATACAAGGGTGTTTTTGTCTTTTGAAAAGTTTTCAATGTTTGAAAGTAGGGTTTTGAAATTGTGTTGTGGAGTGTGTTTTGAAAAGTAGCAAGGATGTTTTTGCAAGCTTGATCAAGTAGCTAAGAGCTATCTACCCTATTTTACTCAAAGATCTTTCTTATGTTTTTAACCCTTTTAACAGTGTTGTTTCACCATTGTATTTGGTGAACAACCTTGTGTTAGGATGTTAAACGGGACAGATGCGGGTCATCGTATAGACCATGATAGCAATTGTGTCAAGTATCTTTTAGCAATTTTCCGAGGGACTAGATCATTTTTTTGCTTAGGCAACTCAGATAGCATTATCGAGGGACTATGATCTTTTTGTTTTGTTTTTGTTTTGCCAAAGTACTCAACATGCAACCATGGCCCATTTTTTTGAAGGCAACAAGTGGATGAAACCCTAGGGGTGTTTGTGTGCAAGTGCGTTTTATTGCATGCAAGAGTTTATCTTGAATTAGGATTTTCTATTTCATTGATTTTATCTTGCCATACACATCCTAATTACTAGCATTTATATTTGAAAGCAATAAAAGACGGAAATGTAAGATCCTACGCTATTACAACATTTAGGGGGTGGGGATACACATTTGTACATGGGGTGGTTCAACGAGAAAAATAGATAAGAAAAGAAAATAACAAAGGGAAGATAGAGAGAAAGAGATAGAGGGCTAGCGCGCTGCTGAGAGGAAGTCAGAAGTTCTGACCCAGGCCTGCTGCCAGATTATCAACCTTTTGGTGAAAATGTATGAGTTAGAACTTCTGACTCTGGCACCTGTAAAACAGAAACCTGTTAATGAAAAGGTCAGAAGTTCTGACCCCCATGCGCTGCAAGACAAAAGTTTGTTAGTGGGGAAGTCAGAAGTTCTGACCCTGCTGGACATACAATAATTTTCAGAAGTTCTGATATTATTGACAGCAAAACAGGCTTCAGATGTGCTAACGTCAAAGTCAGAACTTGGCTTCTCCCTGTGCTGGCCAGAACATCTGCAGTTTTGTTATTTTTCCACAAAACAGAAAACATGCTTGGGACAACTTCAGCAAATGTCAAAGTGTTTCAGGAGACAGAACCAACAAGGTCACAGGTAGGTTCTACACTGATTCACTTCCTACTTAAACATTCTGAGGTATAAAAAATCCTCAGAACGCAAACAGCAGTAACATGATATTTACATTATGTTTATTGAGCATGCAAAGTTGATGATGCTTGGCAGCGTGATGAAAGTCAGCAGGTGCTTACCTGGCTGTTGGAAGAAGCTCTGTGAACTGGAGTTAGCCTTAACTCTGATGACGTTTTGAGTAGCTTCTTTGGATGGATGGATGGAGGGTATATAGTGGTATGAATACAGAAGTTATGGCAGTTTCCAACGTGTGGATCAGAAACTGTATGAAAGGTTTTTTAGTCAAGAAATACTTTGAGAACAAATGGAGTTTGAAAGCAAGGGATCCAAAGTTAATGGTTTGTACGTTGTGTTTATAGTTTTTTGAAACTCTAGGAATTTTGGGCAGAGGTTCAAGACTTTTCTTTCTCAAACTTTCTGTCTCTTTTCAGCCATTTTTTCTGGTCCCCTTCTCAGTGACCAATGGCCTTCTATTTAGAGGCAAAGCTTTGTGGTTTTTTTTTTTTTTTTTAAGTCAAGTGGCGCCAATATCATGCATTAGATGATGACTTACTCTTGAAGCAAGTTCCAAAAAGGTTGTGGTGATTGACAGCCTTTAGCCTAGGCTGGATTAGTAAGCAAGAATTAAGGAAAAGTGAACCTATAAGTGAAATGTAGCGTATGGGCCTTTACCTAATCCTGCACAAAAGTATTTCCACCCTACACGTGGAGAGATCCTTTGGATGAAGACTCAAAAGTGGTTGTGAGCATTAAATGATGATGAGATTCGTCAAAAATCAGAAATCTTGTAATATGAGATTTGCATCATTACTTAAATCCAGGCCAGAAGTTCCATTTCAACGTAGTCTAGGACAAAGTACCCAAGTTCTGATCTTGATATCTTGTTGCCTTAGCAAGTTCTGAGGAATCCCCAAGCTTTCCAGCATGTTTCTTTGACTTGCTTCTGAAAACTCTGGAATTAGAGATTCTGCTTCAGTGTAGCACCCAATCTTCTGACCCTCTTACCTTCTGATTCCAGCATGTTCTGAAGGAGATTTCAGATTTTTCATCATGTTTTATAATCTTCTGGCAACTTCTGACTGAGCTGGCGTAGATGCTGAAGGGCCACATTCTGACTGAAAGTTATGTGCTGAAACACACTTACAACTTCTGACTGCTCCTGCCTGGAGGCTAGCTCAGAAGTTCTGAAGTGTCATTTTTCTTAAATACTTTAGAAAAATTTTAAGCACTTAGAATTTAACTTTTCCAAGGTAAAATTTGACTTTTGACCTTCTTGATGAAACAAACTTCATATTCCAACATGTCTTGATGAAATATGATTTTTGAGATTTGGTTTTGATCCAAAAACTAAAGTTTGACTTCTCAGTGTGTAAATGACCATTTTGCCCTTGTAAATGGATTGCTTGGAAAGAAATGATAATTCAAGGCTTGGATTTGTATGAGAGAAAACTTTGAGAATCCAGGGTGATTTCCTGAGAAAGGAGATGGTAAATTTTGGGGTACAACAGCTGCCCCTGTTCAATCTTCTTTAACCCGAAGAGTTAGATTGGCAAAATTCACCATTCGTGACTCGAAGGTGGAAGATGATTGGACACTAGAGTGCCCAGAAATTTGCACTCGGCAATGGTAGGAAGAATGGGCTTAAAGATGCCATTTGGAGAGGTAATAAAATCTTGTTGGGGATGGGCTTGTAGATGCCATCCAAGAATGCTTGTTGAGATGTAGTTGGTATGTTTGAATATCAGAATGACTTCCGTGTCTGGAGTGTATCTGAACTGTATCAGGAGATTGAATTTGAATGAGTATCAGAATGGCTTCCGTGTCTGGAGCGTATCTGAACTGTATCAAGAGTTGTCTTTGAATGAGTATTAGAATGGCTTCCGTGTCTGGAGCGTATCTGAACTGTATCAAGAGTTGTCTTTGAATCTGAATGAGTGCCAGAATGGCTTCCGTGTCTGGAGCGTATCTGAACTGTATCTGAAGTTGAGATCCGTATGAGTAGTAGAATGACCGCCGTGTCTGGGGGTGTATATGTACTGTAACTGGGATCTGAGTGAATGACAGGATAACTTCTGAGGCGACTGCACTTGAAGGGAATCAAACTGCTGATGCAAGGGTCAGAATGGTATCCGTTTCTGGAATGCATTTGAACTTGAGGTTGATAATTGAATCTGAATGAGAGATAGAATGGCCTCCGTGTCTGGAGCGTATCTAGCCTGTATCGGATTGTTGAAGTCTGGATGAGTAGTAGAATGACCGTCGTGTCTGGGGTGTATCTGTACTTTATTTGACTTAAAGTTCTGAATGAGTAATAGAATGACCACCGTGTCTGGGGTGTATTCATATTGTATCTGAATAATTGTTAATGATAGCCTTTTGATCTTATCCTGAAAAGGATAAAATGTTAGGTAAACACAAAGTTATGTTACATGATATGTATTATGTAATGAACTGTATTTCATCAATGTTTATGATATATGAATGTAATGGTTATACATGTAAGCTGAGTAGCCGTCTTGCTGAGGAAGATAAATCCTGCTAGCGGGAGATAACGGAATCTTTGACTGCTACCAGGGAAAATAAATCCATGACCGAAGCTGGGGATTCCAAAAAAATCTTTGATTGCTGAAGATGAGAAATCCTTGTTGACTGCTGACTGCTAGGGGAATAAAGAAAACTTTGAAAATCTCTACTGGGAAGTTAAATCCTGGGAGGCCTCTGCTGGAGAAAGGAGACTGAGAATCTTCAATTTGTTGGGAAATATCTTTGTGGGTAGAATGTTCACTATTCTGGTTCCGCTGGGTATAGGATTTTCAGGATTTTTTTGGGGGTCCACTGGGGATCTTGAAGCTTAATTTTGATGGGAACTTCGAAACTTAGCTCAGCTGGGGAATCAAGTTTTGGAATGCACTGACTCTGCTAAGGATCTTGAAGCTTAACTCCGCTGGGGAAATATACTCCAAATTTAGCCTTGTTGAGGGTCTGAATGATGTATCGCATGGGATTTCTCCTGAGATGGCACAAAAAAAAATCTTCCTACACCTTCAACCTATCAGTAACTATCCTTTTTTTCAATTTCGTTTTACTTGTAAGCAGTAATTATATTCAAATGCATATGCCTATTTAACGAAACATTGGACGTTTTTCAAAATAAACATAAGTGTAAAAAGAAAAGAAAGGCAGGCAAATTTCTGCACTTGGAAGTGTATTTGTATTAACTTTTGTGAGTATCTTTGTACAAAGGAGACAAACATCCTAGTAAGAGAATGTTGTCGTAAAAATTGAAAAATTTTATACAAAAGAAAGATGGTTATGTGTAACAATTCCATGGGATTCCCATTCTATTATGGCCTTCACAACTCTGAATATCTTGTCTATTCGTTGCTTTGTCCGCCGATGACTAGGTTGATCAGAAGCTCGGAGCTTGTTGATGAAGAGATTGTTCTTGGAGTGATCCGACGAGACACAGTCATACGCCTTAATTCCCTAACTTTTGCCTGAATCTCCCTTTCGGGTTTTCGATCCACCGGGAAACCCTTTTTTGCCCAAGTCGCCCTTTCGGGTTTTCAACTTGCCGGATGTACATATTTTTTTTGTTTTATCCCTAACTTTTGCCTGAACCGCCCTTTCGGGTTTTCGGTTCACCGGGATGCCTTTTTTGCCCAAGTCGCCCTTTCAGGTTTTCAACTTGTCGGGTATACAGATTTTTTGTTTTATCCCTAACTTTTGCCTGAACCGCCCTTTCGGGTTTTTGGTTCACCGGGATGCCTTTTTTTTTGCCCAAGTCGCCCTTTCGGGTTTTCAACTTGCCGGGTCGTTTTATGCGTAGTATTTTTTGACTATGTCTGCGTTTGTAGGGTGTGGCAAGTCATCATCGTCCATGGTGGTCAGAATCATTGCCCCACCAGAAAAGATGCTCTTGATCACAAATGGTCCCTCGTAAGTAGGAGTCCATTTGCCCCTGGGATCACTTTGCGGCAAGATGATCTGCTTGATTACAAGATCTCCGACTTGATATACTTGATGCCTGACTTTCTTGTTGAAAGCCTTGATCATTCGTCTTTGATACGTCTGACCATGACAAACAGCAGTAAGTCGCTTCTCGTCGATCAAATTAAGTTGATCAAGCCGGGTCTGAATCCAATCGTCTTCACTCAAACCGGCGTCCTTCATAATCCTTAAAGAAGGAATCTGAACTTCCATGGGTAGGACAGCTTCCATGCCATACACCAAAGAGAATGGGGTTGCCCTTGTTGAAGTACGTGTCGTGGTACGATACCCATGCAGAGCAAACGGTAACATCTTATGCCAGTCTTTGTAGGTCACTGTCATCTTTTGAATGATCTTCTTGATATTTTTGTTCGCAGCTTCAATAGCACCGTTCATCTTCGGCCGATAGGGAGATGAATTGTGATGATAAATCTTGAACTGTTCGCATAGAGCGGTGATCATAGTATTGTTCAGGTTTGTACCGTTGTCTGTGAAGATCCTGTCGGGGATACCATACCGGCATATGAGATTCTGCTTGATGAAGCGGGCAACCACATTCTTTGTAACTGAGGCATAAGAAGCTGCTTCGACCCACTTGGTAAAATAATCAATAGCGACCAAGATGAAGCGATGTCCATTGGATGTCGTGGGCTTGATCTCTCCAATCATGTCAATGCCCCACATTGCGAACGGCCAAGGAGCTGTCAGAACATTGAGAGGAATAGGAGGAATATGTACTTTGTCGGCGTAGACTTGGCATTTATGGCAGGTACGGGAATATTGGTGACAATCAGCTTCCATGGTAGACCAGTAGTAGCCTGCTCTTAGAATCTTCTTTGCCATTGTATGCCCGCTCAAATGGGTGCCAAATGTGCCACTGTGTATCTCAGTCATGATCAACTCTGCTTCAGCTTTGTCCACACATCGAAGTAAAACACAATCATAGCTGCGTTTATAAAGGATGCCATTGCTTAGGAAGAACTTTGCAGCAAATCTCCTTAAGAACTTTTTATCATTGACAGAAGCTCCTTCGGGGTATTCTCTAGTTTGGAGATACCTTTTGATCTCGTGAAACCAGGGTCGTTCCACTACTTCTTCGGTATTAATCTCATGACAGTGCGCAGGTTCTTCCATTCGCTCGATGGTGATTTGGGGAGCCTCATTATCCCAGTTGAGTTTAAACATGGAAGACATTGTAGCCAGAGCATCTGCTAGCTGATTTTCTTCTCGCGGGAAATGCTCGAAAGTAATCTGCTCGAAATGAGGCAACAAAGTCAGGACATATTCTTTGTATGGGATAAGATTAGGATGTTTGGTGTCCCACTCTCCTTTGACTTGACTGATAACCAAAGCCGAGTCCCCAAATACGACCAAAGATTTGATTCCCAAGTCTATAGCAGCCTTGAGACCAAAGATGCAAGCTTCATATTCAGCCATGTTGTTGGTACAGCTGAATCAAAGTCGGGCAGTGAAAGGTGTATGGAAACCTTCTGGGGAAATGAGTACCGCACCGATACCGTTTCCAAGTGCATTTGAAGCACCATCAAAGTATAGGATCCATCGGGATCCTTGTTTAGGTCCGTCATACGGTCCGTTACTTTTAATGTTGTCCAAAGTCATGATGTCCTCGTCAGGGAAGTCGAATCTCATAGATTGATAATCTTCGACAGCTTGATGAGCTAGATGGTCAGCTAGTACACTCCCTTTTATAGCTTTTTGAGTAGTATATTGTATGTCATATTCAGTCAGGATCATCTGCCATCTAGCGATTCTTCCAGATAAAGCAGGCTTCTCGAAGATATATTTGATCAGATCCATCTTAGAAATCAGCAGAGTGGTATGAGTCAACATATACTACCTTAGCCGGCGAGCAGCCCATACCAAAGCGCAGAAAGTTTTCTCGAGCAGTGAGTAGTGAGTCTCACGGTCGGTAAACTTTTTGCTAAGGTAATAAATGGCATGCTCTTTTCGACCAGACTCGTCATGTTGGCCCAGTACGCACCCCATTGAGTTGTCCAAAACAGTCAGATACATGATCAACGGCCTTCCTTCGACGGGTGGCATCAGAATAGGAGGTTCTAGCAAATACTCCTTGATTTTATCAAAAGAAACTTAACAATCGTTGTTCCATTCAACTACCTGATCTTTCTTCAACAGTTTGAAAATTGGCTCACAGGTAGACGTCAGGTGAGAGATGAACCTGGCGATATAGTTCAAGCGTCCCAAGAATCCTCTAACCTCCCTTTCAGTACGGGGAGCAGGAATTTCTTGTATAGCTTTTACTTTGGCAGGATCATCCTCGATACCTTTGTTGCTAATAATAAATCCCAGAAGTTTACCAGACCTAACTCCAAAAGTGCACTTGCTTGGGTTTAGTCTGAGCTTATACTCCTTTAACCTGGAAAACAGCTTTTGCAAATGTTCAAGGTGTTCTTCTTCTGTCTGTGATCGAGCTATCATGCCGTCTATGTAAACTTCGATCTCATGATGTATCATATCGTGAAATAAAACTACCATGGAACGCTGATAGGTTGCCCCTGCGTTCTTCAGTCCGAACGGCATCACTTTGTAGCAGAAGGTACCTCATTGCGTGACAAAGGTAGTTTTCTCCATGTCCTCGGGGGCCATTTTGATCTGGTTGTATCCCGAGAATCCGTCCATGAAGGAAAATACCTTGTGCTGAGCTGTGTTGTCAACCAAGATGTTAATATGTGGCAGCGGAAAATCGTCTTTAGGGCTAGCCCTGTTCAAATCCCGATAATCTACACACATTCTGACTTTATCGTCCTTCTTGGGTACGAGCATAATGTTAGCAACCCATTGTGGGTAGGTTGTAACAGCCAGAAAGCCGACGTTGAATTGATTTATTACTTCAGCCTTAATCTTTTCAGACATGTCAGGCCTCATTCGGTGAACCTTTTGCTTGATCGGTGGACAATCTTCTCTTGTAGGGAGACGGTGAACCACGATATCTGTGTCTAACCCTGGCATGTCTTCATAAGACCAGGCAAAGATTTCAACATATTCATTTAACAACTGCACTAAGCGCTCCTTGACACTCGGTTCCAGGTTGGCACCTACTTTTACTTCCTTCTTGTCCTCCTTTGTCCCTAAGTTGATGGTTTCTAGCAACTCTTCATGAGGCAGAATGGCCCTCTCTTCTTGTTGTAGAAGTCTGGCTAACTCTCCCGGCATTTCACAATCTTCGTCAACTTCGTACTCAGCATGATTGACCAAATTTTCAGAGTTATCGAAGGCTAAAACAGAATAGTCACCCATGGAATCCGGAGTGGATGGGTACCTGCATTTGTGAGTGTGGGTGTGTGTAAGGGATAGCCATCCTTAAAAAAAACAAAATGCAAAAGGAAGGAAAAATGAACACAACAGTTTATAGATGAAAAACGTCCAATGATTCATTAAAACATGGCATATGATTATGAAGGAAATCAAGCCCTTACAAATGGACCTACATGCCCCGGGCAAGGCATGAGGTGAAAATAGTGTGCGAATTGTTTTAGTTATTACAGACCATAAAAACGGGAAATTTGTTCAAAGATAAAAATTACTGGTTGATAAAGGTGATAGGAACAAAATCCGTTGCTTCCCAATTTCTCAAACCCCCTTCGACAGTCGGAAAGATCCAGTCTTCAAAGTGGCTCTCCTTCTCTTTATCTTCTACAGCATTGATTCTGTGGTGTGAGATCTTGACGGGTGGTCTTCCAATCATAGAGCGGCGCATAGCCTTTTGTCCTGCAGCAGTAAACCCTAAACCAAACTTGTCTGCCTTATGGGGAAAATCAGGCAATTGTCCCCATACTGTGCTCTTCCCCTCCTTAATCACAGCCTCTGCGTCCTTGAGAGATGCCATCTTAGCCACATGCTTGGGAATGATAGGTACCTCAACCGCTGTCTTCGCAACTGTTATCTCGGGAGAAACTTCCTCGAAATGTTGAGAAGGTGTTTCGATGAACTCGCCGTCTAACTCCACATATCGAAAGGAATTGAGATGAATAATCATGTACTCTTCCTCGCCATGCACAGTTATGATTTTACCCTTAACAGGATATTTCAGCATCTGGTGCAAAGAGGATGTAACTGCCCCGGCATAATGGATCCACGGTCTTCCCAGCAAACATGAGTACGACGGACGGATGTCCATCATGTAGAAGGTGGAGTTGAACACTTCGGTGCCTACCTTGATAGGAATATCAACCTCTCCATGAACCATTCTTTTGGAACCATCGAAAGCTCTGACGACGATGTTACTAGGTTTGAGGGTCAAACCTTCGCAATCTAAACGGTCTAAGGCCTTCTTTGGCAGAACATTTAGGGAAGAACCAGTATCAACCAAGACATGGGTGAGGGTGGTCCCTCGGCACTCAACTGAAACATGTAACGCATCATTGTGTTTCCTTCCTTTGGGAGTTAGGTCAGCGTCAGAAAAACCCAGGCCATTGTCAGCAGTAAGACTGGCCACACAATCCTGAAATTGGTCAGCCGAAGTCTCTTGGGGTACATGTGTCGTCTTCAAGAATTTAATCAGGGCTTTAGCATGGGCCTCTGAACAGAGCAGGAGGGCTAACATTGAAATCTTAGAAGGGGTTTTCCCTAATTGTTCCACAACGTCGTAGTCACTTTTTCTGATTATTTTCAGGATTTCATCCATCTCCTTCTGAGTGGTTTCGGGGATAACCACAGCATGAGCCTCCGTCCTGACAGGTATTTCCAGTATCCCCTTACCTTTGTCGGTATTATCAGCAGATGGTCTTTCTTCAGGAGTGTTTAACTCTTCAATCACTGGGCCTTGCATAGAGGGTCCAACAGGTGCAGAAGCTTTTAAGGGTCTGAAAACTGCTCGGGGGGGGGGGGGAGCAATTTCTGGAGAAAAGATTCGGCCACTGCGGGTTATCTTGCTTGTACCTGCGATGTTCCCTATATCAGGGTCTTCTTCAGAAATTTCTTGGACTATTTCGATTTGTTTGATGTCGTGGTAGAAGATTTCTCCCCCAGAGTTCCATGGTATCATTTTGCTTGACTGGTATGGGACAGGTCCCGACATAGTGATCTTTAAAGGTACACATTCAGAGTTGGGTGTAATCCTGACAGGCCTTTTGCAAGCCTTGGAAGGATTGTCGGAAATGGTTATGATGGCAATATCATTGGTTGAGGTATCACAAGCATCAGGAGTAATCGGATTGAAAGTGTTAATGGGGGTTTTCTGAAAAAGTATTTCTTGAGTATCCATCAGGCGTTGGACACCTGATTTCAACATTGGACAAACATCTTGAATGCTCAAGCAAAACTAGCAGTCTTCATCACAACCAGGAAAAATCCCAGCTCTCAACAAATTTTCTTTTATCACTAACAATGGAGTCAACAGATCGGCAACATCAATAACATGGAGATTTTCCAAAACAGCATGCACATTGTGGCCGTGCTTGGGCATCGGTGCGGATATAACATTGGGCTTCTCAGGAGCGTCAAATTCAACCTCTTTGGCTTCAATTAAGTCCTGAATTTTGTTCTTGAGTGCCCAACAATTATTTGTATCGTGCCCAATATTGTCGGAATGGTAAGCACACTTGGCTTTTGAGTTGTAGGATGGAGAGGTAGTATTTACATTCTTTGGCGCCTCTTTTAAATTAGCAAGATTCAACTTCAGGAGATGTGGAAGGATTTGAGCAGGGGTCATGTTTACTGGGGTAAACTGCCGTGGTGGCCTTTGCTGATAAGTTCTGGGCTGATCATTCCTCGATTGACTATTTCTAAGCTGGTCTGATGCGGATTTCTGTATTAATACGGCCCCCATTGTTGGCCGACGTTCCTCTCTTTCCCGATTTTTCTGGGTGTATACAGCAGACGCTTCCTTTTTGGCTGGGAAAGATTTTCTAGAAGCTGTGGATGCGGAAGCATCCTTTTAAATCTTTCCACTTTTGATACCGGCTTCCACCCTTTCGCCGGTCAGGACCAGTTCAGTAAATCCCGCAGAAGATCTTCTGATTAGATGGTTGAAGAAGGGGCCAGACAGGGTCTCCAAAAACATGTCAACTAATTCCCTATCTGATAGTGGTGGCTGCACCCTTCCAGCCAGGTCGCGCCACTTCTGGGCGTACTCCTTAAACCCTTCATTTGAAACCATCCCCATACTTTGTAGCTGAGTACGGGTAGGCGCCAAATCAGCATTGTACTGATACTGACGATAGAAAGCGGCTGCCAAGTCTTCCCAATTGTGGACCTCTGACCTTTCGAGCTGATAAAACCAATCTAACTGAGTTCCAGACAAGCTGTCTTGGAAAAAGTGCACCCACGGGTCTTTATCGGATGAATGTGGCTGGATCTTTCTAACATACGACCTCAAGTGCATCTTAGGGCAAGATAGACTGTCGTACTTGGAAAATGTCGGCACCTTGAACTTGGGAGGGATTACAATCCCGGCTACCAACCCCAGTTCCTCAAAATCCAATCCGGGCACCCTCTGCAATTCCATAGCTGCCAATCTGTCTTCAAGGTTCTTATACTTGTCATCCGCTGGTGGATACTGTTGTTCTGAATAGTTTTCGTCTGCTTCCTCTTCCTCCTCTTCTACCTCAGACTCAGAAGGTACAGTAACTCCTTTCCCCTTGCCAATCCCTTCGTCAGACATTGAAGGAAACTCAAGAGTTCTTCTAGCATCGCCCTCAAATCTTCTTCCGAAAGTAGCTACCCCCGATCTCTTTTTCTTTTTATTCTCTTTATTCTTCTCTAGCAAAACTTTGAGATCCTCTTGACCCTTTGCCAAGGTCATGAGGAGTTGCTGAAATTGTGAATTTTGTGCTTGTAGGTCCTTCACTGTTTGCTCCAAATCCATCTTGCTGAAATAAACAGCAGAAAGATAAGGAAACCCGGCTTGATGACCTGCTTATGCATATGATGAATGATATGTTATTCATGTAATGCATTCAAGGGTTCAAAAATTCAAATTTGTTGTAAACAAAAAGAACACACGTCATATTAAGAAGAACTTGTTAGTACATAAGTGCCCCATGGGCGAAATATTACAAAATTCTTAATGTAAAAAGATGTTGCGCATCCTCTTTGGTGCGATGTAGGTGTTGAGAGTTTCCTCCTCGTTAAGTCGGCGGGTGAGCTCTAAAACCTTCTTCTCACTGGCATAGAAGCTGGCTTCAAAAGTATCTCGTTCTTCTTTGAGTTGGATCCAACTCTTTTGCATTTCCTCTCATGATGTTGGCATGTCAGGATGTAGGATGGTGTATGGAACCTCTCCTTCCATAACAGGCTCTTTAATCAAGGGGAGAATGTGAGGATATGGCATCATAAGATTCTGGGAGCGGGTTCGTACTCACTTGAGGTAAGGCTCAAGGGGGATGGAATTCTTGTGCCCCAGTGTCTTACTATCCACCTTGTTAGGCATCCTCCAAGCTCTGATGAACCTTTGTCGAAGTCCTTGCGCATTGTTGTCGAAATCAAAAACTAGGTCAGGAATCAGCATGTCATGAGGGTCGTCCCTCCGGGCATATCCAAATTGTCTCAAAGCTAGACAGGGGTTGTAGGTAATGCCTCCCCTAATGCCAAGTAATTAGACATTATGGAATTCACCACAACGATCAATGATGATGACATTTTCTCTAGACCGAGAACACCAATGTACATCAGAATGTGTGAGGGTCATCAACCGTTGTGACCACCTTAAACCCTGCTCATTCTTCAAGACTGATTGTGGAAGGTGAGAAATAAACCACCTTGCTAGGAGAGGAGTACAGCACATGAGAACACCTATTTTCCTCATTGTTCGTGTGTAAAATGAGTGTAGAATGTCCCCAAGCAATGTAGGTATGGGATTCTTGGACATGAAAATCTTGACAGCATTCACATCTATAAGTTGATCAGGGTTTGGGAACAAGACCAACCCATAGATGAGGAGTGCCACAATCTCTTCAAAGGCTTGTAGATCAAGAGAATTCCAGCAGTCTTGTGCCTTCTTAAACAAGAATGTTGCCAAGAAGCCCTTGACACCACTTCTGGTTTCCCAATGCCCCTTGATGTCAGATGGTTGCAAGTGTAATGCTTGAGCAACATCTTCAGGCTTTGGTTCTTTTTCCGTACCGTTGTAGGGTAGTTGATGAAGAATAGGAATTCTAAGGAGTTGAGAAAATTCTTCCAAATTGGGCACTAGTTGATAATCCGGGAATGTGAAACAGTGGTAAAGTTGGTACACTACCTTATAGTCACTTCTCTTAATTATCTTCAAGAATTTGTCAGCCTCTTGGTTGGTGAAGCTTTTGTTTGCAGGATCTTGATTCACCTCTTCTACTGCTTTTCCTTTTTCTTTTGTCAACAAGTCGTTTTTTTTCAACACATTGTCATTCTTCTCCAATGGTTTAGTTTCAAACACCCGGCCACTACGGGTTATGCCCCATGTCCCTACTATGTTTAAAATTGCAGGTTCTTGACTTGATGATGGCTCATATTCTTGTTTCGAACCATTGACATATATTGTTGGATCATAACTCAATGGTACTGCCTTGTCATTTTTGTAAGGGATAGGAGATGGCCCTTTAATTACCATCGTAGTCCTTGGCGCTACTGGTATTTTCAAAGTTTGCTTTATTATAGGGGTTTTTGTTGAATCTCCCCACGGAATCATGAGAGTTTTCTTGTTATGATTTGGCTTTTGATAAGGCATTACCGATGGTTTCTTCACACTTCCTTCAATTGCTGCTATATACTTATCTTCATGGTATGGTCTGAACTAGACTATCCCTTGATCCACAAGTTGTTGTAAGGTATTTTCGAAAGCTTTTTTATGTTTAAGAAGGAACCCACCTTCCAACAGATATTCTTTTAACAGACTCACCGGAGACTTTGCTTGTTTTCCCGCCCCACAATCGGTGACTACTTCGATTGTATTTTTCGTCGGACCACCATGCGGAGGCATGGGGTTTGATTTGATGTTTAGCTTTTCGAAGGTAATATCACGAGCCTCCAATAAGTCTTGAACCTTATGCCTAAAGTCCCAACATTTCTCTAGGGTATGTCCCAGAGAATTTGCATGATATTCACATCTAGCATTGGCGTCGTATCTTGGTGGGAGTGCCCCAGCTGATGGAGCTAGCCGTTTAAACTCTACCAAAGATGCTTTGACCGAGTGCTTTAATAGCTGGCTATGTGGCATAGGGAGGGGATCAAACTTCCTCGGAGGTCTGTCAAACTTATTTTATTGTTGTTACTCTTGCAAAATCATCAATGATTGTTGTTCTCTTGGTTGTGAAGCCACAACATTAACTTCACCCTCTTTCCTTTTTGTAAAGTTAGGAACCGGCTTTTTTGTATTGAAAGGAGCATTTGATGACCCCCCTTGAATCTTTCCGTTCTTTATCTCTGTCTCTATCCTTTCTCCAATAGTCACCAAGTCAGAAAATCCTGAAGAAATGCTTCCTACCATCTTTTCATAGTATACCTCTTATAAGGTTCCCATGAACATGTCGACTAGCTCTTTCTCCAGAAGTGGTGGTTGCACACGAGACGCCATCTCCCTCCATCTTTGAGCGTACTCTTCGAAGGACTCTTCCTTCTTCTGGGATAAGTTTTGGAGTTGTGTGCGGGTAGGTGCCATATCCAGGTTGTATTTATATTGTTTCAGGAACGCATTGGCAAGATCTGCCCATGTCTTTACGTGCATCCTTTCCAACTGCATATACCAATCCAGAGATGCCCCACTCAAACTATCTTGAAAGTAATGAATCATTAACTTCTAGTTCTGAGTGTAAGCATTCATTTTCCTATAGTACATGTGCAAGTGGTTTCTCATACAAGTGAGTCCTTTGTATCTTCCAAAGTCAGGTACCTTGGATTTTGGAGGGATTATTACATCCGGAACGAGACCCATCTCGAGGGCATCGATGTCAAAAGCATCATATCCTTCCACAGATTTCAACATTTCTTCTAGATCTTTGTATTGGTCCAGTGCCAACTGTAGTGGTAGAAATGTTGAGACTAAGCCACTGGATTGACTTGACTCGCACAGATCAAAATAAAAATCGTCACCGCACTTTATTATTTCCAAAGGAATGGTAAAAGAGATAATAACCCAAAAAGAGGGGGAGAGAATCTAAGTTCGAGGGTTGGTTATGCAAAGGGAATGTATCATCACCCTAAACATCTACGGTACTCCGTAGGAACCTCTTTGTAAATCTGTGTATAGGGGATCGGGGTACTCGTAGTTCATCCTTTAAAAATTTTAAAACACAAGTATGTTGGGTAGATTTTAAAAGACGAGATCTCATCATTATTATCCGAGTGGAAAACATACTTACTACCCACAATTATGAGAAAGGAGAATTTGCATCATCTCAAAATGGAGGATATAGCTTGGATTTTAAAATCAACAAAGCCTCACTCAACACCCAAGTGGAAAATATCTCACTTCACTACATATCGTAGAAGTATAGTAGCTCACATCACTACAAGGATTGACAAGAGTCTAATCTTTTGAGAGAGAAATTAAGGTAAAAACCCAAAGTGGCCAAAATGGTTTAAATGAGATTGATTGACTTTTAATCTTCTCACAAAAGTGTTAAAGTATTGTTAAATTGTTTAAACTTTGATTAAGAAAATATTTTTTTAAAATGCATGAACCTAAGTACAAGTTTATTACGAAAAGCAGTTCAAGTTAAAAATCAAGAAGACTTTTTCAAAAGGAGGAAGAAGATTTTTGAAATTAAAGAAGATGGGAGAATATGAAGGGACTATCCTAAAGCATAAGGTAAAAGCTAGGGAAAAGAACCATCTAACCAACGAGAAGCCAACACTTGACACAATGAGTCAATATAGACTTCTATCCTTTAGATTTGAAACCAAACAAGGAAAGACAATAAACCTTTTAAGAAAAACCAAACTTCAATTGCATTAAGTCTTCACAAAAACTGGGCAGAGTAACAGTTGTATATAGATTAATTCCCGATCACAGATAAAGCATGTAATCACAATAACCTGCATACAAAGCAAATAAACAAACAACCCAATGTCTTGGGGTAAACCCCAAGAACTCCAGACAAAATAACAATTGAGGTGACAAGGTCTCAAAGTAGGTCACAGCTTCTAATCCTAAGTCCAAGAAGTCTACAATTTCCATAATGCCAAGGATAGTAACCAAGTAGTCCAAGTAACATTAAAGTTTTTATGGTTCAAGTTGATTATTAGGTATGTTTAAAAAGAAAATGAAAACTTAAATGAGCAAAATAAAAATGACATGAAACTAAATTCTCAAATGAGCAAAGATGAAAATAGTATGAAATGTAAATGCCAAAATAAATGTGCTTAAAGTAAAAGCATAAAATAAAAAGCATAAACTAAAGTTTATTGTTAATGAGTTAGAAATTAGAAGTTAGTTGAATGACCATCTTGAAACTTGCATTTGAAAACTCATTAGAAGATTGATAGAATCAAAGCCTCTCAACAACAAGTTTCATTTGCTTTTTGTCAAGTATATCATTCATTTCAAAATCTCAAGGCAACAATAAATGACCAATGATGTTTAAGTGATCCAATTTGACCAAAGTTGATGAAAATTCATTAGAGGATTGGTAGAACCAAAGCCTCCTAATAATGAATCTCAAGGTTATTGGATCAAAGGGTTCAAATTAACATACTTGGGCTTATAAACATCGGTTTGGTCCACAAATGATCATTTTCTCAAATCAGGACAAAATTTAGCACTATGTTAAGCAATCGTAAATGGACTTATATAGAAGTTGCACCTATTTTGGGGTCAGTCAATAGCAATCTATGTACCATATGTTTGAGAAACGATATGAAAATTATTCTCCAATAACATTTAGTACAATAAGAAGGTGATAAGATGAAGAGGGATGGGGTAAGAATTAAACCACATTTGAACCAAAAATTTAATCAAGCTATTATTAAAATCATTCATCCATTTTTTTGGAGTTAAACTCAACACCATGGATCCAATGATGTTAATAAAGCTCATGATCAAAATCTCATAGTCCAAGATCAGCCAGAATATATACAAGATAAAATATTTTAAAAAAAATAAATAAAAATATTTTAAAAAAGGTTTAAAAATGGGAATAAAAGTAGAAAACAGAAACTATATTTAAAACATCCAAGAAAAATCAAATAAGGCCATAGAAAAATCAGAATTGAGCTCAAATATTTATATAAAATTTTTGGTGATTTTTTAAAGTCAGAAACTATTTTAAAATTAAAAGAAATAGGCTAAACAAACCAAAAAATATGAAAAATAGTAAAGTCAGAAATAAAAATAAAATGAGGTCACCAATATTTGTCAAAAGGTCATTGGATCCTTCCATATTTTTTTTCAGAATTTAAAAATTAATGTAGTTGTTTAGATATTGGCATGCATTTTTGGCAAAACCAGGTGTATGAATGTCATGACTGATGTCATAACATTCTAGTTTATTAGGTACAGATTTATTAGGTACCTTTGCAGAAAAATATTGTCATACATGTACTGATATTTATGAGTGTGTATCTGAGCATTTTGCAAAATGATCACATTTACCAAAATCAGTAAACAGGAATTCAGATGTCATAACAAATGTTAAGACATCCTGTTCTGAACTAACAGGTTTGCAGTTTGGTTAATTGAGTTTTTTCAGGAAAATGACTCAGTCTTTCCAGAACAGAATCCTACGTTTTCTTTGGGTTAACCTAGCTCAACCCTAACCTGGTTGATAAAGTCTTGTGACCTAGTCTTAAGGTCAAATGGAATTAACCCTAGCTTTTTGGGGAAACCCTAACTGAAGATGCAGCTGCTATATATTCAACAGAGCTGCTGTTTTGAAAGTAACCCTTTTTTTGACAGAAGATCATTTAGAAGCTGTATAGTTTTAACTATTGTAATCCAAGCAATTATCATTGTGATAAGTGACTTGGAATAGGTTTTTAATTGTAAGGGTTGTGTAGCACTCAAAGCTTTGAAGCAAGAGTGTTTGTATGTCTCTTGACTAAAGCTGTGAAGCAGAGTCAAGTTAGGTGTGTGTATCACTCAAAGCTGTGAAGCAAGAGTGTTTGTGTTGCTTGATTAAAAAGCTGTGAAGCTTAATCAAGTGTATGTTTTTGAAGAGTGTCTTCATCAATTCATTAGTCAAATTGTTTTATGTATCACTGCTGTGATTGAGGGGGAGTGAGTAGGAACTCAGGTTTAAGTTGTACTTAGATTGAAGTTGCATTAGGTAGGTCTTAAGTGAAGGAGATAAACTGGTTGGTTTATTCCTGAATTAACATCTCTTATAGTGGATTTCCTCCCTGGCTTGGTAGCCCCTAGAGTAGGTGTTGTTGCACACTGAACTGGGTAAACAATTGACTGTGTTCTTTACTGTTTTTGTATTTACTGTCTTATAGAAAGTCAGATACGGTGTCACAACATTGAACGTGACATTGAGTATCTGCAGCCAGAATTTCAATTGGCATCAGAGCAGGCACCCTGCCTGTATTACTGGGTGAGATCTAGGGATATCACTTTCTGGCACTATGGACAAAGAAGGAGTTTTTGGAAATAGACCACCCATTCTGGATGGAACTAATTATGACTACTGGAAACCTCGTATGATTGCCTTCTTAAAATCTCTGGACAAAAAGGCTTGGAGAGTTGCTGACAAAGGATGGAACCATCCCACCATAACTGAGAAAGATGGGACAATCAGTCTGAAGCCTGAGGAAGATTGGAGTAAAGAAGAAGATGAGTTAGCCCTGGGAAATTCCAAAGCTTTAAATGCCTTGTTCAATGGAATTGATAGAAACATTTTCAGACTAGTACATCAATATGAACTGGCCAAGGAAGTTTGGGACACTCTCAAAACTACTCATGAGGGCACTTCCAAAGTAAAAATGTCAAGGCTTCAGATGTTTACTACCAAGTTTGAGAATCTAAAAATGATGGAAGATGAAACCATTCATGAGTTTCACATGAACATCTTGGAGATTTCCAACACCTCAGGAGCACTGGGAGAAAAGATGTCAGAAGAAAAACTGGTGAGAAAGATTCTCAGATCCTTACCTAAAAGATTTGCAATGAAGGTAACTGCCACAGAGGAAGCCCAGGACATCAGCAAGTTGAAAGTGGATGAACTTATTGGGTCTCTTTAGACTTTTGAGATGGGGATCACTGATAATGGTGACAAGAAGAACAAGAGCATATCACTTGTATCCAACACTAATGTTGAAAACAAGGAGGATGAAGAAGAAAATATTTCAGAAGCTATAACCATGCTTGGAAGACAGTTCAACAAACTCATCAAAAGAATAGATCCAAAGTCAAGGTCTAATGTTCATAACATTCCCTCTGACATTGACAGTTCCAGCAGAAGACCAAGGTCAGAAGAGAAGGTAAACCAAGGCAGAGGAATTCAATGTCATGGTTGTGAAGGATATGGGCATATTCGAGCTGAATGTCCAACCTTTCTTAAGAAACAAAAGAAAGGAATGACTGTTACTTAGTCTGACTGTGATTCAGAAAGTAATTCTGAAGAAGAATCTGCCAAACTAGTTACTGCCCTAACTGGTGTTTCTACATCTGAAAGTGACACCAGTGATGAAGAAGTGACATTTGAAGAACTGGCTGATACCTACAAGAAACTGTGTATCAGAAGTGCTGAAGTCTGTGTGCAGAATGAGAAACAATCAAAACTCATTATAAAGCTGGAGGCTGAAAAAAGGGCAGATCTTGAAACTATAAGTCATCTAGAAGGGGAAGTTCAATTGCTGAACTCACAACTGAACCAAATGACCAAATCTGTCAAGATGCTGACCAATGGAACAGATAAATTGGAAGAGATTCTTCAAGTTGGACAAAATGTGGGAAACAAATCTGGACTAGGATTTGTGGAAGCTAAGAAATCTGGTGCAGACAGGAAGATCAGGCCTGTTAAACAATTGTCAAAGCAGATGTCTCAACACAACTCTCGACATCAGAAACAGAAATATATGAAGAAAAAATACCAAATATGGAGATGTCATCATTGTGGGAGGTATGGTCACATAAAGCCCTTCTGCTTCAAATTGCATGGATACCCTAATCAAAACTCAGGTGTTAAACCTAAGTCAAAAAGGGTACCACATACTCCTCAATGGAAGAAAAAGGCTACTGCCCTGATAGCCCACACTTCCCTGAGAGTGTCTGCAAAGGAAGGCTGGTACTTTGACAGTGGGTGTTCTAAACACATGACTGGAATAAAGAACATTCTCAATCATGTTAAACCTTACAACACTAGTTATGTGACCTTTGGAGATGGTGCTAAAGGTGAAATCAAAGGAGTTGGTAATTTGGAATGCCCTGAAGTTCCAAGTCTGAGTGAAGTACTGCTGGTAAAGGGGCTGACTGCTAATCTCATTAGTATTAGTCAATTGTGTGATCTAGGATTCAAGGTCAACTTCTCAAAATCTGAATGTCTAGTAATTAATGATAAACTAGAAGTTGTAATGAAAGGAATCAGATCCAAAGATAACTGTTACTTGTGGCAGCCTGAGAACACTAATAACTCCACTATGTGTCCAATTACCAAAGAAGAAAAAGAGATGAAATTGTGGCACCATAAGCTTGGTCATCTTCATCTAAGAAGAATGAAAAGAGCTATCTCTATGGAAGCAGTCAGAAGGACTCCAAAACTACAGATTGATAAAAGAAGGTTTTGTCGTGAACTTAAAATTGAAAGGCTTGGTAAGAAGAAATCATGACAAGGATGTTGGAAACAACAAGTCTAATAAATCCTGTTTCCCTGAAGAAATGAGTCGTGAAGTCTCTTCTCCTATAACTCACCATCAAAATGGAGTTGACAAAAAGAAAAATAAGATCATTCAAGAATCAACCAGAACTATGATTCATGTCAAAAGAATGCCTTCCCAACTCTGTGCTGAAATGGTTGCAGCTAGGAGTAACTGTTCTCAAAATATCTGGACAAAACAGATGCTCACTGAGTATAATGTCTCACAAGATGTTGTGACATTATATTGTGACAATCTGAATACAATCAATATTTCCATGAACCCTATTCAGCATAGCAGGACCAAGCACATTGACTTTGTAGAGAAGAAGTCAATTAAACTGGAACATGGTATCATTAAGCTTCAGCTGGCTGATTCTTCTACCAAGGCTCTTGTTGGAAATAAACTTGAAAACTTGAGGGGCAGGTTGGGTATTTGCCAACTTGAGAAATTATAGCAATTAATTTTGCTTAAAACAAAGGTTGAAGGAGTTAATTTTGTTAAGTCTATTTTTAGTGGGCTAATCATATGTTTTCCCAATTCTTTCAAAATCTTTAAGAAGTTGAAAAGACTCTCTTTTGCCTCCTACCTCTCTCGACTTTGCAACCTGTTCCCTTCTCTCAATCAAAATTTTCTCTCAAATTGCTACTGGTGCTCTAAGTCAATCAAAATGTCTCAAACATCATCTTCAACCAAGGCGACTTCATCATCCTCATCATCTTCATCATCTGACCAAGACTCTAGAGCAATCACCACATGCATAGAATCTGAAGTTCTTAAGGTCACTCCTCTCAGAGAGATGGCAACTGACCCCGCCAAAGTCAAAAAGCTGAGAACTAGACATGCAAGAAGAGCTCAAGCTGCAGCCTCTGGTAATCCTTCTCATCCTTCTTCTTTTGTACCAAATAGAGAAGGAGCAGTTCAAGTTCATCAAGCTATTGCTAGGCTTGTTACTAGTATACTAAGCGGAAACCAACCTGTACCGGGGATTTATGTCCCTTTAAATCAATCAGGAAGCCCAAATGTGGACGTCTCTGAGAATGTAGATGTCTCTGAGAATGTTGTGACACAAAATGACAACATTCAGAACCCTTCAGAAAAGACTGCTGATCCACCTATCATTGATGTGGATGAGGATTACTCAGATAATGATCTGATTGCCAATGTAAACCCTAGCATAGCTAGGAGATTGATGAAAAGAAAGGGTAATCAGAATGATGCAAAATGTGTGTCCAAAGATAAACCTGCTGTTAAGAAATCCAAGGCTGAAGGCAAGGCTGGGGTAGAATCTGTGAAAACTGGTCAGTCCAAAGGGAAGGTGAAAGCCCAGGTGTATACTGGTAGACAACCAATTACAAAGAAGAGAAAAGATCCTGAATATTCTGATTCTGATGAGGAATCAGAGTTTGAGATTGATGCTGAAGAAATTCCTATCAGAAGGAAACTGGCCTCCAGCAAAATTGCTAGAGTTCCTGAAGTCCCAACAGACAACATCTCTTTCCACCACCCTGACAATGCAAACAGATGGAAGTATGTTTGCTTGAAGAGAATAGCTTTAGAAAGAGAACTCAACAATGATGCCATGGAGTGCAAAGACATCATGGACCTGATCAAGAATGCTGGACTGATGAAGACAGTGATAAAATTTAACAAGTGTTATGAAAATCTGGTCAAGGAGTTCATAGTTAACTTGTCTAATGATTGTGCTGATGGAAGGTCAGCTGACTTTGAAAGTGTTTTTGTTAGAGGAAGAAGGGTTAAGTTCTCTCCATCAGAAATTAACAAATTTCTTGGAAGATCAAATGAGGATTGTCCTGATCTGGAAGTCACTGACAATGAAGTTTGTCAAACCATCACAGCAAGGCAAGTGAAGTGCTGGCCCTTGAAAGGCAAGCTGAATGCCAGCAAACTTAGCATGAAATTTGCCATCCTGCACAAGATTGGTGCAGCCAACTGGGTGCCTACAAACCATAAATCAACTATCTCCACAGGATTGGGGAGATTTATTTATGCTGTGGGAACCAAGACTGCTTTTGACTATGGCAGGTATATTTTTGAACAAACTTTAAAACATGCTGGTAGTTATGCTGTCAAAGGACCAATTGCCTTTCCCTCCCTCCTTTGTGGAATTATCCTTGCACAATACCCTGATATCCTGGTGGCAAGAGATACTGCTTGCAAAAGAGCTCCTGCCCTTGGGTTGCACTACAAACTATTTCAGGGATCTCATGCTCCTGATATTGTCATAACATCAGCTGAGACATCGTCTGTGAAGACCCAGTCCAAGACATCTGATGTCATAGCTGTATTAAAAGAGACCTGCAAAGAACTGGAAGCTAGGAAAAAGACCCTAGAAAACCTAATTGCCAGGTTAGAAAAGGAGGAAGCTGAAGGAAACAGAAGGGAAGAGGGTGTAGAAGCTGAAGGTCATCTCAATACTGAAGAAACCAGCTCCTCTGAGTCTGATGACAGTGCTTAAAGGTTGGTGGAGTTGTTGTTTGGTGGAGTTGCTGCTGGTCCCTGGTGGAGTTTGGAAGTGTGTTCAGTTTTGCTGCTCTTATTACTTTTTCTGGATGACTGTGTAATTTTTATGAACATGTATCTTTGGCCCATTTGTGGCTAAAGAGGGGGAGATATATTGTGATACTTTATTTGACATTCCATTTTTCTGCAGTCATTTTTATTCTGCTGCTATCTATCTCTGATTGCTTAGGGGCTTTAGCCAAAAATCTGCCAAAGGGGGAGTTTGTAGTTGTTTAGGTATTGGCATGCATTTTTGGCAAAACCAGGTGTATGAATGTCATGACTGATGTCATAACATTCTAGTTTATTAGGTACAGATTTATTAGGTACCTTTGCAGAAAAATATTGTCATACAGGTACTGATATTTATGAGTGTGTATCTGAGCATTTTGAAAAATGATCACATTTACCAAAATCAGTAAACAAGAATTCAGATGTCATAACAAATGTTAAGACATCCTGTTCTGAACTAACAGGTTTGCAGTTTGGTTAATTCTGAGTTTTTTCAGGAAAATGACTCAGTCTTTCCAGAACAGAATCCTGCGTTTTCTTTGGGTTAACCTAGCTCAACCCTAACCTGGTTGATAAAGTCCTGTGACCTAGTCTTAAGGTCAAATGGAATTAACCCTAGCTTTTTGGGGAAACCCTAACTGAAGATGCAGCTGCTATATATTCAACAGAGCTGCTGTTTTGAAAGTAACCCTTTTTTGACAGAAGATCGTTTAGAAGCTGTATAGTTTTAACTATTGTAATCCAAGCAATTATCATTGTGATAAGTGACTTGGAATAGGTTTTTAATTGTAAGGGTTGTGTAGCACTCAAAGCTTTGAAGCAAGAGTGTTTGTATGTCTCTTGACTAAAGCTGTGAAGCAGAGTCAAGTTAGGTGTGTGTATCACTCAAAGCTGTGAAGCAAGAGTGTTTGTGTTGCTTGATTAAAAAGTTGTGAAGCTTAATCAAGTGTATGTTTTTGAAGAGTGTCTTCATCAATTCATTAGTCAAATTGTTTTATGTATCACTGCTGTGATTGAGGGGGAGTGAGTAGGAACTCAGGTTTAAGTTGTACTTAGATTGAAGTTGCATTGGGTAGGTCTTAAGTGAAGGAGATAAACTGGTTGGTTTATTCCTGAATTAACATCTCTTATAGTGGATTTCCTCCCTGGCTTGGTAGCCCCCAGAGTAGGTGTTGTTGCACACTGAACTGGGTAAACAATTGACTGTGTTCTTCACTGTTTTTGTATTTACTGTCTTATAGAAAGTCAGATACGGTGTCACAACATTGAACGTGACATTGAGTATCTGCAGCCAGAATTTCAATTAAGAAAAGTATTTTTAAACATTTAAAAGAATTCAAATAAAATGAAAAATTATGAAATATACCAGAACACAAAATAAAATTGTGAAAAATTAATAATTAGAAAGAGAAAAATCAAAAGTATTTTTCATAATTTTTTCAGATTTTTTGAAGTTAAAATGAATTTTCTATGATTTTTTTAAGTTTAAAACAATTTAAATATAAAAATCAAAAAATAAAATAAAGTCAAAAAAATGTGGACCAATAGATGAGAGTCAAAATACGTTAGTAAGCTAATCCAATGGATCAGATGCGTTGTGCATATCATGGTCTTTACTGAATAATGCATGGAATCAACAATTAAATCAGATTTTGAAAAAATGTGTGGCACGCCTTCATTGGTTGATAGATGACACGTTAGTCATCTTCAACCCCCAGTCAACGAATCTACAGGTTCCAGAAACTGTAAAGTTAGGACACGAGATCGGTACCATTCGCTTCGTCTCTTCAAGACAATTCCAATGGTACCTTCGCAAAAAATTTATATAAATTGTAGCTCAGTCATTTTTGAAAAGAAGTTCTAAAAAGGATTTGAAATTTCATGGCCAAAATGTATTTCCAGTTGAAAACAAGTGTTGCGACTAGAATTAGGATGATGAGAGCTTCATAATAGTATCAAAGTTTGAGAGAATTGGTGAAGAAATCTACCTATTGAAGTTAAGTTGCAGAGTTCTAAAACTAGACTTGGATAGCATGATTTAGGAAGTCTTAGAGCTTAATTCTTCTTCTGTTAGCTTCAGTGAGGTTCAAGGACGGTGAATTGACAAAGAGAAATGATTGAGAAAGGCTGTAAGAGCAAATTCAAAGTTGCAGAAAATTAAATTCAAGAGGAAGTTTGGCAGGGTGATGCTGCCTCTCTAAGCTTGAGAAAATGAATGAGGTATGATCCTCTATTTATAGGAAAGCTGGTTGAATGCTAAAGTGTGTGAAATGATGAAGTTTGGAGGGAAATCGTGTGAAGTTGCAAACAAGAAAAGTGTGACTTCTAATTTGATCAAAACTCATCCAAACCTTGTGTTTTAATATGCTAATCACTTCCGGAGGTTCACTAAATGTGTTTAGAATCAAAAGTGCGCAGAAAAAATGTGTTTAGAAGCTAAATCAAGGATTTCAAATTTTGTCTTTTGAAGAAACTTCAGTTTCAAGTTACCAAGTTCAAATCAATGGCATTCTCAGCTCAAGGAGTCTTAGGACATGATTCTTGAAGCTTTAGAAATATGAGATCACAAGCTTTAAAATATGCAAAGAATGGAATCAAATGGATGCTTGAGCTGAAAATTATGATGAGTCAAAGTTGAGAAAAAGAGGTTGACTTTTGTACTTAGAAAACTTCTAAGTTTTTTTCTTCAAAAATGACTTATAATGTCTTGCATCTAAACATGGCCTTCCATTTGAAATTTGATCTTTACTGAAAAAGATGGCATGAATTAGATATCTTGAATGACATTTTGAGACTTGAACCATTTAAAATCTCCAAAAAATGAGAAAGTTATGACTTGTTGAAATTGGAAAATATTCATAAAATTACCTATAATCTTTTGCATCCTTATGGCATCTTCTATTCATTTTCACACTTTGCACTTAAAAATAAGGGTTTAAGTTCACATATTTAAGATCAATATGGAAAAAGAATGGCTTCAAGGTGATAAATATTGACCAAGTTATGATCTTTTGAAGTCATATATGGGAATTTGATGGTTTGTTTAGAGGACTTGTAATCTTTCTTCATCATTAGGTATCTTCCTCACAAAATTTCCTTGAAACTGTTGAAGTGATTTTTTTATATCCCTTTGAAGAGAAGGGTGTCTTTGTAATCACCCAAAAGCACAAAAATATGAGCAAGCTATACCCCTTTTAAGTTCAAAACCCTAACTCCTAGAGTAACAAAATGGCTTGGGAAACCTGTGCAATTTTGATCAACTTTCTTGCACAAATACTTTTGTCATGTAAATATAAGTTATTGAGGATGATAATGAGAAGCCATAGAAACCAAAACCACTTCCAAATCTTGATAATTGAGGGAGATATTCACTTGTGATCAATGAAACCAAAGACTTACCCAACTAGGTCAAACTTATTCAATCAACCCTTGTACCTTTGAACTATTTTTGACAACTTGAGGCGTGATGAATCATAATAGACTTTGCCATGATATTATTTAAAAATATCTTCAATAATGAAGCTTTAATCTCAATGAAGCTTTGTTGAAGAAGGGCATGGAAATAAACTCATGAACCTGTGGATCAACTTGATGGAATGTATTGTGCTTTCACCTATGATACTAACAATTAGAGAAAATATTCATTGTACTTATTAGTTAAAAGTTAATCAATACAAAACATAGATGATCACAATATACAAGTCAAGGTTCTTGGTGATTCCCCATGAGCAAAGCTAAAGATAAGGAGAAGAACCAAACTCTAGTGTGTGATCTTGTTGCATTGTGATAGTAGGAGATGATAGATGAATCTTAGGGGGGCAAATTGGGGTACAACATCTGCCCTTATTTAAGTGTCTTCTATCCGGAGATGCGAATGTTAAAAAAAATTCGTGTCAACACGATTGAAGATACTTAAATATAAAACAAGCCCTATTGTTGGCCCTAAGATGCCATGTAGTGCTTATGATTATGAATGCAAATGAACAAATACAAAAATGACGCAAGACCTCACTGGGGATTTTTGTACCCCAATTTTCCCCCCTAAATGTTCCTGTATCATATCATATCAACTCAATCATAACAAGATCACATTAGGGTTGGTTCTTCCTCTTTTTCTATCTCTTATCTTTAAGTTTGCTCTTGAGAGATCTCCAAGCACCTTAGTTGTGTATTTTGTATAAGTGTTGTTGACTAACTTCTAATCAAAATACAAAAAAAAATATTTGTCTTTGTCTTTGTATATTTATGTTTTGTAGGTACCAAGTCAAAGCATCTGACAAATAAGGTTTTCCAATATTATTTCCCTAAAATCTCTATTTGCAAAGAAAAATAATTTAAAAATTCATTTTTTTCATTGTACAATCGATTGTGTGATACGGTGGGAGAACTGACTTGGGATTTTGCGTTTTGTGTTCGCAAATGTTTCGGTTTAGCAAGAGTTACCACCGACTTTTTATTTTATCCTAAGGAAAGGTCAAAAAGCACAGGAAAGACCTTTGAGATGTTTTCTTGGGTTCGGGGAGTAGATTATAGAAAGGGAAGGTATTAGCACCCTTTCTATCCATGGTTATCCATGGGCTCTTAGTTACTTGCTTAGATCACTTGCTTTGCATTTTCAATTGTTTGAAATGGTGCTTTTCAATTGTTTGAAATGGTGCATTGTGTGTAATTTTGGAAAATGTTTTGAAAAAAGGCCATCGTTATGGCAACCTTTGTAATGATTCTTGTTTGAATGTATACAAGGGTGTTTTTGTCTTTTGAAAAGTTTTCAATGTTTGAAAGTAGGGTTTTGAAATTGTGTTGTGGAGTGTGTTTTGAAAAGTAGCAAGGATGTTTTTACAAGCTTGATCAAGTAGCTAAGAGCTATCTACCCTATTTTACTCAAAGATCTTTCTTTTGTTTTTAACCCTTTTAACAGTGTTGTTTCACCATTGTATTTGGTGAACAACCTTGTGTTAGGATGTTAAACGGGACAGACGCGGGTCATCGTATAGACCATGATAGCAATTGTGTCAAGTATCTTTTAGCAATTTTCCGAGGGACTAGATCATTTTTTTGTTTAGGAAACTCAGATAGCGTCATCGAGGGACTATGATCTTTTTGTTTTGTTTTTGTTTTGCCAAAGTACTCAACATGCAACCATGGCCCATTTTTTTGAAGGCAACAAGTGGATGAAACCCTAGGGGTGTTTGTGTGCAAGTGCGTTTTATTGCATGCAAGAGTTTATCTTGAATTAGGATTTTCTATTTCATTGATTTTATCTTGCCATACACATCCTAATTACTAGCATTTATATTTGAAAGCAATAAAAGACGGAAATGTAAGATCCTATGCTATTACAGCATTTAGGGGATGGGGATACACATTTGTACATGGGGTGGTTCAACGAGAAAAATAGATAAGAAAAGAAAATAACAAAGGGAAGATAGAGAGAAAGAGAGAGAGGGCTAGCGCGCTGCTGAGAGGAAGTTAGAAGTTCTGACCCAGCCCTGCTGCCAGATTATCAACCTTTTGGTGAAAATGTATGAGTCAGAACTTCTTACTCTGGCACCTGTAAAACAGAAACCTGTTAATGAAAAGGTCAGAAGTTCTGACCCCCATGCGCTGCAAGACAAAAGTTTGTTAGTGGGGAAGTCAGAAGTTCTGACCCTACTGGACATACAATAATTTTCAGAAGTTCTAATATTATTGATAGCAAAACGGGCTTCAGATGTGCTAACGTCAAAGTCAGAACTTGGCTTCTCCCTGTGCTGGCCAGAACATCTGCAGTTTTGTTATTTTTCCACAAAACAGAAAACATGCTTGGGACAACTTCAGCAAATGTCAAAGTATTTCAGGAGACAGAACCAACAAGGTCACAGGCAGGTTCTACACTGGTTCACTTCCTACTTAAACATTCTGAGGTATAAAAAATCCTCAGAACGCAAACAGCGGCAACATGATATTTACATTATGTTTATTGAGCATGCAAAGCTGATGATGCTTGGCAGCGTGATGAAAGTCAGCAGGTGCTTACCTGGCTGTTGGAAGAAGCTCTGTGAACTGGAGTTAGCCTTAACTCTGATGACGTTTTGAGTAGCTTCTTTGGATGGATGGATGGAGGGTATATAGTGGTATGAATACAGAAGTTATGGCAGTTTCCAACGTGTGGATCAGAAACTGTATGAAAGGTTTTTTAGTCAAGAAATACTTTGAGAACAAATGGAGTTTGAAAGCAAGGGATCCAAAGTTAATGGTTTGTACGTTGTGTTTACAGTTTTTTGAAACTCTAGGAATTTTGGGCAGAGGTTCAAGACTTTTCTTTCTCAAACTTTCTGTCTCTTTTCAGCCATTTTTTCTGGTCCCCTTCTCAGTGACCAGTGGCCTTCTATTTATAGGCAAAGCTTTGTGGTTTTTTTTTTTTTTTTTTAAAGTCAAGTGGCGCCAATATCATGCATTAGATGATGACTTACTCTTGAAGCAAGTTCCAAAAAGGTTGTGGTGATTGACAGCCTTTAGCCTAGGCTGGATTAGTAAGCAAGAATTAAGGAAAAGTGAACCTATAAGTGAAATGTAGCGTATGGGCCTTTACCTAATCCTGCACAAAAGTATTTCCACCCTGCACGTGGAGAGATCCTTTGGATGAAGACTCAAAAGTGGTTGTGAGCATTAAATGATGATGAGATTCGTCAAAAATCAGAAATCTTGTAATATGAGATTTGCAGCATTACTTAAATCTAGGCCAGAAGTTCCATTTCAACGTAGTCTAGGACAAAGTACCCAAGTTCTGATCTTGATATCCTGTTGCCTTAGCAAGTTCTGAGGAATCCCCAAGCTTTCCAGCATGTTTCTTTGACTTGCTTCTGAAAACTCTAGACTTAGAGATTCTGCTTCAGTGTAGCACCCAATCTTCTGACCCTCTTACCTTCTGATTCCAGCATGTTCTGAAGGAGCTTTCAGATTTTTCATCATGTTTTATAATTTTCTGGCAACTTCTGACTGAGCTGACGTAGATGCTGAAGGGCCACATTCTGACTGAATGTTATGTGCTGAAACACACTTATAACTTCTGACTGCTCCTGCCTGGAGGCTAGCTCAGAAGTTCTGAAGTGTCATTTTTCTTAAATACTTTAGAAAAATTCTAAGCACTTAGAATTTAACTTTTCCAAGGTAAAATTTGACTTTTGACCTTCTTGATGAAACAAACTTCATATTCCAACATGTCTTGATGAAATATGATTTTTGAGATTTGATTTTGATCTAAAAACTAAAGTTTGACTTCTCAGCATGTAAATGACCATTTTGCCCTTGTAAATGGATTGCTTGGAAAGAAATGATAATTCAAGGCTTGGATTTGTATGAGAGAAAACTTTGAGAATCCAGGGTGATTTCCTGAGAAAGGAGATGGCAAATTTTGGGGTACAACAGATTGCTCTTAGAGTTCAATTGATTGCACAAAGTGCATTTTACGTATTTTTTGAAAAAAAATCCCATTGTACAATCGATTGCTCCCAGAGTGCAATCGATTGCACAGAGTGAAATTTTGGAAAAAAATCAGCAATTTCAAGCTTGTCATCTTTTTGGCTCCAATTTTTCTTAATTTTTGAAAGATATATCATTAATTCAAATTTTGGCTCCAAGAATCAATTACCAAGCCTAATTTCATTTACCAAACCAAACTTCAAACCACCACTAATCCCAAGCCTAAACTCTATAAATAGAGCCCTCATTTCATTCAAATCTCAAGTTTTTGATAGCCAAATTCACTTTGCTAAAAAATCTCTCAATTCCCTCCATCTACCAAATTCACTCAAAACTCCATTTTCAAGAAAAGTTAGTAAGCTTTGCATTGAAGCTTACTAATCTTTGAGCTAAACCTTCATCCAAACACTTTTTCTTTATCAATTCTCTACATCCAAGCTTTGGAAATTAATTCTTGGGGCTAAATTGAAGCAAATTCTTGAAGTTGTTTTGATAATTCTCTAGATCTACTTTTGGTAAGTTGGATTTTTCATCTTTCACAATGTGATCTCTTGTTGATCTTTGGGTTTGATTCATTGAGCATTGTTTTTTGATTCCATTGGTGTTATTTTCTCATAATTTGGTGGAATTTTCGTGCTCAATTAAATCCATGATCATAAGGTGTTTGATGGAAAGTTTGAACAAGAATTTGGCCTTTTGAAATGTTGATTTGCTATTTTGCACAGGGTGCAATCGATTGCTCTCATAGTGCAATCGATTGTCACAGAATGACTTTAAATTTTTTTTGAAAAAAAAAGCACTGATGCAATCGATTGCTGCCAGAGTGCAATTGATTGTAACTGAACAAAAATGTATTTTCTGCATTGTTATGGGACTGTTTTAATCCATCTCTCTTTTTCTACTCACTCCTTTTGATTGTTGATTTGGATTGCAATTTTAAATGTCCAATTTCTATTTAAATTCAATGGACTTTTGGTGTAGATGAAGTTGGATAAATGTTCATTCATTCAAATCTACCTAAGAGTGGATTGTTTAATTCATTTTTGGTGCTTTGGATTAATGATATGTTTAGTACTTTAATCCATCTAGATGAGTGATTGAATTTAAAGATGAAAGAAATTTGAGGTAGTGGTCCAAGTTAGCTTATCATTCCCCTCCCTCTTCATCTTATCCCTTTATTTTTTTTATTTGTGCTACATGTTAAGGGATAATTATCTCTATATCATTTATCCAAACATGAAGTACATAGATTGTTATTGACCGGCCTCAAAATAGGTGTGACTTCTATATAAGTCCACTTACGATTGCTTAACATTGCACTAAATTTTGTCTCGATTTGAGAAAATGATCATCCGTGGCCCAAACCTTTGTTTGCAAGCCCAAGTATGTTAATTTGAACCCTTTGATCCAATAACCTTGAGATTCATTGTTAGGAGGCTTTGGTTCTACCAATCCTTCAATGGATCTTCATCAATTTTGGTCAACACGGATCACTTAAACATCATTGATCATTAAATGTTACCTTAAGGATCCTTAAATGGATGATATACTTGACAAAAAGCAAATGTAACTTGTTGTTGAGAGGCTTTGGTTTTACCAATCCTCTAATGAGTTCCGGATGCAAGTTTCAAGATGGTCATCCAACTAACCATTAACTTCTAACAATTGACTTTATTTTATGCTTTTATTTTATGCTTTTACTTTATGTACCATCTATTTTAGCATTTACATTTCATGCTATTTTCATCTTTGCTCACTTGAGTATTTACTTTTATGCCATTTTTATTTTGCTCACTTGAGCTTTTCTTTTCTTTTTGAAGATACTTAATAATCAACAAGAACCATAAAAAACTTTAATGATACTTGGACCATTTGGTTACTATCCTTAGAATTATGGAGTATTGGACTTCTTGGACTTAGGAATAGAAACATTGGCCTATGTTGGAGACCTTGTGACCTTAATTGATATTTTGTCTTAAGTTCTTGAGGTTTACCTCAAAACATTGGGTTGCTTGTTTTCTTTATATGCAGGTTATTGTGATTATATACTTTGTCTGTAATCTGGAATTCATCTGTATACAACCGTTACTCTGCCCAATTTTTGTGAAGACTTAATACACTTGAAGTTTGGTTTTCTCAAGAGGTCTAGTATCTTTGCTTGCTTGGTTTCAATTCAAAGAATGGGAATTTTATCTTGACTCATAATGTCAAGTGTTGGCTTCTTGTTGGTTAGATGTTTCTTCTCCTTATCTTTTACCTTATGCTTTAGGATAGTCCCTTCATCTCCTCCCATCTTCTTTAATTTCAAAAATATTCTCCCTCCTTTTGAAAACTCTTCTTGTTTCTAAACTTGAACCACTTTCATAATAAACTTGGATTTAGGTCCATGCATTTTCAAAATATTTTCATAAATAAACTTCAATCAACTTAATAATATCTTGACATTTTTGTGAGAAGACTAAAAGTCAACCAATCTCATTCAAATTATTTTTCCACTTTGGCTTTTGCTTTAAAAACTTTTCTCAAAATATTAGACTCTTGTCAATCCTTGTAGTGATGCAAACAACTATACTTATACAATATATATTAAAGTGAGATATTTTCCACTTGGGTGTTGAGTGAGGCATTGTTGATTTTAAAATCCAACCCATATCCTCCACTTTGAGATGATGCAAATACTCTTTTCTCATGATTGTGGGTAGTAAGTATGTTTTCCACACGGACAATGACGATGATGTCCTATCTCATAAAATTAACCAACACACTTGTGTTTTAAATTTTTTTAAAGGTGAACTACGAGTACCTTGATCCCCTATTGCACGAAAGGTGGTACGTAGGCACTAAAGGTTCGCAACCGCGGCGGGTGCAAAAATCATAAAAAATATTTCTTTTCTCACCTCCACCATCTATTGTTGTACAATATTTTATAGCCAAAATATACAGATTTTTCAAAGAGGTTCCTGTGGAGTACCGTAGATGTTTAGGGTGTTAATACCTTCCCTTTTCATAACATACCCCCTTACCTTGAATCTTTCCCCCTTTTTTGGGTTATTTGCTCTTTTCCCATTCCTTTGGAAACAATAAAGTGTGGTGGCGATTTTTGTTTTGATCTGTACAAGTCAAGTCAATCCAATGGCTTAGTCTTAAACATTTCTACCACTATAGAAAAAATGGCGACTTCACTAGGGAAAGATTGACCTATTGCTAGTTCATCCCTAAGTGGGTTGATCCTATCTTTGTTTATACCTGTATATGTGTTATTGTTGTTTATATGTTATATGTTGTATATATGTTTGTCTAGATTTTCCTGGTTTTCAGGGTGCTTGGTGATTACTCATGAGTCCTATAACTGGACTTGGGGAAACTTAAGATAGGACAGGCGGTATAGTCATGTTAACTTTGAGGGAGTAATCCCAAAAAAGGAGACATGAGATCCCCCACTAAGTGGAGGCCCCTTTGACTATTATGTCATTTACTGAGTAATCGGGAAGACGTACTGCTTTCGACCAGGGAGCCTGCTGAAATTGAGGACAGTAGAATACCTAACCCATCTTGGCCTTTTAGGTGTCTTTTGTTGTTTTGGTGTGAGAATGAAAGAAATCAGAAATTCAAATTCAAAGTTCGTGTGGGATCTGAACAGAGGTCAATTGGCTATCAAAAGCTTGTGAAAATAGGTGGAATATGCATATTTATTATAGGAGAGGATGAGGCAATGCTTAAGCGTGTGAATGAGAGAGTAATTAGTGAATTCGTGTGAATCTGAAGCATGAATAATGTGTGACTTTCTTAGCATCAAAACTCATCCAGATCCTGCATTTTATGATGCTAAATGCTTTTGGAAAGTTGTTAAACATGATTAGAAGCAAAAACGCGTGAAAACTTTGTGTTTAGAGGGCACAATATGGATTTCAAATTATGACTTTGGAGAAAACTTCAGTTTCAAGGTACCAAATTTGAATCCATGGTGTTCATAACTCAAGGGGTCTTAGGGCATAATTCTTGAAGCATTTGAAAGATAATTCAAGAATGACTTTTAGTACTTAGAAAAATTCTAAGTTTTTTTCAAAAGTGACCTATAGTGTTTTGATTCCAAACAAGGCCTTCCTCCAAAATCTTGCTTTGATCAATGATGCTAGCTTGAAGTAGACTTCCTAAGGAGAATTGTGAAACTTGAATAACTCAAAAATACCAAATATTGAAAAAGTTATGGCCTTGTGAAATTAGTGAAACTCCATGAGGTGACCTATAATCTTTTAAGTTCTTAGGGCATCTTCCACCCATTTTCAAGTCTTGCACATAAAAGAAGAGTTGAAGTTCACACTCTTAAGATCATTGTTGAAAAATAATTGGCTCAAGGAGATAAAAATTGACTAAGTTATGATCTTTTGAAGTCACATAAAGGGAATTTGATAGCCTCTCTAGAGGACTTGTAATCTTTCTCCATCATTAGGTATCTTCCACACAAAATTTGCTTGAAACTTTTGAAGTGGTTGGTTGATGACCATTCAAAGAGAAGCATGTCTTTGGAATCACTCAAAAATCTCAAAAGATGAGCAAGATATAGCCCTTATAAGTTTAAAACCCTAGCTCCTAAAGCACCAAAATAACTTGGAAACCCCTTTCAATTTTGACAATCTTTCTTGCACAATCACTTTTTCCATGTGAATAGAAATTGTTGTGGATTATAATAAAAAACCATAGCAATAATAACCACTTCCAAATATTAAGAATTGAGAGAGTTATGCACTTGTAATTAAGGAATCAAGGTCTTGTCCAATTAGGTCAAAATTCTTCAATCAATTCTTGCATTTTTTACTTCTTTTGACAATTTTAGGTATTATAAATCATAGTAGACCTTGTCATGATATTACTTTAAAGCATCCTCAATGATGAAGCTTTAATCTCAATGAAGCTTTGTTGAAAAAGGCATGGAAATAAACTCATGAACCTATAAATCCCCCTGATGAAATGTATTGTGCCATTACCTATAGGATCATCATTTAGAGAAAACATTCATTGTATTTGTTAGTTAAAAGTTAATCAACACAAGACATATATGATCATAATATATAAATCAAGGTGTTTGGTGATCCCCCATGAGCAAACCTAAAGATAGGGAGAAGAACCAAAACTCTAGTGTGATCTTGATATGATTGAGTTTATATGAGATGATAGAGGAATCTTAAGGGAAAAAATTGGGGTACAACACTTAGTTGTGGACCCATTTCCTAGGAGGATAATTTTCCTGATCAATTCTTAGGCAACCTTAAGCAAATGAGGTCTTTAGTAAAATGTCTTGAAGAAAAAATGGGAGGGAAAATTTTGGGGTACAACACCTGGAAGGTGAGATGTCTCCATGGAGGGGTACATCGGTAAGCTCGGCCAGTGTTGGTCTCCCCAGGATGCAGTTGTAGAGAGACGGTAAATCGATCACCAAAAACTACACTTTGACCTGTCAGGATGTAGTTTCCTCCCCAAATGTGACAAACAGCTCGACGTAGCCCCATGGCTTGGAGGTCGAACCGTTAAATCCTTGTAGGTTGGACCCCACGTATGGTGATAGGTGGGTATCGTCGAGTTGTAGGGTGCGGAACAGGTGGGTATACGTGACGTCGACTGAACTCCCCTTCTCGATCGATATGCGATGTACATCAAAGTTGGCCATCTTTTCCCTCACCAGCAAAGGAATGCTAGAGTTAGGGCTCTGTCAGGAAGCTCCTCGAGATAGAAGGTGATTGGCTTAGATTTTCCCTTGAATCTTTCAAGGGTTACAGCCTGGATCGGAACTGCATCCACCAGCTTATTGAGTTTCCTCTTCACTGAATTCACTGAGATGTTAGTGAATCCCCCGCCAGATATGGCCATGGTAGAGGGGAACTTCTCCCATTTTCTTTGGGTGAACAAAGGCTTGTGATCTTCAAGACTATCGAGGATGTGAAATTCCTCAGGCCTTGAGACACTGAAGGCTACCTGGAGGGGATCAGATTCATTGGATGGTCGGGTATCCTCCTCAATTTCTTTAACCTCGCAAGTACCCCAGCAAGGGGCGTCGTTCTGCTTGTATTGCCCGAGTCTCCCTGCCTTGATGAGAGTCTCGATGGCATCCTTCAGGTGGATGCAGTCTTCGGTCAGGTGATCGTGCTCCAGTGGTACTGGCCATATTTTGTTTTGTCGGCCCCGAGCTTTACAGGGGTGGGTCGAAGACGCCTGACTCCGCCGTCCTTGAACTCATCATTGGAGCACTCTGCAAGGATACGCTCGTGGGAAGCAGTCAACAGGGTGTATTCGGTGAAATTCCCGGTTGGTCCTTTGTACTCGTGAGGGCCACGAGGTTTCTCCTCCCTTCTCTTTCCCCCTGTTCGTCGAGAAGAGTCACGGTATTATGTTGTGGGGCGTTAGTTGGTGTGCGGTTCCTAGAATCGCGGGCATTGTTGGTGTCCTATTTTTCCTCGTAGTCCATGTAAGCCCAGGTTTTTTAAGGATTGCATCAAAATACCTGGGGGGCTCAATGTCAACGGCCTTTCTAAATTCAGTGTCCAGGAGGAGTCCCATATCGAGCAAGTATCTCTTCATGTGATCAGCACGGGGGACCTGAATGGCCTCGCAGTTGAACCGATCAATGTATTCTCTGAGGATCTCATTGCTCCTCTGGATGATTGCCTCGAGGGCGCCCTCAGACTTCGGGTGGTGACAAGATGCAGTGAAGTTATTGATGAATTGGTTCTTCAGATTCCTCCACGAGGTGATCGACTCGGGAGGTAGGCTCTTATACCAGTCCATAGTCGTTTCCTCGATATCATGGGGAACAACCTACATTTAATGGGGCCCCTACATTGTGATAATGAAGCATGGCTTCAAAGCTGTCGATATGGTCGACAGGGTCAGAAATATCGTCGTATTCCTTCAGAAGGGGAGGCTTCTCCATCCCTTTAGGAATAAGGGCCTCCATGATGGTCTAGGACAGCGAACTACGGGGGTCGTCTTTGTCACTTCTTTCTAAGGAGCGAGATAAGGATCGGTAGTAGCAGTGATCTTTGAATCGGTCTTGGTCACGGGGAGGGTTCCTCGGTCAAGACTTCTTCTCCTCCTTGCGCCTGTTTCTTTTCCATTCAGGGGATCGTTGATCTTTGTGCAGAGGAGTGCAGTCGCGCTTCTTGATGGTTTCCTGTTGGGTCATTTCTAGTCTGGGGGTTTCGCCCGGTATGAAGGAGAGAAGGACTGCGAGAATCTCCCCGTTGGTGTCTTTGTGGAGGAGAACGCGAGCGTGGTTCCTGTTGTCGAGGAGATGGGGTGCGTTATTCGGGCCTCCCGCGCCTTCTTGGGGACCTGTAGGTTTCTAGAATTCCAAGGTGTTCGCCTTATGTGAATATCATGTAGTTAGTCTTATTGATCACCACGAACAAGGCCTTTGTCGTAGGGTCAGCATTCTCAGGCACAGAGATCTCCTCGTACACAGCAGGTTCATAGTTTTGCCGATGAGGTTGATCGAGCGGATGGGTTGGAGTAGAGGAGGAAGGGATTCTTTTATCTCTGATGTTGAGCTCGTGTCCGACAAGGTTATTATTGTTGTTGACAGCATCGACGAAGTGAATGTTCTTGTCTTTGTTGATAGCTTGGTCGGCCATGATAAAGGTTGAGAAAGAGTTGTTTTGATCTTTAGTTAATGAAATACGGGGAAGAAGTTTCCCACTGATGGTGCCACTAATCATACCTGATCAGAAGGGATCGTCAAGGCCCACGAGCTTCAAGTTGAGCAGCAATTGAATGTGAAGTGAGGGGGTACCTGCAAGATACTTTGATGCAAAAGTGAGATTTAGAGCGAGAGCAAGTAAAGTAGGTGATATAGAATGAAGGAATGAATGAATGAATGGATATTTGGCCCTCCCGAGTGAGAGGGTTTATATAGCCCTCAGCACTGGGCCAAGGTCTTTAGTATTGGGCCACGATGAGGCCCAATAATGAAGACTGTCAGGGTTTACGGGTGTACGAAGTCCAGCATGTGACCTCCTCCCTGGTAAACTGCCCCGAGAAAGTAGAGAAGTTGGACCCGTTATTCTCAGAAGGCGGGATGATAACATTGTGGACACGTGGGTCATGATCTTCTAGTGGACACGTGGAGAAATTCCCAACGATACTCAATTTGGGATGTATGCTTTTAGGCCTTTGTAAAGACACTGGATTGGGCCTCCCCAACTGTGGTGTAAGTGTCGACCCAGTCCAGAACATGACCCCCCTAAGTTATTACCCTTAGGCGAAAGGGTGATGACTTTAGATCAGCTCGAGTGTCAGGGAAGTGTTGCCCAAGAGGGGAAACTGCTAACTCCCGTCGGAGACAATTATGTGATTCATGTCGAGGAGGACCTAGAGATTTGCGCGTGGTGTGGTCCACCAGATCTGGGAGAATCCCATTGGTCAACTTTGTCCTCTGCTCGTATTAATATGGCGCCAGTTAGGAATCTACATTTGTTGGGAAGTGAGGAGTTTCCTCGGGCGTGCGTCTTTGATTGCCCGTATGTAAGGCGTTGTAATGATGTCGAGCGTTTGTCCACCGACGAGAATGGAATGGCATAGGCGCGTGATTTTGCGTGAGACTGTTATCGGTGACATGTCTTCTTGTGAGTCCCACGTGGCAGTTGTTTGGGGTGTCATCATTACATAGGGCAGTCTAAGAGTCCAAGTAATGATGACTTTTCGCATGCTACCTCGTGATGTGGGGGCTTATCTATGAAAAGGGGAATCAGATATTTATTTTGATATTTTCAAGCTCTCTATCCTCTCATTTCCCTTGCGTTCGTCTCCTCCAATACCGTCGTAGACACATTCACGTTCATCTCATCCAATTAAGTGATTTCATCTTGATCGTGTTTTTTCTTAGATTTTTTAGATTAAACACTTGGATTTTGCCATGAACGGATAAACCTCTGAATGGAGATTCTTGGGTTCTGGAATTTTGTTATGACTTGCGTCGGGGTCGTCCCCCCATATAGTGGGGAGGATTTGGGCAACTTGAATGTTCGACGAAATTTCCTCGCGTAGGGTGTCGACCTCTTTGGCGTTTGCTATCGAGGATCATTCCTCGACGCATTCATCGCCATTTCCCTTGATTCGAGGTGAAAGGGTGAATTTGATGATGTCGAATTCACTGTCTTCCCCTGCTTTTAGGTATGATGGCGCAACCACTCGAGGAAGACGTCGTGCCCAATACCAAAAAGGGTGACGGTGTGGTCACGAAAGATCCTTTGGCTTGGATCGCGCCCGAGCTCCAGAATAAAATGTCGCGTTTTTTGAAGGACGCTTTTGATGCGTTCATTGTCCCTGAGGACTGAGCAAATGGTTTCCCTGCCAACTGAGTGCTTCAAATCCCTCATCGAAGTCGGAGGATATGCTTGTCATTCTCGAGAAAATGCTTTCCTATGTACGAGTTCGCCTTTAAAGAAGTGGGGATGTGTTTGCTATTCAACAATTTCCAAGTGGGGGTCTTCAATGGTTGCAATTGGCACCCTCCCAGCTTCATCCGAATGCGTTCGCGTTTATGCGAGCGTTCAAGCTAGTATGTCATTATCTGCATATTGGTGCCACTTTGACCCTTTCTTTCGCATCTTTCATCTACAACGGCTGACCATTGAAGGGCGACAAGCCTGGATGTCATTCAAACAGTTCGGAAAACTCTTTCGGTCGTACCTTAAATTTGTGCACAATATCATTCAGGCTCATGTTTTGATTTTAATTTCTATTATTTATTTGTTTAATTATTAACAAATAACTAGTTAGAGACCCGTACGGGTCCCACACAGATGAATTTATTTTGATATTGTATAAATAATTTTTGTTTAGATATATATATAGGAAAAACTCATTTTAATTAAGAAAGTACAATGAAAAATTATGAAATCAAAATATTACAACAAATAATATGATTATACAAAATATAATGATAAACATATGTATTTAGATACACATGTAAATTTAAATTTAAAAATATTATATGACATTTGAAAATAAAAATTTTGTCTTCAAATAAAGGTAATAATTTGATAATTACCCGTAAAATAAAAAGTTAATTGTGTGAATAATTATGTTGTATTATTCAATTTGATAAAATACATTTTTAATTTTATTGAAGTTAAAAAATAGATTAATTAGTAATTTTAGTGAGAATAAACAAATAGAATAGATTAAATTAGTACATGTTAATTTGAAGCAGCCTCTTCTTGCTTTATCAATTTCCACCTCTACCATTCAATAAAATTGAAGTATCCTCCAATACTTGATTCAGTTCTGTTTTCACTAGTTTAGCATCAAAATTATGTGTATGTTCTATTCTACTTATTTTCATTCATAGTTTTCATTTGTGTGACATAAATTGATTCTTTTAGTATCTTGACATAGAGAATATAAACACTTGAACCTGTCAGTTCAATAATGGATTACCATGCTTTTTGAGTTGGCAGTGCTAGTTAGCTTAATCACTTAGCTCAAAACATGACACTGTAATTCATATGCTCATCATTAGAAAATATAGTACAAATTCTTGGTATCTAGCAAATCAGCAGAAGCATAAACATAAAAATGTCAGCTTTACATGTATCTAGGTTTTAGCTTCCAGACTTGCTATAACCAATTCTTTTATGAACTTTATGTTTCAAATAACCTGTAGAAGATAATAAACACCTTCTTATCACAGGTTTAAAATTACAAATAAAGTGAGTATGTAAAACATGAGGAAAGAGACCCTTACCCAATGACATAGTTGAAGTATTTCCAAGCCACTCAAGACAGCTTTATCACAAAATTTACTGTTTAATTTGCCTAAAAGATTCATGAAGATGATGCAAAGTAGTCTCGAATGGTTCTTTTTAGGGAGGGTGGTGGGTTCAATACTGATGAAAGACTCTTCGAAGCAGATTCTGGATAATAGGCCATCGTCAATGGACTTGGGACAAATTTCTTCATTGTTTAAGAGCATTGTGTAGCAGTAAGAAATATGACCTGCCAAACATATGCTTTTCCATTACTGGAACCACATACTATGTTTGATGCATCGGGGCTAATTGCAGCCTGGAATGCACACATCAGACATGAAAAGAATTATGACTCAACAAGAAAAAAACTGAACACAAGAAATCTTAGGTAACATGCAAAAGTCTCACCTTTGCAAAAAAATGAATCAATGCGACCTCCTTCAAAATATCTTAAAGGCCCTTTTTCAAGTTGAAGTATATCATATAGATAAACTCTGCAGAAAAAAATATTTTGTTGAATTTGTGATTTCTATGTGAATAAATCAAATTACATTAGGTTGTATATGTAATAGGATTGCAATAAATGCTTTTTGAAATGACTTTCTAGTTCCAATCCTATTCTAAATTCTAATCCTAATCCTAATAATAAATACAGTTATAAAAATTTTATTTAAACACTCCCTTCAGCCAAAGCTTACCAAGCTCCAAGCTTGTAATAACATGTGGATGAACTAAAGAGAAAATAGAAACAAATGCGTTCTAGCTGCTGCAGGAAAGTTATAGCAGGGCTGAAGGTGGCTGTAGCAAAGACAGTTCAATTTGTCAAAGGATTGTGGAGGTGGCTGTGATGGTAGTGGGGTGGTTGTTAGAATAGGCCTTGCCAGAGAAGGCGCAGCTGGTTAAAGCACAATATGAAACTCTTTTTGATATATTTAGCCAACACTTACTCCCTCCAGCTGCAAATCCTTCAGGTGCTTCTCTAACAGATGAGGACTCTTCATTATTCTTTAAATTCTCCTGATGCAATTTAAAAGCATATGTAAATATCAACACACAAGTAAAATTACAAATGCATTTGGTAAAGTAATATCTTATTATGTCACCTGTCTTTATCATGTTGAGCAGGAAATGTAGGCATGAATTATTTAAATTTTGGAAGGGAAACTTCTCTAGATCTTCCCTTGGTCCTAAAATGGGAGGAGTGTGTTAGAACATAATTTGGTTCTACACTCCTATAAGAGTTTTGATGATAATAAACACATTATATATATATATATATATATATATATATATATATATATATATATATATATATATATATATATATATATATATATATATATATATATATATATATATATATATATATATATATATATATATATATATATATATATAGAACAAATATGTTCGCTAATAAAAGTATCTTTATATACAAGAAAGTTCTGATGTGAAAAAGATGTTCTGATGTAAGGAACATAGAAGATCTGCTAGAACATCATTAGAAGTTCTGATTATACGAGCATAGAAGACGAGAGTATTATGATATAATCAGACGCATCCTTCTAAGAAGCAAATCTGCGTGACATGCTTATATGAAGAAGTTCTGTTACAACTTTTGAATGCACCAACGATGTGAAACAGGATCTCTGATACTCTGATTTGTAAAGTTCTGATACAAGCAGTAAGGGACTCCCAACGATAACATTCATCCTCTGACGTAAGAAGTTCTGAAGCGTTATAGTTTATCAATCCAATATCAAAAGTAACAACTATAAACAGACAAGAATCTCCTGGTTTGGAAATATCATTAATTCGTGTTATGAACATTCCAAAAGCATGTTCTTATGTCATTGTTGCATGGCCTATATAAAGAAGACGAAAAGAAGAAATCGAGTGACGAACATTTGCGCACAAAAAAAAAATCATTTATCCAGTTCTACCTAGTAATCTTAACTTGTGTAAAACATCCTTGTGATACTGTTTTATTAGAAACACTATTGTACATTTTTATTCATACATTGTTTAAAGAAATTGATGACACACAAATATGTGATATTTCTGGCTTGATATACACCAAATATTTCTCATACTTTAGTTTAAATTAAATTATTTTATAAGTATTATGCAGGTATTTTTCTATTTTTGCAGATATGCATTAAGCTGAACACTTTGGAAGAAATGAAGAAAAAAGAGGTGCAAAACTAGCAAAAAGGCCAAAGGAGAAGAAATGAGTTGAAGCCCATTATACATGTGAGCACGTGGCCCACAATAAAGAAGACCTTGACGACCGTCACGCGCCAAGAAAGACCAAGTGACTATCGTCACTTGAACGTGACGAACGTCACAAGCCACTTACTCCACTTTCTTCTCATCCAACGGACAGAAACGCATTCAAATGTTAATCCAGCGACTACCTACATTTTCTCACCCACTCAGTCAAAGCACCAAGGAACGTGACAGATTAATGGCACTATTATTTCTCAAAGGAAGAAATAAATTGTTCCTACATTCTCGAGAACAACTAATCACGCAAGACTTATAAATAGAGCCTTAGACCACAATAGAAAGGGTTCTTCTTTTTGGCAAGAAACTTTAGAGATTTTATATTTATTTTGAGCGATTATTCTTTTCAGCATTATTTTATTTTCCCAGCTATTTCTATATTCCTTTCCAGCATTATTTTCTTCTGTACGGTTAAATATATTCTCCGAACGAAGCAAAGCCTACAATTTGTGCAGGAGTGCTTCTGTCTTCAGAGTTATTATCAGGTTTATGTTTACAAATTATTATTGCTTTTTAATCAATATAATTATGTTTATTTTTGTTTGTCCCTTAAATTATTATGCGATTTGGTTTAATATTATGTTAGGCTAGAAATCCTATACCGGTATGTAAAGTCACTCAACCAAGGGAACGAGTAACTTAGTTGGGATTATTTTTACTACGAAACTTTCTTTTATGGCCTAAGTTACTATTTTTCAATCATTAAATTATTTTGTTACGGAAGTAAAAAACAGATAGAGGTTAGGGTCAACAAAGCGGAAGTTTGAGATCTTTTAACTGGACAATAGTAATTAGGCATTGGCTTAAAATACAGCGGAAGCACTTTAAAGTTAATTAAGATTTTATTTAGTTTTCAAAAAGTGTTTTTAACTCTTGCGGGATGGCGGAAGTGTATGTTAGGGCTTAACTGCATAGCCTAAATCAACAAAGCGACAGTGTGAGATGAGGGTTTTTAAACTAAATAAGTTTTACTGAAAGTTGTTTTGAAAATATAAAGACGCCCAACAGGTCGCTAGTTCCCGAGGTACGACTATTGCATACTTGTAATTAAGCTAATTGATTATCAAAAATCCAATTTGATTTAGTATTTAGTTTTCCCTACAACCCAATCAAATATTCATTAGCTTTAGATTTGCAAAGTAACAATAGAAGACGGTAGATCGATTCATCAGTCTCTGTGGTTCGATATCTTTTAAAACTACACGATAAGACTGTGCACTTGCAGTCCGAATCATTGGATACATAAGTATAATCCCGATCAGAAATTCTTTGAGAAAAAATGGGTTGTGGTTTATACTCAAGAAGACTTTGACAATTGTCAAAGTAGATTTGTAATCAATATTGATTAGTGGATTAAGACCTCGTTGGAGAGAGGCGAAATCACCTTGGCGGGTGGACTGGAGTAGTTTGAGTTCAAATGAACCAGAATAAAAACCAACGCGTTATTTTCATTAAGTTTTAAGATCCGAATTCAACCTCCCCTCCTCTTGTGTTTTTCCATTCTTCAATTGGTATCAGAGCATCTGGATCTGGGTGCAAACACTTAACCGTGTCAGGAAAAGATTCAAGGTGGAAAAACATTATGGTGGGACCAAGTCAGAACATCAGCAATGATTATCATGATGAGAAAGACAGAATCAGCAGCAGCCCCCCAATATTTAATGGTGAAAGATTTGATTATTGGAAAGACATAATCAGAAGTTTCTTTCTAGCTTATGACGTTGATGTTTGGGATATGGTGACTGATGGGTACATGCATCCTGTTGATGAAAGCGGTTAGAAGATTGACAGAAAAAGAATGACAGATCATCAAAAGAGATATTTCAGAAATCATCATAAGACCATAACTATTCTCTTGAGTGCCATCTCATACTCAGAGTATGAGAAGATCACGAACAGAGAGTCAGCAAAACATATGTTTGATTCCTTGAGAATGACGCATGAAGGCAACACACAGGTCAAAGAAATCAAATCCCTTGCGCTCATTCAGAAGTATGAAGCCTTCAAAATGGAAGAAGATGAGACCATTGAAACAATATTCTCAAGATTTCAAATTCTGGTTGTTGGGCTAAATGTTCTGGATAAAGGGTACTCAACTGCTGATTATGTAAAGAAGATCATCAGAAGTTTATCAAAGAAATGGTGACCCATGGTCACTACTCTCAAACTAGAAAAAGATCTGAACAAAATCTCTCTAGAAGAACGTGTTAGCTCTCTCAGAAGTCATGAGATAGAGTTAGAAGATGATGAGCCACAGGAGCAAGGTAAGTCTCTCGCTCTGAAATCTAATAAATATGATACCAAATTTTTACAGGCAAAAGCAGAAGCAGAAAACTCTGGTGAATCCTCGTCAGAAGAAGACGAATTGTTCCTTCTATCCAGGAGAACCAATCAGTTGTGGAAGCACAAGCAGAGGAAATCCAGAAATTCTAAAAGCACAGGGAATCACTCTGAACAATCTTCTAAATATAGAAAATCCAATCACAGAAACATTACCTGCTATGAATTCAATGAACAAGGTCACTACAAGAGAAATTGTCCAAATCCTCGAATAGAGAAACCTAAAAAGAAGCTCTCTAAGGAAATAAAGAAAATTCTTGTGGCAACGTGGGATAACTCTGAATCTTCTGAAGATGGAACAGAATCAGAAGATGAACGAGCCAATATAACTCTAACGAATAACTTATCAGATGTCTCTGAATCCTCTGAATCTGAATCAAAATCAAAAGAGGTATTTTCTAACTTTTCTAGATCTCAATGAGAAGAGAGTCTGTCAGAAATTCTAGAAAGATATCAGAAACTTCGAGTCATAAACAAGAACCTGAAAAAGGATCTAGTTTCTGATTCTGAAGAAACTAAGACTCTGAGATTGGAAAACTTTGAGTTGAAAGAAAAAATTTTAAAACTTGAAAATAAATTACAAAACACTCAGAAGGAAACCATCTCAGAAGTTCCTAGTAACCCTGATAAGATCATAAAGGAATATGATCATAGCTTTCAGAAATTCCTCGCTAAAAACATAAATAGAAGCAAGATGGCTTCAATGATCTATGGAGTTAGCAGAAATGGCAGAAAAGGAATAGGACATAAAGGTAAAGTATCCCAACCTAAGAAAGTTAAGGATATGATTATTAAATGCACTCCTCTTTATTCTCACTTCACTTCTGAGCAAACACATGATATAAAACATACTAGTAAGGTGTTTTATGCTAAACCAAAATTCAAACAGAATTTTGGAAACTCTAACAATCATGGATCCAAAAAGATATGGGTACCAAAGGATAAAATCATCTATGTTGCAGATATTTTTAATAGCAAGGTTGAAACACCAGTCTTAACACCTGGTTCTGGATGCTCTCTACACATGACAGGAAGAAAGCATGTGTTCCAAAGCCTGGAATTTAAAGGATTCACAGGTTTCAGATGCAATCAGAAACAAAAAGTTATTAGCTCTAGAACTACTGGGAACGATAATGAGAATACATCAGCAGAAGCTCTCTAAAGAATCTCAGTTGAATCCAGAAGAGGATGTCACACCCTTTTGAGCAACTTTTATCAAAGCAAGACAAATAGAGTTTTTACTACTTTTTTATTCTTGACAAAAAGGGGGGAGAAGGAAAGATATTTTGACTCGTATCAGAAGTTATATCAGAAGATCTTCAGGGAATTATTTTAAGATCTCGTTATCTGAGTATTCTACTCATGGCTTTTTTTATTTCTTTGTTCTTTATATTCCATCCAAATATATAAGTTTTTGTCATCATAAAAAAGGGGGAGATTGTTAGAACATAATTTGGTTCTACATCCCTGTAAGAGTTTTGATGATAACAAACACATGATATATATATATATATATATATATATATATATATATATAGAAAGAACAAATATGCTGGCTAATAAAAGTATCTTTATATGCAGGGAAGTTCTGATGTGAAAAAGATGTTCTGATGTAAGGAACATAGAAAATCTAGTAGAACATCACTAGAAGTTCTGATTATGCGAGCATAGAAGATGAGATTATTATGATATAATCAGACGCATCCTTCTTAGAAGCAAAACTGTGTGACACGCTTATATGAAGAAGTTATGTTACAACTTTTGAATGCACCAACACTGTGAAACAGGATCTCTGATACTCAGATCTGTAAAGTTTTGATACAAGCGGTAAGGGACTCCCAATGGTAACTTTTATCCTCTGACGTAAGAAGTTCTTAAGCATTAGAGTTTATCAATGCAATATCAAAAGTAACGGCTATAAACAGACAAGAATCTTCTGGTTTGGAAAGATCATTAATTTATGTTATGAACATTCCAAAAGCATCTTCTTATGTCACTGTTGCATGACCTATATAAAGAAGACAAAAAGAAGAAATCAACTGACGAACATTTGCGTACGAAAAAGAAAATCATTTATCCAGTTCTACCTAGTAATCTTAAGTTTTGTAAAACATCCTTGTGATACTGTTTTATTAGAAACACTATTATACATTTTTATTCATACATTGTTTAAAGAAATTCCTTGAGAAAAACTGGATTGTGGTTTATACTCAAGAAGACTTTGACGGTTGTCAAAGTAGATTTGTAATCAAGATTAATTAGTGGATTAAGACCTCGGTGGAGAGAGGCGAAATCACCTTGGTAGGTGGAATGGAGTAGTTTGAGTTCAAACGAACCAGGATAAAAACCAACGTGTTCTTTTCATTAAGTTTTAAGATCCCAATTCAACCCCCCCCCCCCCCCTTCTTGTATTTTTCCATTCTTCAGAGTGAATACCGACAGACCTACAATAAATAAGTTATCTAATTTTGGAAACATTTAAAAATAAAAAATTAGGTTATCAGCATAAAAAAGGTAAATAGATGCTTGTTTAAAAAGTCCAGATGATAAAATCAGCAAAACAACTACCATGAATATTAAAGATAAATTTTCACATTTCAACACATCTTCTTAAAAGAGACCTATGAAATATTATAGCAATGTGATTTTTCAAAAACATGTAAATAGTTGAACTCAAACCGATCTAAACCAGAAACATACCTTGAGTTAGCTTCAGTCATATTGAAATAAAAACCCTGGAAAAATTAAAGAAAATAGAAACAACATTAAACGTGGGTAACAAAATCATAAAACCCTTTAGGCCAACACGACCTTCGCTGTCACAGGTCGTGACTCTATCTATCGAACTCGGTCTGGTATCTCCTACTTCCTCTGTGTAAACGAAAAAAAGCAAACAATAACCAAAAAAGCTTAGTGAAAAGATCAAATACCAAACCTTATTATGCTAATATGAATATAAACGGGTCGAAGGAGGAGAAACATTGCTCATTCTTACCGAACCAGACGAAGATGGAAAAATAGCGATCGCCACAAACTTTTTCGATGTGAGACACACAACAACAACAACAACAACATCATTATTGAGTGTAATGAAGAAGATGGATCTGGTAAGGAGACGAGAGAGAGCGAAATTTTTTCTGAAATCCTCTTCATCTTTCATGTGTTTTGAAAATGAGAGGGATTGAAGTCCAAAGAGAGAGGAAATGGGAGAAAATGGAATAGAGAGGGGAAATGTTGTTGTCTTTTAGGGTTTGAGGGAAAAGAGGGAGAAGAGAGTCCACGAGAGAGAGGGAGAGTGAGAACAAAGAGAAAGAAAGAGAGAGAAAGAGAAAAGAGAAAAGGGAAAAAGATTTTTGTTGTTGATAGTGAGGAAAATATTAAATTTATGATGCCCAATGATAGTGCAACCTTATAGAATGAATTTAGAAAAGAAGAAATTTATGAGGTTGTATTTGTGAATTACGTTTTTGGGCATTTTGTAGTGTAAAAAAAATTGAAGGGAAGGGCGTTCTGGGTAGTTTGTGCAATTTCTTAATAAATGTTTGATAGTAAATATTCAAAATAATCAATCAAGTGTTGAATCCACTACACTTTGATTATTCATTCAAAGTCAGAACCACTACACCAACACATTAATTATGATCCAAAATTTCATCAAACGAACTTAATCATTATTATTTAAATATTTTAAAATTTTCTCGAACAACAACTTAGTCACCACTTTCGAGTGCTTAAAGCGGACTCTGAATCTTCAACAAGAGCCATGATTCTTCAAGCTTTCTTCATCATCCCGGAGGATAAAAAGGGAGCAACTGTAGAGTTATCTTGAAGGATTACGTAAAGATCTATCTTCATTCTGGTAAGTTTCTTTAAAATTTTATTCCTTTTAATTATTCATGTCAAAACCATGTGGTTAATTCGCCTCTGATTCCTACAAGCATATGTGTTGGTTATTGATCTGGTTGTTGAGTAAACTTTAAATGTCATTAGTAATAAGTTTCATATTAAATATGGAAGTAGGAAGATTAAGAGCCAATGTAATTTAGGAGGACAAAAGTTGGTAAGTTATGATAGTTTTATTAGTAGCAGTTATCTTTTGAGAATTGTAAAAGTCATTAGGTCTATATAAGGATCAAGAGTGTATTTTATTCAATAAGAGCAATACAAAAGGTTTGTCTCCTTTTAGAAAAAGTAATCACATAACGAAGTCTGATTATTTATAACAATTTGGCATCAGAGCTTATGGAAAACATGATGAATCAAATGTCGTTGCCACGGCTAGCGAAGTCAAATTATGAAAACTGGAGTATCCAAATGAAAGCTCTTCTTGGATCTCTAGACGCATGGGATGTGGCCCATGAAGGGTTTGAAGAACCAACAGAAGTTGGGGGATATACGGCAGCTCAAATGAAGGCGTTGAAAGAGACGCGATCGAAGGATAAAACGGAATTATACATGTTGTTCAGGGTTGTAGATGAATCAGGCTTCGAAAAAATTGTTGGTTCGACTACGTCGAAACAAGCGTGGGACACGTTAGAAAAAGTGTTCAAAGGAGCAGATCGAGTGAATCAAGTTCGACTCCAAACTCTTCATGGCGAATTGGAGAGGATACAGATGAAGGATACATAAATTGTATCTGACTACATCACACGTGTGCAAAAGGTGGTGAATCAACTCATCAGAAATGGAAAGATAGTAACTGATGCACGAGTTGTTGAAAAGATCTTGAGATCTTTAACATACAAGTTTGAGAATATTGTGTGTGCAAATATAAGAGTCGAAGGACCTTTCGACGCTCTCAGTCGAAGAGCTCGCTAGTTCTCTCGAAGCACATGAACAACGAAAGATGAAAAAGAAAGAAGAAGCAGTCGAAGAAGCAAATCAAACCAAGGAATCGAACAAAGACGAAAAGGTACTCTTTTATCACAACTATCGAGGAAGAGGACATGGACATGGAGGTCGTGACAGTGGTCGAAGTGGTAGAGGTAGCAACTTCGAAAGAGGACAATCGAGCCAACAAAATTGGCGTGGCAGAGGACATGGTCAAAGAGGTGGTCGTTCGAATCATTCCAACTTTGAATGCTACAAGTGTGGGAAGTATGGTCATTATGCAAAGGATTGCAACTCCTACAAATGTTACAACTGTGACAAAGTGGGACATCTTGCAAAAGACTGTCGAATCGAAAAGAAGATTGAAGAAACAACCAACCTAGCCTTGGAAGCTGAATCGAATGAAGGCTTTCTCCTGATGGCTCAAAACGAAATCAACACCAACAATGACAATGTTTGGTATCTTGACTCAGGAGCAAGTAATCACATGTGTGGTTACAAACACCTGTTTAAATATATGAAGAGAATTGAAGATGGTAATGTGTCTTTTGGAGATGCATCAAAAGTGAAGGTCGAAGGAAAGGGCACAATCAGTTACTTGCAGAAGGATGGCTTGATTGGATCAATCGAAGACGTTTACTATGTACCAGATCTCAAGACCAACATATTAAGTATGGGACAACTTAAAGAAAAAGGTGCTTCGATACTTATGAAATATCGAACACTGCATTTGAAGGACAAAGTAGGACATCTGATTGCTAGTGTCGAAATGGAAAGAAATCAAATGTACAAACTGAACCTGAGTAACATTCGAGAGAAATGTCTACAAATCGAAGTGCAAGACAAAGCGTCATTGTGGCATATGTGCTTTGGTCATCTACATCATGCTGGTTTGAGAAGGTTGGCGAAAAGGAACATGGTGCATGGACTACCAGACATGGATTTTGAAGGAAAATTCTGTGAAGAATGTATGCTCAGCAAACAAACAAGAACCTCATTTCAAAGGAAGGCAGAGTATCAAGCTAAACATATTCTCAAATTGATACATACTGACATATGTGGGCCAATCACTCCAGATTCCTTCAGTGGAAAAAGGTACTTCATTTCTTTTATTGATGACTTCTCAAGAAAAACCTGGGTTTACTTCCTGAAAGAAAAATCTGAAGCATTAGAAGTGTTCAAAAAGTTTAAAGTAATGGTGGAGAAGGCAACAGACAGACACATCAAAGCAATTCGATCTGACAGAGGAGGTGAGTATACTTCAATGGCCTTTGTGAAGTACTGTGAAGAACAAGGCATAAGGAGATTCCTAACTGCACCATATTCACCTCAACAAAATGGTGTGGCTGAAAGGAAGAATCGAACTATTCTTGACATGATTCGATCAATACTCAAAAACAAGAACATGTCGAAAGAATTCTGGGCAGAAGCAGTACAATGTGCTATTTATATTCAGAATAGATGTCCACATTCGAAGTTAGAAGACAAAACACCACAAGAAGCATGGAGTGGACAGAAGCCAACAATTTCTCATCTCAAGGTATTTGGTAGTATAGCTTATGCACATGTACCAGATCAACGAAGAACAAAGCTTGAAGACAAAAGTCAGAAGTACATATTCATTGGATATGATGAGAAGACGAAAGGGTACAAGCTCTTTGATCCCATAAGTAAGAAAGTGATCGTGAGTAGAGACGTTCGAATGAACGAAGCAAGCAAGTGGGACTGGAACAATTCGACAGAGGTTATTGACACAGTCGAAGAAACAATTGTAGCTGTACCAACAGGTATTCCAACAGAACATGAAGAAACTGAAGATGAAGATGAACCTCTACAACCCAAATGAGAAGTTTGTAATATTTGTATGATTCAACAAGTGAGGTGCATCTTGTGTGTCTTCTGGAAGATGCTGAAAACATCAGTGTCGAAGAAGCGTTACGAGACAAGAAGTGGAAAAGTGCCATGGACGAAGAGATTAGAGCAATCGAACGCAACAATACTTGGGAGCTAGTCGAATTACCAAAAGGTAGTCAATCCATTGGTGTAAAGTGGGTATTCAAGAAAAAGATGAATGCTCAAGGAGAAATCGAAAGATTCAAAGCACGACTGGTTGCGAAGGGATACAAACAGAAAGCAGGAATTGACTATGACGAAGTGTTTGCGCCTATTGCAAGAATGGAGACAATTCGATTACTCATTTCTCAAGCTGCTCAATTCAAATGGCCAATATTTCAAATGGATGTCAAGACAACTTTTTTGAATGGTGTGATCGAAGAAGAAATCTATGTCGAACAACCACTTGGATATATGAGAATTGGAGAAGAGAAGAAGGTGTTGAAACTGAAGAAATCGATGTATGGGCTGAAGCAAGCACCTAGCACATGGAACACACGTATTGACACATATTTCAAAGAGAATGGGTTCGAGCAATGTCCTTATGAACCCGCCCTCTATGTGAAGAAAAATGGAAGTAATTTATTACTTATTACTCTCTATGTTGATGGCCTTATCTTTCTAGGCAGTGATGTTCAGATGATCGAAGATTTCAAGAGCACCATGACAAGCGAATTCGAAATGACAGACTTAGGTCTAATGAGATTCTTTCTTGGTGTGGAGGTTCGACAAGAATAAGCTGAAATCTTTATCTCACAAGAAAAATATGCAAAAGAAATCCTAGAAAAATATAAAATGAAGAATTGCAATCCAACTTCGACGCCAATGGAACCAGGTACAAAACTGTCAAAGTTTGATGGAGGAGAACGGGTTGAAGGAAGAAAATATCGAAGCTTGGTAGGTATCCTTCAATATCTCACATGCACAAGGCGATACATTTCACTAAGTGTTGGCGTGCTAAGTCGATTCATGGAGGAGCCAGTACACACACATTGGAAGACGCTGAAACGAACTCTAAGTGTTAGAACAAAGTTTGAATCTACTACCCTAAGTTTAAGTTTTGATGATAACAAAATGCATAGATATATTAATTGTATGATTCATGTAAGACATATATGCTACCTAAAAAATTACATTCTGTTTTACAGAAACTCTGATGGGTATCAGCAAGAGAACATCATCATCAGCATCAGAAGATGAGATATCATCATCAGCATCAGAAGATGAGATATCAACATCAACATCAGAAGATGTTATATCAGATGCCAGAATCAGAAGATCAACATGTGCTTACGCTGAAGCGTGATGAACAGATCTGCGCGTAACAATCTGAACTCTGATCAAGAAAACAACAACTCATCAGCACCTAGCAGCGTCAGAATAAGCCAAAGCCAGAACACGCTTAAGTGGCAACGGTACTGTGCATTCAAGATGCTTTATTACCAACGTCATCATTCAAGACAAGATCTTCTCAATTTGGAAAGAATGTTATTGGCATTGAAACGGAATTAACTGACTCCAACGTACCTTTTTCCAATGCTATTTAAACAAGACAATGAAGATTGAATTGGCTAATGCTCTACAACACTCTACACGCCTAAAGCTATTCATCATCTTCCTCACTCTCAGTTTGCTAAAGCTCTCAAATTCTTTACTCAATTATTTTAGAACTCTAGTTCTCATAAGCTTAACGTGTGTAGTATCACAGTTGTGATAAACAGTTTTTTGTAGAAAACATTCAACACACTTAGATTTCAATTATCTGTAAGAAAGTATTTCCTTGAGAAACCGGTTTGTGGTTTGACTCAAGAAGGCTTTAGCAGTTGTTAAAGCAGTTGTAATATTCAGTTGAATATAGTGGATTAAGACCTCGTTGGAGAGAGGCGAAATCACCTTGACGGGTGGACTGGAGTAGTTTGAGATCAAACGAACCAGGATAAAAATACCGTGTTGATTGCAATTGATTTCAAGTTTTTACAATTCAACCCCCCTTCTTGTGTTTTTCACTTCTTCAATTGGCATCAGAGCGCCTGATTCTGAGCTAAAACACTTAACCGTGTCAGTACAAGATCCAGCGTCAGAAAAACACAATGGCAGGAACATATCAACACACCAGCAATGACAACAATGAAGACAGAGACAGATTCAGCGACAAACCTCCAGTCTTTGATGGAGAAAATTTTGATTACTGGAAAGACAGAATTGAAAGCTTCTTTCTGGCACATGATGCTGATCTGTGGGACATGGTGACAGATGGATACACGCACCCAATGAATGCAAGCGGTCAGAAGATTGACAGGAAAGCAATGTCTGATCAACAAAAGCGTGACTTCAAAAATCACCACAAGGCCATAACCATTCTTCTCAGCGCCATCTCTTACTCTGAAGATGAAAACATCTCTAACAGAGACACAGCAAAGAACATGTTTGACTCACTCAGAATGACGCATGAAGGCAACATTCAGGTCAAAGAAACTAAAGCTCTTGCGCTCATTCAGAAGTATGAGGCATTCAAAATGGAAGAAAGTGAATCCATTGAAACAATGTTCTCAAGATTCCAAATTCTGGTGGCTGGTCTCAAGGTTCTGGACAAAGGGTACTCTACTGCTGATCATGTCAAGAAGATCATCAGAAGCTTGCCAAAGCAGTGGAGGCCAATGGTTACAGCGCTGAAGCTAGCTAAAGATCTCAACAAAATTTCTCTGGAGGAACTTATCATCTCCCTCAGAAGTCATGAGATAGAGATGGAAGTTGATGAACCTCAGAAGCAAGGTAAGCCTTTAGCATTAAAATATAACAAAAAATCTGAGTCTAAAGTTTTGCAGGCAATTGAAGAAACATCTGATGGATCCTCATCAGAAGAAGACGAACTTTCCCTCCTCTCCAGAAGAGTGAACCAACTATGGAAGCAGAGGCAAAGGAAGTTCAGGAATCCCAGAAGATCTGAGCAGAATGAGTCTTCTTCCAGATACAGAAGGTCAGATTCTTCCTCTGGATACAGAAGATCTGAAGGCTCCTCAGGAAGCAGAAAGCCAAACACCAAGGACATCATCTGCTATGAATGCAATGAGCAAGGACACTACAAGAGTGACTGCCCAAAGCTTCAGAGGGAAAAGCCCAAAAAGAAGTTTGGAAGAGAAAAGAAGAAAAGTCTCATGGCTACATGGGATGACTCTGACTCGCCTGAAGCTGACTCAGAATCAGATGATGAGAGAGCAAACATAGCTCTCATGGCCAACATTTCAGAAGACAGTGAAGCTTCTGAATCAGACTCAGAATCAGACACTGAAGAGGTATTTCCTGACTTTGTAATTAATTTTACTAAGGCTGAACTTGCTGAAAGCCTTAACGAAATTCTGGAAAGGTACCAGCAGATTAGAGTTAAATTCAGAAACCTGAAAAGGAATCTTGAATCTGACTCTGATAAGACTGAGAGTCTTAAATTGGAAAATTCTGAGCTGAAAAATAAAATTTCAAAGTTAGAAAATGTTTTACGAAACTCTCATAAGGAAACAATTTCTGAAACTCCCAGCAGCGCTGATGAGATCATCAAAGAGTATGATCATAGCTTTCAGAAGTTTCTTGCTAAAAGCATAGATAGAAGCAAAATGGCTTCAATGATCTATGGAGTTAGCAGAAACGGCAGAAAGGGAATAGGATACCAAGGTAAGGTTCCTACACCAAAGAATGCCATGGATTTAACTATTAAACACACTCCTCTGAACTCACATTTTGTGTATGGTCACACACATGATATTAAATATACTAGCAATAAGTATTCTGTGAAACCAAAATTCAACCAGAGTTTTGGTAAATCTAACAAATCAGGATCCAAGAAAATTTGGGTACCTAAGGATAAAATAATACATGTTGCAGATATCTTTAGCAGCAAATCAGAAACACCAGTCATGGTACCTGGACTCTGGCTGCTCGCGACACATGACGGGAAGAAGGCATATGTTCCAAAGCCTGGAACTTAAGCCTGGAGGCCACGCTGGTTTTGGAGGCAATCAGAGGGGAAAGATCATTGGCTCTGGAACTGTAGGTAATGGAAATCTTCCCTCTATAAATAATGTTCTGCTAGTAGATGGATCAATGCATAATCTGTTATCCATAAGTCAATTAAGTGATAACGGTTATGATATAATCTTTAATCAAAAATCATGTAAAGTTGTTAGTCAGAAAGATGGGACTATCCTATTTAATGGAAAAAGGAAAAACAACATTTATAAAATCAAACTTTCTGAACTGAAAAGTCAGAATGTAAAGTGTCTTCTGTCTGTTAACAACGATCAATGGATCTGGCACAGAAGATTGGGGCATGTTAGTATGAGAAGAATATCTCAGATTAACAAACTCAATCTAGTCAGAGGACTTCCTAATCTGAAGTTCAATTCAGATGCTCTGTGTGAAGCATGTCAGAAAGGCAAGTTTGCAAAACCTTCTTTCAAATCTAAAAATGTTGTTTCTACCTCTAAGCCATTAGAACTTCTGCATATTGACTTATTTGGACCAGTTAAAACTGCTTCAGTCAGTGGATAGAAGTATGGGTTAGTAATCGTAGATGACTATAGCAGATGGACATGGGTAAAGTTCTTAAGACACAAGGACGAGTCACACTCTGTGTTTGTTACCTTCTATAACCAAGTTCAGAATGAAAAGGATCTTAGAATCGTTAAAGTCAGAAGTGATCATGGTGGAGAGTTTGAAAACAAAGATTTTGAGTCATTCTTTAATGACAGAGGCATTCTGCATGATTTCTCTTGTCCTAGAACTCCTCAACAAAATGGAGTTGTAGAACGAAAGAACAGAACATTGCAAGAAATGGCCAGAACCATGATCAATGAGAAAAACGTTGCTAAGATCTTCTGGGCAGAGGCAATAAACACAGCGTGCTACATTCAGAATGGAATCTCAATAAGACCTATTCTGGAAAAGACTCCATATGAATTGTGGAAGAACAGAAAGCCCAACATTTCATATTTTCATCCATTTGGATGTACTTGTTTTATGTTAAATACAAAAAATTATTTGAACAAGTTTGACTCTAAAGCACAGAAGTGTATTATGTTAGGATACTCTGAACGCTCAAGAGGGTACAGAGTATACAATACAGAAACACAGATTGTGGAAGAATCAATCAGTGTTCTTTTTTATGATAAGCTTGACTCTGAAAAGTCAAAGCAGAATGAAGTTTTTGCAGGTATGGAAGTTGAATTTACAGGTTCTGAAGACAAGTCATCAGAAGCTCTCAACAAAGACACTCCTTCAACATCTGAAAGGAGCACTGCAAGCAATCCAGAAACAACTGCTGATCAACCTCAGAAAAGACCACCCAGAAGCAGCTTGGATCACCCAGAAGAAACTATCTTAGGAAGAAAGGAAGATCCAATCAGAATAAGAGCCAGTTTCAGAAACTCTGAAGAATCCCTCATGGGACTTGTGTCTCTGATTGAACCTTCTTCTATTGATGAAGCACTTCTGGACAACGACTGGATTCTAGCAATGCAAGAAGAGCTGAATCAATTCACCAGAAATGACGTATGGGATCTTGTTCCCAGACCAAAAGGTTTCAACGTCATTGGAACAAGATGGGTGTTCATAAATAAGCTGAACGAACAAGGTGAAGTTATCAGAAACAAAGCACGACTGGTAGAACAAGGTTACAGTCAGCAAGAGGGGATAGACTATACAGAAACCTTTTCTCCAATCGCCAGGTTAGAATTTATCAGACTTTTAATTTCGTTTGTTGTTAATAAAGGCATCACTCTGTATCAGATGGATGTCAAGAGTGCATTCTTAAATGGTTATATAGAAGAAGAGGTTTATGTGCACCAACCCCCTGGTTTTGAAAGTACAAAAAATCCAGAATATGTTTTCAAACTAAAGAATTCACTATATGGTCTGAAACAAGCTCCCAGAGCTTGGTATGAAAGACTAAGTAACTTTCTGTTAGAAAAAGAATTCACCAGAGGGAAGGTGGACACTACCTTATTCTGTAAGTCAGTTAAGAATGACATCTTAGTTTTCCAAATTTATGTTGATGATATTATTTTTGGATCTACTAATCCTTCTCTTGGAAGAAAATTTGCTAAGTGTATGCAGGCAGAATTTGAGATGAGCCTCATGGGAGAACTGAAATTCTTTCTGGGAATTCAGATCAATCAGAATCCAGAGGGAACTTACATTCATCAGAGCAAATATGTCAGAGAACTTCTGAAGAAATTTGACCTCTCAGAATGTAAGCCATCAAAGATTCCAATGCATCCCACGTGCATTCTGGAAAGAGAAGAGGTAAGCAAAAAGGTAGAACAGAAGGTCTACAGAGGTATGATTGGTTCTCTCCTTTATCTGACAGCTTCAAGGCCTGATATCTTATTCAGCGTATGTATTTGTGCTAGATTCCAATCAGATCCTAGAGAATCTCACTTAACAACTGTTAAGCGAATTTTCAAGTATCTGAAAGGTACTACTAATCTGGGTTTATTTTATAGAAAATCTAGTGATTACAGCTTAGTAGGCTACTGCGATGCTAACTTTGCTGGAGACAGAGTAGAGCGTAAAAGTACTTCTGGAAGCTGCCAGTTTCTGGGAGAAAATCTGATCTCTTGGTCCAGCAAAAGGCAATCCACAATTGCGCTATCAACAGCAGAAGCTGAGTACATAGCAGCAGCTGGATGCAGCACACAAATGCTCTGGATGAAAAGTCAGCTTGAAGACTTCCAGATTTTTGAGAGTAACATCCCTATACTCTGTGACAATACTTCTACCATTTGCTTAAGTAAAAATCCTATTTTGCATTCTAGGGCTAAGCATATAGAAATAAAACATCACTTTATTAGGGACTATATTCAGAAAGGAATTTTGAACTTAAAATTTATTGATACAGACCATCAATGGGCTGATATCTTCACTAAACGTCTTTCTGAAGATAGGTTCAATTTCATTCTGAAACATCTCAGCATGAAACTCTGCCCATAGTGAAAATGTTTTAATTTTATATATTAACCTTCAGAATGTGTTTTCTTTTACTGTGAACTTCTGATCAATCTCCTTTCAGAAAGATAGACATGCAGGTTGTATCAGATTCTATTCTTAAAGATCTGAGCGTTTCAGCTCAAGGATAGACGTGCTGCTCACTAAATCAAACAAGTGTCATCCAATCATCAGCAAATCTCTGAAGCAGAACACGCGTGCACGCTTCTGAGAAGGCAAAATGCTGATTGGATGCATTGAGACACATGTCTGGTAACCGTTTCAAATATCTTTCTCAAATCCCCCAAAATCAGCAAGCATTAAATGCACGTAATCATGAGTTAAACTGTAATCATGAATTAATTCTCTTTCTTAAAACCGTTTACGTTTTCAAAACATATTTTGAAATCTATTTAAGCACATTAACATCATTCATTAAATTTTTACCGTCTCTTACAATCATCCAAAGATTTTCTGCATTTTTACTTGTGTATTCATCCTTCTCAAAAGAAACCCTTTTCTCAAAACTTTTTCTCAGAAAACCCTAAGTGTGAACATGGAAACCTGTAGCACTGTTTCTGTAGGTTCTCAGAAGGAGGCTTCATCTGAACAATACCAAATCCCCTTCAGAACGCTCCTTACACCAGTGAAGAACTTGGAAGTTCTGTCTGAACTGATTATTGATTTCACCAGTCTGAAAGAAAATGGATTCGATTTGACAGAAGAAGTTAGGGCACAAGGATGGGAGAGATACTTTGATAGGTTGGTGGGTCCAACGTTCCCTGTATTGGTCAAGGAATTTTGGATTCATGCGTCTTCATCAACACATCAAGTTACCTCCTATATAATGGGAAAGAAGATTGTGATCACCGAGGATCACATTGCTAGACTGATTGGATACAACGGTGGTGGCATCCGCTGTATCGACATGGCAGAAAGATGCTCAGATGTTGTTGTCATTGCAAGGGAGATTTTCACCCATGGGGTTCCCAGCAGCAAAATCAGAGACTTAAAGGATCAACACAGAATATGGGCGAAGATTATTCTGGGGTGCTTCAATCACAGAAAGCCCACAAGCTCTCCTGATTATATAAATATAGATCAGCAGTTTCTGATTTATTTTATTAATCAGAAGGTAAAGATTAACTTGGCTCATCTTCTGTTTAATCACCTCAGGACCAGCGTCAAGGAGACAAGAGAAGAAGAAAGGACAAAAATGGATTGGATACCCTTTGGCAGGTTAATATCAGATATTCTGACTGAGAATAGGCTGATAGAACACCTTACAAAAGAACAGGAATTAAGTTCTATTGAACCTACTGTTGGCAAGCCTCTGAACGCCAAGAATCTGAAGAAAATGAAACTGATAGAGAATATCAGAAAGGAGCCCAGCGTCACTCCTCTTGCTGACATCACCAGCAGAAGAGTCCCTCTGGACGACTTTCCAATATTTTATGAGATTGACTCTAAACCAGTCATTGTTCTCAGGTACTTGGATGCTTGCAAGGCTGATGGTACAGATCCCACTCTGAACATTAAAGATCTGCACCAGCAAAATCCAGAAGTTACTGTGAAGAAGACGAAGAAAAGAAAGGCTACTTCAGAAGGACCATCCCAGCAGACCCCTAAGAAGAGAGGTAATCTATCTGCTGTTAATGTTTTAAATTCTTCTGCTATTCCAACATCAATCCCAACCACAGCTACATATGAACTCCCAATCCCCATACCAACCATTGATGACACCGAACCAGAGGCTGACCCTTCTGAGTCACTAACTCTCAGGAGATCCCGCACCAAATCCCAAAATCCAAAACCCACAACATCAACAGAATCAGAACTTGACAAAGTTCTTTCTGAAATTGATCAACGTTCTTCCGCTCCCCTCTCAGAAAATCCAAACACTCAACCAGAAACTCCCCATTCACCACAACCAGCAACCACACTATCTCCAATACCAGAGGAACCAGAAATTCCACCTCCTTCTCCACAACCAGAAATTCCTCCTCCCTCTCCACAACCAGAACTTCATCCACTTTCACCTCAACCATCACCTCCATAACCTGAGTTTCAACACTCTGAAACTCCATCACCTGAACCTCAAACCCCTGAACCTCATTCTCCTCAACCCTCTGAACCTCAACCCTTGGCAATTCAACTGCCATGTGGTACAACTATAAACGTACCCCAACTGCCATCCTCACCAGAAACTACCCCTCCAAATACTCCAAACAGTCCAATTATCATTTATGACTCTCCCACTCCATCTCCCAAACAAAATACAGAAGACCACAACAGGACCTTCATTGATTTAACAATCCTTGATCGTCTTGTTGACCTTAAAAATAAAATAGCCATCCCCAAACCCAAACAACTAGATGTTGGTGCTGGCATTTTGAATTTTGAAACAGGCTTGCAGAATTGGATTACTTCTCTAAAGCAGGTTTGTCCTGGAATGATTGATCATGCTGCCTCATACCAACTCTGGACACGATTCAGAATGTGGGTACGTGCTGAAGCCCTCAAGCTGCAAGACATCAATTATGAACATGCCCAATAGAACTTCAGCAAGCTGCTGAAGGAAGTTGAAGGTCAGCTGCTGATGGAAGAAGTGCTCCTTCTGGATAGTGAGCCATGGTCTGACAAGCGTCCAGCTTCAAAAGTTCAGCCAGCAGAAGATCAGACAATTCAAGCTGAAGAGGTTAGTCAGGCAGAAGATGTTGCAGAAAGCTCTCAGAAGCATCCTGTTTTTGATGTCTCTCAAGCTGCTTTGGACAGGCAGACTCTTGAAGAGCTGAAGCAGAATGATATCCGTCTGCAGCAAAGAATGGATGAGAATGATCAAAAGATGAAGGAAAGGATGGATGTGCAAGATGGCAAGATTGATACAGTTGTCAGCATGGTGCATCAGCAGAAGGAAACTGCTGATCAGATCAAGAACATGCTAGAAGCTCTGTTCACACGCTTTCCACACCAACCTTAGATTTTCATTCATGATGTTTTCATTGTTTTCTTTCCATGTTTTATGTACTCTCTTCTAAGCTTTGAATTAAATATAACAGTTTTTCTGCTCTGATCGTTTTAGCTTATATTTACACTTTTTGATTGCTGACAAAAAGGGGGAGAAAAAGAATGATATTTTTCAATAACGGACTACTGAGACAAAAATTCTCAAACATTCTAACACTCTGATATACTTGAATGTTTTTTGTTTTGCATAAGCTTACAGGTACAAGAAGTTAATCATCTCTGATACACTGAAGCTCTGATGTTCTGATGTTCAAAGAAAGTCAATAAAGATCTGACCCTGAAGGACTCATGGAATTAAAAAGGGAAGTAATAAACTCAGGGGGAGCATCTCCAATCTAAACTCTGATATCTCTTTATCCCTTATCTTGATAACTTCCTATTTAATTCTGATACTCTTTACTATTTGGTTATCTCTGATACTTTTCACGTTAATTTTCAATTGAAAAAATCTAGTTTTTGTCATCATCAAAAAGGGGGAGATTGTTAGAACAAAGTTTGAATCTACTACCCTAAGTTTAAGTTTTTATGATAACAAAATGCATAGATATATTAATTGTATGATTCATGTAAGACATATATGCTACCTAAAAAATTACATTCTGTTTTACAGAAACTCTGATGGGTATCAGCAAGAGAACATCATCATCAGCATCAGAAGATGAGATATCATCATCAGCATCAGAAGATGAGATATCAACATCAGCATCAGAAGATGTTATATCAGATGCCAGAATCAGAAGATCAACATGTGCTTACGCTGAAGCGTGATGAACAGATCTGCGCGTAACAATCTGAACTCTGATCAAGAAAACAACAACTCATCAGCACCTAGCAGCGTCAGAATAAGCCAAAGCCAGAACACGCTTAAGTGGCAACGGTACTGTGCATTCAAGATGCTTTATTACCAACGACATCATTCCAGACAAGATCTTCTCAATTTGGAAAGAATGTTATTGGCATTGAAACAGAATTAACTGACTCCAACGTACCTTTTTCCAATGCTATTTAAACAAGACAGTGAAGATTGAATTGGTTAATGCTCTACAACACTCTATACGTCTAAATCTATTCATCATCTTCCTCACTCTCAGTTTGCTAAAGCTCTCAAATTCTTTACTCAATTATTTTAGCACTCTAGTTCTCATAAGCTTAACGTGTGTAGTATCACAGTTGTGATAAACAGTTTTTTGTAGAAAACATTCAACACACTTAGATTTCAATTATCTGTAAGAAAGTATTTCCTTGAGAAACCGGTTTGTGGTTTGACTCAAGAAGGCTTTAGCAGTTGTTAAAGCAGTTGTAATATCCAGTTGAATATAGTGGATTAAGACCTCGTTGGAGAGAGGCGAAATCACCTTGACGGGTGGACTAGAGTAGTTTGAGACCAAACGAACCAGGATAAAAATACCGTGTTGATTGCAATTGATTTCAAGTTTTTACAATTCAACCCCCCTTCTTGTGTTTTTCACTTCTTCACTAAGATACATCCAAGGAACAGTATCACTAGGAATGCTTTATTCAAAAACAGAAGACTACAAGTTAGTTGGTTATTCTGACAATGACTGGTGCAGAGACATAGGCGATTGAAAGAGCACCTCTGGATATGTGTTTTTCATGGGAAACACATCATTTACTTGGCTATCGAAGAAGCAACCTATAGTAACACTTTCGACGTGTGAAGCTGAATATGTGGCAGCATCCTGGTGTGTCTGTCATGCAGTATGACTCAGAAGATTGATAAGCAAGATGGAGTTAAAACAGGAAAGTCCAACAATAATACAAGTGGACAATAAATCAGCTATCGAATTGGCAAAGAATCCAGTGAATCATGAACGAAGCAAACACATTGATGTTCGATTTCACTTCATTCGTGAACATGTGAAGGAGGGAAGTGTCGAATTAAGGCGTGTAGCAAGCAAAAACCAAGCAGCGGATATTTTCACAAAACCACTATCAAAAGAGATCTTCGACAGAGGCAAGAAGATGATAAGAATGCTGGATGGAAGAAACATTTAAGTTTACAGATGAGTTTTGTTGAGTAAACTTTAAATGTCATTAGTAATAAGTTTCATATTAAATATGGTAGTAGGAAGATTAAGAGCCAATGTAATTTGGAAGGACAAAAGTTGGTAAGTTATGATAGTTTTATTAGTAGCAGTTATCTTTTGAGAATTGTAAAAGTCATTAGTTCTATATAAGGACCAAAAGTGTATTTTATTCCATAAGAGCAATACAAAAGGTTTGTCTCCTTTTAGAAAAAATAATCACATAACGAAGTCTGATTATTTATAACATTGATTTTGTGAAGTTTTTATAGATTCTCGATTTCGTTAGCATATTTTCGCGTACAATTTTCTCCAAGTTAGAGCGGTTATTTGTGAAATTTGAACACAGATTCAGATTCTATGCATTTTTTCCTTTGGAGTAGTGGTTCGGTTGTTTTGTTCCAGATGATAAAACCACTGCCGACGGTGGTGTCTCCATGAGGAAGACGGCCGAAATTAGCTCCGGTGATTTGTTTTTTATTTAGCCCTAGGCGTGGTGACACTTGATGTGTCATGGGTTCATTAGGCAAACAATCACATCTTCTTATCTAATTGCGTTAATTGTTTAATTAAAAAATTGATAAATGTATTTGGTTAGCTTTTTAGAGCATTCACATCCATACTACTCATATTAATAGTATAAGTGGGTCCCATCTAATATAATATATTACTTTACACTTCTCAATTATTTAAACCACTTAATTATATTTTCTAAATATCCATACTACTTACTTAAAACTCTAACATGGGTCCCACAAAATTACATTATGTTTTTTGGACAGTAACATGTTATTTGAAAATTTAATCAAACAGCTATACATGCTACAAGCTAATATATTTATTAAAAGCTACGATCCCTTTTTTGGATACGGTGCCAATTAATACTACTATCATTTGTCTTCTATTATCAATACTACTCTGACTACAGTAGTACACATAGACATAAAATGAAACGTGACATGAGCAGAATTACAAAGAACTCTGGACTTTACTTTTTTTAATTTGTTTGAAATTATGGAACATAAATAATGTTAAGAGACTTGGGCTCAGATGCAACTGACAATTACAACCCCGTTTCTGGCCCAAGCTGAATCCCATAATGTGACTTAGTTCCATTCAGAATTACTAATACACTCATTGGCTCTTTGTTTGCATAATTTTGATGCATGTTCAATTTTACTTGTAATTTCAATTTTCTGATTTGTAAAAAATATGAGAAAATGTGCTCCTGAATGATGAGTGTCTTAAGAATTTTATGATAATTTTTGGGGAATTTTTCTAATAGATTTCCATTTTTTTCTTTTAAATGCTTTTTGGATAATATTTGAAAATTGATGTTTATATGTTCTATTGCGTGTTTTGATGCAATTTTTAATCTCTTCTTGATAAGAAAAATCTAGAGAAAAAATTTGAGTTCTGATTCTTTCATGCCTTGGGAATTTTTAGATGATTTTTCCATATTTTTTCAACTTGATTTTTATTTTCTTATAAATCCTTTTTGTAAAGGTATTCTATTTTACTATTTCTTGATCAAGGCTTGTGTTTGATTATTGTTAATCACTATTTTGAACCAATCTTTTTGTCATGGTCAAACTCTTAGTTGTCCATAGCTTAGGTGTTAATTAGGTATTTTTTTGATTGAGATTTGAATCATTTTCCAATTAATTTTAGGAGCCTCGATGCATATCTAATTAGAAACACATGTTTGTGTAATTGTTTGATTTTTAAGTTTGCACTTACTCAATAGCTTAGGGATTTTTTATGATATGATAGTGTACATAATAGCATACCATGTATGTCAATGTCATGATTTTTGAGGTCTCTTTAGATCTTTGTTTGATTTTTTCCTTTGTGTTACACAAAGATGGATAATTGATTACTTGTTTACCTAGTTAGAAGTTGATTCTTTTATGTATGATTCTCAATACTTTAGTAAATGATTCATTGACTTCTTGATTAACATGTTTAAGTAGCTTTTATCTTGATATTGAGTCTATAATTGACTTATATGCTTTGTATATCATGATGCTTGACTCCAAAGTTGTTAATTGAGTATTTTGACCTAATTTTGGCACATAGTTTGTTTTAATCGTGATCTTTCTTGTAAATTTTATTTGAGATCAATGATTATAGGTTAAGTTATTGACTTATTATGTTCTCTGCTTTCTCTAACATGAAACTTACTTGTTTTCCAAGTCTTGATTACTTTGTAATGTTTAAAAAGATATTTCTCCTTCATCACTTGAATTGATTAATTGTTTGAATTTTGTTGGCATGTGATACCATGTAATTCTTTGAAACTTTAAAGCATGTCTTGTAACTTTATTCTTGCTTAAATATAACCTTGTCTTGTTTCCATAAGTGAGCCTTAAGGCTATAGTCTTTAGTGGTATAGTTTATAGGAACTAATTTGATCATTTGTATAGTTCCCATAGCCTTTACTTGCATGATTACTTTGCAATTCCTCCTCCATCTTTGGGAGATGTTTATGTGAGCTTTAGGATGTTTACTTACTTCTTTGGTTAAGTCTCACTCTTTTCTAAGTCATATCATCTTGGTATGTTAAGCAATGGTATTATCCTTATACTCTAAGCCTTTAGTGCTAGTGAAATTGTTGATTGCTTTTGACATGGTTTGTAATATCTTAGGATAGAACCACTTATGCATGACTCTTGGGAAAATATTAGTGTTTTGTGTGTGACACATTCATGCTACTTGATTGATGATTCAAAGTATGCATTAGGGCTTAGGCTTGTTTGATCATTGCTTGCTCATTAGGTGATATACTTAGGTGTTTGGTAGGTTTGTAAGCCATCTTTGTTTTGTTGTTTACATTCTTATTCTCACCTTTGTATGTTCCTTATAAGACTTTATTGATTTCCTTTATTTATTATTGATCAATGTGTCACTCAATTAGAATTGCGATAACGAATTCGCTCTCAGTGCATGTTCCCTATAAGACTTTATTACTTTCCTTTATTTATTGTTGATCGATGTGTCACTCAATTAGAATTGAAATAATGATTTCTCTCTTAGCGCATGTTCCCTATAGAACTTTATTGCTTTAAGTTATTTATTATTGATCGATGTGTCACTCAATTAGAATTGAGATAACGACTTCGCTCTCATTGCATGTTTCCTTAGGATTTTTATTTTTACTCGTGCCCTTTGTATGCTAACACTAAGTAGATTTCCTCCCTTTGTTATCTTAATTTTAAGAACACTGTTGTATGATAAAGATTAAATATTAAATAATACTATAAGCTTTTTAATATTTTATTTGACTAATATATAATTTTATTTTTTTTAATTTAGACCCATTTTTTGAATTAGAACAGACTCTCGAAATTGTTTGGACCGATCCTGATATATATATATATATATATATATATATATATATATATATATATATATATATATATATATATATATATATATATATATATATATATATATATATATATATATATATATATATATATATATATATATATATATATATTGGATGTGTTTATTATATAAATATTGTTTGTTACTTAATTTTTTTATGAAAACAAATTATATTAAAAAACGTAACTGGAATTGCCTTTCAAATTTGTGGTATTTCATGTAATTTGTATATTTGTTTCCTTTATAAAAATTGATATTATTTATGATCGTTATTATGGTGTGTAATATTTGAAGTTTGATTGTAAAGTGGACCTCGCATGTGTTTAGAGAAGGACTTTGTATACAGATAAATGAAAATAATAGCAATGACTCTTTTGCATTTCTTCAAATTTAAATTGGTAAATGGTACACAAAGTGTGACTTATAAAGTCATGTTTACTCTTCACTTGGACAAGGGACTCCCTCTCAATGCAAGGTTTAGATCACTTGTGAAGTAAAGCAAGTTACTGTGTAGATCATTTTGAAAAAATTTTGATGTTGATTAAATATATAAAATATTGTATATAAATCATAATATAAATCACTATGTAGGTCTTGAAGTCTAAAAGAAAATGAAAATGATAATGATATTTTTTAGATATATAAATCATTGACTATGTCATGTTAATGTTCGGTTGTCTAATGTACATAGATTTTTCTATGGGCATTTTATCAATTGCGAGGAATTGCATCATAAATATTTTGATATTCTTCTTTCTCTGAGTAGGTTTGCCTACAATACTATTAACATATATCTCCTTTGCCATACAAAATCCAAAACTATTTTAGTTGTTTATTCATTTCTAAATCATCAATAGGATAAATTAATATATTAATGTCTAAGAGTGTCTTTGGATTGACCGTTGAAATAATTAATTTTAATAGAATTGAGTTTGGTAGAATTGATTTTAATATAAATGAGTTTAACAAAATTTATTTATGTTTCGATACATTTATGTAAAAATGAGTTGAATAATAAATTTAAATGCAAAAATTACGCAGAATCAATTCTAGAGACAAAAACTATAAATTTTAACTTCAAATAGAATCAATTACGGAGACAAACCAAATATCTCAAAATCGCCCAAAATCAATTCTATATCACTAGAATTGATTTTGGATCTTCCAAAAGTAGAACCAAATATACACTAAGCCTTTCATACTTGAATTTTAGGGTAAATTATAGCTTGAGTAATGTCATTTATTTATGTTTTATGATACTTTGGTTAAATTAGGATAAATGACACTATATGCTCTCTTTTGTCACTTTTATGTATTTTATGCTTGTGCAAAAATGACTCTTATGACAACTTCTTTTCATAAAAAACCAACCTTTATCCAAAAGATGTTGATGTGAGTTCTCAACTTTAGTGCCAATGCTGATGTGACAAAGATTTGAGAAGAAAATAGGACTGAGCTTGAGAAAACGAATGGGCAAGGATGAAGCACTATAAGACAAATTCTGAAAAGCTAAAATTAAAGTGTTGAGGTGCCACCCTGTAAATAGACCTACTGTGAGATGTGTTATCTCCTGCAGGCTGTATCTACTAACACAATACATGTACTATAGGAAAAGGAAGAGCATATTCTTTATTCTTCTGAATCAAATCAAAGGACAATCAAGAGGCTCATGGCCTAATATTTGAAGTTAACCCTAGTTTTGAAGGAGTCTATATAAAAAGCTGCGTTGGATTGAGAAAGAGGTTTAGATTTTGAAAAATCACTGAAAGAAAATATCTCAGTAAAAGGGAAGGAAGATGAACCAATTCATGATGCGCCCCTCATCCTTCCATTTCTGAACACAATACTTAATTTTTTTATGAAAACAAATTATATTAAAAAAACGTAACCTACATATATTTATTTATAACAAGGCCAAATCTAGTAAATAGAAAAAATGATATAATGAAAACTTGCAAGCATATTTTTTTTTAAATAAAACGTGTGTAACTGCAATATGTAAACAAGGACAAAAACGTAATAGCAAAAAATTGTGGTTGTGGTCAAGTTTTCCCTCCATCAATGGAAATCAAATCCCCTCATTATTTGGACGCGTTCACACATTCGATAAGTTTGTTATCGTTCAGTTAAAAAAATGGTTCAGATCTTAATAAAATTTTAATTTATTTTAAAATAAAATAAATTTAAATGTATTTTTGTCCTTATAATTTCATATTTTTTATATTTTAATTTCTTTATTTTAAAATGCAATTTTTAAGTCTTTAAATTTTACTTTATTTAAGATTTTGTTAGTCTTCCTCCCATTTTATATAGGTGGATGTGATGATTAAGATAAAAAAAAATATTTTTAATTATATAATATAGTGATTAAGTTAATATATTAATTAATAATTTTTTATTACCTAATAATTACTTAGTAACTTTAATTATGTTTTTATTTAGATAATAATGTATATTAATTAAGTTCCATTTTTTGAAATAAATTTTATTTAATACAAATGTTTAAAATGGTTAGTTTAGCCCAACCCAACACACCTAGACTTCTTTTCTACTTAAATGTAGACAATTAAAATTGATTGAACAAGCTATATAAATCAAGTACAACTCAAGGATTATCGATGTGGGGCATAAAAGAGAGAGTATTGAATTGGCCAAAACAAAAGAGCAAGAACTCTCCCCAGTAGAAGAACTGATGAGCTAAATAAATTATCAGAACCCATGACGTGGAAGAAAAATTCATAATAGTCCTTGAAAAAGCACTATATTTGAACCAACTTCATCACAACTTAATTTCTCGTTGATCTTCAAGGGAACACTTGTAGTTTAGTATCCTCTGTATATCACCTTCCAAAATATGTAAATTGTTAATTTATTTATTTAATTTATTAGTTAATACAAAATATTAATTAATATATATTAACTAAATAAAAACATAATTAATTTATGGGTTTCATATTCAATTTACTCTCTCCCATAGAAAATCAAACTGAATCAAATTATAATTAAAATTAATTCAACTACAAGAAAATGTTTACCCAGCTACGTGAAGTTGTCACGTGATTTTCATGTGGCTAAATAAAATCAGTTGCGACGTGAAAATCACGTGGCAACGTGTTTTAATAGTATAATACTGAAGCGTTAAGTGTGTCAGTTACTTTTTTGTGTAAAAAAAAGTTGCGACGTGGGATTCACGTCGCTAATTAAAATGTAACAAAAATTAATTAAATCACAACTTCCAACATTGGCGTGTTCAGGTTTTGAAGGAAGAGAAAGTTTGTTGCGACGTGAAAATCACGTGGCAACGTTGCGGCGTGATTTTCACGTCGCTACTTGGTTTATGTAATTTCTCAAAACGTTCCACAACGTTTCTGTTTCTCATTTCTTCTTCTTCAACCTTCTCTACTCCTCTCCATACCCATTTTATTCACCAAAAATTTTTCTTCTCCACACTTAAATTTCTACCATCTTCATACATTTTGTAAGGTAATTTCAATTTCATGTTTTATATATTTTGTTAATAGCTTTTGATGTGTTATTTGAGTATAATTTTTTTTCAATTTTTCTTTTGTATAGAGAAGGAGAATATAGAAGTATAGATTGCAAAAAGGGACAAGAAGATTGAAGGAGTTACAAGATAAAAGGTATGTCTTGAATTTTTTTTTTGAAATTAGTATATTTTCTGAATTTGATTAATTTGCATTGGGTTAAAATTGTTGAATTTGAGTTATATATATATTTTATGTATTTGAGTTAAATGTTAGGTTTAATTATTTAGTTTATAATAATTATTAATTATTAATTTGTGATGAATGAGTTTAATTATTTTAGGAGTTTAAGTTTTTTTATTTTTAGGAGTTTATAAATTTTTAGTGTTTAAATTAAATTTTTAGGAGTTTAATAAGTTTTTAAATTTTTAGGAGTTTATAAAATTTAGGTGTTTAAATTAAATTTTAAGTGTTTAAAAATAAATAAATATTTTTAGGAATTTATAAATTTTAAGTGTTTAAATTAAAATTTTAGGAGTTTGATAAGTTTTTAAATTTTTAGGAGTTTATAAAATTTAGGTGTTTAAATTAAATTTTAAGTGTTTAAAAATATTTTTAGGAGTTTATAAATATTGTTGAAAGCATATATTTATCTTTAATTGTATATGTTTAGGATTATTATTAAGTTGATTAATTAATATTTCTAATTAAATAGGTTTTGATTATATAAATTTGCAGTAAATGGAATATTATATGTATTATCGTAGTTGGATGTACGATAGACTATATCCAGGAAGACGCGCACTTAAATCCAATTTTATAGACGGAGTTAATGGTTTTATCGCGTGGACGTTTGCCCAGGAACGTTGTCGAAGTGAAGGAGGAGTTAGGTGTCATTGTCTTAAATGTGGATGTAGATATATAATTAGTGACCCAGAGGAAATAACACGTCATTTGCATAGGAAAGGTTTCATTGAAAATTATTGGGTTTGGACGCATCATGGTGAAACACTGCCGAATAATGTACCAGAGACTAGCAACACAGATGCTTCAAGTAGTCAACCGGTCATGCAACCACCTATGGAATTTGAAGAAAATTTTAATCTGATAGGTGACATGGTTGGTGATGCTTTTGGTGTTAACGTGGCCTATGATCAACCTGAAGACTTTGACGGGGAAGAGTTGTCGAATGAGGAAGCGCATAGATTTTATCAGTTGTTGAATGAGATGAATACGCCGTTGTTTGAGGGGTCGTCAGACTCAAAGCTATCAATGTGTGTTAGATTATTGGCAGCCAAGTCAAATTGGAATGTTCCTGATCAGTGTTTGGAGCACTTCGCAAAAATGATGTTGGACTCAACTGCAACGAAAGACAACTTGCCTGCGAGTTTCTATGATGCAAAGAAGTTGGTGTCGAAGTTGGGTTTAAGAGTAAGAAAGATTGATTGTTGCATTAATGGTTGTATGTTGTTTTATGACAGCGAGTTTGGTACTCAAGATGGATCGTCAGAGGAATGTAAGTTTTGTCATAGTCCAAGATATAAAGTTTGCAATAGAGCCATTAACAGTAACCAAAAACGGGTAGCAGTAAAGTCCATGTTTTATCTTCCGATAATACCAAGGTTAAAAAGAATGTTTTCTTCAATGCACAGTGCAAGTCAAATGACATGGCATCATACAAACAAAACAAGCCCAGGCAATATGCGACACCCATCTGACGGCCATGCATGGAAGCACTTTGATGAGGTACATCCTGATTTTGCCGCTGAACCTAGAAATGTCAGGCTTGGATTATGCTCTGATGGTTTTGCTCCATATGTCCAAGCGTCCGGAAGTGCGTATTCTTGTTGGCCAGTTATTGTAACCCCTTATAATCTCCCTCCTGAGATGTGCATGACAAAACCATACATGTTTTTGACGTGCGTCATTCCAGGACCGTCGAGTCCAAAAACCAGAATTGATGTGTACTTACAACCTTTAATTGATGATTTGAAGAGGTTGTGGAATAATGGAGAATGGACTTATGATATATCCCGTAAACAAAACTTTTCTATGCGAGCTGCCTTGATGTGGACCATTAACAACTTTCCAGCATATGGCATGTTGTCTGGTTGGGGTACGCATGGCAGAATGGGTTGTCCGCATTGCATGGAATGCACTAAGGCGTTTACATTGGAAAAAGGGGGGAAAAGCTCGTGGTTTGACTGTCACCGCAGATTCCTACCATCAAATCATCCCTTTAGAAAAAACAAGACAAATTTCAAAAAGGACGAACGGGTAACAGATCTGCCTCCGCCTCGACTGGCACCAGTTGCTATATGGAACCAAGTTTGTGAACTTCCAAAGTTTACAGATACTGGCAAAGCATGTAGAATTGAAGGATATGGGGTCACACATAATTGGACAAAAAGAAGTATATTTTGGGACCTCCCGTATTGGAAAGATAATTTGTTGCGCCATAATCTTGATGTTATGCATATTGAGAAGAATTTTTTTGATAACGTATTTAACACAGTGATGGATGTTAAAGACAGAACAAAAGATAATGTGAAGGCTAGACAAGACATGGAAATTTGGTGTAATCGTAAAGAGTTGGAATTGAAGCCTCAACCAAATGGAAAATTATTTAAACCCAAAGCTTGTTTCAGTCTGACCCTCCAAGAAGCTAAAGCGGTTTGTGGATGGCTAAAAGGTTTGAGAATGCCCGACGGGTATTCTTCAAATTTAGCAAGGTGTGCTGATGCTAACACTGGGAAGTTGCATGGTATGAAAAGTCATGATTGCCATGTTTTTATGGAAGAATTGCTATCAATTGCGTTCGGTTCTCTACCCAAACATGTGCTTAATCCACTCATTGAAATTAGTCAATTTTTTAGAGATATTTGTGCTTCAGCTTTAAGAGTGGATGACATCATTAAGTTGGACCAAAATATTCCAGTCATTCTATGTAAGTTGGAACAAGTATTTCCTCCTGGTTTTTTTGACTCCATGGAACATCTACCTGTGCATCTTGCATATGAGGCTTATCTAGGAGGACCTGTTCAATATAGGTGGATGTATCCGTTTGAAAGGTTCATGGGTGATTCAAAGCGATCAGTGAAAAATAAAGCTAGAGTTGAAGGATCAATATGTGCATATTACTTGCATCGATAAACTTCACATTTTTGCAGTCACTATTTCAAGCACTTGATGTTAACTCCAAGAATCATAAGGAATCCTGTAAATGTTATCGAAAGAAGTCAGTACACCTTATCAGTCTTCGGGCTTCCAGGTCGTCCCTCTGGAAAGAAGGGTGAGCATTGGTTGACCCAACAAGAAATACAATCTGCACATGTTCATGCCTTGATCAACTGCATTGAAGTTAAACCATATCTTGAGTAAGTATAATCCAACTTCTTAATTTTCTTTACAGTGTGAATATATAAAATTGATTACCTTGAAACTTATAGTGTGTTTCTTTTTAGGGAATTTAACAACGCGTACTTTGAAAGTACCGGTGTACAATCAACATCTGGTGTCATTCATGCCCAATTTCTAACATGGTTCAAGGAGAAATTGTATAGGGTTGTTGCACCGACTCCAGAAATACTCCATTTGAGAAACTTGTCTAATGACCCTCGTCAAAGTGCAAACAAATGGCACACATACTTTGTGAACGGATATAAATTTCACACTCATGAATGGACTGAAGGGAAAAAAACCATAAACAGTGGCGTATTGTGAAAGGAGTTACAGATGGTGGTGAAGATGACTTCTATGGTTTTGTTAAACATATCTACGAGTTAGTATACAATTACTTGGACTCGGAAAATAAAGTTGTCTTGTTTTATTGTGAATGGTATGATCCAACTAGAGGCACAAAAATAGATAAGACATATGGTACTGTTGAGATTCAAATGGACCGGAGGTACAAAGAGTACGACCCTTTCATAATGTCAAATATTGTTAGGCAAGTTTATTATGTTCCTTATCCTTCATTTGTGCCACGTAAACGACGGTGTTATGTTGTAATAAAAACAAAACCATTGGGTCATATTGAAACTGACGATCTAGTGGAGGATGTTGCTTACCAAGTTGATGAAGTTGAAGTTAATGATGTGATTCCAGATGAACACACTACAAGTTTGTCTGATACAATGGTTGAGGGGAATCAAGTTGATGAGGATGAAGATCATGAAGATTCTGGATCTGAGGATAGTATCACATTAGATGACGATGATGAAATGGATGACGAGCATGACGATTCAGAATAGTGAACCTATATTCATGAGAATTATGTCTTGTAATTTTACTTAACGAACCAATTATTGAATGATTTAATGAATATGTATTCATGAGAATTGTGTCTTGTAATTTTACTCAAAGAACCATTTATTGAATGATTTAATGAATATGTATTCATGAGAATATGTATATATTAACTTGTATTTTCTTTCATTAGGTAAAAATGCCACCGAAAGATAATAAGGGTAAAGGTCCTAGTGATAGTGGTAGGAAGCCCAGGCGTCCAAGGGTAGTAGTATGCCAATCACCTCACTCAGCCAGGTGTCCTCCCCCGCAGAGTCAGGTTCATCATATGTCCATGGACAGTACTATGCCATTTACTCCATTACTATCATCTCAGAGTCCTCTTCAGTTCCTATCTGGGAGTACATGTTTTATTAGTCCATCTGGGGCCCCACCTGGTTTACCATTCCAGCAGACACAGGTGCCCTCATCCTTCCAGCAGACACAGGTGCCCTCATCCTTCCAGCAGACACAGGTGCCATCCTTCCAGCAGACACAGGTGCCCTCATCCTTCCAGCACAGTTTTCCATTTCCCACACAGATGCCCTCATTCGTGCAGCATCCTGGAGGATCCAGCACCCCACTTCCTACACAGATGCCCCAATCCGTCCAGCAGCCTGGAGGATCCACCTCTTCACGACCCACACAGACTGGTCGCACCCCCACATCCCACACAGAGTCGGATGATGACGATCTTGGTGTGGATGATGATCAGATAGATGGGAGAGATCTTCGAGGGGATGATGATCCGAGTGAGATTCATACTATTGATGGGAGATTTTGGATATGGCCTGAAGGGAACTCGTAAGTTTCTTATTTATTGATTTTTGTTTATAAGTACACATTTCCATTTTTAATATAACTTTATATAATTAATTATGCTAATTAAATTATTGTTGTTTTAGTTTCGGGCCGAGTCGGACTGCTGCTAAGGTTATCAATTATATAATTCAGCAGAATTATACAAAAAATTTGAAGAGTTTTAGAGAAGTTTCCGATAAAGAAGAATGATTCAAGCAATTTCAGGTATAATTAATTTATTTCTTAAGTTATTTTTATTTAAATGACCTTTTCATTATTGTTATAATTTATCTAACTATTTATTTTAATGTCATACAACATTGCAGGCGAAATGTGTTTGGGATCCCCTGAACCATAACAAAGTAAAAAAAAATTATTTTGGGAGGAGTTCAAGACGACTTTCTGACATGCTACGACGTGTTAGAGAGAATTGGCACCTTTTGGGCATTCATCCCAAATGGATAGGCAAAGAAGTTTTTGAACAACTTCTTAAGTATTGGGAATCAGATGAATTTAAGGCTAAATTTGAAACTGCAAAGAAGATGAGGGCATCGGAAAAAGGGGGTTGCATTAATGCTGTTGGAAGCATTAATACTGCTGAGCATGCTCGACGCATGGTAATTATTACCACTTTTTAAGGTCATATTTGGATTTATAACATATTATTAATTTAAGTTAATTTTTATATTTAGGCTAAGCGTTTGGGGAGACAACCATTGATGACTGAGCTGGTTAAGGAGACTCGGACAAAGAAATTGGGAGGATTTATTGACGAGCGCACAAAAAAAGCCCTGGTAATTAAGTAAATTTATGTTTATATTTTTTTAAGCAATTTTGTGACGTGATTTTCATGTAGCAAGTGACATGTTGTGGCGTGAAAATTGAGTGGCAACTGATAAGTTGTGGCGTTACAATCACGTGGCTATTTATTTTTTATTATTTTTTTATTTCATTTAATTTCATTAATGTTACTTATACATTTAACTTGATTTTTTTATTGTATGTGTAGGAGGATTATCAGGCGTTGCTTGTAGAATTTCTGACCCATAATCCTCAGTATACGCCTCCTCCAGAAAAACCGGTTCATCCAGATGTGGATTTCTATATTTGGAGTCAAGTTGTTGGGGGAAAGGGGCCTAACGGGTGTTTTTTTGGTGGTGGAAATTTGGCGGGCACCTTGAGGAGTGGGGATAGAAATCTGTATCAGAGAGCTGCAGACAGTGAAGGAGGGTCACGTCAAACAAATTTGACACCAGATCAGTTAGAACTGGTAAGACAATTGGTTAGACGCGAGTTCGAAGATCGTGAGGCGGCATTGAAGGCCCAAATGGATGCCCGAATGGAGGCAATGAGGGGTGAACATAATAGACAAATTGGGGCAATGGCGAAGAGGCAAGCTGATATGGAGGAGCAAATGCGACAATTTATGCAAGCATTTGGTAGAAATCCCAAAAGTGGTGGCTAAAATAATAACCACCAAAATAATAATGACTTTCTTCCCGACATTTCCGACGACTCTAATGATTCTGCTTAGTTTTATTTTTATTTTGTATTTAGTTTTTTATTTGTGTAATATAAATTTATAATGATATGGTATATTTAAAAATATTATATATAAATTTAAATTTGAGTTTATTAAATTTATAATATTAAGTATATTTATTTATACATTTAGATATATTTAGTTTTGTTTTTGATAATTTGATTTATAATATTGTATTTAATAAATAAATTATAATATTTAATTTATAAATTTAATAAAACAAAAAATAATATTAATTATTAAAACAGAATTAATCTATTTAAAACACAAAATATTTTTTTATAAAAATAAAACAAGTTGCGGCGTGATTTTCACGTCGCTAATTAGTGAGTGAAAAACACGTCGCTACAGGTAACGTAAATAAATATGTAAATCTGCTCTGACCCTCTGCTCTGCTCTGAATTGCTTTGACCCTATACAGTATGTTGCGGCGTGAATTTCACGTGGCAACTTGGTGACATGCTTTTCACGCCGCAACAAAATTGCCACGCGCTATATAGCGACGTGTTTCTTAAGGTGACAAAATTTGAGTAGTGACGTGATTTGGGTGTTAGCGACGTGACTTTCACGTGGCAAAACACAAGTTATTTTGTAGTGTTCGATCTGAATCGAACTATTTAAATTTGTTTAAAATAGATATGAATCAAAATTATTGGTTTTGTTTAAAGATTCGATATTTTGAACCACTGAATTAAAATTATTAATTTAGTTTAACGGTTTAGTATTTTGAACCGTACTAAATTATTAGAAGACATTTTCTTCTAAATTGAACTTATATTTTTTTTTTGAATTTATTTTAATAAAAAATTTAATTTAAATTTTTTAACATATTTTTTTTGTTAATAAACATATTTTTTTAATATGTTATTTTACATGATTTTTTTGACAATCAAAATTACAAATTGATTCAAATCAAATCACAACACCATTTAAAAATATATTTGCATTTATAAAAATATATGCATTTATAAAAATACATTTTCATTGTAAAGAAAGAATAACGTATAATTAGATGTTCATTTACTATAATGTCGATATATTTATAATAAAGTATTTTAAAGAATATAAACAGAGATATTTTTAGTTACTTTCTTTAAAAATTGTTTATATTTTAAAATGCCCAAAACATTTTTAAACGGAAGTTAAATTCTCAATTCACCTCCTATTTTTTGATTTTATAAAAAAAAATTAACTTATGTTAAATTTATTAGAGATTACAATTTTATCTTTACTAGCATCCCGTGCTTGTTTGTCTGTTTTTTTCATGCACTAATGTATGTATATTCTTAATGTGTTTTTCTGTGAATGTTCCATAAATATAATGTTATTTAGAAATGATAATTAGAATTAAAAGTAAGATTATATATATTTATTTTCAATATGTTTTACCCTTTCATGTTTGTCAGTATGTTTTTTAATGTGCAGACATATAAAAAATAAATAAACAATAATTTTTATTTAATTTTGAATATCATAAACTTTTCTAATAATATTATCATTATTAAATGATAGATTAACCTCTAATAAAAGAATTATGAGTTTAATTAAATATCTTGTGCTCGTTGCTCCACCTTTTTAATGAGCACGTACGTTAAAATGTTGACAGCTATATTTAACTTAATGTTGTTTAATTTTGATTTAAATTATTGTTCTGGATTGAATTTGCCTTTGGTTCAATTTTCAGTAAAGTCCAATTCAGATGTATCAATTTGCACTACTGATCAGTTCTATCTTTGAATGCGGCAAGTAACTACCACCTTTTTCTCACGAGGAGACAACCTTACCACACGAGGACAACATCTCGAGTAGACTAAGGACAGTCACCTCCGACCATGCAGGCTTCAAGGATATCCCAATTGGCTCGTCAATCAAGGCTGATCCCCTCACTCGACTTCGCGTATGGTGGAGATCACCCACAACGGGCAGATGCCCCTCCCGAGCATCTTCCTCGTAGGGCTGACTACCAACGTCTCTGGACATCACGGAGTCTTCGTGGCCCCAGAAAGATCGCATTCATATCCTCCTTACCTTGCGGAGGACGTCATCAAGGTAGGGGACCACGTGTGAGTCCCCACTACTCACGTAGGACGTCATCAAGGTAGGGGACCACGTGTGAGTCCCCACTACTCACGTGGGACCTGACAGTCTCTACGTTGGGCCTGCTTGATCAGCCCAATGAAGAGACATTGGCCCAGCGCTGGGGACTATAAATACCCTCTCTTTCGAGAGGGTCAGACATTCAACACTTTTTACTCTCACGCTTGCTTGCTCATTCCGCAACTTATTTTGGCATCAGAGTATTTTGCAGGTACCCCCCCCCCCCCCCCACACACACACCTCACTCTCAACTTCTGCTCGAGCTAGCTGTGACAGTCCATTCTGGTCCGACACGATCAGTGGCGCCGTTTGTGAGAATCTTGCTTCTCCGTCTTCCGTTTACTCAAGACTAAAGCTAAATCATTCTTCCGACTGTCATGGTTGATCAAACAGCAGAAAATAACATGAACGTCTACATCACCGACATCAACAACAACATCACCGACAACAATGCCGGCAGCGACAATGCTGGTACTGCTGGCCACAACACAGCCCCCACCATTAATATGTCGGGTCCTCAAAGTATAGGGATGGAGCAACTTCCTCGTCGTCATCACTATCTCGACGACTTGAAGACGATCGGCCACCTCCTCAGAACTACTAACCGGACCAATTCCTGGAGGTCCCCGTTTCCGCTGGAGCAGATGCCACGACCAGGGCACTGTTCGCGGCCATAAATCAAACAAATTATTTGATCTTCTCCCAAGGAGAGAGATTGAGGGCGCTCGAAGATGCTCAGAGAGCCCCCATAATACATAGGAGGCCCCATTCTCCTCCTCCTCGCCAAGTAGAGGAACGTCCCCAATCTCCCTCACGGAGACGCAGGTGGGACGCCTCTCGAAGTCCCTCTCCCTGACCAACCGGGTGACGCCCCACGTTAGAGTCGGACCAGCCCGTAGACACGGGGAGACGCATCCACATTCCCCCGCGTCAAGAGCAAAGACCCCTTGGAGACAAGAACAAGGGAGATAACGAGCGACGGTACCGCCTGAGGAACACTCCGCGCGACCAGGGCCACCACCACCACTACAACAGATCTCCTTCTCTCTCGTGAGACAGGATTGACGAAGACGACCCCCGCGGACCCTTGTCACAAGCCATCATGGAGGCACCCATCCCCCCAGGCATGGAGAAGCCTCCCCATCTGAAGGAGTACGACGGCATTGCTGACCCGATCGACCATATAGACGGGTTCGAGGCAATGCTGCATTATCACAATGTCGGGGGACAAATCAAGTGTCGGTTATTTCCCATGACTTTGAGGAAAGTTGCGATGGACTGATACAAGAGTCTCATCCCGGGGTCAATTACCTCCTGGCGAAATTTAAAGAACCAGTTCATCAGTTAGTTTACCGCTTCACGTCGGCACCCAAAGACTGAAGCAACCCTCGAGGCTATTGTCCAGAGACACAATGAGACGCTCATGGAATTTATTGATCGGTTCAACCAGGAAGCCATCCTGGTCCCCTGCACCACATGAAGAGATAATTGCTCGAGAGGGGACTCCTCCCGGGAACATAATTTAGAAAGGCCGTTGGCATCGAACCACCCCGGACATTCGATGCCCTCCTCGAGAAAGCCAGAGCATACATGGACTACGAGGAGAGGGAAGCGGCCAATAGAGCCCGTGACCCCAGGAATCGTGAATCAACCAGCAATCCGCGACAACAAGACCTCGGCCCTCCTCGACAAACTGGCGAGAAGAGGAGGGATGACAAACCCCGAGACCCTCGTAAGCAAAGAGGACCCTCAGGGCGGTTTACTGAGTACACTCCGCTAAAGACTTCCCGCGAGTGCATTTTGGCGGAGTGTGCAAACACAAATTTCAAGGACGGCGGCGTCAAGCGTCCTCGCTCCGCTCCTGCCAAACCCAGGGCAGATCAGAGCAAATATTGCAAATATCATCGAAGCCATGGACACTTGACTGAATATTGTGTCCATCTTAAGGATGCTATTGAGACTCTCATAAAAGGGGGAAGACTCGGGCAATATCGGCGCGGCGATGCCCCCCGTCGAGATGCCCACGAAACAAGGGAGATAAAGAAGGATGCCCGGCCATCTGATGAGTCGGTCCCCATCCAGACCTCATTCTCCGTTACGAGACCGGAGGACTTCTACATCCCCGAACATATGGAAGAGCCTTTGTCCATGCACAGCAGGTGGGAAAGCTTCCCCTCCGCCATGGTCATAAATGGTGGAGGGTTTAATGACATAACTATAAATTCAGCAAAGAGGAAGTTGGACGAGGATCAAAGCCAATTACCTTTTACCTCGAGGAGTTTCCTGGAGGGCCCCCCAATTCAGCCATCCCTCTTTTGATCAGGGCGAGAATGGATAACTTTTATGTTCATCGTGTCTTGGTCAAAGAGGGAAGTTTCGTTGATGTGATGTACACCCAACTCTTTAGAACATTGCAGCTCGACAACTCTCACCTTTCACCATATGTGAGGTCCGACCTACAGGGCTTTAACGGCTCGACCTCCAAGCTATGGGGGTACGTGGAGCTCATGGTCACCTTCGGAAAAGATACCGCCACTAGGCAAGTCAAGGTGCGCTTTCTGGTCATCGACTGTCCGTCTCTCTACAACTGCATCCTAGGGAGATTGACACTGGCAGAGTTAACCGCGGTACCCTCCATCGTCCATCTGAAGATGAAGTTCTACACAAAAAGGGCATGTGTCGCCACCATCCAGGGCGACCTAGCAGCTTCCCAAAGATGCTTCAATACGGCGGCCAAGGGACAAAGCACGGTCAACACCGAGGCACAACCCTCCAGGAGAGCTGCAACAGTGCAACCAAAACCACAACAATCAGAGCCACAGCCTATCAAGGCAAAAGTATATAAGGCTCCTCCAAAGGTCGACTCAATCTCGTTGGACACCCGCTTCGACCATGACGAAGTGCCCAACGGAGAGCATGGGATCCTCCGACCAATTCTGGATGGGACTTCGAGCTCGTCCCTCTCGGTGAAGACCTGAACAAAGGGGTAAAGATCGGCATCGAACTCCTCGACCTGGAGAGGAAGCAGATCAAGGCTTGCTTGAGGGAGAATGCAGACCTATTCGCGTGGATCCCTGCAGAGATTCCCGGTCTCGACCCCGAGGTTGCCTGTCACCAACTCGCCATTGATCTAGCCGCTAGGGCAGTAGTACAACGTAGGCATAGGCAGTCCCCGAGAAAACAGAGGCTGCTGAAAAAGCTATAAAAGACCTCCTAGAGGCGAATTTTATTTCTGAAGCCCGATATTCAACCTGGATGTCAAATGTTGTACTCGTTAAAAAGAATAATGGAAAATGGCGTATGTGTGTTGACTATACCGATCTTAACCGGGTATTCTCCAAAGATGCATTCCCCTTGCCTAATATTGACATGTTAGTCGACAACTCGACCGACTATAAAATTTTATCTTTCATGGACGCCTATGAAGAAGTGAAAAACACAAGAAGGGGGGGGGGGGGGTTGAATTGTAAAACTGAAAATCAATGCAATGAACAAGATATTTTTATCCTGGTTCGTTTGATCTCAAACTACTCCAGTCCACCCGTCAAGGTGATTTCGCCTCTCTCCAACGAGGTCTTAATCCACTATATTCAACTGAATATTACAAACTGCTTTAACAACTGCTAAAGCCTTCTTGATGCAAACCACAGCCCGGTTTTTCAAGGAAACACTTTCTTACAAAGAAGATAAATCTAGGTGTGTGAATGTTTTCTACAAAACTGTATCACAACTGTGATGTTACACAATTTAAGCTTATGAAACTAGATTGCTAAACAATGATTGAGTAAGGAATTATGGAGCTTTTTAGCAAACTGAGAATAAGAAGATGTAGAATAGCTTTTAGGCGTGTAATATGATGTAGAGCATTAGCCAATTCAATCTTCATTGTCTTGTTTATATAGCACTGAGATTGTTGAACGTTGGAGCAATAATCTTGATTCAATGCCAATAACAAACTTTCCTTATTGAGCAGATCTTGTCTGGAATGATGTCGTTGGTAATAATACGCTTTCAATGCACAGTATCGTTGCTACTTAAAGCATGTTCTGGCTTGGCCTCATTCTGATTCTGCTTAAGTGATGATGAACTGTTGTTGTCTTTATCAGAGTGTTGAGCGCAGTTCTGTTCATCAAGCTTCAGCATACGCGTGAGTTATTCTTCTGATTCTGGTATTCTGATATAGCATCTTCTGATGCTGATGTTAAAGACCAATATTCTGATGTTGATTAAGTGTGCTCTTGCTGATACCTATCAGAGTTTCTGCAAATCAGAAAGTAATATTTTAGGTAGCAAGTAGTTCTTACATGAATCACATAAATAATATATCTTTTCATTTTGTTATCATCAAAACTTAAACATAGGGTAGTAGATTCAAACTTTGTTCTAACAATCTCCCCCTTTTTGATGATGACAAAAACTAGATATTTTTAATTGAAAATAACGTGAAAAAGTATCAGAGATAACTAAATGATAAGATGTATCAGAGTAAGAGGTTATCAAAGATAAGGGATAAAGAGATATAAGAGTTGAGAGATACTCCCCCTGAATTTATTACTTCCCTTTTTAATTCCAAGAGTTCTTCAGGATCAGATCTTTATTGCCTTTCTTTGAGCATCAGAATATCAGAGTTTTGACTATCAGAAGCTTTGGATCAGAATGTCAGAGTAGAGCTTCAGATCAGATTCAGAGCTTTGCTTTGGGTCAGAGTATCAGAGCTTTAGTCTTCAGAATATCATGGAGCATTCTTGTACCTGTAGACTTAAGCAAAAGTAGAAAACATATTCAAGTATATCAGAGTTAGAATGTTTGAGAATTTCTGTCTTAGTAATCCGTTATTATTTAAAATATCATTCCTGTTCTCCCCCTTTTTGTCAGCAATCAAAAAGTGTAAGTGATGTGCTAAAACATTTAGAGCAGAAAAACTTGTCATATTAAAATATTCAGAATCAAACAGATCAGTACAGCAGATAAGCAAAGAAAACATGAAAATGTCATGAATGAAAATCTAAGGTTGGGGAGGAAGGCGTGTGAACAGGTTCTCCAGCATGGCTTTGATCTGATCAGCAGTCTCATTCTGCTTGTGCACCATGCTGACAACTGTGTCTATCTTGCTATCCTTCACATCCATCCTTTCTTTCATCTTCTGGTCATTTTCATCCATCCTTTGCTGCAGACACATGTCATTCAGCTTCAGCTCTTCCAGAGTCTGCCTGTCCAAGGCAGCTTGAGAAACATCAGAAGCAGGGAGCTTCTGAGAGCTTTATGCAACATCTTCAGCTTGATTGGCTTCAGCTTGAATAGTCTTGTCTTCTTCTGGTTGCACGATTGGCGTTGGACGCTTCTCAGACCATGGCTCACTATCCAGAAGGAGCATGTCTTCCTGTGGCAGCTGACTTTCAACTTCCTTCAGCAGTTTGCTGAAGTTCTGTTGTGCCTGCTCATAGTTGATATCCTGCAACTTGAGGGCTTCAGCATGTACCCAAATTCTGAATTGTGACCAGAGCTGGTCAGAGGCAGCTGGGTCAATCATTCCAGGATAGACTTGCTGCTAAAGATATTTGCAACATGTATTATTTTATCCTTAGGTACCCAGATTTTCTTGGGTCCTGATTTGTTAGATTTACCAAAACTCTGGTTGAATTTTGGTTTCACAGAGTACTTACTGCTAGTGTATTTAATATCATGTGTGTGACCATACACGAAATGTGAATTCAGAGGAGTGTGTTTAATGGTTAAGTCCATGACATTCTTTGGTGTAGGAACCTTACCTTGGTATCCTATTCCCTTCCTGCCGTTTCTGCTAACTCCATAGATCATTGAAGCCATTTTGCTTCTATCTATGCTTTTAGCAAGGAACTTCTGGAAACTGTGATCATACTCCTTGATGATCTCATCAGCGTTGCTGGGAGTTTCAGAAATTAGTTCCTTCTGAGAGTTTTGTAAAGTATTTTCTAATTTTGAAATTTTAATTCTCAGCTCAGAATTCTCCAATTTAAGACTCTCAGTCTTATTAGAGTCAGATTCAAGATTCCTTTTCAGGTCTCTGAATTTAACTCTAATCTGCTGATACCTTTCCAGGATTTCATTAAGGCTTTCAGCAAGTTCAGCCTTGGTAAAATTAACAGCAAAGTTAGGAAATACCTCTTCAGTATTTGATTCTGAGTCTGATTCAGAAGCTTCACTATCTTCTGAAATGTTAGCCATGAGAGCTATGTTTGCCCTCTCATCATCTGATTCAGAGTCAGCTTCAGACGAGTCAGAGTCATCCCATGTAGCCATGAGACTTTTCTTCTTTTCTCTTCCAAACTTCTTTTTGGGCTTTTCCCTCTGAAGCTTTGGGCAGTCACTCTTGTAGTGTCCCTGCTCATTGCACTCATAGCAGATGATGTCCTTGGTGTTTGGCTTTCTGCTTCCTGAGGAGCCTTCAGATCTTCTGTATCCAGAGGAAGAATCTGTCCTTTTGTATCTGGAAGAAGACTCGTTCTGATCAGATCTTCTGGGATTCCTGAACTTCTTTTGCCTCTGCTTCCACAGTTGATTCACTCTTCTGGAGAGGAGGGAGAGTTCGTCTTCTTCTGATGAGGATCCATCAGATGTTTCTTCAACTGCCTGCAAAACTTTAGACTCAGATTTTTTGTTAGATTTTAATGCTAAAGGCTTACCTTGCTTCTGGGGTTCATCAGCTTCTAGCTCTATCTCATGACTTCTGAGGGAGCTGATAAGTTCCTCCAGAGAAATTTTGTTGAGATCTTTTGCTAGCTTCAGAGCTGTAACCATTGGCCTCCACTGCTTGGGTAAACTTCTGATGATTTTCTTGACGTGATCAGCAGTGGAGTAACCTTTGTCCAGAACCTTGAGACCAGCTACCAGAATCTGGAATCTTGAGAACATTGTTTCAATGGATTCACTTTCTTCCATTTTGAACGCCTCATACTTCTGAATGAGCGCCAGAGCTTTAGTTTCTTTGACCTGAACGTTGCCCTCATGCGTCATTCTGAGTGAGTCAAACATGTTCTTTGATGTTTCTCTGTTGGAGATCTTTTCATATTCAGCATACGAGATGGCGCTGAGAAGGATGGTTCTGGCCTTGTGGTGATTCTTGAAGTCACGCTTTTGTTGGTCAGTCATTGTTTTTCTATCAATCTTCTGACCACTTGCATTCACAGGGTGCGTGTATCCATCTGTCACCATATCCCACAGATCAGCATCATGTGCCAGAAAGAAGTTTTCAATTTTGTCTTTCCAGTAATCAAAGTTTTCTCCATCAAAGACTGGAGGTTTCCCGCTGAATCTGTCTTTGTCCTCATGGTTGTCATTGCTGGTGTGAGAGTAATTTCCTGCCATTGTGTTTTTCTGACGCTGGATCTTGTACTGAAACGGTTAAGTGTTTTAGCTCAGAACCAGGCGCTCTGATGCCAATTGAAGAAGTGAAAAACACAAGAATAAGGGGGGGGGGGGTTGAATTGTAAAACTGAAAATCAATGCAATGAACAAGATATTTTTATCCTGGTTCGTTTGATCTCAAACTACTCCAGTCCACCCGTCAAGGTGATTTCGCCTCTCTCCAACGAGGTCTTAATCCACTATATTCAACTGAATATTACAAACTGCTTTAACAACTGCTAAAGCCTTCTTGATGAAAACCACAGCCCGGTTTGTCAAGGAAACACTTTCTTACAAAGAAGATAAATCTAGGTGTGTGAATGTTTTCTACAAAACTGTATCACAACTGTGATGTTACACAATTTAAGCTTATGAAACTAGATTGCTAAACAATGATTGAGTAAGGAATTATGGAGATTTTTAGAAAACTGAGAATAAGAAGATGTAGAATAGCTTTTAGGCGTGTAATATGATGTAGAGCATTAGCCAATTTAATCTTCATTATCTTGTTTATATAGCACTGAGATTGTTGAACGTTGGAGCAATAATCTTGATTCAATGCCAATAACAAACTTTCCTTATTGAGCAGATCTTGTCTGGAATGATGCCGTTGGTAATAATACGCTTTCAATGCACAGTACCGTTGCTACTTAAAGCATGTTCTAGCTTGGCCTCATTCTGATTCTGCTTAAGTGCTGATGAACTGTTGTTGTCTTTATCAGAGTGTTGAGCGCAGTTCTGTTCATCAAGCTTCAGCATACGCGTGAGTTATTCTTCTGATTCTGGTATTCTGATATAGAATCTTCTGATGCTGATGTTAAAGACCAATATTCTGATGCTGATTAAGTGTGCTCTTGCTGATACCTATCAGAGTTTCTGCAAATCAGAAAGTAATATTTTAGGTAGCAAGTAGTTCTTACATGAATCACATAAATAATATATCTTTTCATTTTGTTATCATCAAAACTTAAACATAGGGTAGTAGATTCAAACTTTGTTCTAACAGCCTATTCAGGCTATAACTAAATCCCAATGGCAATAAGCGACAAACACTGCACTGCCTTCATGACCAGCTCGGGAAACTATTACTACAACGTAATACCCTTCGGTCTGAAAAACACAGGAGCAACATACCAGCGGATGGTGAACAAAGTCTTCCGCAATGAGATCGGAGATATGCTCGAGGTATATATGGACGGCATGATCGTCAAATCTCCAGTAGACACCAACCATGTTGCTCATCTAAAAAAAGTCTTTGCCCGAGCAAGGCAATATAGAATGAGGTTCAACCCCGAGAAATGCACCTTCGAGGTTAAGGCGGGCAAGTTCCTCAGTTTTTACCTAACAGAACGAGGAATCGAAGCCAACCCCGACAAGTGTCGGGCGTTCTCCGACCTCCCTACACCTAATTCAAAAAATCCATACAAGTCCTGAATGGTATGCTCGCCTCGCTCTCTTGTTTCGTCGCGAAATCCGCTCAACACGCCCTTCCATTTTTCAAAGTCCTTCGCTAGGAGGCAGCTTACGAGTGGACCGAGGAATGAGAACGAGCTCTCCTCCATCTCAAGAAGAGCCTTTCACAACCACACGTACTATCGCGACCACTAGACAGGGAGACGTTATTCCTGTATTTGGCTGTCTCTATCGAAGTTGTCAGCGCGGCCCTCATTTACGAGACTCCTGACGCTCAAAAACCCGTGTATTTCACGAGCAAAGCACTTCTGAGACCCCGAGGTCAGACACCAACAAATCTAGAAGGTGACTTTGGCCCTCGTCAACGCGGCGAGAAGGCTCAAAAACTACTTCCTTGCACACATGATCGTCGTACAAATAGACCAGCCTGTGAGATAACTCTTAGGCCGACCAGACATGGAAGGTCGAATTCTAAAGTGGTCCTTGGAGCTTTTGGAATTCTACATCCAGTACGAAAGCAGGAAGGCTCTGAAGGTCCAAGCTCTGGCCAACTTTGTTGCGGAGATGACCACTCACACCCCCCGTAGGGAAGGAGCACAAGTGGACCATCTTTGTGGACAGAGCGTCCAGCTCGAGTGGGAGTGGAGCAGGAATCCTCCTCGAAAACGAGGAAGGCGTCGTAATCGAACACTCTCTCACTCTCTCCTTTCTGACCTCAAACAATCAGGTAGAATACGAGGCTCTACTCGCAGGTATAAGACTGGTCGAGGATTTGGGTGCTCGTGAGATACAAATTTTCACTGATTCCCAACTTGTCGCGTCTCAAGTTCAAGGGTGATACCAGGCTAAGAACAACAACCTCATTGAATATTTAAACTTGGTCAAAGAACATATGAAAAAGTTTGATCGAGCAGAAATCACACACGTGTCACGCGAATAGAACACACAAGTCGATATACTTTCAAAGCGCGCAAGCACAAAAAAAAGGGAAGAAACAAGTCAATCATACAAGAATCCCTGTCTCACCTGAGCATTGAAAGGTCCACGACTCTACTCGGAGTGAATTTCATCGGGGATATCTCATGCTGGATGACCCCGGTGTTTAAATTTTTGATGAAAGGGGAACTTCCCCTAGACCAAAGGGAGGCAGCCATTACCAAACGATGAGCATGCTCGTACGTGGTTCTCGAACACAAACTTTACCGTCGGGGATTCTCCATCCCACTCCTTAAATGTGTCAAAGAGTCTGCAATCCCTGAGATACTGCGGGAAATCCACGAGTGAATCAACACCCAAAACATGGGCGGAAGATCCCTAGCGCGAAAGGCCCTTTGAGCAGGGTACTATTGACCGACCATGCAATAGGACGCTGTGATTGGTGGGAATGAGAACTGACTGTTTTGGAATGCTGGTTCGCGAAATGTCGCGGTAAGCAAGAGTCGCCACCGTCTTTTATGTTCTCCAACAAGGAAAGGACAAAAGCACAGCAAAATTCCTTTTCGAGATGTTTCTCGGTTCGGGAGGTAGATTATAGAAAGGGAATGTGTTAGCACCCTTTCTATCCGTGGTTATCCACGGGCTCTTAGGTACTTGCTCACTATGTTTTCAAAAATTGTTTGCTTTTCTTGTGTTTATGGGTTTTGAAAAAGTTTCGTTTTGAAAACTTCTAGGTAACTCTTGTATCAGTCCTCAAGAGTGTATGAAGTATTTGTTTGAAAACTTTTGTTTGAAAGTGTGAGTGCGAAAAGTTTGTTTTGTTTTGAAAGAGCAAGTACCCAGGAGAAATCTACCTACTCTAAGGAATTAAGTTGTGTAAATGTTCTTTAGACAGTACTATCCTACTATTGAGAAGTAGGTAGCACCGTCGTTGGAGTTATTCGGGTCAATTCGATTATAGGGACATGTGTGGTCACCAAAGCAATAGTAGGACGCCTTAGCGGTAACCCTAATGTCCTAGATCCTTTTTTATCCGAGGCAACTGTTTCGAGGCAACTGGATCTTTAGACAGGAGGGCGACCTCTAAAAAACCCTATACTTAATGACCACGTCGAGGCAACCAAGTGAGGCGTACCCTAGGAGTGGCATGTGCACGTGTATCAGGTTTCATGTTTAAATTATCTTTGCACATGTATTATGGTGAGCTACGAGTTGATTTTATTTGTCAGGAAAGTCTTGTCATGCATAGTTAACAGTTAATAATTGTGCGGAAAATAAAGTGTGGAAAGTAAATCTACGCTATTACAAGGCGTCGGGTATTTACATCGCCAAAAACATAACCCTTGAAAAGATAAATTGCGAAAAAGTAAAGAAAGCGATAAAAGTCCTAATTATCTATTACATTCTCGGAGCAGTTACATAAATATGATCAAAATAATAATCAAGAATAAACATGCGCGAAACAAAATTGCATCGGGAAAGTCCTTAGGGTTTTGACCCTTTTTTAGAAAAGAATGAATTTTAGTCCTTTTTGCATTTAATTAAACCTAATTCTAATTAATTAAATAATTAATAGAGAAAAGTATTTTTTGGTTTTTTATGTTTTAATGAAAATGAAAATAAAATAAAATAAAGTCAACAGTTAGTAAAAACCCTAATTCTAATTTATTTTATTTATTGTAAAAATGTCAAAATTAAACCTAATTAAACAAAATTGATTTGTTAGTATTTACTTACAAAAAAAATAACTAATAGTGAAATTAATAAATAATAAAAATAAATAATATTTTAGGTTTCTGATTTTATTATGAAAAATAATTTATGAGTTAATTAAATAATAGTATTAATAATTATTAAAAGAAAATAAAAAGAAAGAAAATAAAAGAGGAAATATAAACCAGGGGGTGTTGGGCCCAGATGGAGGTTTGTTTTGGAAATTGGTGGCCCATTAACATCAAGCCTTGTTGACTTTCTTGAATTGTCCAGGCATTGGTTGACTAGGGAACATGGTGTTCATCATCTTTTGGCCACTGGATTGGAATGTGAAGACACATGGCATGCTGAAGCGTGAGGTTTATGGTGGACCATACTGGGAATCCTGCATATGATCACGTTATGAAAAATAGAAACAAATATTGGGTGGACCTGGGAATCGAACCCAGGTCCCAATGATTCTTGGACAATGCACTATCCACTAGGCCATTACGTTGCATTTGTTATTATGATGAACAATGGATATAATATATAAAAATCAACGCATATGCTGTAAAACAAAACACGTGCGCCTTTTCATTTGAATGGACCAATGGTATATCAACAGCACATCATCGTCTCCGCTAAACCTGCAACATATATGTTAGATAGCGGGGGTTTTTAACCCCCACAACCTGCAACCACGAATAATAGCGATTAGGCGTACGATTAACATAAATATTTCGCGAGCATGGCTTTTGATTCGTCTTGTTCTGACGGTTTCAACCATAGGCATTAGAGGTGCTAATTTTTCCTGGGCAATAAAGCCCCAATCTGGAAGCTCAAGAACCCTAAATTCCTTCAATGGTAACTTGTGATTCTGGGCATTTTAATCCAATTAACCAATACCATTAGCTTTGTATAGATTCAAGCAATGCAAAACAATGATTAAAACATATTAATTATGCGTGAAATATGAGTTTCGATTATGGAAAAGTCAAGCAAACCGTGGTTCTGTACTTGAGTATTCCTGTAGCTTTAGCGTGTGATTTTGATTGCAAAAGGTCCCTGAGAGTTCCTGCAAGGTATTAGAAACAAGAAAAGCCTTTGAATCACGTTGGAATGTGGAAATCAGTTTTGACTTTTCTTGAGTTTTTTTTCAATGTGATTATGGCTTTCTTGCAGCAAATTCTCCTCCAATGCATTAGGGTTCACTTGTGTACTTATAGAGGAAGAGAATTAGGTTAAATCCTTGGGCAAAGATCCATGAAATAATGGTTTGAATATTTGATTTGCAATCACATCTTTTTGAATCTTTTTGATTGGAAAAGCTTGCCAAACTTAGAGATTCTTGTCCCTTTGATTTGCACACAAATTGCCAGCATATCTTGAGCTTGTTTGCTTCACAAAAAGATTGAAAAAACCATATCTTTGAATTTCCTACATTTTAAATTAATTAAATGAATTAAAATCAATTAAAAATCCAATTAATTAATAAAAAATAAGAAAATAATTCAATTTAAGCTTGATGGGTCGTGCATAGGCCTTGGATAAAGTTTCAAGAAGAAATTTGAGGCCCATTAGCAAAAATAAAGTGTTTTGAGCAAAGTTGACTTTTGCAAATTCACAAAAATTTTCCAACTTCTCCAATGCATATCTTGCTCAATTTTGATCATATGAACATGTTCTTGGACATTTTGGAAAGGTCTTGAAGTCATCTAACCAATTCCTTTAGTCCCATGTAATTTGGATTTACCAATCTCAAGTTATTGTCTTTGACTTAAAGTGCATTTTAGTCGACTTTTGAAATTGACCTATAATGTAGAAATTGATAACTTTTTGTGAGAGCATTTCTTGGACTTGGAAGGTGAAGATGAGTTGTAGGAAATGTCATCCCCTTCAAAATGAGCATTGGATGGGATTTTTATGATGAACCATGAAAAAGTTATGCCCTGGTCAAGATACAATTGACTTTTCTACTGTCCAAAAATAGTAACTTTTGCATCTTTGATGATTTTTGAGCTATTCTTGAGGAATCATGATCAAGACTTGATCAAATGATGATTGTGAGCTCAAAATAAGATGTTGACCAAAAATTCTGACTTTTGACTGCAAAATGACCATTTTGCCCCTGCAGTTGACTGTGGATCAAATGATGCTTTTGACTGTGCAAACTGGCATTGAGAGTCTTGAAACTTGACATGTAGATGCTTGACAATGTATATAGGCCTATGAGACTTGATTGAACCATTTAAAATCTCAAATTCCTTGAAAGAACCAAAACCCTAATTTTGACTGGCTTAGGAGGTGGTTTGACTGTGCAACCTTTGAGTAGTCTTGAACCAGTTGAAGATGATTCTTGATAAATCTTGAAGAATATGGGAGGGAAAATTTTGGGGTACAACAGACGCCAAGGAGCATGTCAAGAAATGCGAAAAGTGCCAGAGGCACGCATACATGCACCTCGCGCCCCCACACCAGCTCACAACACTATCCTCCCCGTGGCCATTCGCGTGGTGGGGAATGGATATCCTCAGACCTTTCGTGCAAGGAACCTATCAAAACAAGTTCCTTATCATAGTTGTCGACTACTTCACTAAATGGGTAGAAGTCGAAGCTCTGGCCAAAATCACGTTGCACAACATCCTCCATTTCTACAAGCGAAACATACTTGCCCGATTCGGAATACCGCGAGCACTCGTCACCGACAACGGGACACAGTTCACTGATCAGAATTTCCAAAACTTTGTCACCAGGCTCGGCACCAAGCATCATTTCACCTCGGTCAAACACCCTCAAACTAACGGGCAATCCGAGGCTACAAATAGAGTCATCCTGCGAGGACTCAAATGTAGGCTGGGCGAAGCTAAGAGGGGATGAGTGGAAGAGCTGCACAACGTCCTATGGGCTTATTGAACAACGCCTCATTCGATGACTGGTGAGACGCCATTCCGACTGACCTACAACATCGAGGTTGTCATCCCGGTAGAAATCATAGCGCCATCTAGGCGAACTAAAATACACCTCAACAAGGAGATGAACGACGAGGCCCTCAAAGATGAGCTCGACCTGGTCGAAGAAATTCGATCAAGAGCAGCTCTTTGCGAGGCCACGCTAAAACAGCAGGTAGCCCTACGCCATGACAACAAAGTCATAAAGCGCGAATTTCAGCCCGACAGCCTATTCTTGCAAAGAAACCATAAGGACTCCTGCGAAGGGAAGTTGGCTGCAAACTGGGAGGGGCCTTACAGCGTCCAAGGAGCTACGAGCACCAGAGCATATTACCTCGAGAAATTAAATGGAGAACCATTACCTCGACCCTGGAATGCTGCAAGCTAAAACAATATTATAGCTAAGTACCTCATCTGCTGAGGACTTTTGCTGTCGAATATTCCTCTTCATCCGATGAAGGGATAAGCTCGACCATGTAGGCACACCAAGTTATGGACGCGACCTTCAAACATTGACAAAAGGCAATATTTTGCTCACCTGGCGAGCAAACTCTAAGTCCGACAGAGACACCTCGATCGAGCTCTACTGTCGAAGTACCCAACCTGGAAGAACACCCAGCTCGCGATGGGTAGTTCACGCCACGAGCGTAGGATCCCAACCGCCACCATATGCTCGTTCCGTCGGTCCCTACTCCGACTCCTCGACACATGTCAACATGTGCGAAACAAGTATTAGGGTCGAGCACATATCTCCACGTGGTAAACACGAAATTCGTGATATTCATAACAACCACAACAATGGTCGAGCATATATTTCCACAGGATATACAAGTATTCATGAAATAACCAAGTCAATAACAATGACTAACAAAAATAACAATAAGCATCAAGTAAAGTAAAATAATTATCAAAGGAGACCACTTAGGTCAAAGATGTCTGAATATTACAAATATTATAAGCACGCGGGCCTAAATACAAATAAGAAAAAGAGAAGTGTCAATCGCTCCACTGAGTTCTAACTTCGACGTCAGGAGAGTCAGGAGGAGGAACCACCCGGCCATCAACAACCTGGGGTAGAGCCCTAGTACCTTCAGTGTTTAACCATGGGTTCAGCACGGACAACTGATTCATAGTAGATTCAAAGTCGTCGGACAAGGCGTTAATGCAGTCCAGCTCCAGGAGTAGAATCCGAGCAATAAAGTCGATACACGTGCGCAAATCGGCTACTCCCTCAGGTTCACCCTCCGCGGGCATCATAGCAGCCTTCTGATTTGCAACCTCCTTCGCCAGTCGCTGGTTATCACTCTCCAACCATTCCTTATTGAGATGGAGGCAGTATTTGTCCTCGATGGCTTTCTCAGCTCTCTCTTTCTCCCCTGCCAGCATGTCGGCCTGCTCGCGAAACATTTCCTCGCTTCGCTCAAGAGTAGTCTTCAGCTTACGGGTTTTTTCCACAAGAGTCGCCTTCTCCGACTCCAGTTTCTTGACCCAGTCGGAGGAGTCTGACCCTTCACCCGCCAGAACAACAGCCATCTCTGCCATCTTCTCCACCTCGACCATGCTGGCAGCAAGGTGTTTCCTTCGACCTTCCTTGTCGAGCCGTCTGATGATGTCGGACTCGTTGTCAAAAACGGTCAAGGGGAAACCCTCTAAGAAGTCTTTTTCCACAAAGCAGGGTGGTAGGCTAAAGGCTCGGGCACCCACCCCTCCGTTAGTGACATCAGCATGTCCACTTTCTAGACGACTCCGCTTCATGCTCAACAACTCGGCTTGGCGCTCGGCATCATGAGAACCCGAGGATCCACTAGATCCCTCCCTGGTCGGATCGTGGGCTGCACCCATGCATGTAGCTTGTTGTGGTTTCACCAATCTCTTGTTGCTCTTCTTTTCCTTGGTTAGCTTCAGCAATCTCTCGTGGCGCTCCGCCACGTGACCTGCAAAAACAAAGAAAACATACTCGAGTCAGCTTCATCGAAGAAACAAAACAAGGCATACAATATAGTAAAGCGGGCAAGAAAAACCTAAAAGATCCACGGCCTACTCGTATGCTTGACACTCGACGAGCGCCTTTGTATTGATCGGACGCACCTCGAACATCGGCTCTCCGTCTTCGTCCAGGATGTCATGCCCTTCCCGCGTGACCCATCTGGCGAGGAAGAAACCATCAACGAAAATATTGAGGACACCATATGCCTCTTCGTATTTGACACTCATACCACCGACATAAGTATGGTAATTCCCAGGACCGTGGTCGCAGTCTCCCGAATACCAGTGGGTGGGAAACTTTGAGATTCTCCCAATCTTAGGATTACCCTCGGCGTCCAGGCACGGCTCCCCATCCTCGTCCACAACGGTAGCCGGGTCGAACAGAGAATCCAAGGATGTTTGGGTAGATGGATGCAAGATATACCACTTGTCCTTAAAGTCCCAGACAGAATCCATATACATCCTAGACAACCTCTTCGACTGTGTAAGGGATACCCAACTATGTTTCCCTCCTTAAGACTGCCGTTGCAAGTGAAAAACCTTGAAGAACAGGGGAATGGTCGCCCCGATCCTTGGGAATCGACATGTAAGTTCGAATGCCAGGATAAAGGCGGCCGCGTTAGGATGAAGCTGGGAGGGTGCCAAGTTCAAATGACTGAACACCCCCATCTGGAAGTCGTTAAAAGGAAGCTGAAGCCCAAGGTATTTGAACACGACCTCATACATGGGGAAGGCGTCCTCGGTGTACTCCGAGCATATGCGTGCATCTGGCGTCGGTCTCAGGATTTTGAAGTTTCTCCGAAAGCCTTCCTGGCCAGCTCCGTCTCGACGACTGTGAAGGCTTGCCTTTGGCCTTAAATGTAGATCGATGCTATCCCTCAGGGCTCGGCACCGACCCAATCCAATTAAGGGTCATCGATTATGTCGACCAAATTAATGTTCTCCTCGACAGTGTTGGTCCCTTCAGTCTCCATATTCTCTAATGATTCGGGAGTATCGGCCATTTACCTACAAAGCAGAGGAAACCAGTGAATTCGATAGCAAATCCAAATCCCCCTTTCCGATGACGCAAATGAAAAGGTTAAGCAATTCCCAGACTAAGTCGATGGTCATCCGTGCAAAAGGGGAAATACGGGGACCTCAATCGACCCATGAAAATCATGCCAATCCTCTAGGATCACACGACGATCCTAACGATGAACGCCTATTTTTCATAAATATACCAGGCACGGGATGAATATTGCGAGCAGATTATGAATATCACGACCAAGTTCATAAATTTGTTAGCCAAACACATGGAGATCACGGGGAAGACTAACCTAAGTTCCATTGAAAGGATGAATATCACGGGCATAATCACAAATCATATGCCTAAATGTATGAGTTCCCTGGGCAGAGCCCCCCAGATACGAAATCCTACTACGCATAGTCAAAATCTATCAAATCCTACTACTAAACATCATCAAAATCTATCTACACACAAGATATAAAGAAAAGGGAAGACTTACTTGAAGAATAGATGAAGAATGACGGTGGAGTACGCGGCGGACTGTGCGGCGGATTCAAGGATTTTGGAAAATGGCACAGTGTTGACAGCGGAGAAAGTGGAGAGTGCAAAAATAAGTAAATTATGAGACCTGGAGCCCTATTTATAGAGCTGACGTGGAATGTGAAACATCGTGTCGGGCAACTCACAAGACGCCTTTCTCCTCAACACCTATATGTATAGGTAATGATGGCTGTTGTACCCCAAAATTTGCCCTCTCATTTTTCTCAGGTTTACTCCCCATCCAATCCCAAGCTTTAGATTACAAATTTTTCATGAAGATCACTCCCAAGGGGAAAACAGTCATCTGCGCTGAAAGGCCAAACCTTGACCTCTTGAGTAAAATCAAATCCAAAAAAAAATCTTATTTAAGCAAAACATGTTTGAAACGGGAAGTGTATTCCAGCTAAGATTCAAAAACCAAATTTCTAAGTACTTGAGATTTTCTAAGTATTTAAGAAAAATGGCACTTCAGAACTTCTGAACCAACCTCCAGGCAGAAACGGTCAGAAGTTGCAAACTTGGCTCAGCACATAATATTCAGTCAGAATGTGGCTCTTCAACAGCTACACCAACTCAGTTAGAGGTTGTAAACGTGGCAAAACATGGCCCTTTCAGCATTTACGCAAGTTCAGCCAGAGTTTGCTAGAGGAATGCAAAGAAAGCAAAGAAGCATGGGGGCCCCTTTAGAACCTACTGGAATCAGAAGTTGAAGAGGTCAGAAGAATGGGTTTTACACTGAAACAAAATCTCTAAGTCAAGAGTTTCCAGAAGCAGATCAAAAGAACGTGCTGGAAAGTCTGGAGAACCCTCAGAATTTGCTGAGGCAGCAGGAGGCCAAGATCAGAACTTGGTTTGCATTGTTTTTGGTGAAGCAGAACTGTTGATTCAGATATAGGTAATGATGCAAAATCCCCTATTACAAGATTTCTGATTTTGACAAATCTTATCACCATTTAATGCTCATTAATGCTCACAACCACTTTTGAGCATTCATCCAATGGGTCTCTCCACGTGTGGCATAGTAACACCCTCGTGCAGGTTTAGGCATGGATCTATACGCCACTTTTCATCTATAGGTGTCACTTTTCCTTAATCCTCACTTACTGTTCCAGCCTAGGCTGAAAAGCTGCCCATTATCACAACTTTCCATAAACTTTCTTCAAGAACAAGTTAGCACCTACTGCATGGTATTGGTGCCTTTTAACGTTTAAAAATCCACAAAGCTTTGCCTATAAATAGAACACCATTGACCACTGAAAAGACCCCGGTCCAAAACCCAGAAAAAAATTGCTAGAAGAGAAACAAAAAATTCTAGCAAGAAAACATTGTGAAACTCTGCCAAAATTCCTAGTGTTTCATAACTTTGAACCTCCTGCCTCCAAACTTCATTTGTACCCAATTTGCTTCTTGATTATAAAACGTCCACAGTTCCTAACCATATATATATATATATATATATATATATATATATATATATATATATATATATATATATATATATATATATATATATATATATATATATATATATATATATATATATATATATATATATATATATATATATATATATATATATATATATATATATATATATATATATATATATATATATATATATATATATATACTCTCCATCCACCCATTCAAAAAAGAACTTGTCCATAACACCATCAGAACTAAAGCTAGCTCCAATTCACATATTTTCTTCCAACAGCAAGGTAAGCACCTGCTGACGCTTGCCACGCTGCTAAGCATCATCAGATTTGCATGCTCAATAAACACAATGTAGATATCATGCTGTTGTTGTACATGTTTTAAGATTTTTTACGCCTCTGTATGCTTAAGTATGAGGTAAATTAGTGTAGAACTTACATGTGACCTTTTTTGGTTCTGTCTTCTGAAACGCTATGACACTTGCTGAGACTGTCCTAGGCATGCCTTATGTTTTGTGGAAAAATAATCAAACTGCAGATGTTATGACTAGCACAGGGGGAAACCAAGCTCTGACTTTGACGCCAGCATTTCTGAGGCCTGTTTTGCTATCAATAATATCGGAACTTCTTAAAATTATTGTGCTTCCAGCAGGGTCAGAACTTCTGACTTCCCCACTAACATATTTTTGTTTTGCAGCGCATGGGAGTCAGAAGTTCTGACCTCCCCACTAACAGGTTTCTGTTTTGCAGCGCACCAGAGTCAGAAGTTCTGACTCACACAGTTTCACTAACAGGTTGATATCCTGCAGCAGGCCTGGGTCAGAACTTCCGACTTCCTCTCAGCAGCGTGCTATCCCCCTCTCTCTTTCTCTTTTTCTTCCCCTTGTTATTTTTTTTAATTTATTTTTCTCGTTAAACCATCCCCATGTATAAGTGTGTATCCCCCACTCCCCTAATTATTCTAATAGCGTAGGATTTTACATTTCCGCATTTTTATTGCTTTTAAAATGTAAATGCTAGTAATTAGCATATGTATGGCAAGATAAAATCAATGAAATAGTCCACCCTAATCAAAGACTTAATGCATGCAAATCAAACACATTATTCACACATGCACCTCTAGGATAATCTCACTTGTTGTCTATCGGAAAATAGTCATGTCCCTCGAGCATGAGCATTTTAGCAAAGACCCTCGATAAAAAGATCGTAGTCCCTCGATGATCCTCGATGTTGCCTTCGGTAAACGATCTAGTCCCTAAAACGATATTGCTAAAACGTCCCATATGTTGCCTTCTATGACTATACAAACGTCCCAACGCTCGTCCCTTCACATCCAACGATGGGGCTTCTTACCAAATCAATGGTAAGATAGCCACATCTAAAGGAGGAGGAAAATCACGTTTAAAACCTTTCGAGTAGATAGATTCGCTCTTAGTTACTCGCTTGCTCACAACAAAAAATATTTTTACCCACGCTCTCATCTTTTGAACTATTTTCAAAACAAACACTTTGTAGGCGTTCTAATAGAAACGAGAACCATTACGAAGTTCCATTTTCAAAATACTTTCAAAAACACATCTCGCAAACACACTTTTGAACTATTTTCGAAACAAACACTTTGTAGGCGTTCTTATAGAAACGAGAACCATTACGAAGTTCCATTTTAAAAATACTTTCAAAAATCACCACCATTTCAAACAATTTCAAAAGCAAAGCAAGTGATCTAAACAAGTAACTAAGAGCCCATGGATAACCATGGATGACCATGGATGAAAAGGGTGTTAATACCTTCCCTTTTCATAATCTACCTCCCGAACTCAAGAAAACATCTCAAAGGTCTTTCCTGTGCTTTTTTACCTTTCCTTTTGGATAAAAGAAAAGTCGGTGGTGACTCTTGCTAAACCGCGACATTTGCAAACACAAACGCAAAACCTCAAGTCAGATCTCCCACCGCATTACAGAACTGGAGACTCTGCTGGGGAATCATATAAAAGTGGGGTTACCTTAGGGTTTTAGATCACCTTTACATGCTTATCTTGCTTGACGTGATTGCTTTACACTTTGGTCCTATTGTTTGGGTTTGAATCCTCTACCCGGATTTGGAAAACATTCATAGGTAAATAACAATACATTGTGGAAACTGTGCGGGGTATATCGACATGGTCTAAACAATAGCTATGTTAGTGCGACATATTTGTGGGTACCGGTAGCCTTTGAGTCAATCAAAGAGAATACGGGGCCGCTGAGTGATGTCATGAAGCACTAATGGACTTTTAGAACCTTTACTTGACCAACTTGGCCTTTTAGGATGTAGTGAGATGACCGACTTTGGTGCAGTCCGAAGTTGGTAGATACTCGATACTACACTCATTGAGGGTTGGTTCCTTGGAATATTTCGGTCGCCAGTAAAGAGGCTGAATTGAAACAATGAACAAGGAAACAATCCAGTGATATTAAGCTCCTTAGAACCTGGTTACTATTTCTAGGACAGGTTGAGCCAACTAAACTTCAAGAGGGTACTTACCTATGAAACCCCATGCAAGCCTAAACTAGGAACTTGTGTGGTTTGCTTGTATATATATACTTGTGCATAACATCATGGACATCATGAAGCATCATTTGCATCCACTAACCATTTCAAGAATTTTGGAGATTCGTCTTTGTTTTTGTTTTGTAGGTTATGGATTCACTTCGCAGGAAAACTATCCAAGTCAACCTTGTAAGGATTCCTCCACAACTCAAGGAGCTAGCTTCAAGGATTCCTGAGAACTCTCCGTTCACCGAGAGACATGTTCGTCTACTCAACCTAGTCACTTCCAACACAAAGGAAGACATGATGAAATTTCTTTTCCAGTTCTTTGACCCTTTGCATCACTGCTTCATATTTCCTGACTACCAGCTTATGCCCCCTTTGGAGGAATTTTATCAACTCTTGAGGATTCTTATTCTCAATTAACTACCCTTCAGCGGTACGTAAATAGAATCAAATCCAAAAGAGATTGCTCAAGCCCTGCACTTGCACTCATCTGATGTCACAACCCATTGGGAAACTAGAAGTGGTGTCAAAGGTTTCTTGGCAAAGTTCTTGTTTGAGAAGGCCCAAAGCTGCTGGAATTCCTTGAACTTACAAGCTTTTGGGGAGATTGTAGCTCTTCTCATCTATGGGATGGTCTTGTTCCCTAATCCTGATCAACTCATAGATGTGAGTGCTGTCAAAATCTTCATGTCTCGCAATCTGGTGCCTAAATTGCTTGGGGATATCTTACACTCTTTTCACAACTCGTACAACGAGGAAAAGAGGTGTTCTCATGTGTTTCACTCCTCTACTGGCAAGGTGGTTTATTTCTCACCTTCCCAAATTAGTTTTAAAGAATGAGCAAGGTTTGAGGTGGTCACAACGATTGATGACTCTTACACATTCAGACATTCATTGGTGTTCTCGATCCAAAGAGAATGTTATCATCGTCGACCATTGTGTGGAATTCCCTAATGTCCCTCTACTTAGCATTAGGGGAGGCATCACCTACAACCCTTGCTTGGCTCTAAGGCAGTTTGGGTATGCCCGAAGGGATGTCCCACATGATATGCTGATTCAAGGCTTGGTTTTCGACTTCGACAACAACAATCAAGGACTTCGTCAAAGATTCATCTGATCTTGGAGGATGCCAAACAAGGTAGACCGTAAGACCTTGGGACACAAGAATTCCATCCCCCTTGAGCCTTACCTCAAGTGGGTATGAACCCGCGCCCAAAGTATTATGATGCCTTACCCATCTTTTCTCCCAGTGATTATAGATCCTGTTAAGGAAGGAGAGGTTCCATACACCCTCCTACATCCTGACATGCCAACATCACTAGAAGATCTACAAAGGAGTTGGATACAGTTCAAGGGAGAACGTGATACTTTTGAAGCCCAATTCTACGCAAACGAGAAGAAGGTTTTGGAACTCACTCGGTTACTTCACGAAGAGTAGACTCTCAACACCCACATTGCACCAAAGAGGATGCGCAACGTCTTTTTATCTTAGAATTTTGTACTATTTTGTCCAAGGGGCATTGATGTACTCAAATTCTCTTTTTTTAATATAACATGTGTTTATTTTTTAAATAAACTTGAATTTTCAAATCCTTGAAAACATTGCATGAATACATATCATTCATCATAAGCATAAACAGGTCTTTGCTACAAGTCTCCTTATCTCCCTACTGTTTATTTCAGTAGAGATGGCTCTAGAACAAACTATCAAGGACATCCAGGTTCAAAACGCTCAACTTCGAGAGATGTTATTGAACCTATCCAAGGGGCAAGAAGAGGTGAAGGTTCTCCTCACAAGGGGCACGGTCATGGGGAATCCGGAGGGCATCAGGAATGATCAGTTGGAAAGGCTACAAATTGAAATGGCAACAATGAAAGTCCAGATGATGGGACAGCTGGTGGGCCAGATGGCTCTTATTCAAAACCTGGCACAAGGACAAGAAGAGCTAAGGGTCCTCATCAACAAGCTTCATCGGGATGGATGTAACCAAATGGGGAAAACATCTAGGATTTGGGATCAAGTCATCATTCAGCCTCCCTTGAGACAAGAAGTCGAAAGAAGACCTCCCCAATTTGCTTCCACGTCACAAATCCAACAACCACCTCATCAACAAGGACCGAGTAACCGAAGTAAACAGGTCCCAGCCATTAGGCAGTTCACTAAACTCGACGTGCCTATTTCACAGGTCTTATAACACCTGCTGGACTTGAATTTGGTCACATTAAGGGATCCTCCTCGGAATCCTAATATCGCTGCTTCTAGCTATCATCCCAATGCATTATGTGCATACCACTCCAATAATCCTGGGCATGATACGAATAATTATTGGGCTTTGAAAATAAGATCCAAGACTTGATTGACAGAGGATTGCCGGAGTTCACATAAGGTGGCCAGAATGAGTTCTTCTTTCGTCCCTCAAAACCTCTCCACCTAAAGTGACAAGTTCAAACAAAGAGGTTTCTTTTCATTTGAATTTTCAAGTTGTAATTTCTCTTTTGTTATTCAAACAATCACTATTAATGTCAAACTTTGTTTCATTAATGCATTGCATATGTTTGTCTTGATTTGATCCACTCATTTTCATTACATTTAAATTATGCTTTTTACTCACTTTATGACATTCAACTCTTGCTAAAAGTTACAAGCCTTTAGAGGGAGGATAACGAAAATAATGCCATAATCTCATACAGTATGCTTTTGGACAGACCTTGCTGACGATGTACAAGCGTTTCTTTCAAATCCTAAACACTGGAGTTATAAGGAAGATAATCCCTATTCAACCCCTTCGAGCCAAAGAAGTAGAAGTTTTCTGTTATAACACAAATTGAAACCTTTAATCAAAACTTGGGGCAGGGTAGTCTCTCAGTTAATTCAAACGCGCATTAAGCCGCAAACTCTCATTTCGTAATACAACGAATGGCATCAAAAACATTCCTCCGGAATCGAAAGATGGTGATGGTTCCCTATCACATAGGAAGTCATTATCTCGCAAAAAACAAAAGCCCACTAAGTCAAAACCTACAAAGGAGAATTAAAGAAAACTGGGGCATCCCGCTGACTGTAATCTCAAAACAAGAACAGTCAGGCAAAAAATTAGGGATAACAAATTAAAAAAAAAGGGAGGTCATTACAAATCCTCAACAACAAAGAAAAATGTTGCAGAAATGACTGCCTTCTGTTGTACCCCAAAATTTTCCCTCCCATATTCTTCAAAGTTTTGACAAGCATCATCTCAATTTGCTCAAGTCTACTCAAGGGTTGCACAGTTCAAACACCCTCCTAAGCCAGTCAAATTAGGGTTTTGGTTCTTGCAAGGAAGTTGAGGTTTTCAAGGGCTCAATCAAGTCACATATTCCTATACACATTGTCAAGCATCTACATGCCAAGTTTCAAGACTCACAAGGTCAAGTTGCACAGTCAAAAACCCTAATTGCTTCACAATCAACTGTAGGGGTAAAATGGTCATTTGGCAGTCAAAAGTCAAAAATTTTGGTCAACATCTTATTTTGAAGCCACAATCATCATTTGATCAAGTCTTGATCATGATTCTACAAGAATGGCTCAAAAATCATCAAGGTGCAAAAGTTTCCATTTTTGGACAGTTGAAAAGTCAACTGTAACTTGACCAAGGCATAACTTTTTCATGGTTCATCAGAAAAATCCCATCCAATGCTCATTTTGAAGGGGATGACATTTCCTACAACTCATATTCACATTCCAAGTCCAAGAAATGCTCTCACAAAAAGTTATCAATTTCAACATTATAGATCATTTCCAAAAGTCAACAAAAAGGCACTTTAAGTCAAAGACCATAACTTGAGATTGGTATATTCAAATGACATGGGACCAAAGGCATTGGTTAGAGGACTTCAAGACCTTTCCAAAATGTCCAAGAACATGTTCATATGATCAAAATTGAGCAAGATATGCGTGGGAGAAGTTGGAAAATTTTTGTGAAATGGCCAAAGTCAACTATCCTTGAAACTTCAATTTTTGACAAAAGGGCCCACTTTTTTCCACTTGGTTCAGCCTTGTAATGCCACCCACGTGTCCCATGATTAATTTCAAGATTAAACATTAATTTTTCTATTTTTTATTTAATTTTATTGATTTAATTCATTTTAAATCCATAAAATTCAAATAAAAATCAAAAAAATTAATTCAATGATATCTTGTGGTTTGAATGACCTTGATGAAGCATAATGCACCTACCAAATTCGTGTAAGGTCCATTTTAAGCATAAAATTCAAATTTGAACAAAATTGGCAAATTGCTTTAATGGTGGTTATGGAGAAATCCAAACTTTAATTGCAATGGTTAAGAGCTCATAATAGTGACTGATTCTCACTCATTACTATATATACAAGCCTTGCAAGCCTCATTCAAAAACGAAAAAGTGCACAAACGGCCAGAGCAAAGTTCAAAATTTGTCAAAAAAAGTGTGAGATCAAAAGGAGTTTTGCAAGTATTTTCAGGCCAAAAGAAGAACGTGACTCTCTTCTTTGCCGTACCCTGAAGCTAAAGCAACCCTTGCCACGTCCTAAGGTCCATTATCAAGCACTGTAAGTATTCCCAGGTCCCCCCAAAATTCAATATTGTTTTTCCTAATGCGTTCCCATGTAGCATTTGTCCAGAAGTTCACCATATGACCTCATAAATCCACATGCCATGTGGCCTCAAAGATCAATCCAAAGGCCAGAAAATGATGAGCACCATGCTCATGAGTCAACACGTCTCCAGGAAATTTCAAAAGTCAATACAGGCCTGAGCTTAGTGGGCCAAAAAACTGCAATTCACACCTCCTTTGGGCCATCAACACCCCCTTGGTTTTGTTATTTCTTTTATTTTTCTTTTCTCTTATATTCCTTTTTTTAATTATTAGTTTTATTATTATTTAATTAACATAATTAATATTTTTCATAAAAAATAAAAATAAAACATTTTATCATTTATTAACTTGTCTTGTAAATAAATTATAATTAATGAATTAGTTTAAAATAGGCAACTTGAATCTTTTTTTTAAACAACTAAAATAAATTTAGAACTAGGTTTTTTTTCTTCTTTTAATTTTAATTCCTTTTGTTTTATTTTCATTAAAAACATAAAAATACAAAAATATTTTTCTTTTAATTAAATTAATTAATTAGTTATTAATTTTAATTTCATTAATTACAAAAAAAGGAGACAAAATTCAATTCTTATTCAAAAAGGGTCAAAACCCTTAGGACGTTCCCAATTTAATTCTCGCGCGCATTTATTTGTTTTGTTTGTTTATGTAGCTGTCTCCAGATATGTAATAGTTAAATAGGAATTTTACCGCTTTATTTACTATTTCTCGCACTTTATTTCCAAACGGGTTTTGTTTTTTGGCGATGTATAGACTCGCGCCTTGTAATAGTTAGATTTACATTTCCGCAATTTACTTTCCGCACTCCTAACTGTTAAAAAATGCATGAAAGAATGTATGAATAATAAAATCAATCCGTAGCTCACAAATAACATGTACAAAACATTAACTGAAAAACAACACACAAAGCACATGCCACTCCTAGGGTACGCCTCACTGGTTTCCTCGAACGTGGTCATCAAGTATAGGGCGTCTTAGAGGTCGCCCTTTTTGTATAAAGATCCAGTTGCCTCGAAACGGTTGCCTCGGATACAAAGGATCTAGGACATTAGGGTTACTTCTAAGGCGTCCTACCATTGCTTCGGTGACCACACTGTCCCGATAATCGAATTGACTCGAACACCTCCAACGATGGTGCTACCTACCTCTCAATGGTGGGATAGCACTATCTAAAGGAATCTTACACAGCTTAATTCCTTAGAGTAGGTAGATTCTCTTAAGTACTTGCTCTTTTCAAAACAAACAAAAACAACTTTTCGCACCCACACTTTCAAAAGTTTTCAAACAAAATTTTCACACCCTCTTGAGGACAGATACAAGAGTTACTTAGAAATTTTTCAAACGAAACTTTTTTCAAAACCCACTCACATTTGAAAAGAAAACAATTTTGAAAACATAAGAGCAAGTACCTAAGAGCCCGTGGATAACCACGGATAGAAAGGGTGCTAACACCTTCCTTTTCTATAAATCTACCTCCCGAACCGAGAAACATTCTCGAATAAGGAATTTTGTTGTGCTTTTGTCCTTTCCATGTTGGAGAACATAAAAGACGGTGGCGACTCTTGCTTACCGCGACATTTCGCGAAACCAGCTTAAAAACAGTCAGTTCTATTTCCACCGATCACAGAACTGGCGACTCTGCTGGGGAAACTTAATAAGTGGGGTGTACCTTAGGAATAGTTCATCATCATGTTTTCAATTGTCTGCTTTGCTTGCTTTAAAATTGTGGGCCTATTTTGGGAGTTTCATAGATCCTAACCCAGATCTAGGGGATACCTTTTAGAAAGTAGCAACAAACTGTGAGGGAACTGTGCGGGGTATACCGACACGGTTGAAGCAGTTTGCTACGTTGATGTGGCACTTTGGTGAGTACCGGTAATCCTTGAGTCAAGTCAAGGAGAGTACGGGGCCGCCGCATGGTGCCGTGAAGCATCAACTGACCTTAGGAACCTTACTTGACCATCCTGGCCTCTCTAGGGGTAGTGAGATGACCGACTTTGGTGCAGTCTGAAGTTGGTAGATACTCGATACTACACTCATTGAGGGTTATTTTCTTGGAATATTTTGATCGCCAGTCCAGTGGCTAAATCAAAACAATGAACATAGAAAACAACCCAATGATATTGAGCTCCTTAGAACCCGGTTACTTTTGATAGGACGGGTTTTTGAGCCCACCAACTCCAAGAGGGTAGTACCCAAACTTCATGCTGGCCTGAAATCTAAGGGCTCTTTTGTGTGACTTGTGTGCCTTCAAACTTGAAATACTTGCCCATACTTGTTATCTGACAACATTGAGCTACTTGCAGGTTTTGTTTATGGTCCTTAAACTGGACTTATTACAGGGCTAACTTACACCTCACACCTTTGCATCCACGTAGCATAACGTCGTGCCATCATACCATTGCATACATCCTGCATGAGGACTAATCCATTTCAAGGATCTCAAGGGTCTGTGATGCAGGTCATGATGAATCAGATGTCTAGCAATGGGCTAAGGGGATTTATTTTCCTCTAGCCAAGGTCGATAACTTGAGTCAGGGGCTATGACCCACTCGATATGGTGAGCCTTGACTCTTGAAGAAGGACTCTCAACAACATGAAGTTCCTTCAATCAAGCTACCCAAATTTAAATTCTAACAAGTTTCTCTGTTTACCCCGCCAGATCCTTGAAAACATCGCATGCATACATACATATCATTGCATTACAGGTACTCTGTTCTACAGATTGCTTAATCTTCTTCGTTGTTTATTTCAGCCATCATCATGAATCCTGAATCATCCAATGAACAAGCTATCAAGGCCCTCCAGGCCCAGAACGCCCAGTTCCAGGAGCTGGTCATGAGCTTAGCCCAGGGACAACAGGAATTGAAGACTTTGCTTTTGAAGAAGAAGAAGAAAAGGACTGTTTTGTTCAACCCTAGACGCAGATCTGGGAATGGATCACAAAATGAGGCTGAGCTGACCACCCCATCTGCTGAGAAAGACAACCCACAAGTGAGAGAGGTTCCTAGTCCCGTGGTCTCCGACAGCGAGACAGATTTCAATGATGAGCAGTACCCTCCTGCTAAGGACAGGTACAAACAGCTGGAGGACCGGTTAAATGCTATGGAGATTCAACGCGTGCCTGGGTTGGATTTTGGAGATCTAGGTTTATCTTCTGGGGTGGTGATCCCTCACAAATTCAAGGCGCCTGCCTTTGTGAAGTACGACGGGGCTTCCTGTCCTAAGCTGCACCTCCGTTCATACGCAAGGAAGATCCAGCCCTACACGGCAGACAAGAATCTATGGATCCATTTCTTCCAGGAAAGTCTTTCAGGGACTCAGCTCGAATGGTTCTATCAACTGGATGGAACCAGTATTCGTAACTGGGAGGACTTGGCAACTGCTTTTTATAAGCAGTATCAATATAATGCCGACCTCGCTCCTACGCGTACCCAACTCCAGGGTATGTCATTGGGGACGAGTGAAGGTTTTAAGGAGTACGCGCAAAAGTGGAGAGACCTGGCTGGCAGGGTGCAGCCACCGTTGACTGACCGTGAGCTCGTTGACATGTTCTTGGGGACCCTGTCTGGTCCTTTCTTCAATCATTTGATTGGTAATTCCTCTGCTGGGTTTACAGACCTCATCCTGACTGGTGAGAGGATCGAAGCTGGTATCAAATCGGGGAAGATATAGAAGGGTGACTCCTCGAACGCTGAGAAGAAACCATTCAAGAAAGAGTCCAATGCTGCGTACAGTCAGAAGGATCGTCATGACCAACACGTAGGGGCAGTCATGATCTTAGGTTCTGCGTCACGTCGACAACCGCCAAAGGGAAATCAGCAAAGGCCAGACGAGCCTAAAAGACAATTCACCAACATCAACATGCCGTTGTCACAAGCATTGCAGCACATGTTGAAAATGAATCTGATTGCGGTGATCAACCCTCCTGCAAATCCCAAGACTTCTTCTCCAAGCTACAACCCAGATGCGAGGTGTGATTATCATTTCGGTAGCCCGGGGCACGATACTGAGGATTGTTGGGCGCTGAAATACAAGATCCAGAATATGATTGACGCCAAAGAGATCGAATTCGAGCCTGCCGAGACTCCCAACGTGATCACTGCTCCCTTGCCAAAACATGGATAGGATTGAGAGACTCTTGTTCATTTAAATTATGATATTGTATTTTTCTATGCTTATTCAAACAATTATCATGTCAAACTCTATTATTTCATTAATACATTACACGTGTCTGTTTTGAAGTAATTGTGTTCTCTATATTCAAAATTTCTTTTATTTTTTCTTGATGTTCAACTCTCGATTGAAAATTCTAAGCCTCTTGAGGGAGGATGACGAAAACGATACCACGACATTTACAATATGCTTTTGAACGAACCCCGCTGATGAGGTACATGCATTGTTTCAATTCCTAAACACTGGAGTTATAAGGAAGATAATCCCTCGTCAACCCCTCTGAGCCAAAGAAGTAGGAGTTTTTCTTTTCGAAAATTAAAACCCTTAATCATAACCTGGGGCAGGGTAGTTCTCTCAGTTGATCCGAGTGCACAACGAATGGCACCAAAAAGTCCTTACAAAACAAAAGATAGTGATGGTTCCGAATAATCATAAAGATAGGCAGTCATCATTTCTCAAAATAAACGCCCATTAAGTCAAAACCTATGAAGGAGACTTACAAAACTGGGGCATCCCGCTGACTGTAATCACAAAAGAAACAGTTCAGGCAAAAACAGGGATAACGAAATCAAAAAGAAAGAGATCCTACAAACCCTCAACCAAAAAAAGGAATGACTGCCTATTCAAAATAAACCGTCAATATCCGAACCATCACTAATATATCAAAGCAAAAATTCAACAAGGTCTAACGCACGATTAGCTGAGTTTAGGATTGAAGAACATCACGAAGAGCGGGTGGGTACAGATACTTTGAGCCTTTATCTTTTGTTTCTTAAGCCGTGAACCAAGCCACGCTACAACCCTCAAAAGTCCTAGCTGAAGCATGGGTTAGTTCGAAAGCATACTGTTACGAAAGGTATCCTGACTCCTTAAGGCTTGCGGTAAAATAATGAGTTGACATCGCATTTTACAAAATTCACTGGTTTTACTGAAAAAATGCATTTTTAAAAACTTCAAGATAGACATAAGCTTTGCATTTTTAATATAACATTGCCTGCATATGACTATTTGTTTGAACAGCATAGAAGTTCCCACGACGAATGTTTAATGAACAAAAGCACCTCCAAGCAAGGGGCATGGCATGGTCATTGTCCAACATCTGGGGTAGTTAGGTCAAGATTCGGAGAATCTCTCAAAAGGCCAACCAGCTTGGGGCAAATCTCCATCTGGATCACTTGGGGAATTGGACGATCAAACGAGGACCTTCTGGTGGTATGACAACACTTATGACAGGGGCAACTCCCTACATTCTGAGAGCATGGACATAGTCGAAAAAATACTACGCATAATCAAAGACCCGCTAGGTTGACACACCTAGGCAAAAATAAGGGCTTCCCGGCGAACCAAAAGGGTTCGGGCAAAAATAAGGGATGAAAATAAAAAAATCTGTACACCCGACAAGTTGAAAACCTGAAAAGGCGGCTTGGGCAAAAATGGGTATCCCGGTGGACTGAAAACCCGAAAGGGCGGTCCAGGCAAAAATTAGGGATCACAGCGTACGACTATGTCCCATCATCTCGTCACTCACCTACCAGAAGAAGAGTTATCAACCGGCAGTTAACAAGGCCTCCACAGATACCTTCTCCATCAGAAACAGGGGCAATAATGAGTTGTCCAAGCGATCTAGTTGCTCTGTCAACCAAGGTACCAAGGCAAGTTCAGCTGAAGAACATGACCAAGTTACCTCCACTCCCCGCAGAGTAAGACATGAGTCAGCAATACTCTTCCCCGAACAGAGTTTGGTCTCCCAATCAGCCTGAAAAAGCACAACATTCTCCAGCAAGTCAGCAACACTCTCCCCAAGCAGAGTTAGTTTACTGTTAGCCTTAAGGAAGTTGGGTATCCCCAGAAGATCTCAACATTCCCCAGCGGAGTATACAGATGTTCCTAAGCAAGCATCCCCGGCAGTCTTGATCTAAGATTGTTCCCCGGCGGAATACAGACACCCCAGTGGAGCCACTTCCCTAGTACAGTCCAAAGTTTCCCCAGGAGAGTTGTATCAATCTCCCCAGTAGATTCTGGAAGCTTATCCCCAGTAGATTCTGGAAGCTTATCACCTGCAGAGCACGAACGCGTCTCCCCGGCTTTATTCAAAGGTTATTCCCCACCAGAGCTTATAACTGGGTTATCCTCAGCTAATTAGCACGGAAAGATCTTCCTCGGCGAAGTTCTCCCTATCCCCCAACAGAGTTCATCAAATCTCCCAATATAACTCATCAATGGCATCCCCAGTGGAGTTATCATCAAACCTCAGCGAAGTATCTCTTCCCACAGAGTAATTCCACGCAGAGTAACCTCTCCAACAAGTTTATTCCCCAACGGAGTCATCTTCTCCTACCGGTTTATTCTTGTAACCATCATCCCCAGCGGAAACGAAGAACTCTACTCTTCAAACATAAAGCCCAGGATTCAATAAGCTCCCGACATCCGTCAAGGATTTATTTTCCTAGACGAGAATACATTCATAAACATCGCATCATCATGATACATGCATATACACATCATACAATCTCATTTTTATGTTGAGAACATCATCGCTTGATCCATGTCATGCATTGCATGTGACTGACCTTACCTTTCAGGAAGGATACAGTTAAATGATCAGCTATGTCAAAGAAGACATATATAGTCGAAAGAGACCAATCCAGTCAAAGAAGACAGATTCAGTCAAAAAAGACAAGTCCAGTTAAATCCCAAAGGTTTTTCTGGTGCTCATCCAGTCAAAGAAGACAAGTCCAGTTAAAATTAATTCCTAAAGTCATTGAAGACACCCGTCGTCATAGACACCCGTCGTCATAGACACCCGTCGTCATAGACACCCGTCGTTATAGACACCCGTCGTCATAGACACCCGTCGTCATAGACACCCGTCGTTATAGACACCCGTCGTTATAGACACCCATCGTCATAGACACCCGTCATTATAGACACCCATCGTTATAGACACCCGTCGTCATAGACACCCGTCGTCATAGACACCCGTCGTCATAGACACCCGTCGTCATAGACACCCGTCGTCATAGACACCCGTCGTCATAGACACCCGTTGTTGTACCCCAAAATTTTCCCTCCCATATTCTTCAAGAATTGCAAAGTCAAGCTTCAAAATCTCCCCAAAGGTTGCACAGTTCAAGGGCCTCCTAAGCAGTCAAAATTAGGGTTTTGGTTCTGATCAAGAAAATGAAGTTTCCAAGGGTCCAATCAAGTCCCACATGCCTATAAATATGGTCAAGCATCCTCATACAAAGTTTCAAGACTTTCAGCACAAAATTGCACAGTCAGAAACCCTAATTGCCCTACAGTCAACTGCAGGGGCAAAATGGTCATTTGACAGTCAAAAGTCCAAATTTTTGGTCAACATCTAATTTTGAAGCCACAAACATCATTTGATCAATGCTTGATCATGATTCTCAAAGCTTGGCTCAAAAATCATCAAGATGCAAAAGTTTCCTTATTTGGACAGCTGAAAAAGTCAACTGTAAATTGACCAAGGCATAACTTTCACATGGATTATCAGAAAAATTCCATCCAAATCTCATTTTGAAGAGAAAGACATTTCCTACAACTCATATTCATACTTCAAGTCCAAGAAATGCTCTCACAAAAAGTTATCAATTTCAACATTATAGGTCATTTTCAAAAGTCAACAAAAAGGGACTTTAAGTCAAAGACCATAACTTGAGATTGGTAAATCAAAATGACATGGGACCAAAGGCATTGGTTAGAGGACTCAAAGACCTTTCCAAAATGTCCAAGAACATGAGCAAAGCTTAAAAATTGAGCAAGTTATGCCTTGTGGAAATTGGGAAACTTTTGGATATTTTGAAAAGTCAACATTGCTTCAAATGACCTAAAATTGCTAATGGGCTTCTTTTTCTTCCACAATTCATTATCCAAGGCATGTGCACGACCATTTGGCCCAAAGGGAAGTTTTTTATTATTTTTATTTATTTATTTTAATTTTTTATTACAATTAATTCATTTAAACTAAATAAAATATGAAAAAAATGCTAAACTAATGAAATAAAATCTTTTTGTGCAGAAAATACTCTCATTGGACACTCAAAATTCGTGCATGATCAATTAGGGAAGGATTGGATATGATTGAGAGTAAATGTGCATGAAAAGATTTAAAAATATTTTGCCATAAAAATCAAATATCCATACATCAATTCTTTGATTCCTTGGACAAGAAACTTAACCTAAATCATTCATACATATACAAACAAGCAAGACCTAATGCAAAAAACCAAAAAAAGCTGCGCAAGAACCTGAAGAAAAAAACTTGACTTTTGGCCTAAAAATTTCAAAACTGAAAACAAGGTTAGAGATCAATTCAGAGCAAGAGACCAATTGCAAAAGCTTCCTCGTGTCTCACTGAAGCGAACTGGATAATTTTCCAACCCTTACACGCCCAGAATTGGTACAAGGGGTTCAAACTGTTTCAAATTATATGCATAATCGTGTTTCCATATTTAGACATTTTCATCGCATATTTTTAATGGATTCATGTTAATTGATGTGTTCTGAAGCTAACCATCTACTTTAATTGTGTTTTCGTGTACTATATGCAATTCTACCATGGATGCAGATTAGGGTTCTTGGAGGTCCAAATTGGGCGTTTCTTAATATGGTAAAATTAGACCACCATAGTACCATGAATGGATTCAACACGATTGGACGATCAATAAGCAACCCTCGCGCTCAATTTTTGAGCCTTCCTGGGCTATTCGCTATTTTCTCTAATGATGCCTTTTAGAACGATTCAAAATCGTTGCTGATTGTATTTTGTTTCAGGAAAAAAACAAGGCCATGAGGAAGATGACTAGGTGGCAAGGAACGATTGGAGCGTTTAAAATTTCACGCGCAGAAAGCACTAACGCATTATCTTATATTATAATATTTGTTTGTTGTTTGATATACAGAAAGCGCGTTTGGTCCGTTTGGCAAGGCATAACATTGGTATTCATCAAGACCTGGGTTCGAGCCCCAGGTCCTCCTACCTTTCATATTATTTTTCCTCTAATCATTATCCCATGCAGATTCAGCACAAGGCGCCTACCATACACGCTTCCATCTAACGCGCCACTTGGCCAACAATGCCAATCCAAGGGACCAGACCTGATGGACACCATAGGCATTAGTCAAAGGAGCTACAGGCTAGCCACGAAAGTCAATCAGGCCATGAATTTAAATGGGCCAAATTGCTAAAGAAAACCTCCCAATTTAGGGGTAGACCCCCTTAGGTTTGCAAATGTTTTTTTTACATTCTTTATTTTTCATTATTTTTACTTTCTTTTAAATTATTGTTTTTTTTAATTAATTCAATTATTTTCATAATATATAAAAAACACCAAAAAAATCAGAAAAGACAAAAAAATAATAAATATTTTATTTTAGTATTTTTGTAAATAAATTACATTAATTAATTTTAGTTATTAAATTAGGTTTAATTATAATATTTTCATAATAAAAATCTAAAATTGGTAGAATTAGGGTTTAATTAATTTTTTATCCCTTTTTCTTTTCTTTCATAATAATTAAATATTTCCTATTATTTATTTTTGTAATTAAATGGCATGTAAATAATTAGGTTAAATATTAGGTCAAAATTTAATCTTTTCTTAATAAATTAAAAACAACTAGAATTAGGGTTAGCATTCTATTTTAATTAATTCTTTTTCACTAAAATCATAAAATACCAAAAAATACCAAAAACAATTTCTTTTCTTTTTTTAATTAATTAATTTAATCATTTAATTTAATTCCATTAAAAAGGGTCCAACGCCCTCGTTTTTAATTCTGACTTAATTCACATATTTATTTCCTTTTTCTTTTGGTTACTTATGTACCTCTCCCAAGGCCATGTAATATTTATTTTTCACATTCTTTACTTTATTTCTTTATTTTTCTGTCAAATCGGGTCCTGGAAATTTTTGCGATGTGGACCCGCGCCTTTGTAATAGTTTAGAATTTTACCTTTCCGCACTTTCTTAACTGTTAAATAAACGCATGCAAGAATGAATGATAAAATAAAAACAAACGCATAGATCACTTTGACATGACAAGATAAATGCAAATGAACATGACACACAAATCACACACCACCCCTAGGGTACACCTCACTGTTGCCTTGCCTCGAAAGGTGATCGTCGAGTAGAGGATGTCTTAGTAAGTCCTCATGATCCGGGAACCTGGCATGAGGGTAGCTTCTAAGGTGTCTTCCTATTGCTCTGGTGATCACCATGTCCCGAACCTCGAATTGACCCGAACACCTCCAACGGTGGTGCTACCTACCTCTCAATGGTGGGATGGCACTACTTTAAAGGACATTTACACAGACGAATTCCTTAGGGTAGGTAGAGAACTCGTAGATACTTGCTCTAATTTCAAAACAAAATCAAAAATAATTTTCACACCGACACCTTTTCAAAAAGCTTTCAAAAGCAATTTTTCAAACACTCTTGATGACCGATACAAGAGTCGAACTGGAATTTTCAAAGAAACTTTTTAAAACCCACAATTGAAAAGCAAACAAACCATTTTTGAAAACACAATGAGCAAGTATCTAAGAGCCCATGGATAACCATGGATAGAAAGGGTGCTAACACCTTCCCTTTCTATAACCTACCTCCCGAACCGAGAGCAATCTCTTTAAGGAATTTTTCTGTGCTTTTGTCCTTTCCATTTGGAGAAAATAAAAGACGGTGGCGACTCTTGCTTCCGCGACATTTCGCGAACCAGCGTTAAACAGTCAGTTCCAGATCCACCGATCACAGAACTGGCGACTCTGCTGGGGAATACTTTATAAAGTGAGGTGTACCTTAGGGTTAGTTCATAACTGTGTTTTCAATTGTATTGACTTGTCTGCTTTAAATTTGTGGGTCGCATGGGAGTTACATAGATCTTAACCCGGATCTGGGGATACCCTGTTTAGGTAGCATAAGCTGTGAGGGACCTGTCCGGCGTAGACCGACACGGGTGAAACAGTGGGTACGTTGGTGTGGCACCTTGGTCTGTACCGATATCCCTTGTGTTGCAACGAGGAGAATATGGGTCTTCTGAGGAGTCATTAAGCACCAACAACCTTAGAACCTTAAATGACACAACTTGGCCATTAGAACAGTAGCAGTATGCTACGCCCATTGAGGCTAAACTCTCGTGATGGTTCTGGCCGCAAGAAAAGATTGCGATGCTGGAGTTATGACCGATTGAGGGTAGTCAATGATATTGGGAACCTCTAAGAACCCGGTTACTTTGATAGGACAGGTATGAACCAACCAACTTCAGGAGGGTAATACCCAGACCCCATGATGGCCTTAAACTCTAAGGGCTTGTCCGGTGTGACTTGTGTGCCTTCGTACTTGACCACTTGCATGCTTGTTACCTGACACATGAACTACTTGCAAGTTTTGTTTATAGTCCTTAATCGGGACTCATAACAGGGTATACTAAGTTTCTTACAGGTTTTGGTTTGTAGTCCTTAATTAGGACTCATAACAGGGTTTACTGAGTTTCTTGCAGGTTTTGTTTTTTAGTCCTTAACTGGGACTCATGACAGGTTTTACTTGAGTTTCTTGCAGGTTTCTGTTTATAGTCCTTAATAAGGGCTCATAACAGGGTTTATTCATATTACCCAATGCATCATGACATCATACCATTGCATACATCCTAACCCATTTCAAGGATCTCAAGGGCTTGTGATGCAGGTCATGATGAATCAAACATCTAGCAAGGGGCAAAGAGGATTTATTTTCCTCTAGCCAAAGTTGTCAGAGGCTATGACCCACTGGATATGGTGAGCCTTTGACCCTTGAAAAAGGACTCTCAACAAATATGAAGTTCCTTCAATCAAGCTACCGGATCCCAGCTCTAACAAATTTCTTGTTTACCCCGCGAGATCCTTGAAAACATTGCATGCATATCATACATATCATACATATCATTGCATAACAGATACCCTCGTTACAGGTCACTTACCTTTCCCGCTGTTTATTTCAGCCATGGCTTCCCAACAAGATAACCAGGACCTTCTTGCTCAAGAGACTCGGTTCGGGGAAATCCTCCTGAATCTGTCCAAGGGACAGGAGAAGCTGAGGACATTTCTCATGGAGACTTTTGTCAAGAACAGTGCTGAGGATGAAAGGCTGAAACACCTGCAAGCTGAGATGGATACCTTGAAAGTCCAGATGCTGGGGCAGGTGACTGCCATCCAAGGGTTAGCTCAAAGACAAGACGAGCTCGGGGTTCTCGTCAACCAACTGCTTCAGGGTAACCAACTGGGGCAAGCGTCTAAAGGTAAAAAGCCAGTCATCATTCAACCACCTTTGAGACAAGGAGATAAGGGGAGAGCTCCTCAAATGGCTCCAGTGTCACAAATTCAGCATCAACCTCACCGGCTTCAGCCAGACAAGCCTAAAAGGCAGTTCACCAAGATCAACATGTCGCTGGATCAAGCACTACAACAAATGTTGGAGGCAGGGCTGATCACCTTAAGGGCTCCTCTCCGGAATCCAAACACTTCTACTCCTAACTATCATCCCAACGATAGGTGCGCATACCATTCTGATAGCCTGGGGCATACTACGGACAACTGCTGGCCTCTCAAAAACAAGATTCAAGACATGATCGACACTAGAGAGATTCAGTTTGAAGTACCTGAGACTCCGAACATAATCACTGCTCCCTTGCCAAATCATGGCTAGGATTGAGAAATTTTTGTTCATTCGAATGTTGAAGTTGCAATTTTCTTTTGTTCAAACATTTACTCATGTTAAACATTGTTATTTCATTAATGCGTCGCATATGTCTGTTCTGAAACAATATATTCGTATTCACTATATGCAAATTATCTTCATATTTTTTCTGATGTCAACTCTCAATTAATAATTCTAAGCCTCTTGAGGGAGGATGACGAGAACAATACCACGATCTACAGTATGCTTTTGAACAGACCCCGCTGATGAGGTACAGGCATTGTTTCAATCCCTAAACACTGGAGTTATAAGGATGATAATCCCTCGTCAACCCCTTTGAGCCAAAGAAGTAGGAGTTTTTCTTTTCGAAATTTAAAACCCTTAATCATAACCCGGGGCAGGGTAGTCTCTCAGTTGATTCAAGTGCATAACAAATGGCACCAAAGAAGTCCTTACAAAACGAAGAAAGACAGTGATGGTTCCGAATAATCAATAAAGAAAGGCAGTTATTATCTCAAAAAAAAAAACCCATTAAGTCAAAACCCATGAAGGAGACTTACAAAGCTGGGGCATCCCGCTGACTGTAATTCCAAAAAGGAAACAGTTCAGGCAACAAAAAAAAAAGGGATAACAAAAATCAGACAAGAAAGAGGTCTTACAAACCCTCGACAAAAAAGGAATGACTGCCTATTCAGAATAAATCATCAATAACTGAACCATCATCGGAACATCAGAGCAAAGACTCAAACAAGGTCTAACGTATGATCAACTGAGTTTAGGTTTGGAGAACATCACGAAGAGCGGGTGGGTACAAATAATTTGAGCCTTTATCCTTTGTTTCGTAAACCGTGAACCAGGCCACGTTATAACCCTTAAAAGTCCTAGCTGAAGCATGGGTTAGTTCGAAAGCATACTGTTACGAAAGGTATCCTGACTCTTTAAGGCTCGCAATAAAATAATGAGTTGACATCACGTTTTACAAACAATCACTTGTTTTATGAAAAAAAGAATGCATTTTCAAAATCTTCAAGACAGACATAGGCTTTGCATTTTTAACATAACTTTGTTTGCATATGACTTTTGTTTGAACAACATAGAAATTCGCACGACGAAAGCCTAATGAACAGAAGCACTTCCAATCAAGGGGCATGTCATGATCATGGTCAATTATCTGGGGCAGTCCAATCAAGATTCGGAGAATCTCTCAAAGGTCAAATAGCTTGGGGCAAATCTCCGCCTGAGCCACTTAGGGCACTCCAGCAACGAATCTTGCCCGATCAAACACTTTTTGGTGGCATGACCAAACATTTCTAACAGGGGCACCTCCCTACATTCTGAGAACATGGACATAGTCGAAAAAATACTATGCAAAATCAAAGACCCGCTGGGTTGACGTACCTAGGCAAAAATAAGGGCTTCCCGGCGAACCAAAAGGGTTCAGGCAAAAATGAAGGGATGAAATGAAAAAATCTGTACACCCGGCAAGTCGAAAACCTAAAAAGGCGGCTTAGGAAAAAATGGGTATCCCGGTGGACTGAAAACCCGAAAGGGCGGTCCAGGCAAAAATTAGGGATCAAAGCATACGACTATGTCCTGTTATCTTGTCACCTGCCTACCAGAAGAAGGTGGGTCCATCAACAACTATCAGCGCCTCACAGGTCTTCCTCTCCCACCTCAGTAACCGGGGCAATAAAGAGTTGTCTAAAAGCAATCTAATTATTCTGTCCTCCAGGGTACCAAGATGGGTTCAGCGGAAGAACGTAACCAGATATCTTAATCCCCCAGAGAGTGAGCCAGCAAGTCATTGCACTCTCCCCAAGCGAAGCTATAGTATCAAACTTAAGGAAGTTGGGTATCCTCCAGCAGATCTCAACATTCCCCGGCAGCATATATATTCTTAACAAGCATCCCCGGCAGTCTTGGTCTAAAGATTGTTCCCCGGTGGTATATCAAATATTCAGTGGAACTACTTCCAATACATCTCAAAACTTCCCCAGGAGAGTCCAATCCAGTTCCCCAAGAAAGTTGGAATTCATCTCCCCAAGCAGTAAGCTTATCCCCAGTAGGTTCTGGAAGCTTACCCTCGCAGAGCACGAACGCGTCCCCCGGCTTTATTCAAAGAGTTATTTCCTTACTAGGATATAACTGGGTTATCCTCAGCCAAAAGCCACGGAAAGGTCGTCGTCAACACAGTTCTTTCTTATCCCCAGCGAAGTCTATTAGCACTTCCAACACAACAATGGTATCCCCAGCAAGTTACCATCAACTCAACGAAGTATCTCTCTCCCCACAGAGTATTGCTTCCCAGCAAGATCGTTAGAGTACTTTCCTCCCTGCAGAGTTATTCCATTCGCCGAGTTTATTCCCCAACGGAGTCATCTTCTCCTACCGGTATTCTTGCAATTATCATCCCCAGCGGAAGCAAAGTCTATTCCCCAACATCAGCCCAGGAGTGAATTCCCGACACCCGTCAAGGATTTACTTTCCTAGACGAAAAATACATTCATAAACATCGCACTTCCATACATCATTATAGCATGCATAAGACGCATCATATCTTACAAATCTCATTTATGTTGAGAACATCATTGCTTGGTCCATATCATGCATTGCATAGGACTGACCTTTACTTTTCAGGAAAGATTCAGTTAGATTCTCAATCATATTTCAAGACCTAGACCGGTTCAGTTAAATCGACTCCAAAGATTTCTTATCCAGTCAAAGGCCTTCTCTGGTCCAGTTAAATCGACCCCAAACAGATTTTTCTGATAAAGACCCAGTTGAAGACATTCCAAGACCTAGACTGGTTCAGTTAATCGACTCCAAAGATTTCTTATCCAGTCCAAGGCCTTCTCTAGTCCAGCTAAATCGACCCCAAACAGATTTTTCTGATGAAGACTCAGTAGAAGTTATCAAAGGTTTTTCTCAATGATTGCTATTGAGATTATAATTGCCTATGGTTCTCTCCCCGATCCTACGGAGACGATAATTCCATTCCAGGTTTTTCTCAATGATTGATATTGAGATTATAATTGCCTATGGTTCTCTCCCCGATCCTGCGGAGACGATAATTCCATTCCAGGTTTTTCTCAATGTTTGCTTTTGAGATTATAATTGCCTATGGTTCTCTCCCCGATCCTGCGGAGACGATAATTCCACTCCAGGTTTTTCTCAATGTTTGCTTTTGAGATTATAATTGCCTATGGTTCTCTCCCCGATCATGCGGAGACGATAATTCCATTCCAGGTTTTTCTCAATGTTTGCTTTTGAGATTATAATTGCCTATGGTTCTCTCCCCGATCCTGCGGAGACGATAATTCCACTCCAGGTTTTTCTCAATGTTTGCTTTTGAGATTATAATTGCCTATGGTTCTCTCCCCGATCCTGCGGAGACGATAATTCCATTCCAGGTTTTTCTCAATGATTGCTTTTGAGATTATAATTGCCTATGGTTCTCTCCCCGATCCTGCGGAGACGATAATTCCACTCCAGGTTTTTCTCAATGTTTGCTTTTGAGATTATAATTGCCTATGGTTCTCTCCCCGATCCTGCGGAGACGATAATTCCATTCCAGGTTTTTCTCAATGATTGCTTTTGAGATTATAATTGCCTATGGTTCTCTCCCCGATCCTGCGGAGACGATAATTCCATTCCAGGTTTTTCTCAATGATTGCTATTGAGATTATAATTGCCTATGGTTCTCTCCCCGATCCTGCGGAGACGATAATTCCATTCCAGGTTTTTCTCAATGATTGCTATTGAGATTATAATTTCCTATGGTTCTCTCCCCGATCTTGCGGAGACGATAATTCCATTCCAGGTTTTTCTCAATGATTGCTATTGAGATTATAATTGCCTATGGTTCTCTCCCCGATCCTGCGGAGATGATAATTCCACCAAGATTTCGCTCAATGATTGCTGTTGAAGTGAAGTTATCCAAGATTTTCTCAACGATTGCTGTTGAGGTTAAGGTCATCCAAGGTTCTCTCACCGTTCCTGTTGAGGTAGTAACCATCCCTGGTTCATTCATCACCGCTTGAAGATCCAGACTCAGCTCCTGTAACCAGTCAGGACACATCTATACAAAGAGTTTGAAGACCAGCCCCGTAACAGGTCAGGTAATCATTTTCCTTTTTGCAGGTATGCAAGTTCTCGCTAAGGAATCTCTTATGCGATCAACATCCCGATGGCATCTATAAGCCCGTCCACCTTCCATCACCTCTTAGCATGGCATCTATAAGCCCATCATCCTATCCATCAATCTCCAAATGGCAACTATAAGCCCATTCCCATCATCACACTGCTACTATGTGAGCGCAAATTTCTGGGCACTCTAGTGTTCAATCATCTTCTGCCCTCGGATTACGAAAGGCACGTCAGCCAATCTGCATCCTCAGGTCTAAGAAGATTGAACAGGGGCAACTGTTGTACCCCAAAATTTTCCCTCCCATATTCTTCAAAAAATTGCAAAGTCAAGCTTCAAAATCTCCCCAAAGGTTGCACAGTTCAAGGGCCTCCTAAGCAGTCAAAATTAGGGTTTTGGTTCTGATCAAGAAAATGAAGTTTCCAAGGGTCCAATCAAGTCCAACATGCCTATAAATATGGTCAAGCATCCTCATACAAAGTTTCAAGACTTTCAGCACAAAATTGCACAGTCAGAAACCCTAATTGCCCTACAGTCAACTGCAGGGGCAAAATGGTCATTTGACAGTCAAAAGTCCAAATTTTTGGTCAACATCTCATTTTGAAGCCACAAACATCATTTGATCAATGCTTGATCATGATTCTCAAAGCTTGGCTCAAAAATCATCAAGATGCAAAAGTTTCCTTATTTGGACAGTTGAAAAAGTCAACTGTAAATTGACCAGGGCATAACTTTCACATGGATTATCAGAAAAATTCCATCCAAATCTCATTTTGAAGAGAAAGACATTTCCTACAACTCATATTCATACTTCAAGTCCAAGAAATGCTCTCACAAAAAGTTATCAATTTCAACATTATAGGTCATTTTCAAAAGTCAACAAAAAGGGACTTTAAGTCAAAGACCATAACTTGAGATTGGTAAATCAAAATGACATGGGACCAAAGGCATTGGTTATAGGACTCAAAGACCTTTCCAAAATGTCCAAGAACATGAGCAAAGCTTATAAATTGAGCAAGTTATGCCTTGGGGAAGTTGGGAAATGTTTGGATATTTTGAAAAGTCAACATTGCTTCAAATGACCTAAAATTGCTAATGGGCTTCTTTTTCTTCCACAATTCATTATCCAAGGCATGTGCACGACCATTTGGCCCAAAGGGAAGTTTTTTATTATTTTTATTTATTTATTTGAATTTTTTATTACAATTAATTCATTTAAACTAAATAAAATATGAAAAAATGCTAAACTAATGAAATAAAATCTTTTTGTGCAGAAAATACTCTCATTGGACACTCAAAATTCGTGCATGATCAATTAGGGAAGGATTGGATATGATTGAGAGCAAATGTGCATGAAAAGATTTGAAAATATTTTGCCATAAAAATCAAATATCCATACATCAATTCTTTGATTCCTTGGACAAGAAACTTAACCTAAATCATTCATACATATACAAACAAGCAAGACCTAATGCAAAAAACCAAAAAAAGCTGCGCAAGAACCTGAAGAAAAAAACTTGACTTTTGGCCTAAAAATTTCAAAACTGAAAACAAGGTTAGAGATCAATTCAAAGCAAGAGACCAATTGCAAAAGCTTCCTCGTGTCTCACTGAAGCTAACTGGATAATTTTCCAACCCTTACACGCCCAGAATTGGTACAAGGGGTTCAAACTGTTTCAAATTATATGCATAATCGTGTTTCCATATTTAGACATTTTCATCGCATATTTTTAATGGATTCATGTTAATTGATGTGTTCTGAAGCTAACCATCTACTTTAATTGTGTTTTCGTGTACTATATGCAATTCTACCATGGGTGCAGATTAGGGTTCTTGGAGGTCCAAATTGGGCGTTTCTTAATATGGTAAAATTAGACCACCATAGTACCATGAATGGATTCAGCACGATTGGACGATCAATAAGCAACCCTCGCGCTCAATTTATGAGCCTTCCTGGGCTATTCACTATTTTCTCTAATGATGCCTTTTAGAACGATTCAAAACCGTTGCTGATTGTATTTTGTTTCAGGAAAAAACAAGGCCATGAGGAAGATGACTAGGTGGCAAGGAACGATTGGAGCGTTTAAAATTTCGCGCGCAGAAAGCACTAACGCATTATCTTATATTATAATATTTGTTTGTTGTTTGATATACAGAAAGCGCGTTTGGTCCGTTTGGCAAGGCATAACATTGGTATTCATCAAGACCTGGGTTCGAGCCCCAGGTCCTCCTACCTTTCATATTATTTTTCCTCTAATCATTATCCCATGCAGATTCAGCACAAGGCGCCTACCATACACGCTTCCATCTAACGCGCCACTTGGCCAACAATGCCAATCCAAGGGACCAGACCTGATGGACACCATAGGCATTAGTCAAAGGAGCTACAGGCTAGCCACGAAAGTCAATCAGGCCATGAATTTAAATGGGCCAAATTGCTAAAGAAAACCTCCCAATTTAGGGGCAGACCCCCTTAGGTTTGCAAATGTTTTTTTTACATTCTTTATTTTTCATTATTTTTACTTTCTTTTAAATTATTGTTTTTTTTAATTAATTCAATTATTTTCATAATATATAAAAAACACCAAAAAAATCAGAAAAGACAAAAAAATAATAAATATTTTATTTTAGTATTTTTGTAAATAAATTACATTAATTAATTTTAGTTATTAAATTAGGTTTAATTATAATATTTTCATAATAAAAATCTAAAATTGGTAGAATTAGGGTTTAATTAATTTTTTATCCCTTTTTCTTTTCTTTCATAATAATTAAATATTTCCTATTATTTATTTTTGTAATTAAATGGCATGTAAATAATTAGGTTAAATATTAGGTCAAAATTTAATCTTTTCTTAATAAATTAAAAACAACTAGAATTAGGGTTAGCATTCTATTTTAATTAATTCTTTTTCACTAAAATCATAAAATACCAAAAAATACCAAAAACAATTTCTTTTCTTTTTTCAATTAATTAATTTAATCATTTAATTTAATTCCATTAAAAAGGGTCCAACGCCCTCGTTTTTAATTCTTACTTAATTCGCATATTTATTTCCTTTTTCTTTTGGTTACTTATGTACCTCTCCCAAGGCCATGTAATATTTATTTTTCACATTCTTTACTTTATTTCTTTATTTTTCTGTCAAATCGGGTCCTGGAAATTTTTGCGATATGGACCCGCGCCTTTGTAATAGTTTAGAATTTTACCTTTCCGCACTTTCTTAACTGTTAAATAAACGCATGCAAGAATGAATGATAAAATAAAAACAAACGCATAGATCACTTTGACATGACAAGATAAATGCAAATGAACATGACACACAAATCACACACCACCCCTAGGGTACGCCTCACTGTTGCCTTGCCTCGAAAGGTGATCGTCGAGTAGAGGATGTCTTAGTAAGTCCTCATGATCCGGGAACCTGGCATGAGGGTAGCTTCTAAGGTGTCTTCCTATTGCTCTGGTGATCACCATGTCCCGAACCTCGAATTGACCCGAACACCTCCAACGGTGGTGCTACCTACCTCTCAATGGTGGGATGGCACTACTTTAAAGGACATTTACACAGACGAATTCCTTAGGGTAGATAGAGAACTCGTAGATACTTGCTCTAATTTCAAAACAAAATCAAAAATACTTTTCACACTGACACCTTTTCAAAAAGCTTTCAAAAGCAATTTTTCAAACACTCTTGAGGACCGATACAAGAGTCGAACTGGAATTTTCAAAGAAACTTTTTAAAACCCATAATTGAAAAGCAAACAAACCATTTTTGAAAACACAATGAGCAAGTATCTAAGAGCCCATGGATAACCATGGATAGAAAGGGTGCTAACACCTTCCCTTTCTATAACCTACCTCCCGAACCGAGAGCAATCTCTTTAAGGAATTTTTCTGTGCTTTTGTCCTTTCCATTTGGAGAAAATAAAAGACGGTGGCGACTCTTGCTTCCGCGACATTTCGCGAACCAGCGTTAAACAGTCAGTTCCAGATCCACCGATCACACCCGTCGTTATAGACACCCGTCGTCATAGACACCCGTCGTCATAGACACCCGTCGTCATAGACACCCGTCGTCATAGACACCCGTCATCATAGACACCCGTCGTCATAGACACCCGTCGTCATAGACACCCGTCGTCATAGACACCCGTCGTCATAGACACCCGTCGTCATAGACACCCGTCGTCATAGACACCCGTCGTCATAGATACCCGTCGTCATAGACATCCGTCGTCATAGACACTCGTCGTTCTAGACACCTGTCGTCATAGACACTCGTCGTTATAGACACTCGTCGTCATGGACACTCACACTCGTCATTATAGACACCAGTCGTTATAGACACCCGTCAATAAAGACCACCCGTCCATGAAGACAACCCGTCCACGAAGACAACCCGTCTAAAAGAGATAACTCGTCAAAGAAGACAAAACCTCCCTTGGTTCAGTTAAATCGATCCTTAAAGATTTTGAGATATCCTGTCAGTAGAGACAACTCATCAACCTTCTGAAATTCCAGATTCTATTCATGTATCCAGCCAGGGCACATTTGAAGAGTTTGAAGATTCGATATCTGTATCTAGCCAGGGCATATCTGTGAGCAATCGATTGTAGATCCGATACCTGTATCCAGCCAGGGCATGTCTGCATGAAGAGTTTGAAGATCAACCCCTGTAACAGGCCAGGTAATTATCTTTCTTTCTCAGGTACTCAATTTCTCTCTAAGGAATCTCTTACGCGATCGACACCTAGATGGCATCTATAAGCCCATATCCACAACTATCCATCACAGTTCCAAATGGCATCTATAAGCCCATTCCCGACAAGGTTCTGTCACATCTCCTGATGGCATCTATAAGACCATCCTCCTATCCATCATCTCTCCAAATGGCATCTGTAAGCCCATTCCCGCCATCACACTGCTGATACTCTACTATGTGAGTGCAAATTTCTGGGCACTTTAGTGTTCAATCATCTTCCACCTTCGGATCACGAAAGGCACACAAGCCAATCTACATCCTCAGGTCTAAGAAGATTGAACAGGGGCAACTGTTGTACCCCAAAATTTGCCCTCCCATATTCTTCAAAGTTTTGACAAGCATCATCTCAATTTGCTCAAGTTTACTCAAGGGTTGCACAGTTCAAACACCCTCCTAAGCCAGTCAAATTAGGGTTTTGGTTCTTGCAAGGAAGTTGAGGTTTTCAAGGGCTCAATCAAGTCACATATGCCTATACACATTGTCAAGCATCTACATGCCAAGTTTCAAGGCTCACAAGGTCAAGTTGCACAGTCAAAAACCCTAATTGCTTCACAATCAACTATAGGGGTAAAATGGTCATTTGGCAGTCAAAAGTCAAATTTTTTGGTCAACATCTTATTTTGAAGCCACAATCATCATTTGATCAAGTCTTGATCATGATTCTACAAGAATGGCTCAAAAATCATCAAGGTGCAAAAGTTTCCATTTTTGGACAGCTGAAAAGTCAACTGTAACTTGATCAAGGCATAACTTTTTCATGGTTCATCAGAAAAATCCCATCCAATGCTCATTTTTAAGGGGATGACATTTCCTACAACTCATCTTCACATTCCAAGTCCAAGAAATGCTCTCACAAAAAGTTATCAATTTCAACATTATAGGTCATTTCCAAAAGTCAACAAAAAGGCACTTTAAGTCAAAGACCATAACTTGAGATTGGTATATTCAAATGACATGGGACCAAAGGCATTGGTTAGAGGACTTCAAGACCTTTCCAAAATGTCCAAGAACATGTTCATATGATCAAAATTGAGCAAGATATGCATTGGAGAAGTTGGGAAATTTTTGTGAAATGGCCAAAGTCAACTATCCTTGAAACTTCAATTTTTGACAAAAGGGTCCACTTTTTTCCACTTGGTTCAGCCTTGTCATGCCACCCACGTGTCCCATGATTAATTTCAAGATTAAACATTAATTTTTCTATTTTTTATTTAATTTTATTGATTTAATTCATTTTAAATCCATAAAATTCAAATAAAAATCAAAAAAATTAATTCAATGATATCTTGTGGTTTGAATGACCTTGATGAAGCATAATGCACCTACCAAATTCGTGTAAGGTCCATTTTAAGCATAAAATTCAAATTTGAACAAAATTGGCAAATTGCTTTAATGGTGGTTATGGAGAAATCCAAAGTTTAATTGCAATGGTTAAGAGCTCATAATAGTGACTGATTCTCACTCATTACTATATATACAAGCCTTGCAAGCCTCATTCAAAAACGAAAAAGTGCACAAACGGCCAGAGCAAAGTTCAAAATTTGTCAAAAAAAGTGTGAGATCAAAAGGAGTTTTGCAAGTATTTTCAGGCCAAAAGGAGAACGTGACTCTCTTCTTTGCCATACCCTGAAGCTAAAGCAACCCTTGCCACGTCCTAAGGTCCATTATCAAGCACTGTAAGTATTCCCAGGTCCCCCCAAAATTCAATATTGTTTTTCCTAATGCGTTCCCATGCAGCATTTGTCCAGAAGTTCACCATATGACCTCATAAATCCACATGCCATGTGGCCTCAAAGATCAATCCAAAGGCCAGAAAATGATGAGCACCATGCTCATGAGTCAACACGTCTCCAGGCAATTTCAAAAGTCAATACAGGCCTGAGCCTAGTGGGCCAAAAAACTGCAATTCACACCTCCTTTGGGCCATCAACACCCCCTTGGTTTTGTTATTTCTTTTATTTTTCTTTTCTCTTATATTCCTTTTTTTTAATTATTAGTTTTATTATCATTTAATTAACATAATTAATATTTTTCATAAAAAATAAAAAAAAACATTTTATCATTTATTAACTTGTCTTGTAAATAAATTATAATTAATGAATTAGTTTATGGTTAATACCTATTTTCACCCCTGACATATGGGGTGTATTTGAAAAACCCCTCTGCCAAAAAAAAAATTTCAATTGTTATCTTGACAAATTTTAAAAGTTTCAGTTTTTACCTTGAGGATGCCACATCACCTAAAAGTTTATATTAATATTTTATTAATTGAGTGTTAATTCAAAGTTAAAAAAATTTTGTCCTTCGGTAAGAATTGAACCATGGACATATTGTTTGCAGTGTACGATTCTTACCACTAGATCAATCCATTTTCTTTGTTACATATATGCATCAATAAATATTCATATCATTAACATATTAATTACAATAATAAATTTTCTTAACTAATTGGTTTAAATAATTTTTAAAAAAATGTTTTACATATTTTATCTTTTTCCTGTAACTTTTTTTAAATTTTAAATTTTCAAAAATCACTTAAATTTGAAAAAATCACTTAAATTTTCAAAAATCACTTAAATTTAAAAAAATCACTTAAATTTTCAAAAATCACTTAAATTTTCAAAAATCACTTAAATTTTCAAAAATCAGTTAAATTTAAAAAAATCACTTAAATTTTCAAAAATCACTTAAATTTAAAAAAATCACTTAAATTTTCAAAAATCACTTAAATTTTCAAAAATCACTTAAATTTAAAAAAACCACTTAAATTTTCAAAAATCACTTAAATTTAAATCACTTAAATTTAAAATCACTTAAATTTTCAAAAATCACTTAAATTTTCAAAAATCACTTAAATTTAAAAAAATCACTTAAATTTAAAAAAATAAGTTAAATTTAAAAAAATCACTTAAATTTTCAAAAATCACTTAAATTTAAAAAAATCACTTAAATTTTCAAAAATCACTTAAATTTAAATCACTTAAATTTAAAATCACTTAAATTTTCAAAAATCACTTAAGTGATTTTTGAAAATCACTTAGTTTTGAAAATCACTTAGTTTTGAAAATTTAAGTGATTTTTGAAAATTTAAGTGATTTTTGAAATTTTAAGTGATTTTTGAAATTTTAAGTGATTTTAAATTTTTGTGATTTAAATTTAAGTGATTTTTGAAAATTTAAGTGATTTTTTTAAATTTAAGTGATTTTTGAAAATTTAAGTGATTTTTTTAAATTTAACTTATTTTTTTAAATTTAAGTGATTTTTTTAAATTTAAGTGATTTTTGAAAATTTAAGTGATTTTTGAAAATTTAAGTGATTTTAAATTTAAGTGATTTAAATTTAAGTGATTTTTGAAAATTTAAGTGATTTTTTTAAATTTAAGTGATTTTTAAAAATTTAAGTGATTTTTTTATATTTAACTTATTTTTTTAAATTTAAGTGATTTTTTTTAAATTTAAGTGATTTTTTTAAATTTAAGTGATTTTTGAAAATTTAAAATTTAAAAAAAGTTACAGTAAAAAGATAAAATATGTAAAACATTTTTTTAAACATTATTTAAACCAACTAGTTAAGAAAATTTATTGATAATTGTAATTAATATGTTAATGATATGAATATTTATTGATGCATATATGTAACAAAGAAAATGCATTGGTCTAGTGGTAAGAAGCGTTCACTGCAGACAGTATGTCCATGGTTTGATTCCTGCTGAAGGACAAAAAAATTTTAACTTTGAATTAACACTCAATTAATAAAATATTAATATAAATGCCATATGGAATTAAAAATTAAAAATTAATTAAAAATGACAACTAATCAAGCCATGTCATTAAAATAATAATAAAAATATAACAAAAATATAAGCCACGTCAGCCTTTTAGGTGATGTGCCATCCTCAAGGTAAAAACTGAAACTTTTAAAATTTGTCAAGGTAACAATTGGAACTTTTTTTTTGGCCATTAGTTTAAAATAGGTATTAACCCATTAGTTTAAAATAGACAACTTGAATCTTTTTTTTAAACAACTAAAATAAATTTAGAACTAGGTTTTTTTTTCTTCTTTTAATTTTAATTTCTTTTGTTTTATTTTCATTAAAAACATAAAAATACAAAAATATTTTTCTTTTAATTAAATTAATTAATTAGTTATTAGTTTTAATTTCATTAATTACAAAAAAAGGGGACAAAATTCAATTCTTATTCAAAAAGGGTCAAAACCCTTAGGACGTTCCCAATTTAATTCTCGCGCGCATTTATTTATTTTGTTTGTTTATGTAACTGTCTTCAGATATGTAATAGTTAAATAGGAATTTTACCGCTTTATTTACTATTTCTCGCACTTTATTTCCAAACGGGTTTTGTTTTTTGGCGATGTATAGACTCGCGCCTTGTAATAGTTAGATTTACATTTCCGCAATTTACTTTCCGCACTCCTAACTGTTAAAAAATGCATGAAAGAATGTATGAATAATAAAATCAATCCGTAGCTCACAAATAACATGTACAAAACATTAACTGAAAAACAACACACAAAGCACATGCCACTCCTAGGGTACGCCTCACTGGTTGCCTCGAACGTGGTCATCAAGTATATGGTGTCTTAGAGGTCGCCCTTTTTGTATAAAGATCCAGTTGCCTCGAAACGGTTGCCTCGGATACAAAGGATCTAGGACATTAGGGTTATTTCTAAGGCGTCCTACCATTGCTTCGGTGACCACACTGTCCCGATAATCGAATTGACCCGAACACCTCCAACGATGGTGCTACCTACCTCTCAATGGTGGGATAGCACTATCTAAAGGAATCTTACACAGCTTAATTCCTTAGAGTAGGTAGATTCTCTTAAGTACTTGCTCTTTTCAAAACAAACAAAAACAACTTTTCGCACCCACACTTTCAAAAGTTTTCAAACAAATTTTTCACACACTCTTGAGGACAGATACAAGAGTTACTTAGAAATTTTTCAAACGAAACTTTTTTCAAAACCCACTCACATTTGAAAAGCAAACAATTTTGAAAACATAAGAGCAAGTACCTAAGAGCCCGTGGATAACCACGGATAGAAAGGGTGCTAACACCTTCCCTTTCTATAAATCTACCTCCCGAACCGAGAAACATTCTCGAATAAGGAATTTTGCTGTGCTTTTGTCCTTTCCATGTTGGAGAACATAAAAGACGGTGGCGACTCTTGCTTACCGCGACATTTCGCGAAACCAGCTTAAAAACAGTCAGTTCTATTTCCACCGATCACACCTTCCAACAAACATAACTTGTTTGAACCATCACCAAAACATCATTCCAGACTCAATTGGAGTTCAAACGCACAATTAACTGAGTTTAAGACTGAAGAACATCACAAAGAGCGGGTGGGTACAAATATACTTTGAGCCTTTATCCTTTGTTTCTTAAACCATGAACCAAGCCACGTTATAACCCTTCAAAAGTCCTAATTGAAGCATGGGTTAGTTAGAAAGCATACTGTTATAAAAGGTATCCTGACTCCTGTAAGGCTTTACTCAAAATCCAGAGTTGAATTATAAACTTCTTTACTTGCTAAAAACGCATTTTTCAAAACATCAAGACAAACACAAACTTTGCATTACTTGAATATCACTGTTTGCATATGGCTATTTGTTTGACAGCGGAGAAATTCACACAACGAATATCCAGTGAACGAAATCTCTCTCAGTGAACAAAATCAATTCAAGTAGGATGGTACTCCCATAGACAAATCTTCTATCAACAGGGGGACATGACATGTCACTATCCAACACGCTTGGGGAAGTCCAGTCAAGGTTCCACGAAATCTCCCAGGAATTGCAGAGCAACCAGGGGCAAGTCTCCATTTCCATCACTTAGGGCATTGAATGTCAATCTCAGCAAAGATTTACGTACAATCAAACATTTTTGGCAGTACTACAAACACTCTCTACTAGAGGCAGTGACAAGTCTCCCCAAAATCCTTCTCACAGGATAATTCCTCAGCCAGAGTTTAATCTCTGAAAACCTTTCCCCACCGGAGACAACTTCAAGAATCCTCGAGGACTTCCCCAACGAGTTCACCACCTCTCTAGCAGACCGACAACAAGGTTTATTTCCCCAACAAACTACATATTCCCCAGTTTGAGTTTGCTTCTCCAACTACTGCAAATCAAAGGACCACAACTCCTCTTCCCTAGTAGACTACTCTACAATCCCCGACAAGTTACTGTGAAACCTGGACCCGACCAGATATCAGTTCAACTTCGACTCCCCAGTAGAGCAACGAACAACCGAGACTCCCGAACTCTTTTCCCAAGCAGAAATAAACATTCTCCCCACAGAGTTTTCAATATTCCCCATCGGAGTTTCTCCTCAAACAACAAAATAGGAATCCCCGGTGGAAACATTCTAAGCAAAGTTTGAAGATACACGTACTCTTCAACAACAGTCCAGGATTTAACAAACTCCCCGACATTTGTCAAGGATTTATTTTCCCAGACAAAAATACATTCATAAACATTTCACATTTCATACCTCCTATTTACATACATGATAAGGGCATACGACACAATCTCATTTATTTTGAGAATATCATGACTGTGATACGGTGGGAGAATTGACTTGAGGTTTTGCGTTTGTATTCGCACTTGTTCGGTTTAGCAAGAGTCGCCACCGACTTTTTATTTTATCCTAAAGAAAGGTCAAAAAGCACAGGAAAGACCTTTGAGATGTTTCGTGGGTTTGGGGGGTAGATTATGAAAAGGGAAGGTGCTAGCACCCTTTTCATCCATGGTTATCCATGGGCTCTTAGTTACTTGTTTTAGATCACTTGCCTTTGCTTTTCAATTGTGTGAAATGGTGCTTTGTGTGTGTGTTTTTTGAAAATGTTTTGAAAAAGATGCCTTGTCTAGGCAACCATTGTAACAATTCTTTACTCGAATGTTTTACAAAGGTGTTTGTCTTTTTGAAAAGATGTTTCAATGTTTTTGAAAGTTGTTTTGGAAATTGTGTTGTGAGGTGTGTTTTGAAAAATGGCAAGCGTGTTTTGCAAGTTTGATCAAGTAACTAAGAGTTGTCTACCCTAATTTACTCAAAGATCTTTCTCATGTTTTAACCCTTTTAACAGTGTTGTTTCACCATTGTATTTGATGAACAACCTTGTGTTAGGATGTTAACGGGACGGGCGCGGGTCATCGTATACAATCATTGAAGGAAACTTGTGGGACGCTCTAGCAATTTTGTAAGGGACGAGATCGTTTTATCGAAGGCAACATCGAGGGTCATCGAGGGACTACGATCTTTGTTTATCGAAGGGACGTTTGCTAGAGTGTCTCATACTCGAGGGACATGATTGCATTTTTCCGAGGCAACAGGCGAGGTTACCCTAGAGGTGCAAGTGTGAATTGTGTATTGATTTTCATGCATTTATCTTGTATTAGGTTATCTAGCGGTTGATTTTGAATCTTCACATACAAACCCTAATTACTATACAGTATATGGAAAGCGATAAATTGCGAGAATTTAAAGTCTAAGCTATTACAAATAAGTATCCGGGGATGGGGGTACAAATGTTTACAAATGGGGATGAGTCTCATCAGAATGGTAGTGTCCAAATATTATTTACAACCAAATCGAATCGTCAAATTCTCAATGTAAAAATATAGCAAGGTATAAGAATCAAAGAGAAATAAAAGTAATGTAAAATGCACATGATTATTTACAAATGAGTAAAAATATTAACCGAATGTATTATTAAGTATTATTATTATTTTGTATTATATGAACAAGAGTTTTAAAGAAAATAAAATGAAAAATGTTTTAAGTTTAAAGAAAACTATTATTCATGTATTTTAGTTAATGCTTTTATATATACAAAGATTTATTAAACAAAGAAAGTTTTAAGACAAAAATCTATTAACCTAATAAATCTAATATTTACATATTCTTGTAAAATGTAATAAACATTAAGAAAAGTTTTGTACAAAAATTAATATATTGTTTTTCTTAACAAAATAAGTTATATAAAAAGAAAGGGAAATAATATGATAAATAAAAAAAGATTGATTTGTAATCATAAGAAAAGAAAATAAAAAGAGTTAAATGGGCCTTATGGATTATATACATGGCCCAAAAACGAAACAAGGCAGATTAAGACAAAAAAGAAGGGGTGTAGTGCCCGGAATTTATGGGCTTAAGGGTTCAGTGGGGCAGGCCCAAACGCGTTTGGTAATGTTTTATTAGGGTTGGAATTAGTTTTGTTCAGAATAGGGTTACAACGTTTGATGAGCGGCGCCGTTCCCTTTCTTCTTCATCGTTCTCTTCCTCGCTCTCAACAGAGCTTCTGATGTCCTCCGCTCGCTTCAGCCGCCGGACGCCACCTCCATCCTCCTCTCTTCACGGTCGTTCAGGCAATGATGAACAAAAGGTAATAATTTCTGTTTTTCACGCTTTAGGGTTTCAAAACTCGTGCATGTTATTGATTTTACATATTCTGATCTTCTATGTTATTTATGTTTCTGTGAGGTGTAAAAAGAAAAAGGACAATACCTTTAGTGTTTGTTGTTGGGGAGGAGAATGAGAGTTTGGACAAGAGGCATCTTAGGCGGCCAAGGCGTGGGATTGGTGATGCTAGCTTTGTTCTGGTTTGTCTGGTACCCTCGTATCTTTCTTCTTTGAATGGTTTAGTGATGAGTATCTGAAAACCCTATAGTAGTTGCTTCTGAGTTCCTTCCTCTCTTTTGCTTATCTGAATGCTTACCTCTGAATGTTTGAATGCTTATTCTTTGATTCTGAGATGCTTGCTTTTTCCTCTTGGGCTTTGTTGGCCTTTTTTTTCAATGATGATTATTCTGAGATTGCTTGTGCTTCTGTTTAGCCTATGATGAACATGTTCTGAGGTTTGTTTGCCTACTTCTGATTCTCTTTTTCTCTTTTGGGATTGGCTGGCTTTGCCTATGATGAAGCTAGTTCTGAGGCGCCTATTTTTGTTATTTGGCTATTTGGTTTGGATTTGTGGGAGTTTCGTTGGATTGAAGGCTGGTTGAATGTTATCAGTTTTGACAGGCTTGGACACTGAGTTTGTTCAGGTTTATGGGCTATGTGTTTACAGCTTCAGGGCTTGTTGCCTTAGGCCTCATGGTTTGTGCTTGTTATTCTTGGCTTGGTTACAGGCTTGAGCAGTTTGACAGGTTTTCTGGTTCAGGCTTGAAGGCTTGCAGCTTTGAGTTTGATTTTTTGTGATTTTAAACAGGCTTATTGTGCAGTTTGATATGCTTAAAGGCAGGCTTTTTGTGCAGTTTGTTTTTGCTTTCCTGGTACAGGTTGGGTTTGTTGCAGGTTACAATGTTTTATGCTTGAAGGATTGCTTCTGTTATGTGTTTTAGGCAGGATGAAACAGGTTGGAGGCAAGCTTAAGCAGGCTTGCAGTTTTATGAAGGCAAGCTTGAAGCAGTTTGTAAGCTTATGGTGTTATTGATTTTTGGGGGGATGGATACAGTTTTGTGTTCTCTTTTTTTTCTATGTGTTCTACCTCCTCTTAACAGTTTTGATTTTGTTATATTTCTATCTCCTAAGCCTGCAAAACTGTAAGCCTCTACTTCTCTCTCTCTCTCTCTCTCTCTCTCTCTCTCTCTCTCTCTCTCTCTCTCTCTCTCTCTCTCTCTCTCTCTCTCTCTCTCTCTCTCTCTCTCTCTCTCTCTCTCTCTCCACAGAAAAAGCATTTTTTATTGCTTAACTGTCCTTTTTTCTGAAAAGGTGTTGGTTGGAAAATGATGAAAGTTTTGCTTGCATTTTGTCTTTCCTCTGTATTATGTACTTTCTTCTTTTCTTTGATGACAGTTTGATAGCTTTTGATATCTTTTGATATCTTCTTGACAATTTGGTAGCTTCTTTGGACAGTTTTGACAGCTTCTTTGGACAGTTTTGAATTTGTGGAACTTGTTTGTTCAGTTTGAACTTTGTAATTTGTTTGGCATATTCAGTTTGTCCATGTGCAGTTTATTTGTAACTTGGCTGTTCAGTTTGCCTTGTTTGAATTTATGCATTTTTGTGCATTTTATTTAACATGCTGCCTTGTATTTAATTAATTCATATGCTTGCAAACATATTTTCTTTCCCTCTTTGTGAACCAAGAAGAGAGTCTTCTTGCGATTTGCAGAGAGGACGAACAAACTGATTCCGACCAACACTTTTAATGATGAGTTTTTATGATTAACTGTCTGAAAATTCCCTTTTTTAATTCATCTGTGTTGACTTTTTTTCTTCTCTTTTTGCAGGTAAATATCAGTTGAGCAAAGGATGCAACAGTAGAAGATGAAGACTTCAAGGGATTTAGGATATAGTTTTATTTTATTTTTAATCATTGTAATAAATGTCATTGTAACACTGTAAATAAATTTACTGTATCAAATAAACATTTGTAACAATAATTGAAAATGAATAAAAAAAATCCTTTGTCAGTTAATTCTTTAATTCTTCTGCAATTGCTTATTTAATTATTTATATTTCTTGAGTCATAATAATTGGAAATTATCCCAATAATCTTAACTTAGAAATTATAAATAATCAACAAACGTCGCATTCTTCTAGCCTTGTATTAACCAACAATAAGCCCGGCGTTCCAAATAACCAATAGCAATGCACAGTCAAACAAACAACGTCCATACGTCTTTCACTTCACGGATTAAACTAAAGCTTCAAACTTTCAATCAGAAACCTCAACTTCTATCCCAGAGGTTCAGATTTTGAGAAACAAACTGAAATCTTGAACAAACGTCAAAGCAGTGTAACAGCCAATTAAGACACTGTGGATTCAAATTCTTCTGAAAATGCGCGTGCAAACCCTAATTCTTGATTTATTGTCAAAGAAGCGTCTGCTTGATCAAACCCTGAGCCAAACTCAACCAAATCACTACAAACCCTAATAATCTGCTTGACTGATTCAAAATCAATGAAAAACCCTAATTTTGTCAGACTGATGAGAAAAGTCTGTTTGACCGATTCTTAAGCCAATCTGAAAAATCAGGAAAAGCTCGAAGCTGTGATTTCTTGTGAAAAAGAGAGGGCAAATTTTGGGGTACAACAATGACATCATGCATTTCATACATCATGACATTGCATTGACTAACTCTTTACCTTTTCAGGGAAAGACGAATCAATAAACAACGTTGTTGTACCCCAAAATTTTCCCTCTCTTTTCATCAATATTTTCTCACCACAAGACTCTTGGAACTCAAGATCAAGTTAGGGTTTACTCTGCTCAAGACCCCTCTTGGCACTGTTGACCCAAATTAGGGTTTGAGTTTGCACAAAGATGTTTTGACCTAAAATTCCCAAAATGACTTTCATGCTTCATGTTGGACTTACAAGTATATCCATACCAAGTTTCAAGCCTTGATTCCAATCTTTGCCCAGTCAATTGGACAGTTGACCTAGAAATCAGCTGTATTGGGGAAAAAGTCAACTGTGGCCAATTGACAGTCAAAACTCATGAAATTTGACCCACATCAACATAATGAACTCATATGAACCATTTGGTCAAGTTTGGATCACAATTCCACAAGAAATTTGATCAGATCACCAAAAGGGTAAAATGGTCATTTTTAAGGTTTTGACTGCACAAAGGCAATTTTTGACTGTTTGACCTAACTAATGGCAAACCAAGTTCACATATGGACTCGAGGAATCAATGGCATGGTCTTGATACATTCAACAAGTTCAAAAGATCCCAAATGCATAGGATTGACAGATGAATTTTCCAGTCAACTAATCAAAATTTGACTGTATACTGAAAAGTCAAACTTTGACTTTTTGGTCAAAATCAAGTGCCAAGATTCATTTTTCATCAAAACATGTCAAATTATGAAGCTTGTTCATCAAGAAACCCAAAATTGCAAATTAGGGTTTAGAATGAGAAAATTTCATAACTTAGAATTTTTCTAAGTTATGAAACTTCCTTATTTTTTCCTAACTTTGTCCCATTTTTTCATCAAGATACAATTGGATTCAAACAAAACTCAAAACATGAAAGTTGTAGTCCATTTCAAAATCTACAACTTTGATTCACAAAGTTTCCTCAAAATAAGCTTGTAGCTAAAGTTATGATTTTTGGAACAAGGGTGCAAAACATTCTTAACTTAGAAATTTTTTGACCTATTCTAGGCAGGATTTTTGTCCAACTTCATGGCCACTTTTCACATAGTTCCACTTGGAATTTCAATTTGCATTACAAAGATGGATTGTATTACACATTCCAAGCTTTCCAATTGTCCAAGAACTTCTCAAACACCCTTGTGGTTAGGGAGAATCGAATTGGCAAAGTTGGGCAAAAGTCACTTTTGTTCATAACCAAATACATGTTCATACATTGGCATTTTTCAAGTCAGCTTGTACAAGATAGCTTGCAGGCCTCAAAACCAGTCTCACACACCATAATTAAATGCCTAACCATTATGCTAAGATGTTATTTTGTTCATTTGGTCATTACATGCAAGATTAATCTTTAAATGGAAAAAGCATATTTGCCATTTTTAAAAAGATGCACTTTATGTCAAATAACAAATCCAAGAGGCATGGGCCAGATCTTTGAAGCTAGCATTTGTACACAAATCACTCTGATCAAGAACAAGATATGCAACATAGTTTAGGGCATTACACAGGCCTATATTGAAACTTGTATTTTCTTACTTCAAAAACAAGCAAGATTGCAAAACAACTCCAATCTCTCATTCCTGTAAAGACCAGCCTAAGCAAACTTTGTTCTCATCTTTCACACTCCCTAACTGACCTAAAGCACGATTCCTTCACCCTCAATCCATCCTCATATCCAAAAGCACAGTTTTTCTGCAAAACAGAGTCCCTGCTGCAGATTGACTTCCACAGTCCATTCCACTCGTGCACTTTGGCCAAAAAGAGTTCAAACATGTTCCATATCACCCACTGAAGCTATCCCAAGCATTGAATCCAAGCTGTAACATCCTTAACATCGTTTGCCATTTTTGATTTCAAGCTGTGCAGGTGGACTTCCATAGCACGATACAGGCAGTTTCAGAGCAAGCCAAGCATAGGAGAAGCATCCTTGGACTTCAGGCAAGTTGTACCAAAGCTCAAACTCCATTGAAGATACCTCCATTGTTGTACACGACTCAAGCTGAAATAGGTAAAAATATGAACTTCTATCTCTCTATCCAGGCATGATTAGGCTTAGGTTTGTGAATGAAACATGTTCTCCTCATAGCCCTGAAGCCATCCATATACTTACTTTTCATTTATATTGAGTATGCTGTGAGAATTTTGGCCATGAACATTGGAGAAAATTTAGGTCAGAAATTGGGGATGAAGAAATTCTCCCTCGTTTCTTAGAGTTAGATCAAGTTTTTTATATGTATGAACTCGTCTCTCCATGCTCTATAATGTTTGTGTTATGAGTTTTTGTTAAAAGTCAAAGAATCAGGAATTTGAATAAAGCATAGAGGGCGCGCGTTTTTGAGACAGAAGCTGGAGGTTGAAGAAGGGTGACTTGGGCTGGGCCTGAGTTGTTTTTGCTTTTTGCACACTTTTTCCACTTTTACACCCCCCTGGCCCATTGTGTGTTATATTTACTATTTTTGATTTTTTTCCTTTTGATTTTGATTTTATATTCTTATTCAAACATGAAAAAACACTAAAATTATTTTTCCACATATTTTTGCATATTATTTGGAATTTATTTGTTTTATTTAAACTTATACATGTAAAATAATATATATACTTTTATTTAAAACACTAAAAGATAATACAAAAATATATTTATTTTCAGTTATTATTTTATTTTACATTTTGAAAACATTTTCTAAAAAAAAATACATTTTGTAAATAATTAATATATATATATATATATATATATATATATATATATATATATATATATATATATATATATATATATATATATATATATATATATATATATATATATATATATATATATATATATATATATATATATATATATATATATATATATATATATATATATATATATATATATATATATATATATATATATATATATATATATATATATATATATATATATATATATATATATATATATTTAGTATATTTAATATATAACATAAATACTTGTATATTTTATTAGATATTTAGGATAAAAATATGAAAATAATACATTTTTATTTTTATTAATATATGACAAAAAAAATACTCTTTTTTACAATATACCTCTTTTATTTTTATTTTTTTGTATATAATTAACAAATATTGTATATAATTAATAAATAAATATTATTTATTTAGAAAACTAGGGTTTTTCCCTAAACCATAAAAATATTCAAAAAAATTGACCTTTTTTTATTTTTTATATCATACATTGAAAAATACTTTCTCATACATAAAAAATCATTTTTGTGCATAATACATTTTGTATATTTATTATATTTGTTTAAATATTGTACAATTAAATAATTTGTATATTCAATATGGATGTAATAGTTTAGATTTAATTTCTTGCTAAATATCCCCCCATTCAAACATTTGTACCCCCATCCCCATAATTATGTTGTAATAATTTAGGACTTTAAATTTCCGCATTTAAAAGCTTTCAAATTATGCCATGATAGACTTAGGGTTTGTATGCAAATCAACCAACAAATAACTTGACTAATACAAAGACAAAAAAACATGAAAATGGACAACACCAAGCACACTTGCACCCTTAGGGTTACTCCACTTGTTGCCTTCAAAAATGGGCCATATTGCATGTTGAGTGTCTTTGGCAAAAAAAACAAAATCAAATGATCATAGTCCCTCGATGACGCTTTCTCAAGTTGCCTAAAAATGATCAAGTCCCTTAAAGGAAAAATTGCCAAAATACACTTGGCACTATTGCATTCATGGTCTAAACGATGACCCGCGCCCATCCCGTTAACATCCTAACACAAGATTGTCCACCAAATACAATGGTGGAACAATACCGTTAAAAGGGTTAAAACATATGAAAGGTCTTTGAGAAATTTAGGGTAGATAGCTCTTGGTTACTTGACCAATCTTGCAAAAAACAAATCCTTGCCATTTTTCAAAACACACATCACAACACAATTTCAAAACAAACTTTCAAAACATTGAAAACTTTTCAAAAGACAAATACACCTTTGTATACATTCAAACATGGATCATTACAAAGGTTGACACAACAAATGGCCTCTTTTCAAAACATCTTTCAAAATCACACACAAAGCACCATTTCAAACAATTGAAAGCACCATTTCAAACAATTGAAAATGCAAGGCAAGTGATCTAAGCAAGTAACTAAGAGCCCATGGATAACCATGGATAGAAAGGGTGCTAATACCTTCCCTTTCTATAATCTACTCCCCGAACCCAATAAAACATCTCAAAGGTTTTTCCTGTGTTTTTTTAACCTTTCCTTAGGATAAAATAAAAAGTCGATGGCGAATCTTGCTAAACCGAAACATTTGCGAAAACAAACGCAAAACCTCAAGCCAGTTCTCCCACCGTATCACAGAACTGGCGACTCTGCTGGGGACAAAATTAAAAGTGGAGTAACCTTAGGGCTTAGATCACCCTTTTGCATGACTAATTGTTTGCTTTGATTGCTTTATATTTTGGTTCTCTTGTTTGGGCTTGAAATCCTACACCCGGATTTAGGAAACATTCATAGATAGCAATACGTTGTGGAAACTGTGCGGGGTATACCGACACGGTTGAAGCAATAGCTATATTAGTGGGACATATTTGTGAGTACCGGTAACCCTTGAGTTCAATCAAGGAGAGTACAGGGCCGCTGAGTGATGTCACTAAGCATTAATGACCTAGAACCTTACTTGACCATCTTGGCCTTTTATTAGGGGTAGTGAGATGACCGGCTTTGGTGCAGTCCGAAGTTGGTAGATACTCGATACTACACTCATTGAGGGTTGTTTTCTTGGAATATTTTAGTCGCTAGTTAAGTGGCTAAACCAAAACAATGAACATGGAAAATAGTCTAATGATATTGATCTCCTTAGAACCCGGTTACTATTTATAGGACAGGTTTTTAAGCCAACTTCACTCAAGAGGGTACTTACCTATGAAACCTCATGCAAGCCTGAAACTAGGGTTTTGTGTGACTTGCTTGTACATATGTTTGTGCATACATCATGAACATCATAAAGCATCATATGCATCCACTAACCATTTCAAGGGTTTGGATCTTCATCTTTGTTCTTGTTTTGTAGGTCATGGAAATTCTTCGCAGGAAAACTATCCAAGTCAACCTTGTGAGAATCCCTCCTCAACTCAAGGAGCTCACATCCAGAATTCCAGAAAGCTCTCTCTTTAGTGAAAGACATGGTAGACTGCTCAGCCTAGTCAACACCAACATTGAAGAAGACATGGTGAAAGTGTTGTTCCAGTTCTTTGACCCCCTTCACCACTGTTTCACATCCCCCGACTACCAGTTGGTGCCTACTTTGGAGGAATTTTCTCAACTCCTGAGAATTCCTATTTTTAATCAACTACCCTACAACGGTACGGAAAAAGAACCAAAACCTGAAGATGTTGCTCAAGCACTACACTTGCAACCATCTGACATCAAGGGGCATTGGGAGACTAGAAGTGGTGTCAAAGGCTTCTTGGCAAAATTCTTGCTTGAGAAGGCACAAGAGTGTTGGAACTCCTTGGATCTACAAGCCTTTGAAGAGATTGTGGCACTCCTCATTTATGGGTTGGTCTTGTTCCCAAATCCTGACCAACTTATAGATGTCAATGCCGTCAAGATTTTCCTATCCAGGAATTCCATACCTACATTGCTTGGGAACATTCTCCACTCATTTTACACACGAACAATGAGAAAGAGAGGTGTTCTCATGTGTTGTACTCCTCTCCTTGCAAGGTGGTTTATTTCTCACCTTCCACAATTTGTTCTGAAGAATGAGCAAGGCTTAAGGTGGTCACAACGGTTGATGACCCTCACACACTCTGATATACATTGGTGTTCTCGGTCCAGAGAAAATGTCATCATTATCGATCATTGTGGTGAGTTCCCTAATGTTCCATTACTTGGCATTAGGGGAGGCATTACCTACAACCCTTGTCTAGCTTTGAGGAAATTTGGATATGCACTGAGGGATGGCCCTCATGACATGCTGATCCCTGACCTAGTTTTTGACTTCGACAACGATGCGCAAGGACTTCGCCAAAGATTCATCAGAGCTTGGAGGATGCCTAACAAGGTAGATAGCAAGACACTGGGGCACAAGAACTCCATCCCTCTTGAGCCTTATCTCAAGTGGGTAAGAACCCGAGCCCAGAGTCTTATGATGCCTTACCCTCATATTCTCCCTTTGATTAAAGAGCCTGTTAAGGAAGGAGAGGTTCCCTACACCATCCTATATCCTGACATGCCAACATCATGGGAGGAGATGCAGAAGAGTTGGATCCAACTCAAGGAGGAACGAAATACTTTTGAAGCCAGCTTCTACGCCAGTGAGAAGAAGGTTTTGGAGCTTACCCGCTGACTTCACGAGGAGGAGACCCTCAGCACTTACATCGCACCAAAGAGGATGTGCAACGTCTTTTTGCCTTAAGAAGTTTTTGTAATATTTGGCCCATGGGGCATTTATGTACTGACAAAATTTCTTCTTATTAATATGACGTGTGTTCTTTTTGTTTGCAACAAATTTTGAATTTCTAAATCCTTGAATACATTACATGAATAAACATATCATTCATCATATGCATAAACAGGTCTTCACACCAGGTTTCCTTATCTCTCTGCTGTTTATTTCAGTAAGATGGATCTCGAACAGACGGTCAAAGATCTGCAGGCACAAAACTCGCAGTTTCAACAGCTCCTTATGACCTTGGCAAAGGGTCAGGAGGATCTTAAAGCATTGATAGGGAATAAAGAGCAATAAAAAGGAAAAAAGAAGAAGAAAAGAGTTGGGGTAGCTACACTGGGAAGAAGATTTGAGAATGAAGCTAGAAGAGTTCTTGAATTTCCCTCCGCATCTGATGAGGGAACCGGTAAAGGGGCTGCACTACCTTCTGAGTCCGAGGCTGAAGAGGAAGAGGTTGAGGAAGATGAAGACTACTCAGAGAAGCAATACCCGCCAGTGGACGACAAATACAAAAACCTGGAGGATAGACTGGCAGCTATGGAGCTGCAAAGGGTTCCTGGGTTAGATTTTGAAGAATTGGGATTGATTGCTGGAATTGTGATCCCTCCAAAGTTTAAGGTGCCAATTTTTGCAAATATGACGGGCTGTCTTTCCCGAAGATGCACCTGAGGTCGTATGTCAGGAAAATTCAACCTCATTCATCCGATAGAAATCTTTGGGTACACTTCTTCCAGGATAGCCTGTCTGGTACACAGCTAGATTGGTTTTACAAGCTTGAGAGGTCAGAGGTACATAGTTGGGAGGATTTGGCAGCTGCCTTTTATCGCCAGTATCAATATAACGTTGACTTGGCGCCAACCCGTACTCAGCTACAGAGTATGGGAATGGCCTCAAATGAGGGATTCAAAGAATACGCCCAGAAATGGCGTGACTTGGCCGGAAGAGTGCAGCCACCTCTTTCTTATAGGGAGCTAGTTGATATGTTCTTGGGGACCCTATCTGGCCCGTTCTTCAACCATTTGATCGGGAGCTCTTCCGCGGGGTTTACTGAATTGATTTTGACTGGCGAACGGGTGGAAACTGGTATTAAGAGTGGGAAGATTCAAAGGGATGCCTCTGCGTCTACAACTGTTAAAAAGTCATTTCCAGCCAAGAAGGAGGCAGCTGTTGTGTACTCTCAAAAGGGATTGGGGAGAACTGAGCGCCGACCGACTGTAGGGGCCGTGATGATTCAAAATTCGTCAAATGATCAGCCTCGTAACAATCAATCCAAACCAAATCAGCAACGGGTAGAACGGCCACAACGGCAGTTCACCCGCATCAATATGACGCCTGCACAAGTTTTTCCCCATTTGTTAAAGTTGAATCTGACTGGTTTAAAGGAGGCACCGAAAAACCCTAACACCACTTCTCCATACTATCATGCCAATGCTAAATGTGCCTACCATTCTGATAGCTCCGGACATGACACCAACAATTGTTGGGCGCTAAAGAATAAAATTCAAGACTTGGTAGACGCAAAAGAGGTTGAGTTCGACGCACCCGAGAAGCCGAACGTGATATCTGCTCTGATGCCAAAGCATGGCTATCATGTTCATGCTGTTGAATAAGATCTGTATGTTTCTGCTGTTGATGATCTGGTAACTCCATTACTGACAATCAAGTTGAATCTGTTGAAGGCTGGGATTTTCCCAGGTTGTAAAGAAGATTGCTACTGTTGTTCCTCCCTACCAATCGACTGTCCATTGCTGAAGATAAGCATCCAAGGCCTAATGGACAGCCAACAAATTCTTTTCGAAAAGATTCCTGATACTCCAACTCCTATCGAAGATGTTTCAATAATCACCATTTCCACCAATCTTTCCAAGGTCCCTAAAAAGCCTGTTAAGATTACATCAGTTCCGAAGATTGTTCCTCTGAAAATAACTATGCCTGGGCCTGTCCCCTACAAATCTGACAAATCAATACCATGGAATTATGGTGGAGAAATATACTACCATGGTGTTAAACAAGTTGAGATAACTGAAGAGAGCTCTGACGAAGAAGATGCCGACATTGGAAACATTGCTGGTACGAGCAAGATTACCCGAAGTGGGAGAATTTTCTCTCCAGAGATTGCCCCTCCGAAGGCAATCTTTGGACCCTCAGTTGTTGCCAAAGTTACTCCTGCACCGATAAAACTTTCTGCAAGAACTCCGCTGATTGAAGAAGCTGTTACTCCTGTGGTGGTCCCTCCTACTTCTGTTGATAAAGGGAAAGGGATCCAAGATGAGCTCGTCAGGACGAGGGCTCAGCCATTGGTCATCCCCGAAACCTCTAAGAAAGAAATGGAGGAGATTCTGAAAATAATTAAGAAGAGTGATTATGATATGGTAGAGAAACTGGGGCAAACCCCCTTCGAAGATCTCCATGTTAGCATTGCTGCTTTGTTCTGAGGCTCATGCCAAAGCATTGATAAGATTTCTAAAGACAACCCATGTACCCCAGGAAACCTCAGCCGATCAATTCCAGGATTGTGTAGCCAGCCTTACCGCAGACAACGGCCTGGGTTTCTCTGATGCTGACCTGACTCCGAAAGGAAGAAAGCACAATGACGCATTGCATGTGTCAGTCGAATACCAAGGAACTACTCTTGCCCATGTTTTGGTCGACACTGGTTCTTCTCTGAACGTGCTGCCTAAGAAAGCTCTGGATCGATTGGATTGTGAAGGCTTGGAGCTGAAACCAAGTAATATCATTGTCAGGGCCTTTGACGGGTCTAAAAGAATGGTGCATGGGGAGGTCGACATCCCTATCAAGGTAGGAACTGAAGTATTCCACTCAACTTTCTATGTGATGGACATCCGTCCGTCATACTCTTGCTTGCTAGGGAGACCATGGATACATAAGGCTGGCGCGGTCACTTCCTCCCTACATCAGATGCTGAAATACCCTGTCAAAGGAAAGATCATAACTGTACACGGTGAAGAGGAATATATGATCAGTCACCTGAACTCCTTCCGGTATGTAGAGGTGGAGGGAGACTTCATTGAAACACCGTTCCAACACTTCGAGGAAATTGCTCCCGAAGTTGCAGTAGCAAAGGCAGTAGCTGAAGTACCCAAGCAGGTGGCCAGGATAGAATCTCTGAAAGACACAAAGGCTGCAATGAAGGAGGGAAAGAGCTCAACATGGGGTCAGTTGCCTGACTTTCCCCACAAAACAGACAAGTTTGGGTTAGGATTTACCGCTGCGGGGCAAAAAGCTATGCGTCGCTCAAAAATTGAAAGAACATCCATCAGGATTTCTCCTCATGGAATCAATGCTTTGGAAGACGAAGACGAAGAGGCCAACATTGAAGATTGGATCTTCCCAACCATCGAAGGGGGACTACACAAATGGGAGGCGAAAGACTTCGTCCCCATTACTTTCATTAATCAGTAACTTATCTTTCGAACATTTCTTGTTGGTCTGTAATAATTACTTTTAAACAATTTGCACACTGCTTTTTCACCTCATGCCTTGCCCGGGGCATGTAGGTCCATTTGTAAGGGTTTTGATTCTCTTCATATTCATATGCCATGTTTAATGATTCATTGGACGTTTTTCATTGATAAACTGCCGTGTTCATTTTCTTTCCTTTTGCATTTTTGTTTGTTTAAGGATGGCTATCCCTTACACACACCCACACTCATAAATGCAGGTACCCATCCACTCTGGATTCTATGGGTGACTATTCTGCTGTATCCTTCAATAACTCTGAAGATTTGGTCAATCAGGCTGAGTATGAAGATGATGAAGATTGTGAAGTACCAGGAGAGCTAGCCAGACTTCTACAACAAGAAGAAAGGGCCATCTTGCCTCATGAAGAGTTGGTGGAAACTGTCAACTTAGGAACAGAGGAAGACCGGAAAGAAGTACAAGTGGGTGCCAATCTGGAACCAGGTGTCGAGGAGCGCTTAATACAGCTGTTAAATGAATACGTTGAAATCCTCGCCTGGTCTTATGAAGACTTGCCGGGTTTAGACACAGATGTCGTGGTTCACCGTCTCCCTAAAAGAGAGGATTGCCCACCGATCAAGCAAAAAGTCCGCTGAATGAGGCTCGACATGTCTGAGAAGATTAAAGCGGAAGTAATGAAGCAATTCAACGCTGGATTTCTGGCTGTTACATCCTATCCACAATGGGTTGCTAACATTGTGCCAGAACCTAAAAAAGACGGCAAGGTCAGAATGTGTGTGGACTACCGGGATTTGAACAGGGCTAGCCCTAAAGATGATTTTCCGCTACCGCATATCGACATTTTGATCGACAACACAGCTCAGCACAAAGTGTTTTCCTTCATGGATGGATTCTCGGGCTACAACCAGATCAAAATGGCCCCCGAGGACATGGAGAAAACAACCTTTGTTACACAATGGGGTACCTTCTGCTATAAGGTGATGCCGTTCGGACTGAAGAACGCAGGGGCAACTTATCAGCGCGCCATGGTAGCTTTGTTTCATGATATGATACATCATGAGATCGAAGTTTATGTAGACGACATGATAGCTCGATCACAAACAGAGGAGGAACACCTTGAACATCTACAAAAGTTGTTTGCCAGGTTGAAGGAATATAAACTCAGGCTGAATCCAAGTAAGTGCACTTTTGGAGTTAGGTCTGGTAAACTTCTAGGATTTATTGTCAGCAACAAGGGCATTGAGGTCGATCCAGCAAAAGTGAAAGCAATACGAGAAATTCCTGCTCCCAGTACTGAAAAGGAGGTTAGGGGGTTCTTGGGGCGCTTGAACTATATTGCCAGATTCATCTCTCATCTGATGTCTACCTGTGAGCCAATTTTCAAACTATTAAAGAAAGATCAGGTAGCCGAATGGAATGACGATTGCCAAGCTGCTTTTGATAAAATCAAGGAGTATTTGCTAGAGCCTCCTATTCTGATGCCACCCGTCGAAGGAAGACCGTTGATCATGTATCTGACCGTCTTGGATAACTCAATGGGGTGCGTACTGGGCCAGCATGACGAGTCTGGTCGAAAAGAGCATGCCATTTATTACCTTAGCAAAAAGTTTACCGACTGTGAGACTCGCTACTCACTGCTCGAGAAAACTTGCTGCACTCTGGTATGGGCTGCTCGCCGACTAAGGCAGTATATGTTGACTCATACCACTCTGTTGACTTCCAAAATGGATCCTATCAAGTATATCTTCGAGAAACCTGCCTTATCTGGAAGAATCGCTAGATGGCAGATGATCCTGACTGAGTATGACATCCAGTATACTACCCAAAAAGCTATAAAGGGGAGTCTACTAGCTGACCATCTAGCTCATCAAGCTATCAAAGATTATCAATCCATGAGATTCGACTTCCCGGACGAGGACATCATGAATTTGGACAACATTAAAGGTAAGAGACCATATGACGGACCTGAAAATGGATCCCGATGGACCCTGTACTTTGATGGTGCTTCAAATGCACTTGGAAACGGTATCGGTGCGGTACTCATTTCCCCGGAAGGTTGCCACACACCTTTCACGGCCCGACTTTGCTTCAGCTGTACCAACAACATGGCTGAATATGAAGCTTGCTTCTTTGGTCTCAAGGCTGCTATAGACTTGGGGATCAAATCTTTGATCGTATTTGGGGACTCGGCTTTGGTTATCAGTCAAATCAAAGGAGAGTGGGATACCAAGCATCATAATCTTATCCCATACAAAGAACATGTCCTGACATTGTTGCCTCATTTCGAGCAAATCACCTTCGAGCATTTCCCGTGAGAAGAGAATCAGCTAGAAGATGCTCTGGCAACAATGTCCTCCATGTTTAAACTCAACTGGGATAACGAGGCTCCCCAGATCACCATCGAGCAAATGGATGAACCTGCGCATTGTCATGAGATTAATACCGAAGAAGTAGTGGGACAACCCTGGTTTCACGAAATCAAAAGGTATCTCCAGACTAGAGAATATCCCGAAGGAGCTTCCGTAAATGACAAGAAGTTCCTAAGGAAATTTGCTGCCAAGTTCTTCCTGAGCAACGACATCCTCTATAAACGCAGCCATGATTGTGTTTTACTCTGATGTGTAGACAAAGCTGAAGCAGAGCTGATCATGACTGAGATACACAGCGGTACGTTTGGCACCCCCTTGAGCAGGCATACGATGGCTAAGAAGATTCTAAGGGCAGGCTATTACTTGTCTACCATGGAAGCAGATTGCCATCAACATTCCCGTACTTGCCACAAATGTCAAGTCTATGCTGACAAGATTCATATTCCTCCTGTTCCTCTCAACGTTCTGACAGCTCCTTGGCCATTCGCAATGTGGGGCATTGACATGATTGGAGAAATCAAGCCCACAGCGTCCAATGGACATCGCTTCATCCTGGTCGCCATTGACTATTTTACCAAATGGGTCGAAGCAGCTTCCTTCGCCTCTGTTACAAAAAATGTGGTTGCCCGCTTCATCAAGCAGAACCTCATATACCGGTATGGTGTCCCCGGCTGGATCATCACGGACAACGGTACAAATCTGAATAATACTATGATCACCGCTCTATGCGAACAGTTCAAGATTTATCATCACAATTCATCTCCCTATCGGCCGAAGATGAACGGTTCTGTTGAAGCTGCGAACAAAAACATTAAGAAGATCATTCAGAAAATGACAGTCACCTACAAAGACTGGCATGAGATGTTACCGTTTGCTCTGCATGGATACCGTACCACAGCACGTACTTCAACAGGGGCAACCCCATTTTCTTTAGTATATGGCATGGAAGCTGTCCTACCCATGGAAGTTCAGATTCCTTCTTTAAGGATTATGAAGGACGCTGGTTTGAACGAAGACGATTGAATTCAGACCCGACTTGATCAACTCAATTTGATCGACGAGAAGCGACTCGCTGCTGTTTGCCATGGTCAAACGTATCAAAAACGGATGATCAAGGCTTTCAACAAGAAAGTCAGACGTCAAGTATATCAAGTCGGAGATCTCGTAATCAAGCGGATTATCTTGCCGCAAAGTGATCCCAGGGGCAAATGGACTCCTACTTACGAAGGACCATTTGTGATCAAGAGCATATTTTCTGGTGGTGCAATGATTCTGACCACCATGGACGGAGACGATTTGCCGCACCCTGCGAACGCAGACATAGTCAAAAGATACTACGCATAAAATCACCCGACAAGTCGAAAACCCGAAAGGGCGGCTTGGGCAAAAATGGGCATCCCGGTGAACCGAAAACCCGAAAGGGCGGTTCAGGCAAAAATTAGGGATAAAACAAAAAAATTTGTACACCCGGCAAGTCGAAAACCCGAAAGGGCGGCTTGGGCAAAAAGGGGTTTCCCGGTGGATTGAAAACCCGAAAGGGCGATCCAGGCAAAAGTTAGGGAATTAAAGCGTATGACTATGTCTCGTCGGATCACTTTAAGGACAATCTCTTCATCAACCAGCTCCAAGCTTCTGATCAATCTAGTCATCGGCGGATGAAGCATTGGATGGACATATATTCAGAGTTGTGAAGGCTATAGCAGAATGGGGATCCCATGGAATTGTTTCACATAGCCATCTTTCTTTTGTATAAAATTTTCAATTTTTTACGACAACATCCTCTTACTAGGATGGCTGTCTCCTTTGTACAAAGATACTCATAAAAGATTAATACAAATACTTTTCCAAATACAGAAATTTGCTTTGTCTTCCTTTTGCTCTTTACACTTATGTTTTATTTGAGAAACGTCCAATGTTTTGTTAAATAGGCATATGCATTTGAACATAATCATTTTCTTACAAACCAAGAAAAAGATTATTACTGATAGGTTGAAGGTACATGTAGATATCTTAATGCCCTTTCAGAAGGAATCCCCAGCAGATTTAAACTCCAAATTCAAATCCAGAGCTTAATTCCCCAAAACAGAGTTAAACTTCAGGATCCTCAGCAGAACAAAAGCTTTCTCAAAACTAATTTCCCCAGCCAGAGAGTCTTCCAGAACTCAATTCCCCTCAGAGTTAAGTTTCAGTATCCCCAGTGGAGCCTTAAAAATCTGAAAATCTCATTCCCCAGTTGAAGTCAAAACTATCAATCTCCAGCGGAGCTAACACTTCCAACTATCAATCCCCAGCAGAACCAGACTAGGGAACCTTCTCCCCACAGAGATACTTCCCGTCAGATTGAAGATTCTCAGTCTCACTCCTCCAGCATGAGTCTACCAGGTTCTGGACTCCCCAGTAGAGATCATCAGAATTCTCATTCCCTACAAGTCACCAAGGAGTTCCAATCCCCAGTAGTGGTCCTAAAAATCCCTCAACAATTGAAGATCTAGCTCCCCAAGCAGTCAACAGTCAACAAGGATGTCTCAGCTTTAGCACTCAGAGATTCCTACAATCCCCTGCAGCAGTCAATGATTCATTTTCCCCGGCAATAGTCGAGATTCTATTATCTCCGGCAATCCAAGATTCATCTATCCTCAGCAAGACAGCTCATCAGCTTACATGCACATTCATTACATTCATATCATAAACATTGATATAACATATATTGCATCATACATTTCATGCAACATAACTTTGTGTTTTAGCTAACATTTCATCCTTTTCAGGATAAGATTAAAAGGCTATCATTAACAATTATTCAGATACAGTATGGATACACCCCAGACACGACGGTCATTCTATTACTCATTCAGAATTTCAAGTCAGATACAGTACAGATACACCCCAGACACGGCGGTCATTCTACTACTCATTCAGACTACAGCGATCAGATACATACTAGATACGCTCTAGACACGGCAACCATTCTATCTCTCATTCAGATTCACTTATCCACCTCAAGGTTCAACGCATTCCAAGCACAAATACCATTCTGACCCTTACAACAACAGTTTGATTCTCCCCAGTGCGTTCGCCACGGAAGTCATTTTGTCATTTATTTAGATCCCAGTTACAGTTTCAGATACACTCCAGACACGGAAGTCATTCTATTACTCATACGGATATCAATCCCATTTACAGTTTCAGATACACTCCAGACACGAAAGTCATTCTGCTACTTATATAACTTTCAACTTCAGATACAGTCTAGATACGCTCCAGACACGGTTGCCATTCTGTCACTCATTCGGAATTTGTCCCCAGCACGCAGTTGCTCCATGAATAGATGTTTCTCTATTACCCAGATACAATACAGATACACTTCAGACACGACAGTCATTCTGATATTCATTCTACATTCAAACACAGTTACAGCCCAGATACGCCCCAAATACGAAGGCCATTCTTTTTCTCATACAAACTCAATCTCCGGATATAGTTCAAATGCATTCCATACATGGATACCATTTTTGATCCTCTTTTTTCTGATCTATCACATTACAGTTCAACAAACATTCCAGATGGCATCTCTAAGCCCATCCTCCTACCAGCAATCTCCAGATGGCATCTCTAAGCCCATCCCTCTGTCACCTCCCAGATGGCATCTCTAAGCCCATCTCCAAATGGCATCTTTAATCCCATTCCCGCACCCATGCTTTGACGAGTGCAAATTTAAGGGCACTCTAGTGTCCAAACTCCTTTTAACTTCGAGACGCGAAAGGCAAACCTGCCAATCTAACTCTTCAGGTGCAAGAAGATTGAACAGGGGCAAATGTTGTACCCCAAAATTTGCCCTCTCTTTTCATCAATATTTTCTCACCACAAGACTCTTGGAACTCAAGATCAAGTTAGAGTTTACTCTGCTCAAGACCCCTCTTGGCACTGTTGACCCAAATTAGGGTTTGAGTTTGCACAAAGATGTTTTGACCTAAAATGCCCAAAATGACTTTCATGCTTCATGTTGGACTCACAAGTTTATCCATACCAAGTTTCAAGCCTTGATTCCAATCTTTGCCCAGTCAATTGGACAGTTGACCTAGAAATCAACTGTATTGGGGAAAAAGTCAACTGTGGCCAATTGACAGTCAAACCTCATGAAATTTGACCCACATCAATATAATGAACTCATATGAACCATTTGGTCAAGTTTGGATCACAATTCCACAAGAAATTTGATCAGATCACCAAAAGGGTAAAATGGTCATTTTTAAGGTTTTGACTGCACAAAGGCAATTTTTGACTGTTTGACCTAACTAATGGCAAACCAAGTTCACATATGGACTCGAGGACTCAATGGCATGGTCTTGATAAATTCAACAAGTTCAAAAGATCCCAAATACATAGGATTGACAGATGAATTTTCCAGTCAACTGGTCAAAATTTGACTGCATACTGAAAAGTCAAACTTTGACTTTTTGGTCAAAATCAAGTGCCAAGATTCATTTTTCATCAAAACATGTCAAATTATGAAGCTTGTTCATCAAGAAACCCAAAATTGCAAATTAGGGTTTAGAATGAGAAAATTTCATAACTTAGAATTTTGCTAAGTTATGAAACTTCCTTATTTTTTCCTAACTTTGTCCCATTTTTTCATCAAGATACAATTGGATTCAAACAAAACACAAAACATGAAAGTTGTAGTCCATTGAAAAATCTACAACTTTGATTCACAAAGTTTCCTCAAAAGAAGCTTGTAGCTCAAGTTGTGATTTTTGGAACAAGGGTGCAAAACATTCTTAACTTAGAAATTTTTTGACCTATTCTAGGCAGGATTTTTGTCCAACTTCATGGCCACTTTTCAACTAGTTCCACTTGGAATTTCAATTTGCATTACAAATATGGATTGTATTACACATTCCAAGCTTTCCAAATTGTCCAAGAACTTCTCAAACACCCTTGTGGTTATGGAGAATCGAATTGGCAAAGTTGGGCAAAAGTCACTTTTGTTCATAACCAAATACATGTTCATACATTGGCATTTTTCAAGTCAACTTGTACAAGCTAGCTTGCAGGCCTCAAAACCAGTCTCACACACCATAATTAAATGCCTAACCATTGTGCTAAGATGTTATTTTGTTTATTTGGTCATTACATGCAAGATTAATCTTTAAATGGAAAAAGCATATTTGCCATTTTTGAAAAGATGCACTTTATGTCAAATAACAAATCCAAGAGGCATGGGCCAGATCTTTGAAGCTAGCATTTGTACACAAATCACTCTGATCAAGAACAAGATATGCAGCATAGTTTAGGGCATTGCACATGCCTGTATTGAAACTTGTATTTTCTTACTTCAAAACAAGCAAGATTGCAAAACAACTCCAATCTCTCATTCCTGTAAAGACCAGCCTAAGCAAACTTTGTTCTTATCTTTCACACTCCCTAACTGACCTAAAGCACGATTCCTTCACCCTCAATCCATCCTCATATCCAAAAGCACAGTTTTTCTGCAAAACAGAGTCCCTGCTGCAGATTGACTTCCACAGTCCATTCCACTCGTGCACTTTGGCCAAAAAGAGTTCAAACATGTTCCATATCACCCACTGAAGCTATCCCAAGCATTGAATCCAAGTTGTAACATCCTTAACATCGTTTGCCATTTTTGGTTTCAAGCTGTGCAGGTGGACTTCCATAGCACGATACAGGCAGTTTCAGAGCAAGCCAAGCATAGGAGAAGCATCCTTGGACTTCAGGCAAGCTGTATCAAAGCTCAAACTCCATTGAAGATACCTCCATTGCTGTACACGACTCAAGCTGAAACATGTAAAAATATAAACTTCTATCTCTCTATCCAGGCATGATTAGGCTTAGGTTTGTGAATGAAACATGTTCTCCTCATAGCCCTGAAGCCATCCATATACTTACTTTTCATTTATATTGAGTATGCTGTGAGAATTTTGGCCATGAACATTGGAGAAAATTTAGGTCAGAAATTGGGGATGAAGAAATTCTCCCTCGTTTCTTAGAGTTAGATCAAGTTTTTTATATGTATGAACTCGTCTCTCCATGCTCTATAATGTTTGTGTTATGAGTTTTTGTTAAAAGTCAAAGAATCAGGAATTTGAATGAAGCATAGAGGGCGCGCGTTTTTGAGACAGAAGCTGGAGGTTGAAGAAGGGTGACTTGGGCTGGGCCTGAGTTGTTTTTGCTTTTTGAACACTTTTTCCACTTTTACACCCCCCTGGCCCATTGTGTGTTATATTTACTATTTTTGATTTTATATTCTTATTCAAACATGAAAAAAAACTAAAATTATTTTTCCACATATTTTTGCATATTATTTGGAATTTGTTTGTTTTATTTAAACTTATACATGTAAAATAATATATATACTTTTATTTAAAACACTAAAAGATAATACAAAAATATATTTATTTTCAGTTATTATTTTATTTTACATTTTGAAAACATTTTCTAAAAAAAATACATTTTGTAAATAATTAATATTTTATTTTGGTATATATATATATATATATATATATATATATATATATATATATATATATATATATATATATATATATATATATATATATATATATATATATATATATATATATATATATATATATATATATATATATATATATATATATATATATATATATATATATATATATATATATATATATATATATATATATATATATATATATATATATATATATATATATATATATATATATATTATATATATATATATATATATATATATATATATATTTATATATATATATATATATATATATATATATATATATATATATATATATATATATATATATATATATATATATATATATATAGTATATTTAATATATAACATAAATACTTGTATATTTTATTAGATATTTAGGATAAAAATATGAAAATAATACATTTTTATTTTTATTAATATATGACAAAAAAAATACTCTTTTTTACAATATACTTCTTTTTTTTTTATTTTTTTGTATATAATTAACAAATATTGTATATAATTAATAAATAAATATTATTTATTTAGAAAACTAGGGTTTTGCCCTAAACCATAAAAATATTCAAAAAAATTGACCTTTTTTTATTTTTTATATCATACATTGAAAAATAATTTCTCATACATAAAAAATCATTTTTGTGCATAATACATTTTGTATATTTATTATATTTGTTTAAATATTGTACAATTAAATAATTTGTATATTCAATATGGATGTAATAGTTTAGATTTAATTTCTTGCTAAATATCCCCCCATTCAAACATTTGTACCCCCATCCCCATAATTATGTTGTAATAATTTAGGACTTTAAATTTCCGCATTTAAAAGCTTTCAAATTATGCCATGATAGACTTAGGATTTGTATGCAAATCAACCAACAAATAGCTTGACTAATACAAAGACAAAAAAGCATGAAAATGGACAACACCAAGCACACTTGCACCCTTAGGGTTACTCCATTTGTTGCCTTCAAAAATGGGCCATATTGCATGTTGAGTGTCTTTGGCAAAACAAAACAAAATCAAATGATCATAGTCCCTCGATGACACTTTCTCAAGTTGCCTAAAAATGATCAAGTCCCTTAAAGGAAAAATTGCCAAAAGACACTTGGCACTATTGCATTCATGGTCTAAACGATGACCCGCGTCCGTCCCGTTAACATCCTAACACAAGATTGTCCACCAAATACAATGGTGGAACAATACTGTTAAAAGGGTTAAAACATAGGAAAGGTCTTTGAGAAATTTAGGGTAGATAGCTCTTGGTTACTTGACCAATCTTGCAAAAAACAAATCCTTGCCATTTTTCAAAACACACATCACAACACAATTTCAAAACAAACTTTCAAAATATTGAAAACTTTTCAAAAGACAAATACACCTTTGTATACATTCAAACATGGATTATTACAAAGGTTGCCACAACAAATGGCCTCTTTTCAAAACATCTTTCAAAATCACACACAAAGCACCATTTCAAACAATTGAAAGCACCATTTCAAACAATTGAAAATGCAAGGCAAGTGATCTAAGCAAGTAACTAAGAGCCCATGGATAACCATGGATAGAAAGGGTGCTAATACCTTCCCTTTCTATAATCTACTCCCCGAACCCAAGAAAACATCTCAAAGGTTTTTCCTGTGCTTTTTTAACCTTTCCTTAGGATAAAATAAAAAGTTGGTGGCGACTCTTGCTAAACCGAAACATTTGCGAAAACAAACGCAAAATCTCAAGTCAGTTCTCCCACCGTATCACAAACGTTGACTACTTATATGACCTGGTAGTCCTCTCAAAAACTACGTCTATTGAAGGGCTATTTCAGCAGATTCCTCAGAAAGATTCCCTCACAAGACCTTCTCTGGTTTAGTCAGGTCGACGCTAAGATCTCCCTGATTCTTATTCCAGTTGAAGATATTCCAAAACTTTAGTCTGGTTCAGTTAAGTCGATTATAAGATTTTTCTGATTCTTATCCAGTCAAAGTTAATCTAAGACCTTCTCTAGTTCATTCAGATCGACACTAAGATCTCCCTGATTCTTATTCCAGTTGAAGATATTCCAAAACTTTTGTCTGGTTCAGTTAAATTGATTCTAAGATTTTTTTGATTCTTATCCAGTCAAAGTTAATCCAAGACCTTCTCTGGTTCAGTCAGATCGAAATTAAGATCTCCCTGATTCTTATTCCAGTTGAAGATATTCCAAAACTTTTGAAAAGTTCAGTTAAGTCGATTCTAAGATTTTTCTGATTCTTATCCAGTCAAAGTTAATCCAAGACCTTCTCTGGTTCAGTCAGATCGACACTAAGATCTCCCTGATTCTTATTCCAATTGAAGATATTCTAAAACTTTTGTCTGGTTCAGTTAAATCGATTCTAAGATTTTTCTGATTCTTATCCAGTAAAAGTTAATCCAAGACCTTCTCTGGTTCAGTCAGATCGACACTAAGATCTCCTTGATTCTTATTCCAGTTGAAGATATTCCAAAACTTTTGTCTGGTTCAGTTAAATCGATTCTAAGATTTTTCTGATTCTTATCCAGTCAAAGTTAATCCAAGACCTTCTCTGGTTCAGTCAGATCGACGCTAAGATCTCCCTGATTCTTATTCCAGTTGAAGATATCCCAAAACTTTTATCTGGTTCAGTTAAATCGATTCCAAGATTTTTCTGATTCTTATCCAATCAAAGTTAATCCAAGACCTTCTCTGGTTCAGTCAGATCGACGCTAAGATCTCCCTGATTCTTATTCCAGTTGAAGATATCCCAAAAAATTTGTCTGGTTCAGTTAAATCGATTCTAAGATTTTTCTGATTCTTATCCAATCAAAGTTAATCCAAGACCTTCTCTGGTTCAGTCAGATCGATACTAAGATCTCCCTGATTCTTATTCCAGTTGAAGATATTCCAAAACTTTTTTCTGTTTCAGTTAAGTCGATTCTAAGATTTTTCTGATTCTTATCCAGTCAAAGTTAATCCAAGACCTTCTCCAGTTCAGTCAGATCGACACTAAGATCTCCCTGATTCTTATTCTAGTTGAAGATATTCCAAAACTTTTGTCTGGTTCAGTTAAATCGATTCTAAGATTTTTCTGATTCTTATCCAGTCAAAGTTAATCCAAGACCTTCTCTGGTTCAGTCAGACCGACACTAAGATCTCCCTGATTCTTATGCCAGTTGAAGATATTCCAAAACTTTTGTCTGGTTCAGTTAAGTCGATTCTAAGATTTTTCTGATTCTTATCCAGTTAAAGTTAATCCAAGACCTTCTCTTGTTCAGTCAGATCGACACTAAGATCTACCTGATTCTTATTCCAGTTGAAGATATTCCAAAAGATTCTTACTGGTCCAGATAAACCTCTCAACGGTTTATTCTGATTCGTTTTCTGTTAAAATTAAGTTCATACTTTCTGTCAACCATCATTCCTCCAAATGGCATCTATAAGCCCATTCACCATACATCTTCGAGTGAAAATTTCTGAGCACTCTAGTGTTCAAATCATCTTTCACCTTCAAGTCACGAGTAGCAGATCCGCCAATCTAACTCTTCAGGTTCAAGAAGTTTGAACAGGGGCAGCTGTTGTACCCCAAAATTTGCCCTCTCATTTTTCTCAGGTTTACTCCCCATCTAATCCCAAGCTTTGGATTACAAATTTTTCATGAAGATCACTCCCAAGGGGAAAACAGTCATCTGCGCTGAAAGGCCAAACCTTGACCTCTTGAGTAAAATCAAATCCCAAAAAAAATCTTATTTCAGCAAAACATGTTTGAAACGGGAAGTGTATTCCAGCTAAGATTCAAAAACCAAATTTCTAAGTACTTGAGATTTTCTAAGTATTTAAGAAAAATGGCACTTCAGAACTTCTGAACAAACCTCTAGGCAGAAACGGTCAGAAGTTGCAAACTTGGCTCAGCACATAATATTCAGTCAGAAGGTGGCTCTTCAACAGCTACACCAACTCAGTTAGAGGTTGTAAACGTGACAGAACATGGCCCTTTCAGCATTTACGCAGGTTCAACCAGAGTTTGCTAGAGGAATGCAAAGAAAGCAAAGAAGCCTGGGGGCCCCTTCAGAACCTACTGGAATTAGAAGATGAAGAGGTCAGAAGAGTGGGTGTTACACTGAAACAGAATCTCTAAGTCCAAAGTTTCCATAAGTAGATTAAAAGAACATGCTGGAAAGTCTGGAGAACCCTCAGAATTTGTTGAGGCAGCAGGAGGCCAAGATCAGAACTTGGTTTGCGTTGTTTTTGGTGAAGCATAACTGTTGATTCAGATATAGGTAATGATGCAAAATCCCCAATTACAAGATTTCTGATTTTGACAAATCTTATCACCATTTAATGCTCATTAATGCTCACAACCACTTTTGAGCATTCATCCAAGGGGTCTCTCCACGTGTGGCATAGTAACACCCTCGTGCAGGTTTAGGCATGGATCTATACGCCACTTTTCGTCTATAGGTGTCACTTTTCCTTAATCCTTGCTTACTCTTCCAGCCTAGGCTGAAAAGTTGTCAATTATCACAACTTTCCATAAACTTCCTTCAAGAACAAGTTAGCACCTACTGCATGGTACTGACGCCTTTTAACATTTAAAAATCCACAAAGCTTTGCCTATAAATAGAACACCATTGACCACTGAAAAGACCCCGGTCCAAAACCCAGAAAAAAATTGCTAGAAGAGAAACAGAAAATTATAGCAAGAAAACATTGTGAAACTCTGCCAAAATTCCTAGTGTTTCATAACTTTGAACCTTCTGCCTCCAAACTTCATTTGTACCCAATTTGCTTCTTGATTAGAAAACGTCCATACAGTTCCTAACCATATATATATATATATATATATATATATATATATATATATATATATATATATATATATATATATATATATATATATATATATATATATATATATATATATATATATATATATATATATATATATATATATATATATATATATATATATATATATATATATATATATATATATATATATATATATATACTCTCCATCCACTCATTCAAATAAGAACCTGTCCAGAACACCATCAGAACTAAAGCTAGCTCCAATTCACAGATTTTCTTCCAACAACAAGGTAAGCACCTGCTGACTCTTGCCACGCTGCTAAGCATCATCAGATTTGCATGCTCAATAAACACAATGTAGATATCATGCTGCTGATGTACATGTTTTGAGATTTTCCGCGCCTCTGTATGCTTAAGTAGGAGGTAAATTAGTGTAGAACTTGCCTGTGACCTTTTTTGGTTATGTCTTCTGAAACTCTATGACACTTGCTGTGACTGTCCTAGGCATGCCTTCTGTTTTATGGAAAAATAATCAAACTGCAGATGTTCTGACTAGCACAGGGGGAAACCAAGATCTGACTTTGACGCCAACACTTCTGAGGCCTGTTTTGCTATCAATAATATCAGAACTTCTGAAAATTATTGTGCTTCCAGCAGGGTCAGAACTTCTGACTTCCCCACTAACAGATTTTTGTTTTGCAGTGCATGAGAGTCAGAAGTTCTGACCTCCCCACTAACAGGTTTCTGTTTTGCAGCGCACCAGAGTCAGAAGTTTTGACTCACACAGTTTCACTAAGAGGTTGATATCCTGCAGCACGCCTGGGTCAGAACTTCTGACTTCCTCTCAGCAGCGCGCTAGCCCCCTCTCTCTTTCTCTTTTTCTTCCCCTTGTTATTTTATTTATTTATTTATTTTTCTCGTTGAACCATCCACATGTATAAGTGTGTTTCCCCCACCCCATAATTATTGTAATAGCGTAGGATTTTACATTTCCGCATTTTTATTGCTTTTAAAATGTAAATGCTAGTAATTAGGATATGTATGGAAAGATAAAATCAATGAAATAGGCCACCCTAATCAAAGACTTAATGCATGCAAATCAAACACATTATTCACACATGCACCTCTAGGGTAATCTCACTTGTTGCCTATCGAAAAATAGTCATGTCCCTCGAGCATGGGCGTTTTAGCAAAGACCCTCGATAAAAAGATCGTAGTCCCTCGATGACCCTTGATGTTGCCTTCGGTAAACGATCTAGTCCTTAAAACGACATTGCTAAAACGTCCCATATGTTGCCTTCTATGACTATACAAACGTCCCAACTCCCGTCCCTTCACATCCAACGATGGGGCTTCTTACCAAATCAATGGTAAGATAGCCACATCTAAAGGAGGAGGAAAAGCACGTTTAAAACCTTTCGAGTAGATAGATTCTCTCTTAGTTACTCGCTTGCTCACAACAAAAAATATTTTTACCCACACTCTCATCTTTTGAACTATTTTTGAAACAAACACTTTGTAGGCGTTCTTATAGAAACGAGAACCATTACGAAGTTCCATTTTCAAAATACTTTCAAAAACACATCTCACAAACACACTTTTGAACTATTTTCGAAACAAACACTTTGTATGCATTCTTATAGAAATGAGAACCATTACGAAGTTCCATTTTCAAAATACTTTCAAAAATCACCACCATTTCAAACAATTTCAAAAGCAACGCAAGTGATCTAAACAAGTAACTAAGAGCCCATGGATAACCATGGATGAAAAGAGTGCTAATACCTTCCCTTTTCATAATCTACCCCCCGAACTCAAGAAAACATCTCAAAGGTCTTTCCTGTGCTTTTTTACCTTTCCTTTTGGATAAAAGAAAATCAGTGACGACTCGTGCTAAACCGCGACATTTGCGAACACAAACGTAAAACCTCAAGTCAGTTCTCCCACCGCATCACAATGGCCCATACTCCCTAGGTTATCATTACTATTCCCAAGAGCCACGCCATGTGTCCGACAAACGCATCGTCTACTCCCCGGGAGTCCTCCTAGAACCCACTTCGACCTCTACCTGGGGCCAAATCTTAAACTGGCGACGTCCCCCTTTTATGGTATAAAAGCTCCATGTCGAGCAGCGCACCTCGTAAAAGGATGAACTAGAACTAAGTCCTGACTCCTTCACCAGGAGCAACGACTTGGGGGGGCTCCTGTTTTGGAATGGGCATGCCTTTGGCCCAACATCCAGTAAGGCCCAATTCAGGTGTGTCAACCTACACCGCTGACTAGTTATATCCTCAAATGCGACGGGCAACTACCACCTTTTCCCCACGAGGAGACAACCTCACCACACGAGGATAACACCTCGAGTAGACTAAGGACGATCACCTCCGACCATACAGGCTTCGAGGACACTCTGGTTGCCTCATCGACCAAGGCTGGTCCCTTCACTCGACTTCGCGTATGGCGGGGATCACCCACAACAGGAAAATGCATATCCCGAGCATCCTCCTCGTAGGGATGACTACCAATATCTCCTGACATCACAGAGTCTTCGTGGCCCCGGAAAGATCGCATCCATATCCTCCTTACCTTGTGGAGGACGTCATCCAGGTAGGAGACCACATGCGGGTCCCTACTACTCACGTAGGACCTGACAGTCTCTATGTTGAGTCTTCTTGACTAGCCCAATGAAGAGACCTTGGCCCAGCGTTGGGGGCTACAAATACCCTCTCTTTCGAGAGGGTCGGGTATTCAACACTTTTTACTCTCACGCTTGCTTTCTCATTCTACAACTTATTTTGGCATCAGAGTGTCTTGCAGGTACTCCCCCACCTCACTCTCAACTTCTGCTCGAGTTAGCTGTGACGGTCCATTCTGGTCAAGTACGATCAATTATCAATAACAATCATATTGTTTTTCAGGTATACAAAATTGACATTCATATAAAAATTAATCTATGAAAAGAAACAATCATGTGCTCAACACTCTCTTAACAATAACAATAACAATAAGCCACATGTAGCCAAACACCAAATCGCCAATATTGTAAGTTTACACAAATAAAAGTAACAAAGAACCAACAAAAATTTAGAAATGACATAAAATAATAACTATAATCAAAACCAAATTCAAACAAATAAAGCAATAAAAAGTAAAAACGATAACATGAAATATAGACCAATTAAAAAAACTTTGTACGATATAATTTTATCCTTTTCCCAATATATATTCTGCAAAATATTTTTAACTTAGTCTAACATGAGGGATGCTCTGTTTTCTGTTGAGAGACAGCTTGGTAGGTGCATTGGGAACCAACAATGGTTCGATTGTTGTAACTAAAATTTAGTGTCGACTCTCTCCAAAGTCATGTCCGATCAATACCTGGTGTTGCTTGAGTTTCATATCATTCAGGTTTGGGTCAGCTCTCAGTTTAAATTTCTTAAGACTTGGACAATGCACAAGGGTTGTAGAGAGGTTATTGAAGCGGTTTGGAAACAAAAGTTCTATAACTGCAATATGTTTATTCTGCATAAAAATCTCCAGTTGATTAAAAAAGAGTTGAGAGGGTGGAATAAAAATATTTTTGGCAACATTTCTGAAAACGTTAAAAAGGCAGGGTATAGGCTTAACAATATTCAGCAGCAGATTCAAAGTTGTAGTATTGGTGACAGTCTTAAGAAGGATGAATTCTTGGCCTAAAAAGAGCTTTTGGCAGCTTTAGATATGGAGGAATGTTTTTGGAAGGAAAAATATAGAGTGAAGTGGCACTTGGAGGAATGGAACACGACATTTTTCCATCGCGTCACTAAAATCAAAAACAAGTTGGAGCCTTTATCCATGCTTATTCATGAGGATATGGTTCTCATTGATTCTAATGAGATTGTTGATTGTGTAGTGGACTACTATAAATTCTTGTTTAGTTGTAATTTTGTTATTTTGCAGGACATGAAGATAGTGGATGATTTCATACCTTCCTTGGTCAATGACAACATGAATGCTGCTATCACTAGGCTTCCCTCTATAGATGAAATCTAAGCGGACGCCTTTGCTCTAAATAAAGATAGTGTGTTGGGTCTGGATGGTTTTGGGGTTGTCTTCTATCATACTTTCTGGGACATAATCAAGCATGATGTCTCGAATGTTGCTCTCGATTTCTTCCAATCTGGTTGGATTATGCTTGGTTTCAACTCCAATGCTGTTGTTCTTGTTCCTAAAATTAAGGGGGATTATTCCTTGGATCAATTTTGACCTGTAGCTTTGTCGAATTTCAAATTTAAGATTACTTCGAAGATTATAGCGGATAAGCTAGCCTCTATAATACCTTTTATGATTTCTCAATACCAAAAAGGTTTTATTCATGGAAGGCATATTCATGACTGTATTGTCCTAGCCTCTGAAGCTTTTAACCTGCTGGATACTAAAGCTTAGTATGGTAATTTGGCCCTTAAGGTGGACATTAGGAAGACCTTTGATACGCTTGGTTGGGATTTCCTCCTGAAAGTTCTTCATAATTTTGGTTTTAACAATAAATTCTGCTCTTGGATTAGCTCAATTCTCCATTTGGCGTTTATGTCTGTCAAGATCAATAATGTTTTGAAGGGTTTCTTCAATTGTTCTCGTGGAGTTCGACAAGGTGACCCACTTTCTCCCTTGTTGTTCTGTCTAGCTGAGGAGGTGCTTAGAAGAAAAATCTCATAACTTGTTGCTGACCATAAGCTTGAGCTTATTACAGGGCCAATTTTTTTTCCAGTTCTCTCTCATATTCTGTATGCGAACGACGTTCTTATTTTTTGTAAAGGAAAAATCTCCAACATCAAGACTCTTATCAACACTTTTAAATATTATGCGAAGGTTTCTTGGCAACTCGTTAACTGTAGTAAATACTTCATTTTTGGTGGTGCAATATCTTCTTCTCCTCTCAACATCCTTAAGGAGTTATCTGGATTCTCTATAGGTTCAGCTCCTCTCAATTATCTCGGAGTGCTTATTTTCAAAAAGGTAGACCTAAGGCGGTGTTTCTTCAGTCGATTGCGGACAAAATTCTCAATAAGCTTGTATCCTGGAAAGGTTCTTTGTTATCGTTTGCGGATAGGATGGAGTTGGTCAAGTCCTTTATCTAGGGTATGCTTATTCATAACATAATCATCTATGATTGGCCGATTTCCCTTCTTAGAGTCTTGGAGAGGGGGATTAAAATATTTATATGGAGTGGAAATATCTCTAAAAATAAAGTTATCGCAATAGCTTGGAATCGAATTTGTTTTCTGTTTGAAGAAGGAGGGCTTGGGATTAGATCCTTAATCAAACTAAATGAAGCCTTCAATTTAAAGCTTGTTTGGGAGCTTTTAAATTCCAACAGCAGTTAGGTCTTGCTTCTCAGACAAAGGGTTTCTCGAAGTAATATATTCATCAATCATCATGTGTTCTCTTCTATTTTATCGAGTGTTAAACCGGAGATGTTCACTGTTGTTGAGAATTCTTCATGGTTTCTTGGTAATGGTAGCTCCATTAATTTATGGTTCGACAATTGGTGTGGCCAGTCGTTGTATCTTCATAGCGATGCTTAAGGATCTTTTGAGGACCGTCCGATCAAAGTCATTTTGGTTAATGGTTTTTGGGATTTCTCCAATTCGTCAACCCCTATCCCCCTCTCTATCCAGGTGAAAATTCTCAACTGTCACATCTCTTTTAATCTCCGACCGGACAAGAGATGTTGGAAGAATTCCGTTGATGGGGATTTAACCTTAAAGATTGCTTATGACTTCAAACAGCATAGGGGCAGTAGGGATGCTAAATGGAGTTTGATCTGGAACAAGTTGATTCCTCCATTGTTGTACCCCAAAATTTGCCCTCCCATATTCTTCAAAATTTGCAAAGAGCAAGCTTCAAAGTCTCCCCAAGGGTTGCACAGTTCAAGGGCCTCCTAACAGTTAAAATTAGGGTTTTGGTTCTGACAAAGAAAATGAAGTTTCCAAGGGTCCAATCAAGTCCCATATGCTTATAAACATGGTCAAGCATCCTCATACCAAGTTTCAAGACTTACAGCATAAAATTGCACAGTCAAAAACCCTAATTGCACTACAGTCAATTGTAGGGGCAAAATGGTCATTTGACAGTCAAAAGTTCAAATTTTTGGTCAACATCCCATTTTGAAGCCACAAACATCATTTGATCAATGCTTGATCATGATCCTCAAAGTTTGGCTCAAGAAGTCTCAAGATGCAAAAGTTTCCATATTTGGACAGTTGAAAAAGTCAACTGTAACTTGACCAAGGCATAACTTCCACATGGATTATCAGAAAATTTCCATCCAAAGCTCATTTTGAAGAGAAAGACATTTCCTACAACTCCTCTTCATACTTCAAGTCCAAGAAATGATCTCACAAAAATTTATCAATTTCAACATTATAGGTCATTTTCAAAAGTCAACAAAAAGGGACTTTAAGTCAAAGGCCATAACTTGAGATTGGTAAATAAAAATGACATGGGACTAAATACATTGGTTATAGGACTTTAAGACCTTTCCAAAATGTCCAAGAACATGAGCAAAGCTTAAAAATTGAGCAAGTTATGCCTTGTGGAAGTTGGGAAATTTTTGGATATTTTGAAAAGTCAACATTGCTTCAAATGTCTTGAAAATGCTAATGGGCCTCTTTTTCTTCCAAGAATCATTATCCAAGGCATGTGCACGACCATTTGGCCCAAAGGGAAGTTTTTTTATCATTTTTATTTATTTATTTGGATTTTTAATTATTAATAATTCATTTAATTAAAATAAATATGTGAAAAATACCAAAGCAAGTCAATCAAATCTTTTTATGCATGGGATAACTTCAATATTTCGTGCATGATCGGATTTGGAAAAAATCTTGGTGATTGGACATGATTTGAATCAAATTTGCATGAAAAAGATTGGAAAATATTTGCCATGAAAATCAATATCCATTCCATCAATTCATTGATTCTTTGGACAAAAAATTGAACCCTAATCGTTCCATACATAAGCATGAAGCCAACCCTAGTGCCAAAGACCACAAAGCTGCGCCAGAAATCCCTAACCAAGTTTGAATTTTTTCAAGAAAACTCCAATACTGAAAACTAGGTTCTAGGGCGATTCAAGCCAAAATAACTATACCATTGTCTTGCTGAGACATCAAGGAAGGTGCCTGGATCAATATCATAGCCTGAAACATCAAGAATTGGTATATCAGAGTCAAGCTTTTCACGAAAATTTCCATAATCGAATCGTGAATTTCATGCACTTTTTGTGTGTTTTCTTTATTGATTTACATTGAGTGATTGATTCTAAAGCTAACTGCATATTTTAATTGAGTTTTTGTGCCAAATTAGAGGATTCACCATTGATACAGGTTAGGGTTACCAAGCTTTCAAATTGGGCGTTTCTAAATGATGTAAAATTGGAACACCATAATACCATGGTTGAATTCAGCATGCTTGGACGATTCCAAAGCAATCCTCGCGCCTAATTTATATAATACCATGGCCTAGTCGCTATTTTTGAGAATGGCATATTTTGGGGGGGTTCAAAACCCCCGCTAACCTTTTTATATTTCAGGGTTCAACGAAGAAGAAAGGTAGGTGGCAAGCGATGGTTGGGTAGTTTGAATCCAACACGCGTTTTTTTATTTTTTCTATGTTATTAACCAATTTTCCATTATAATGTTTATGTGTCATATGATAAACAAAGTGTTCAGGTGGCTCAGCTGGCAGGCGTGTGATGGGTAACCTCCAGGACCTGGGTTCGATCCCAGGTCCCCATCCCTTTCCATGTTATTTTTCTAACAATGCTTCTATGTAATTTCCAAGCAAGCGTCCATCATACATCCACAATATCCAGCGCGCCACATGGCCTGTAACCATTATCCAAGGGACCAGATGTGAAGAACATGATGGACATGAGTCAACGCCTATGCACGCAAGCTGAGAAGTCAACAAGGCCAAAGGGTCATTGGGCCTAAAATGTTACAATTATACCTCTCAATTGGGGACAGAACCCCCCAAGGTATTGTATTTCTTCTCTTTTATTTATTTTATTTATTTCAATTATTGCTTTTTTTAATCAATTCCTTTAATTTAATTATTTTCATAAAAAATATAAAAACAATAGAAAAATCAGAAAAGACAAAAAATTTAAAATATATTTATTTAATTAATATTTTTGTAAGTAAATATCCTTAATTAATTTGGTTTTTTAAATTAGGTTTAATTTTAGTATCTTTTTCTTAATAAATCAAAAATTTGTAGAAATTAGGGTTGGTATCAATTTTTATCCTTTTTCTTTTCTTTTCACCATAATTAATTATTTACTTTTATAAATTAAATTGCATTAATTAAATTAGGTTTAATGGTAGATAATTTTCATATTTTCTTAATAAATAAAAGTTGTAGAATTAGGGTTAATTAGTTAATTTCATTTAATTCACATAAAAACCATAAATACAAAAAAACTAAAAAAACAATTTCTTTTTCCTTAATTGAATTAATTTGTAAATAATAATTTAATTTCATTAAAAAGGGTCCAACGCCCTCGCTTCCAACTTTAATTCCAATTCGCGCATTTTTATTTTATTTCTTATAATATTAATGTAACTCTCCCAAAGCCTTGTAAACTCGGACATTTTATTTCTCGCACTTTATTTACTTTCTGTCAAATCGGGTCCTGGATTTTAATTTGGCGATGTGGACCCGCGCCTTTGTAATAGTTTAGAACTTTTAATTTCCGCATCTTTTAACTGTTAAATAAATGCATGCAAGAATGAATGGCCTAAAATAAAAACAAACGCATAGATCACTTTGACATGAACAAGATAAATGCAAGTGAACATGACACACAAATCACACACCACCCCTAGGGTACGCCTCACTGTTGCCTTGCCTCTCGAAAGGTGATCGTCGAGTAGAGGATGTTTTAGTAAGTCCTCATGATCCGGGAACCTGGCATGAGGGTAGCTTCTAAGGTATCTTCCTATTGCTCTGGTGATCACCATGTCCCGAACCTTCGAATTGACCCAAACACCTCCAACGGTGGTGCTACCTACCTCTCAATGGTGGGATGGCACTACTTTAAGGACATTTACACAGACGAATTCCTTAGGGTAGGTAGACGACTCTAGATACTTGCTCTAATTTCAAAACAAATCAAAAAATACTTTTCACACTGACACCTTTTCAAAAAGCTTTCGAAAGCAAATTTTTCAAACACTCTTGAGGACCGATACAAGAGTCGAACTGGAATTTTCAAAGAAACTTTTTTAAAACCCACAGTTGAAAAGCAAACAAACCATTTTTGAAAACACAATGAGCAAGTATCTAAGAGCCCATGGATAACCATGGATAGAAAGGGTGCTAACACCTTCCCTTTCTATAAATCTACCTCCCGAACCGAGAGCAATCTCTATAAGGAATTTTTCTGTGCTTTTGTCCTTTCCATTTGGAGAAAATAAAAGACGGTGGCGACTCTTGCTTCCGCGACATTTCGCGAACCAGCGTTAAACAGTCAGTTCCAGATCCACCGGTCACAGAACTGGCGACTCTGCTGGGGATAATCTTTATAAAGTGAGGTGTACCTTAGGGCTTAGTTCATAACTGTGTTTTCAATTGTATTGACTTGCTTGCTTTAAATTGTGGGTTGCTTGGGAGTTCTATAGATCCTAACCCGGATCTGGGGATACCTTCTTAGAAAGTAGCAACAAGGCTGTGAGGGAACTGTGTGGGGTATACCGACATGGTTGAAACAGTCTGCTACGTTGATGTGGCACTTTGGTGTGTACCGGTAACCCTTGAGTTTAGTCAAGGAGAGTACGAGGCCTCCGCGGGTGTCATGAAGCATCAACAGACCTTAGGAACCTTAATTGAACTATCTTGGCCTCTTTAGGGTAGTGAGATAACTGACTTTGGTGCAGTCCGAGGTTGGTTGATACTCGATACTACACTCAATTGAGGGTTGCTTTCCTGGAATATTTCGGTCGCCAGTTCAGTGGCTAAATCGAAACGATGAACAATGAAAGCAATCCCGTGATATTGGGACCCTTAGAACCCGGTTACTTCTAATAGGACAGGTTGAACCCACCAACTTCAAGAGGGTACTACCCAGACCCCATGCTGGCCTAAACCCTAAGGGCTTGTCTTGTGTGACTTGTGTGCCTTACATGTTTGTCTTTGTAAATATCTGTGGTGTGTTTAATCATAGCATCATGACATCATCCAGCATCATATGCATTGACTAACCATTTCAGGGGTTCGAATCTTCATCTTTGTTCTTGTTTTGTAGGACATGGAAACTATTCGCAGAAAGACAATTCAAATCAGTCTTGTAAGGGTCCCTCCTCAGCTTAAGGAGCTTATATCCAGGATTCCCGAGAGCTCTTCATTCAGTGAGAGACATGGAAGACTTATCAGCTTGGTCAATACCAACATTGAGGAAGATATGATAAAGGTCATATTCCAGTTCTTTGACCCCCTGCATCACTGTTTCACCTTCTTGGACTATCAGCTGGTACCTACATTGGAGGAGTTCTCCCGGCTCCTGAAGATCCCTATCCTTGATCAATTACCCTACAACGGTACAGAAAAGGAACCTAAGCTTGAAGAGATTGCTAAAGCCTTGCACCTACAGTCATCTGACCTCAAGGGACATTGGGAAGTTAGAAGTGGTATCAAAGGGTTCTTAGCCAGGTTTCTGTTTGAAAAGGCCCATGAATGTTGGAACTCCCTTGACTTACAAGCTTTTGAAGAAGTTGTGGCCCTCCTTGTCTATGGTTTGGTGTTGTTCCCTAACCCAGATCAGCTTATAGATATCAGTGCTGTCCAGATCTTCATGTCTAGGAATCCTATACCTACGTTGCTGGGGGACATCCTTCACTCATGTTACACTCGAACCATGAGAAAAAGAGGTGTCCTTATGTGTTGCACTCCTCTCATGGGAAGGTGGTTTATTTCGCACCTTCCACAATCAGTTTTGAAGAACGAGCGGGGTTTGAGATGGTCACAACGGTTGATGACTCTTACACATGCTGATATACATTGGTGCCCTCGGACCAGAGAGGATGTCACTATCATTGATCGTTGCGGGGAGTACCCTAATGTTCCTTTACTTGGAATCAGAGGAGGTATTACTTACAACCCATGCCTGGCTTGGAGACAGTTTGGTTATGCTCGGAGGGATGGCCCTCATGACATGTTAATTCCTGACATAGTTTTTGACTTCGACAACGAGGCACAAGGACTTCGCCAGAGATTTATCAGAGCCTGGAGGATGCCAAGTAGGATAGACAGTAAGACACTGGGGCACAGGAACTCCATCCCGTTGGAACCTTATCTCAAGTGGGTACGCGCCCGCTCCCAGAAGTTAGTGATGCCTTATCCTCACATGCTCCCTGTGATCAAAGAGCCAGTCTTGGAAGGGGAAGTGTCCTACACTATTCAGCATCCTGATATGCCCACATCCTGGGAAGAGATGCAGAAGAGCTGGATCCAGCTTAAGGAAGAACGGAATTCTCTTGAGACTAGTCTACATGCTAGTGAAAAGAAGGTCTTGGAGCTCACCCGCCTATTGCATGAGGAGAGGAATCTCAACACCTACATAGCTCCAAAGAGGATGCGTAGTGTCTTTTGGGACTAATTTGTTTTGTAATTTGTGCCCATGGGGCTTTGATGTACTGAATAATTATTTCCTTAATGATAACGTGTGTTCCTTTTTGTCTACAACAAATTTGAACTTTCGAACCCTTGAATGCATTGCATAAACACATATCATTCATCATGTGCATAGTAGGTTTTCCTCTTTTCAGGTTGCTTACAATTCTTCGCTGTTTGTTTCAGCATCATGAATCCTGACTCATCATCAACTGAGATGTCCATCAAGGCTCTTCAGGCGCATAATGCGCAATTTCAGGAACTAATCATGGGTTTGGCTCAGGGCCAAGAAGAGCTGAAGGCTCTGCTCCTGAAGAAGGAAAAGAAGAAGAAGAGAAGGACTGTTCTTTTTAACTCGGGCCGAAGGTTTGGCAACACTCTGCAGAATGAAGAGGCTGGTTCTTCCATAGGCAAGGGTACCCCCCAAGGGGAAAAAGGTCCTAGTCCGGTAGTCTCCGACAACGAGACTGATTTTGATGAGGAACAGTATCCTCCTGCAGAAGACCGATACAAACAATTGGAAGACAGACTGAATGCTATGGGGATCCAACAAGTGCCTGAGCTGGATTTTGGAGATTTGGGTTTGTCTACTGGTGTGATCATTCCTCATAAGTTCAAAGCACCATCTTTCACCAAGTATGACGGGGCGTCTTGTCCCAAGCTACACCTCAGATCCTACGTGCGGAAGATTCAGCCGTACTCAGTGGACAAGAATTTGTGGATCCACTTCTTCCAGGAGAGTCTTTCAGGGACTCATCTCGAATGGTTCTATCAGCTGGATGGGACCAAGGTTCGTAACTGGGAGGAGTTGGCTACTGCTTTCTATAAGCAGTATCAATATAATGCCGACCTTGCCCCTACACGTACCCAACTTCAGGGTATGTCTTTAGGTTCAAGTGAAGGTTTTAAAGAGTACGCTCAGAAGTGGAGGGATCTGGCTGGCAGGGTGCAGCCTCCGTTGACTGATCGAGAGTTGGTAGACATGTTCTTGGGGACCCTATCTGGGCCATTTTTCAACCATCTTATTGGGAATTCTTCTGCTGGGTTCACTGATCTTATTCTGACTGGAGAGAGAATTGAGGCTGGGTTGAAGTCTGGTAAGATTCCGAAGGGTGCATCTACAAGTTCTGAGAAGAAACCCTTCAAGAAGGAGGCTAGTGCTGTATATGGCTCTAGAAGACCAGAGAAACCTGAGCGCCGCCAATCTGTCAACGCGGTAATGATTGCTAAGCCTGTTGCCGCTCCTCGGCAAGCCAATCCTCAGAGGGCTGAAAGACCCCGGAGAGAGTTCACCCGTTTGAGTATGACTCTATCTCAAATCTTGCCGCAGTTGTTGTCCACCAACCTAGTAACTGTCAGGGAGGCCCCAAAAGTTGTGAACACTGCCTCCCCCAAATACAATCCAAATGCCCGCTGTGCTTATCACTCCGATAGCCCGGGGCATTCCACTGATGACTGTTGGGCATTAAGGAATAAGGTGCAAGACCTTATTGACGCAAAAGAGATACAGTTCGAAGCGCCTGAGAGGCCGAATGTGGTTACTGCTCCTATGCCTCAGCATGGAGTAAATGTCGTTGATGAAGATGTATACGCTGTTTCTGTGGATGATGTGGCTACTCCCTTAATGACTGTCAAGAGGAACCTACTGCTGGCCGGTTTATTTCCGGGTTGCAGTGAGGGTTGCCTGTTCTGTGCTGTTTCCCTATCTGGTTGTCCTTTGCTGAAATTAGGCATCCAAAGCCTAATGGACAACAAAGAGATTCTCTTCAAGAAGTCCGTTGTTCAGTTTGTTCCGGTAGAAGAAGTTTCTGTGGTTACAATCTATGATAATCCAATCAAGGCTCTCCCAAGGAAGCCTGTTCAAATCATGACTATCACACCTGTTGTTATTACTGTTCCGGGGCCTCTCCCCTACGTATCTGATAAAGCTGTCCCCTGGCACTATGGGGCAGATGTGTATGTGAATGGAATCAAACAAGAGTTCAACACTGGCGCCAGTATCTGCGATATCACTGGTCCAGCCAAGGTTACCCACAGTGGCAGGCTCTTCTCGCCTGACATTGCACCACCAGTTGTTCGAAGACCCCTCGCCATAACACCTGCAAGTGTACCTGTTCCTGTTTCTGATCAAGTTGTTTCCCCTGCTTCCGAATCATCCAATGTCCGGGGCAAAGGGATTGAAGATGAGCCTGCCCGGATGGAGGCACCGATACCTATAAATGCTGAGGCCTCCCAACAAGAGATGGAGGAAATCCTGAAAATAATAAAGAAGAGTGACTTTAACGTTGTCGAGCAGCTGGGGCATACGCCCTCCAAGATCTCAATGCTCTCCTTATTACTGTGCTCAGAGGCCCATGCTAAGGCCTTGATCTCATTTCTCAAGACGGCCCATGTGCCACAGGAGACATCTGCAGTCCAGTTCACTGATTGCGTGGCAAATCTGACAGCGGACAATGGTTTGGGTTTCTCAGACGCTGACCTTACTGCTAAGGGAAGAGACCACAATGACACCCTGCATGTCTCTATTGAATGCATGGGCACTACTCTGGCGCACGTGTTGGTGGACACTGGCTCTTCCTTAAATGTGCTACCCAAGAAGGCCTTAGACCGTTTGGATTGTGAAGGCCTGGAACTAAAACCTAGCAATATTATCGTCCGAGCCTTTGACGGTTCCAAGAGGATGGTTCATGGAGAGGTTGACATTCCTATTCGTGTGGGCTCTCAAGTATTCGACTCTACCTTCTATGTGATGGATATCCGTCCATCGTATTCTTGTCTACTGGGTCGACCATGGATCCATAAAGCTGGGGCAGTGACCTCTACCTTGCACCAGAAGCTAAAATACCCTGTCAGAGGGAAGATTGTCACTGTGCAGGGAGAAGAGGAGTATATGGTGAGCCATTTGAATTCCTTCAGATATATTGAGATGGACGAGGAGTTTATTGAAACCCCCTTTCAGCATTTCGAGGAGGTACTTCCAATTTCAGTAGCAGAAACAGCGGTTGAAGAGGTTCCTTTGAAGATGGCTTCCCTGAAGGATGCCCGGGTTGTGGTTCAGAAAGGTGAATGTACTAACTGGGGCAGGCTTCCCGACTTTACACAGAAAACTGACAAGTTTGGGCTGGGTTTTACTGCAGAGGGACAGAAAGCTATGTGGAAGGCAAAGACCAGAAGACCTCCTGTGCTCATTACCAATCCAGGAGTGAATGCTGTTGGGGAGGATAATGAAGTGGATGAAGCAGAATTCAATAGCTGGATCTATCCGACGACTGAAGGCGGATTGACCAATTGGATTGCCAAGGACCATACTCCTGTTACTTTTGTTACGCATTAATAAACTTCTTTGTTTTGTTATTTGTAATAAACGATTAAAACTTTATGGCCCGGTGTCTTACCCGAGGCACCGTGGTTTCATTTGTGAGGGCATATAAATTGTCATTTCATATATCATAAATAAAAATCTTGGACGTTTTCTCGCATTTCAAATCTTATGCTCCTTTTCTGTCTTTCCTTCCTTTATATATTTCAAAACAGCTGTATTTACACACACTCACTCATACAGGTTTTAATCCACTCTGGATCTCACTGGTAACGACTCTGCTACTGCCAGTTATGACTTCGAAAATCCGATCAACTTAGCCGAAGACGAAGGTGAAGATGATTGCGAAGTGCCTGGCGAGCTTGCAAGACTGTTACTTCAGGAAGAGAGGGAAATTCAACCACATGAAGAGCCAGTGGAAACAATAAACTTGGGTACTGAGGTAGACAGAAAGGAGGTAAAGATTGGTGCCAACCTAGAGCTCAGCGTGAAGCAACGGTTGACTAAGATGCTACATGATTATGTGGAGATCTTTGCCTGGTCCTACGAAGACATGCCCGGATTGGATACCGATATTGTGGTCCATCACTTGCCTACTAAGGAAGACTGCCCTCCGGTCAAGCAAAAGGTCCGCCGTATGCGTCCAGAGATATCTGAGAAGATCAAAGCCGAGGTTATGAAACAGTTCGATGCTGGGTTCCTTGCAGTGACTTCTTACCCTCAGTGGGTTGCTAATGTGGTGCCGGTACCAAAGAAAGACGGAAAGGTCAGAATGTGTATCGACTACAGGGATCTGAACAGGGCCAGCCCCAAAGATGACTTCCCCTACCTCACATTGATGTCCTTGTTGATAATACAGCTCAGCATAAGGTGTTCTCTTTCATGGACGGCTTTTCAGGCTATAATCAGATCAAGATGGCTCCTGAAGACATGGAAAAGACTACCTTTGTTACTCAGTGGGGCACCTTCTACTACAAGGTCATGCCTTTTGGACTGAAGAATGCTGGGGCAACCTACCAACGTGACATGGTTGCTTTATTTCATGATATGATCCATCATGAGATAGAAGTGTATGTTGACGACATGATCGCAAGGTCCCAGACTGAGGAGGAACACCTAGATCATCTGCAGAAGTTGTTTGACCGTCTTAAGTTGTACAAGTTGAGGTTGAACCCGAACAAGTGCACCTTCGGGGTAAGATCTGGAAAGTTGCTAGGCTTCGTTGTCAGCGATAAGGGTATTCAAGTGGACCCTGCCAAGGTTAAAGTTATTCAAGAGATACCAGTTCCTAGGACAGAGAAAGAGGTCAGAGGCTTTTTAGGACGCCTGAATTACATTGCTCGATTCATCTCGCATCTAACTGCCACCTGTGAGCCAATCTTCAAGCTGCTGAAGAAAGATCAGGTAGTACGTTAGAATGATGAATGTCAGACTGCTTTTGACAGAATCAAGGAGTATCTCCAAGAACCACCCATCCTTATGCCACCGGTTGAAGGGAGACCTCTGATACTATACCTGACAGTACTTGACAATTCAATGGGGTGTGTGCTGGGGCAGCATGACGAGTCTGGCCGAAAAGAGCACGCCATTTATTACCTTAGCAAAAAGTTTACCGACTGTGAGACCCGATACTCACTGCTTGAGAAAACTTGATGCGCTTTGGTATGGGCTGCTCGCCGGCTGAGACAGTATATGCTGACTCACACTACCTTGTTGATCTCAAAGATGGATCCTATAAAGTACATATTCGAAAAGCCTGCTCTGTCTGGGAGAATAGCAAGATGGCAAATGATCTTGACGAAATACGACATTCAGTACACGACCCAGAAAGCCATCAAGGGAAGTGTATTGGCAGACCACTTGGCACATCAGGCCGTAGACGACTATCAGTCAATGAACTTCGAGTTTCCAGACGAGAGCATCATGATTGTGACTGATTGTGAAGTACCTGGACCGGATGAAGGACCTGAGGAAGGATCCTGATGGTCTATGCACTTTGACGGAGCCTCCAACGCTTTGGGTAACGGTATCGGCGCTGTGATTATATCCCCTCAAGGCACTCATACTCCACTTACTGCCCGGCTATGTTTCAACTGTACCAACAACATGGCGGAGTATGAGGCGTGCATCATGGGTCTTCAAGCTGCGATCGATCTAAGGATCAAGTTTCTGAGTGTCTTCGGAGATTTCGCTCTCGTGATCAATCAGATCAAAGGAGAGTGGGATACGAAACATCCGAATCTTATTCCTTACAGAGAATGTGTGTTGACCTTGATCCCCCACTTCACAGAGATAACCTTTGAACACTTTCCGAGAGAAGAGAATCAGTTGGCGGACGCGTTAGCTACAATGTCTTCTATGTTCAAGGTCAAATGGGATAATGAGGCTCCCCGGATCATCATCTAGAAACTGGACGAACCGGCATACTGTTGTGATCTCGAAACTGAATTGGTGACTGAGAAGCCTTGGTACCATGAGGTAAAGAGATATCTGGAAGCTCAGGAATACCCTGAAGGGGCATCTGTCAACGATAAGAAGTTTCTGAGAAGGTTCGCAGCGAAGTTCTTCCTTAGCAACGACATCTTGTACAAGCGAAACCATGATTCGACCTTACTGCGTTGTGTGGATAAAACTAAAGCAGAAAGGATCATGGAAGAGCTACATGAAGGGACCTTTGGTACACATTCCAGTGGACACACTATGGCAAAGAAGATCCTACGGGCAGGGTATTTCTGGTCCACCATGGAAGCTGACTGCTACCAACATTCTCGGACATGCCATAAGTGCCAGATATATGCAGACAAGGTGCGTGTTCCTCCAGTTCCTCTAAATGTCCTGACTGCGCCTTGGCCGTTTGCAATGTGGGGCATAGACATGATCGGTGAGATTAAACCTACGGCATCTAACGGGCATCGCTTCATCCTAGTGGCGATTGATTACTTTACGAAGTGGATCGAAGCAGCTTCCTACGCTACGGTGACCAAGACTGTTGTGGCACGGTTCATTCGGCATAACCTGATCTGTCGATACGGCGTCCCAGAAAGAATCATTATAGACAACGGTACCAATCTGAATAACAAGATGATCACCGAGCTCTGCGAGCAGTTTAAGATACATCACCATAACTCTTCTCCTTACAGACCGAAGATGAATGGGGCTGTAGAAGAAGCAAATAAGAATATCAAGAAAATCGTGCAGAAGATGACAGTGACTTATAAAGATTGGCACGAGATGCTACCGTTCGCTCTACATGGGTACCGTACCTCAGCCAGGACGTCAACCGGGGCAACTCCTTTCTCTTTGGTTTATGGCATGGAGGCAGTCTTACCGATTGAAGTGCAAATACCCTCTCTCCGGATAATGAAGGATGCAAATCTGAACGAAGATGATTGGATCCAGACACGACTTGATCAGCTAAATCTTATTGATGAAAAGAGACTTGCTGCTATCTGTCATGGTCAGACGTATCAGAAACGGGTGATCAGGGCATTTAACAAAAAGGTCAGACCACAGGAGTATCAAGTTGGGGATCTGGTAATCAAGCAAATCATCCTTCCTCAGAGTGATCCAAGGGGCAAATGGACCCCTACGTACGAAGGGCCATTTGTAGTTAAACATGTGTTCTCAGGAGGAGCCATGATTCTAACTAATATGGATGGTGACGACCTTCCTCACCCCGCCAATGCAGATATAGTAAAAAGATACTACGCATGATAAAGACCCGCTAGGCTGACATGCCTAGGCAAAAATTAGGGCTTCCCGGCGAACCAAAAGGGTTCGGGCAAAATGAAGGGATGAAAATGAAAAAATCTGTACACCCGGCAAGTCGAAAACCTGAAAAGGCGGCTTGGGCAAAAATGGGTATCCCGGTGGACTGAAAACCCGAAAGGGCGGTCCAGGCAAAAGTTAGGGATAAAGCGTAATACTATGTCTCATTGGATCACTTTGCATCCAGAATCCGGTATCTACATTAAGTTCAGACGGCATCGATCAGTCAGCTTCATCTTCAACCAAGGTCATCAAGTGATGAGACGCTCAGAGTTATAAAGGCAATAGCAGAGTTGAAACCCAGTGGGATCATTCATTTCACACAGCTGTTTTATTTTCTCTTGTACAAAATTTGTATAAACTCTTTTGTTCGGCAGCGTTTTCTTACTAGGACGTCAGCCTCTTGTACATAAAACGCCTATTTTCAGGCAAATTCAAAAATCAATACAAATATACTTTTCAGTTAAAAGTGCCAATTGTTTTTCCTTTTTTCTGTTTTGTTTTGCGAAGAACGTCCAAGGTTCAACTTGTGACATATGCATTGACAATAATTTGCTAACTCATAAATATTTGCACACGAAACAAAGGATTAATTACAGGTAACATTAGAAACAGGGGCAATAAAGAGTTGTCTAAGCAATCTAATTGTTCTGTCCTCCAAGGTACCAAGGTAGGTTCAACTAAAGAACAACCAGATATCTTAATTCCCCAGAGAGTGAGCCAGCAAGCAGTATACTCTCCTCAAGCCAAGCTATATTATCAACCTAAAGGAAGTTGGGCATCCTCCAGCAGATCTCAACATTCTCCAGCAGTATATACGCACTCTTAACAAGCATCCCCGACAGTCTTGGCCTAAAGATTGTTCCCCGGCGGTATATCCAACATTCAGTGGAATCACTTCCCCGATACAGCTCAAAACCTCCCCAGGAGAGTCCAATCTAGTTCCCCAGGAAAAGTTGGAATCCATCTCCCCAAGCAGTAAGCTTATCCCCAGTAGATTCTGGAAGCTTATCCTTGTAGAGCACGAACGCGTCTCCCGGCTTTATTCAAAGAGTTATTTCCTTACCAGGATATAACTGGGTTATCCTCAGCCGAAAGCCACGGAAAGAGCGACCTCGACGAAGTCTTCTTATCCCCAGCGAAGTCTATTAACACTTCCAACACAATAATGGTATCCCCAGCAAGTTATTATCAACATTCCAGCAAAGTATCTCTCTCCCCACGGAGTATTGCTTCCCAGCAAGATCGTTAGAGTACTTTTTCTCCCCGCAGAATGTTCGATTCGCCAAGTTTATTCCCCAACGGAGTCATCTTCTCCTACCGGTATTCTTGCAACTATCATCCCCAGCGGAGGCAAAGATCTATTCTTCAACATTAGCCCAGGAGTGACTTCCTGGCACCCGTCAAGGATTTATTTTCCTAAGACAAAAGATACATTCATAAACATCGCACTTCCATGCATATACACATCATAGCTTACAAATCTCATTTATGTTGAGAACATCATTGCTTGATCCATATCATGCATTGCATATGACTGACCTTTACTTTTCAGGAAGAATTCAGTTAAGTTCTCAGCTATATTCAAGACCTAGACCGGTTCAGTTAAATCGACCCTAAGATTTTTCTGTTTCTTATCCAGTCCAAGGCCTTCTCTGGTTCAGTCAGATCGATCCTAAGATCTCCCTGTTTCTTATCCAGTTGAAGATTTCAAGACCTAGACCGGTTCAGTTAAATCGACCCTAAGATTTTTCTGTTTCTTATCCAGTCCAAGGCCTTCTCTGGTTCAGTCAGATCGACCCTAAGATCTCCCTGTTTCTTATCCAGTTGAAGATTTCAAGACCTAGACCGGTTCAGTTAAATCGACCCTAAGATTTTTCTGTTTCTTATCCAATCCAAGGCCTTCTCTGGTTCAGTCAGATCGACCCTAAGATCTCCCTGTTTCTTATCCAGTTGAAGATTTCAAGACCTAGACCGGTTCAGTTAAATCGACCCTAAGATTTTTCTGTTTCTTATCCAGTCCAAGGCCTTCTCTAGTCCAGCTAAATCGACCCCTAACAGATTTTCCTGATAAAGACTCAGTAGAAGATATCCAAGATTCTCTCAATGATTACTGTTGAGGTAGTAATCGCCCCAAGATTCTGTCAATGATTACTGTTGAGGTTGAAGTCGCCCAAGATTCTCTCAATGATTACTGTTGAGGTTGAAGTCGCCTATGGTTCTCTCCCCGTTACTGCGGAGGTAGTAATCGTCCCCAGATTCTCTCAGCGTTACTGTTGAGGTTGTAGTCGTCCAAGATTCTCTCAATGATTACTGTTGAGGTTGAAATCGTCCAAGGTTCTCTCACCGTTCCTGTTGAGGTAGTAACCACCCCTGGTTCATTCATCACCTTTTGAAGATCCAGATCCAGCTCCTGTAACCAGTCAGGACACGTCTACAAAGAATTTGAAGACCAGTCCCTGTAACAGGTCAGGTAATCCTTTTCTTTTACAGGTACGCAAGTTCTCGCTAAGGAATCTCTTACGCGATCAACATCCAGATGGCATCTATAAGCCCATCCACCTATCCATCATCTCTTGGCATGGCATCTATAAGCCCATCATCCTATTCATCAATCTCCAAATGGCATCTATAAGCCCATTCCACCATCACACTACTACTATGTGAGCGCAAATTTCTGGGCACTCTAGTGTTCAATCATCTTCCACCTTCGGATTACGAAAGGCACGTCAGCCAATCTGCATCCTCAGGTCTAAGAAGATTGAACAGGGACAACTGTTGTACCCCAAAATTTGCCCTCCCATATTCTTCAAAATTTGCAAAGAGCAAGCTTCAAAGTCTCCCCAAGGGTTGTACAGTTCAAGGGCCTCCTAACAGTCAAAATTAGGGTTTTGGTTCTGACAAAGAAAATGAAGTTTCCAAGGGTCCAATCAAGTCCCATATGCTTATAAACATGGTCAAGCATCCTCATACCAAGTTTCAAGACTTACAGCACAAAATTGCACAGTCAAAAACCCTAATTGCACTACAGTCAACTGTAGGGGCAAAATGGTCATTTGACAGTCAAAAGTTTAAATTTTTAGTCAACATCCCATTTTGAAGCAACAAACATCATTTGATCAATGCTTGATCATGATCCTCAAAGTTTGGCTCAAGAAGTCTCAAGATGCAAAAGTTTCCATATTTGGACAGTTGAAAAAGTCAACTGTAACTTGACCAAGGCATAACTTCCACATGGATTATCAGAAAATTTCCATCCAAAGCTCATTTTGAAGAGAAAGACATTTCCTACAACTCCTCTTCATACTTCAAGTCCAAGAAATGATCTCACAAAAATTTATCAATTTCAACATTATAGGTCATTTTCAAAAGTCAACAAAAAGGGACTTTAAGTCAAAGGCCATAACTTGAGATTGGTAAATCAAAATGACATGGGACCAAATACATTGGTTAGAGGACTTTAAGACCTTTCCAAAATGTCCAAGAACATGAGCAAAGCTTAAAAATTGAGCAAGTTATGCCTTGTGGAAGTTGGGAAATTTTTGGATATTTTGAAAAGTCAACATTGCTTCAAATGTCTTGAAAATGCTAATGGGCCTCTTTTTCTTCCAAGAATCATTATCCAAGGCATGTGCACGACCATTTGGCCCAAAGGGAAGTTTTTTTTATCATTTTTATTTATTTATTTGGATTTTTAATTATTAATAATTCATTTAATTAAAATAAATATGTGAAAAATACCAAAGCAAGTCAATCAAATCTTTTTATGCATGGGATAACTTCAATATTTCGTGCATGATCAGATTTGGAAAAAATCTTGGTGATTGGACATGATTTGAATCAAATTTGCATGAAAAAGATTGGAAAATATTTGCCATGAAAATCAATATCCATTCCATCAATTCATTGATTCTTTGGACAAAAAATTGAACCCTAATCGTTCCATACATAAGCATGAAGCTAACCCTAGTGCCAAAGACCACAAAGCTGCGCCAGAAATCCCTAACCAAGTTTGAATTTTTTCAAGAAAACTCCAATACTGAAAACTAGGTTCTAGGGCGATTCAAGCCAAAATAACTATACCATTGTCTTGCTGAGACATCAAGGAAGGTGCCTGGATCAATATCATAGCCTGAAACATCAAGAATTGGTATATCAGAGTCAAGCTTTTCACGAAAATTTCCATAATCGAATCATGAATTTTATGCACTTTTTGTGTGTTTTCTTTATTGATTTACATTGAGTGATTGATTCTAAAGCTAACTGCATATTTTAATTGAGTTTTTGTGCCAAATTAGAGGATTCACCATTGATACAGGTTAGGGTTACCAAGCTTTCAAATTGGGCGTTTCTAAATGCTGTAAAATTGGAACACCATAATACCATGGTTGAATTCAGCATGCTTGGACGATTCTAAAGCAATCCTCGCGCCTAATTTATATAATACCATGGCCTAGTCGCTATTTTTGAGAATGGCATATTTTGGGGGGGTTCAAAACCCCCGCTAACCTTTTTATATTTCAGGGTTCAACGAAGAAGAAAGGTAGGTGGCAAGCGATGGTTGGGTAGTTTGAATCCAACGCGCGTTTTTTTATTTTTTCTATGTTATTAACCAATTTTCCATTATAATGTTTATGTGTCATATGATAAACAAAGTGTTCAGGTGGCTCAGCTGGCAGGCGTGTGATGGGTAACCTCCAGGACCTGGGTTCGATCCCAGGTCCCCATCCCTTTCCATGTTATTTTTCTAACAATGCTTCTATGTAATTTCCAAGCAAGCGTCCATCATACATCCACAATATCCAGCGCGCCACATGGCCTGTAACCATTATCCAAGGGACCAGATGTGAAGAACATGATGGACATGAGTCAACGCCTATGCACGCAAGCTGAGAAGTCAACAAGGCCAAAGGGTCATTGGGCCTAAAATGTTACAATTATACCTCTCAATTGGGGACAGAACCCCCCAAGGTATTGTATTTCTTCTCTTTTATTTATTTTATTTATTTCAATTATTGCTTTTTTTAATCAATTCCTTTAATTTAATTATTTTCATAAAAAATATAAAAACAATAGAAAAATCAGAAAAGACAAAAAATTTAAAATATATTTATTTAATTAATATTTTTGTAAGTAAATATCCTTAATTAATTTGGTTTTTTAAATTAGGTTTAATTTTAGTATCTTTTTCTTAATAAATCAAAAATTTGTAGAAATTAGGGTTGATATCAATTTTTATCCTTTTTCTTTTCTTTTCACCATAATTAATTATTTACTTTTATAAATCAAATTGCATTAATTAAATTAGGTTTAATGGTAGATAATTTTCATATTTTCTTAATAAATAAAAATTGTAGAATTAGGGTTAATTAGTTAATTTCATTTAATTCACATAAAAACCATAAATACAAAAAAACTAAAAAAACAATTTCTTTTTCCTTAATTGAATTAATTTGTAAATAATAATTTAATTTCATTAAAAAGGGTCCAACGCCCTCGCTTCCAACTTTAATTCCAATTCGCGCATTTTTATTTTATTTCTTATAATATTAATGTAACTCTCCCAAAGCCTTGTAAACTCGGACATTTTATTTCTCGCACTTTATTTACTTTCTGTCAAATCGGGTCCTGGATTTTAATTTGGCGATGTGGACCCGCGCCTTTGTAATAGTTTAGAACTTTTAATTTCCGCATCTTTTAACTGTTAAATAAATGCATGCAAGAATGAATGGCCTAAAATAAAAACAAACGCATAGATCACTTTGACATGAACAAGATAAATGCAAGTGAACATGACACACAAATCACACACCACCCCTAGGGTACGCCTCACTGTTGCCTTGCCTCTCGAAAGGTGATCGTCGAGTAGAGGATGTTTTAGTAAGTCCTCATGATCCGGGAATCTGGCATGAGGGTAGCTTCTAAGGTATCTTCCTATTGCTCTGGTGATCACCATGTCCCGAACCTTCGAATTGACCCGAACACCTCCAACGGTGGTGCTACCTACCTCTCAATGGTGGGATGGCACTACTTTAAGGACATTTACACAGACGAATTCCTTAGGGTAGGTAGACGACTCTAGATACTTGCTCTAATTTCAAAACAAATCAAAAAATACTTTTCACACCGACACCTTTTCAAAAAGCTTTCGAAAGCAAATTTTTCAAACACTCTTGAGGACCGATACAAGAGTCGAACTGGAATTTTCAAAGAAACTTTTTTAAAACCCACAGTTGAAAAGCAAACAAACCATTTTTGAAAACATAATGAGCAAGTATCTAAGAGCCCATGGATAACCATGGATAGAAAGGGTGCTAACACCTTCCCTTTCTATAAATCTACCTCCCGAACCGAGAGCAATCTCTATAAGGAATTTTTCTGCGCTTTTGTCCTTTCCATTTGGAGAAAATAAAAGACGGTGGCGACTATTGCTTCCGCGACATTTCGCGAACCAGCGTTAAACAGTCAGTTCCAGATCCACCGGTCACATCCATCAAAGTCTTTTTTGGTGTGGAGGCTTTTTCACCATAAGATGCCAACAAATGATCATTGGAAAAATAGAAGTTTCACCTTCCCTTCTTGTTGTTCTCTTTGTGGGCGTTCGGAGGAAACAAAAACTCATATTTTTTTCTACTGTGACTAATGCTCACAAACTTTGGAGTTGACTGAAAAATATGTTGAACATATCATCCTCTTCTCTCAGTTGGGATGTTTTCTGGAAAATTCTCGATGCAAACGGGACTGCCCAATATCAGATGATTTCCAAAGTTGTTTGTTTTTACATTCTGAACTCGATTTGGACTGCTCAGAACATGGTTAGATTTAAGGATTCTTGTATTACTACATCTTCTTTTATATCTTCGATTATGGCAGCAGTTCATACTGTTGGAAATGCTGTTGGTGTTGGTTCTTTTTTGAGCATGCCGAAGTTTGAAATCCTTAAGAGATTTAATGTGTTTATTCGACCCCCGAGGGGCCCAAATATTTTGAAAGTTTTGTGGCAGCCCCACCTAGAGAGTGGATTAAGTTGAATTATGATGGAGCCTCTACCTCTGGTAATACGGCTTGTAAGGGGTTGGCAAGAGATAATAGTGGTTGTTTTTTGGGAGCTTTTACTTCCCCTTTAGGTGAAGCTAATTCTCTCATCCCCGAACTTTCGGCTGTTATGCAAGCAATTGAGTTCGCTCATGTAAAGAACTGGAGTAATGTTTGGTTAGAAGCTGACTCGAAGGCGGTGATTCTTGCATTCAAACCTCGTACATGTTCCTTGGTTGATTAACAATAGATGAATTAATTGTATAAATTTAGAGAAGAGAATAGTTATACAGATGCTCTAGCTAACATAAATTTAAATTTAACAAATTCTATTCTTTTTTTTCTCTTAGCCTAACTTTTTAAGGACAAATTTGATAAAGAATAGGTTAAGTATATCTTTTTTTAGGTTCACATCATGTTGAGAGAGTTTTGGCCTAGCCTTCCCTTTCTTTTTGTGCTCCGCTCTTCTTTTTATATTTCATAACCTCATTTAAAAAAATGTTATGTTATTAAAGCTTAAATGGAGAAAAATCCAGAGGAATATTTCTTCCCCTTTATTTTTGTATGCTTCTGTATTTCTTCTATCCCGTGCTAAGTGTCAATATTCTGTGCTAAGTGTCAATTATGTAATGTTTTTTAAGAAACCATGAGAAACAATAACAAAAATGGAACCACAGAGAACATGCATGCAAGGAGCCATCAATCTAAGAAATAATAACAAATTTTCATATAAATGCAAACAGTATTGTTCACCCATAATCTAAAACCAGAAAATGGAAACAATAAAACAAAAATTTAAGAATAATAAAAGACATCAATGAAAACTAGAGTGAATGAATTCATAAATAGTATATCTTGGAAATAAACAAATTAAAAGAATTTGAAAATGAACCTTAATTTTGAACGGCCATGGAAAGAGAGTGAATTAAGAATTGAAAGAGAGATTAACTAAATGATTGATTCCAGCATGACTTTGTTATCATGTTTTACCAAATTCCTGAAAAAGAAAAATAAGCATTGAAAGAAAAGGAAAATAGAACGGAAAGAGAGAAAAGAGAGAGGAATAGAGATGTAGAGATAGAGTAAATAAAGAGATGGTGGTTTGTTTGCAGGATGGTTTTTATAGTAAACACTCTAAAATAAAAACAGTTTAATTAAATATAATAGTTTAATTATTTTAATTTCAGTTCAGTACGATACAACTGTATTAATTTATAATTATTTTGATTATTTTAATTTTAATTCAGTTCGATACGACCGTGTTAATTTATAATTATTTTTTTGAACAGTGCTAATTGCATCTAAACACAGTGTAAGAGTTAAACGGAAATTGTTTTAAATGACGGGAGTACATCATTGATGATGATGGTAACCATGCTACCTTGGAACCATACTACTACCAACAACCCCATTCTTTTTCACTTGATGTCAATGCATATTATTCTCTCTAGTCGTGTTTGCGGTGCAGTTTAGATAATTTTAAAACAAAAAATTATATGGACTACAGAATATGCGATTCAGTTTGGTTTAATTTTATTCGATTTAGTTTTATTGATCTTTAAAAATAAAACTAAACTAAACTAAATTAAATTAATATGATTTGAATTGATTCGATTTTTTATTAAAAAAAATTATTGATTCATACATATACATATAGAGAAAAATATAATTTTGTATTTAATCATTCATATATTATTATAAAAAATTTATAATTATAAAAATAAATTTATAATTTGATACATAAAATTGTGTATTATAATTTTATTTAAATCTAAAGAATGATATATATAAAATTGTATTCTTAAATAAATATTATATAAAGAATACGATAAAGTATATTTTGTAAAAATAATATTTATAAATTAATATTATTTTATTTTTTATGGTTTTTAAATTAAAATAAATACTATACAAAGAAGATGATACACATAATACATGTTGGTTTCTCTAAAGAATTAAAGAAATGTATATTGGTTACTAAGGTTTTATAACATAATGCAGTTTAGTTTGGTTTGGTTTGATTCGATTTGCAAAATACATACTGTAAACCGAACTGAACCGTGCGGTTCCGTTAGAAAATGATTCAAATAGATCGGAATCAAATGCGGTTTTTTGCAGTTTCAGTTTGGTTTGGTTCGAATTTGCGGTTTTCTATTGGGCCGATTTGATTTTGAACACCTATAACTCCCTTCGTCTCAAAAATATATTTTTTTAAGATTGTATTGCACACCGATTAAGAAAAATAATGAGTGAAAGAATAAATGTAACACATTTACAAAATTGTCTTTAATGATTATTTGTTACTTTTATATTGTTATAAATGCAATTGAAATTTAATGTCTTGAAAGTAATACAGACATAATTAATTGTTAGTGCGTGAGACACTTTTAATGAGGAGGAAAAGAGAGAATAATAAGGAAATAAAAATTATATTATTCACTTGAATTATACTGTACAAATAATAATACAAACTATGACTATTTATATACAATTCTAAGTGGGTTTGAGCTTTCTATCTTGAATTATATTTGATATTATACCTAATATCTCAATATATCTAATTTGAATTATATTTGATATTATATCTAATATCTCAACATACCCCCTATAATCAAAGTCGTCGAACCTATGTTAATCATAGTCAATCCGAATTATTCCTAATTTCTTTCTCAATTTCAGAAATCTGTTGATCTCCAATCCTTTGGTTAAGATGTCGGTCAATTGTGCTTCACTCGAGCAATGTCTTACTTCAAATTCACCTTGATTTACCTTTTCCCTCAATAAGTGATCTAGCTTCGATATGCTTACTCCTTCCATGCAGAACTGGATTCTTCGTCAGATTTATGGCTGACATGTTGTCGATTTGTAACACAAGAGGTTTCTTCACTTAAACTTCCACTTCTTCAAGTATCAATCTGGTTCAAATTGCTTGACATACAACATAAGATCCTTCTATATATTGAGTTTCACAAGATGATAATGCCACCACATATTGCTTTTTCGAACACCATGAAATTGTGGCACCAGAGACTTCAAAGAAATATCCAACTGTGCTTCTTCGATCTTCCTTATCTTCACACCAATCAGCATCTAAAAAATAAGTAACTGTTACTTCTTTTCCTTCAGAGTCTCGTCAAAATAAAACTCTATAGTCTATTGATCCTTTTAAGTATTTCAGAATTCTTCTTGCAACCTTCATGTGTGACACTCTTGGTTCACTCATGTATCTGTTCATTAATCCGACTGCAAAATCTATATCAGGTCGACTGCTGCATACATACCTCACAGATCCCACAATTTACTTGAACAAAGTTACATCAACTTTGTCTTCCTCTCCATTCTTCTCCCACTTCACATTTGGTTCGAAAGGTGAAGATGCAGGATTTGAATCATCCATTCTGAATCTCTTGAGCATCTCTTTGACATACTTCGTTTGATGTAGCACCATACCTTGCTTCAACATTTGAAATTCCATGCCTAGAAAATAAGACAATTTTCCCAGATCCGACATTTCAAATTCCTTCATCATCACCTCTTTAAACTTTGACAAGTCCTCCAAGCTATTTTGAGTTACTAGCAAGTCATCAACATATAAGAAGATGCTTGTTATATCTTGTGCTACAACTTGAACATAGACACCATACTCTGATTTTCATTTGACAAATCCCAATTCGACTAAGTATGAGTCAATTTTCTTGTTCCATACCCTAGGTGCATGCTTGAGACCATATAGCATTTTGTGCAACTTATATACTTTACTCGCTTCCTTCTGAATCACAAACCCTAGAGGTTATGTGATATAGTCCTCTTCGTCTAAAGGATCATTCAAAAGTGATGATTTCACATCTAAATAAAATGTCGACCAACCTTAGTTGCAATGCGAAGGCTACCACTAGTCGAACAATCTCCAATCTTGCTACTAGAGCAAATACTTCAAAGTAGTTGAGTTCTTTCGACTAAACTCATTGACAAACAAAATAAAATACCTATTTCCATAAATGGTATGTTCTTCGAATCCACCACATACATCTAAATATACCACTTCGAGTATGCAGGATGATCTCATTGGCATATTCGAAACGAAAGAATTTCTAGATTGCTTTCCGATTAAACAACCTTCATAGAGTTTGTCGGACATCTCAAGACTTGGGATACCAATTACTAGGGATGGCAAAACGGACTTGACCTATTGGGCATTGCCCGTTTTACCCATCATTTAGTGCGGGCCGAGCCTGAATTTCAGACCCACATTTTTTAGTAAGCCTGCCCCACCCCGCCCCGTAAAAAAACAGGGCGGGCGCGGACAACCCACAGACAAGGTTAAAAAAATTACAATTTTTATTTTTGTTGGACCACACCCACATTATTCATACTGGATACACATAGTCCCAACAAAATTTAACTCATTAATTAAAAAAATGTACAAGTTAAAAGGATTAGGTTTTCCAAATTTTCTTCTCATCTGCTTATTGCTACCGTCACCCTACCATCAATCTCATCAGCTTCCAAAAGTTAAAGTTGTTGCTGGGAAAAAATTAAGGTATTGCAAATCTGAAATTTATTCTATTGTTTTCGATTTCTTCATAATTTGAAATTTACAAAATTGTATCTTCCATCATGTTCAAAAATTTAGCCGTGTTAATGTTACCTTGATTTTCTTTACCATCAAAAGTTACTCTTTGTTCATATTTTATTGTTCATCTGAGTTTCATAAAAGAGTATTCTATTTTAAAAAACATATATATCTTTCCAATGAATAATTTTAAACCCATAAACTATATCATAATATGTAGTATACTGTACTTGGTATTGTTGCTTTTGGGATATGTGTTGTTCAATTTATATTTTGATAACTTCAACTTTTACAATAAGAACGAAATTTGATTTGAGAATGGTGAAGAAAATTTTAAAACTAGTTAATTTAATGGTGAAGTTGAAATGTACTGTTACTTGTTACTAATACAAGATTTAAATAAGCACTCTAGATTTTTAACTCTAAATAAGCACTCATATTATATATTCAAAGTATAATTCATACTATATATATTAAAAGTAAGTTCTATAATTCATATTATTCTTATAACATTTTTAACTTTGTGAAATTATCCTTATGTTTTTGGTTCTTAACTTCAGTTCTATAATCATATTATATATATTCAAAGTGTTTTTATATTGACTTTGTTTTTTTAATTTATATCTGTTTTAATTGGTTTTTTTTTAATACATAGGTTATAGTTTGAAATTTTGGCTCGTTTGTCTTATGATGTTTCCATTTATGAAATTCTACTTATTTAATGTTTCAAAGTGTATTGAAGTATCCACGTGTATTATAGTATGGTTCTTGTTCTAGGAGCAGTTCTTGATCTGAAGATTAAGTTTATCTCTTTAGAAATATGTATGAAAAAGTTGATCTATTTACCTCAAAATTTAAAATAGAGGAAATAAAGCAGAAGTTGTACTCTCTCTTTGAGATGTATCGTTCCCTTCACACTTCATATTACACAACTCCTCAAGCTCTGTCTTCCAACACTAGTGGAGAATCAAGTTCTCACAGGTTCACTAAAAGTTTGTTCAATGTAAGTAGTTTGATTTATTATATTATTTTATGTTTGCTTTAATTTGAAACTTGTTTTAAGTGATGTTAAATGTTGTTGGTGTTGTCAATTGCAAAATAAGTGTTGTTAAATGTTTGCACATTCTGTTAAGTGCTATTAAATATTGTGTTAAGGGCTGTGAATTGTAAAATAAGTGTTGTTAAATGTTTGTACATTCTGTTAAGTGCTGTTAAATATTGTGTTAAGTATTGTGAATTGCAAAATAGGTGCTGCGAAAGGCTGTTTGCACATTCTGTTAAGTGTTGTTAAATATTGTGTTGAATGCTGTGAATTGTAAAACAGGTGCTATGAAAGGTTGTTTGCACATGCTGTTAAGTGTTGTTAAACATGTGTTGTGAAAGGTTGTTTGCACATGCTGTTAAATGTTAAAATATTGTGTTAAGTGTTGTCAAATGCTAAACAGATGTTGTTAAATGTTGTGTTAAGTGTTGTTGTTTGCTGTAAAGTGTTGTTAAATACTATTCTAATATGTTGTCAAATATATCTTGATTGCTAACACGCTATGATATATTATTTTAATATAATAGGATTTAAAAGTACACAAACAACAACTTGCAATAGAAATTGGGAAGTCTCAACTTGATATTTATTTGGAGGAGGCAAGTGTGGATCTAAGTTATCAAAATTTTAATGACTTGAATGTTCTTCAATGGTCGAAGGAGAATTGTAATAGATTTAAAGAATTATCTTTTATTGATATTTTGAATTTGTAAGGTGTTGAAATTGTAAGATTTTGTAAAGTGTTGAACTATTTTGGTGTTGAGTTTGTTTGATTTTAAACTTGGAAGGTGTTGAACTTGTAAGATTGTGTAAGATGTTGAACATTTTACATGCATTTTTATTAATGATGTATTTTTTTAAGAAATTCTGTGATATAAGTGAAAAAAAGTTTTTTATTTGTTTTTTTTATAAAAAAATAGTTGAGCTAGCATGCCCGCCATTAAATGGGACGAGTCTAATAATTGAGCCCACACTTAAAAAAATGTTTGCCCCGCCCTGTCCCATTTTTTGCGGGCTTTTGCAGGGTGGGCTAAACGGGCGCGGGCATACCTGTTTGTCACCCCTACCAGTTACCATATCTTGAGTAATCAACTGATTGAGTGATCTAAAATTCAAATGTCCAAACCTCAAATGCCACAACCAACTATTCTTGTGGTCGACAATATTTTTTAGACATTGTATTTCAGTCGAACTGATCATGGTCTTAAATATCTTGTTCTTCGACAGAGGATATTTCAAGACTAAATTGTTCTTTGTGTCGAACAATTTTAAAGCGCCGTCCTTCATAACAATTGAGAAACTTTTTTCGACAAGTTGTCCAACACTTAGCAGGTTGCACTTCATTCTAGGTACATAGAGAACATCTTTGATCATAGTGAAGAATGGAAAAACACAAGAAAGGGGGGTTTAATTGGGATTTTTAAAACTGAAAGTAAAGAATAATTTGGTTATCCTGATTCGTTTGAACTCAAACTACTCCAGTCCAACCACCAAGGTGATTTCGCCTCTCGCAATGAGGTCTTAATCCACTAATCAATCTTGATTACAAATCTACTTTGACAACCGTCAAAGTCTTCTTGAGTATAAACCACAACCCGATTTTTCTCAAGGAATTTCTCTTAAACAATGTATGAATGAAAGTGTACAGTAGTGTTTCTAATTAGACAGTATCACAAGACAGTGATGTTTTACACAATTTGAATGTTGAATGTTTGAGGATGAAAGATGATAGTTGCGTTACTGTTCGTGTGTAAATCATGAACAATTTATCCTCAAGGCTTGTTTAAATAGGCGAAGCATGGATGATCATTTGGAAACTTGATCAATGACAATTAAGGCATTTTCCAAAAATAAAAATCCTTGTTCCCTTCCAGCCGTTACTCTTGAAATGGAAATATTTGATTTATAACGCTTCAGAACATTGAAGTATCTGTTGCTGCTTGCTTCAGAACTTTGGAGATCAGAGCCATGAAATCATGTTTGCAGCGTTAGAACTTCTTTCAAAGAGTTTTATAATCAGAGTTGAAATAGCATTTTAGCGCATCTTCTGATCTTCTTCTATCATAACTTTTTGAGAGATGTTTACAATCACAGCAGAAACAACTTTGTAACTTATATTCTGATCTTCTTCCATCAGAACTTCTCTACAAAACAGAATATAATTTTAGGGAGCATAAATGTTCTTTGCTTTTGTTATCACCAAAACTCTTACAATGGTTGTAGAATCAAACTATGTTCTAACAATCTCCCCCTTTTTGATGATGACAAAAACTAGGATATTTCAATAAAAACAGACAGAACATAAAGCATTTTAAGATCTCCCTCTGATTTGAATACTCAGATAGAGAAAAATACTTCCCTGGAGTTTATTATGATCAAAGCTTTTGATGGAGCTTTTGATGCATCTACTTATGTCTTTACCAGAGTTTTGTTCCTGTTTTACTTTCAGATCAAGAAACGAGAAGTTATGATATACAAAATGTTTGGGACTGTGTCTTGATACTGTTATTAGAAATATCTTACGTTCTCCCCCTTTTTGTCAAGAATCAAAAAGTAATATAAACACGTTTAAGCAATAAAAGTAGATATATATTAATAAAGGATTGAAAAAACACATTCATAAGCAAACAACACAAAAATATTGAACACAATACAGAAAACAATTTTCAAAAACAAAGATTGAGGTGGAGGAAGTCGTGTGAACAGGGCTTCCAATAAGCTCTTAATCTGTGTGTTTGACTCTTCTTGTTTTCCCAGCATTCCTTTGATTTCCTTTCATGTGTCATCTTTCTTGTCTAATATCTCCTTGATCACTGCATTTTCTTTCTTCAGCTCCTCCAGAGTTTGCATAACCAGAGATGAAGAAGATATATCAGCAAGAGGTGCCACCTTTTCAGAGCAAGCTGTGGAAGATTCTGACTCAGTAGCTTCTTCAATTTTTTTCCTTTGTATTGAACTATAACTAAAGGAAGATTATCAGAGCATGGTTCATCAACTTCTGAAGGCTGGTGATCTTCCCAGGGGGCATTGTCCAGTAAAATAATATGTTTCTTTTCCCAGTGGCGCAGAACTTGATCCTTGAAAATATTCAACTGATCACAAAAGTTCTGTTGGGCCATTTCATAGCTTAACTCCTTGAGTTTCTGAGATTCAAAGTTGAACCATTTTATGAAATGGTTCCAATGAGAATCAGAAGCAGCATGATTCAGATTTTCTAAGCAGGCTAGCTTCAAAGAGTTAACCCATCCAATTATCTATGTTTCAAAAATCAGTAAATTTCTACCAACATCTGCCTTGGTGGTAGTTGGTTTTGGTTTTGGGATAGAAATTTTGTGAGAGCTAGAGGCAAGGTTATTCAGCACTTCTAAGTCTATTATAGTACGTAGGTGATCTTCTAGAGGGTTGATAGGAGAGGGAGAATTCAAAATGATAATGGGTGAGGGAGGTGTGTTTGGTGGAGTGGAATGGTAAGGAGATGGAATTTCTGGAATGTCGTGGATTGAGAGAGGTTGTCGAACCATGAGAGGTTATGTTATTCCAGGAATGGGTGAAGTCGTATCAGATTCAATATTTGGATTTTTTGGTTGAGGAGCGTGAAAGTTTGGATTTTCAGAGTTGGGAGCTTGAAAGTTTGGATTTTCTGGTTGGGAGTCTTGGAACACTGGATCAAATTGACCAATATCAGAAAGAACTTGAGCAAGTTCTGGCTGATTTTGGTCAAGATGTGATGTAGTAGAATGTGGTTCTTCTAGAATGTTTTCTAGGGTGAGTGAATGGTCAAACTCTATATCAAAATCATCAAAGGTTTATGGTGAAGAGTCTTCTGTTGGTTTTGGAGAGGAGGGGGTTTCAGATGTTGATAAAAGTATTGATTCTACAACAGAAATAAAAGAAGAATTACCTTTATTTTTAGCAGATTTTGGAACCTTTTGAGAAGACCCTTCTCCTGCAGCTTTCCTTTTCCTTGATTTATGGATCCTGTTATCGCAGATCATGAATGTTTACTTCTGGAACAGTCCCATCCATTTTGCAAGCTTCCAGATATCTGACAATAATTTCTTGAGATGCATATGTTTGATAGAACAGAGGGAAATCCTTCAGAGGAACTCTTCTTGTTATGATGACTTCTTTGGTTGCAACAGTTGGATCCTTCTTGATGGTGTCAATGATTTTCATCTTCTTCATATTCTTCGCATTCATAGGTTTTGCAGCACATGCTTCTAGAGTCCTGACCTGCTGAGATTCAGTCAGATATTCTACCAGTTTGTTTTCAGTCAGAATATCTGATATCAGCCTACCCAGAGGTATCCAGTCCCTCTTAGTCCTTTCTTCTTCTCTAGTCTCTTTAACACTTGTCTTCGGATGATTAAACAACAAATGAGGAAGATTTACCTTTTCCTTGGTTGTAATGAAGTACAACAAAAATTGTTGTTCAATGTTGATATAATCAGGAGAGCTTATGGGCTTTCTGTGGTTGATGCAGCCCAAGATAATTTTTGACCAAATTCTGAAGTAGTCCTTCAAATCTTTAATTTTGTTTGATGGTTGGCCAGACGTAAAAATCTCTTTTGAGATTGTTGTTAGGTCAGAGCATTTTTCTACCATGTCACTACAACGAATGCCTCTGCCGTCATGACCTATCTACCTTGCAATAAGATCTTCAGAAATTACTATCTTCTTCCCCATCACATAAGAAGTAACTTGATGGTTTAATGTGGTAGCGTGAATCCATAATTCTTTAACCAAACTTGGAAAAACTGGACCCAGTAGACGATCAAAATATTTGGTCCACCCTTGAAATTCAACATTAGGAGTAAGACCATAACCATTTTCCTTCATGCTTTTGAAGTCTATAATGAGTTCACATAAAACTTCTAGTGAATCAATGGGAGTCAGTAGAGTTTTTGAAGGTTCTTCATATCTTTCTGTTGTTGACGAAGAAGAGCCGGGAACACATTGAGAGCTTTGAGCGCTTGAAGACGAAGCCATTGTTCACATAGACTTGTTGAAGGTTTTTGAAAGAAAATTTTGCACACAAAAAGTAGAGAGAAAATAGTAGCGAGAAGAAGTGAGAGTGAAAAAGTGAAAGTGAAAGTGAATGGTGTATTTATAACCAAATTAAAAACTTAATTAGAAAGAAAATAGAGAAAAATAATGATTACATAACATTAATGATTCCTAAAAATAGGGAGATAGAGTGGAGATATAGAACAGTTACTAATACAACATGAGTCTCAATGCATCCAATGAAAGCTTTAGTCCCTTTAGAATTTAAATGCGTGTTCAGCCTTAGAAGAACGCTTGTGAGAGGATGACAAATGTTGATGTTGTGAACTGTATGCTTCTATCTTTGAAATGAACCGTTTGGGAACTGTTCAGATCTTCTTAGATAGATCCTGATGCAACTGTCCTTCTAACTTCTGAAGAATTATTGATCAGATGTTCACCAAAAAACACAAACTTCTGAGGGTTAAAGAATACATAAATAAAACTCTTATTCTGGACATAATTTAATGCTGAGATCTTTCAGAATGAAATTAAACCTATCTTTAGAAAGTGGTTAAGTGAAGACATCAGCCCATTGATGGTCTGTGTCAATAAATTTTAAGGAAAGAATTCCTTTCTGATTATAGTCCCTGATAAAGTGATGTTTTATTTCTATGCTTAGTCCTAGAATGTAAAATTGGATTTCTAGATAAACAAATAGCAGAAGTATTGTCATAGAGTATAGGAATGTTACTCTCAAATGTATTGAAGTCTTCAAGCTGACTTTTCATTCAGAGCATCTGTGTGCTGCATCCAGCTGCTGCTATATATTCAGCTTCAGCGGTTGATAATGCAATTGTGGATTACCTCTTGTTGGACCATGAGATCATATTTTCTCCCAAAAACTGGCAGCTTCCAGAAGTTCTTTTTATTTCTACTCTGTCTCCAGCGAAGTCAGCATCACAGTACCCTACTAATTTATATTCATTGGTTTTTCTACAAACTAGACCAAGATTAGTAGTACATTTCAGATACTTAAAATTCGCTTAACAATTGTTAAGTGATATTCTCTAGGATCTTATTGGAATCTGGCACATAGACATATATTATACCGAATATCAGGTCTTGAAGCTGTAAGATATAAGAGAGAACCAATCATACCTCTGTAGATCTTCTGTTCTACCTTTTTACTTACATCTTCCTTCTCTAGAATACATGTAGGATGCATTGGAGTTTTGGATGGCTTACATTCTGATAAGTCGAATTTCTTCAGAAGTTCTTTGACGTATTTGCTTTGGTGTATGTATGTTTGTTCTGGTGTTTGATTGATCTGAATGCCCAGAAATAACTTGAGTTCTCCCATCAAGCTCATTTCAAACTCTGCCTGCATAGACTTAGCAAATTCTCTTCCTAGAGAGGCTTTAGTAGATCCAAAAAAAATATCATCTACATAAATTTGACAAACTAGAATGTCATTTTTAAATGGCTTACAGAATAAGGTTGTGTCCACTTTCCCTCTGGTAAAATCATTTTCTAACAGAAAACTACACAGTCTTTCATACCAAGCTCTAGGAGCTTGTTTCAGACTATATAGTGATTTCTTTAGTTTAAAAACATATTCTGGATGTTTTGAATTTTCAAAACCAGGGGGTTGGTGCACATAAACTTCTTCATCAATATATCCATTTAAGAATGCACTTTTGACATCCATCTGATAGAGAGTGATGCCATTATTTACAACAAAAGAAATTAAAAGTCTGATAGATTCTAACCTGGCGACTGGAGCAAAGGTTTCTGTATAGTCTATCCCCTCTTACCGACTATAACCTTGTGCAACTAGTCGTGCTTCATTTCTGATGACTTCTCCTTGTTCGTTCAGCTTGTTTCTGAATACCCATTTGGTTCCAATGATGTTGAACCCTTTTGGTTTGGGAACCAGATCCCACACATAATTTCTGGTGAATTGGTTTAATTCCTCCTGCATTGCAAGTATCCACTCATTGTCCAGAAGAGCTTCATCAATGGAAGTTGGCTTAATCAGAGACACTAATCCCATGAGAGATTCTTCAAAGTTTCTGAATATGGATCTTGTTCTGATTGGGTCTTCTTTCTTTACCAGAATTTTGTCTTCATGATTAGCTAAGCTGCTTTTGGATTGTCTTTTCTAGAGAGGTACTTCAGATGTTGCTGTGATATTTGTGACATCTTCTTCTGGTGTAGTCCGCGATTCTTTATGAGAAACTTATGATGCAATGTCTTCAGTACCTGTAAATTGGACTTCTATATATGCAAAAGATTTATCTTGCTTTGACTTTTTAGACCCAAGCTTATCATCAAATCTAACACTAATTGACTCTTCTACAATCCGTGATTCTGTGTTGTATACTCTGTAGCTTCTTGAGCGTTCATAGTATCCTAACATAATACACCTCTGTGCTTTAGAGTCAAACTTGTTCAGATGTTCTTTAGTGTTAAGAATAAAGCAAATACATCCAAATGGATGGAAATACGAGATGTTGGGCTTTCTGTTCTTCCACAATTCATATGGAGTCTTATCTAGAATAGGTCTTATGGAGATTCTATTCTAAATGTAACACGATGTATTAATTGCTTTTGCCCAGAAGTTCTTAGCAATGTTAGTCTCGTTGATCATGGTTCTGGCCATTTCTTGTAAAGTTCTCTTCTTTCATTCTATAATTCCATTTTGTTGGGGAGTTCTAGGACAAGAGAAATCATGAGAGATAACATTCTCATTAAAAAATAGTTCAAATTTTTTGTTTTCAAATTCTCCACCATGATCACTTCTGACTCTAACAATTCTAAGATCTTTTTCGTTTTGGACTTGGTTATAAAAGGTAAAGAACAGAGTGTGACTCGTCCTTGTGTCTTAAGAACTTTATCCATGTCTATCTTCTATAGTCATCTACGATCACTAATCCATACTTCTTGCCACTAATGGGTGCAGTTTTCACTGGTACAAATAGATATATATATATGCAGAAGTTCTAATGGTCTAGAGGTAGTGTAATACGTTGGGAGAACTGACTTAGTTGTTTTGTGTTTGATCGCAATTATTGCGGATAGCAAGAGTCGCCACCGACTTTTCTTTTATCCAATAAAGGAAAGGATGAAAATAACAGGAAAGGCCTTTGAGATATTTTCTTGAGTTCGGGGGGTAGGTTATGAAAAGAGAAGGTGTTAGCACTCTTTTCATCTGTAGTTATCTACGGGCTCTTAGTTTCTTGCTAGATCACTTGCTTTGTTTGAAAATGTACTTTGTGGTGTGGGTTTGAAAATATTTTGAAAACATCTTTGTAATGATTCTCGTCTCTATAAGAATGCGTACAAAGTGTTGGTTTTGAAAATAATTCAAAGAGGTGTTTATTGTGGAAGATGTTTTTTTGAAAGTGATTTTGAAAAGTGTCTTTGTAATGATTCTCGTCTCTATAAGAATGCATACAAAGAGCTTTGACTTTTGAAAATGTTTCAATTGAAAGTGTTGGTGTGAAAATGGTTTTGTAGTTGTGAGCAAGCAAGCAACTAAGAGCGTCCTACCTATTTGAAAGGTCTTTGTTCTTTTCCTCTTCCTTTATATGTTTCTATCTTACCATTGATTGATAATAAGCACCATCGTTGGATGTGAAGGGACGGGTGTTGTACCCCAAAATTTGCCCTCCCATTTTCTTCAAGATTTGCCAAGATCAAGCTTCAAAATCTCCCAAAGGTTGCACAGTCCAATGGCCTCCTAACAGTCAAAAATTAGGGTTTTGGTTCTGGCAAAGAAATTGAAGTTTCCAAGGGTCCAAACAAGTCCCACATGCCTATAAACATTGTCAAGCATCCTCATGCCAAATTTCAAGACTTACAACACAAAATTGCACAGTCAAAAACCCTAATTGCTCAACAGTCAACTGCAGGGGCAAAATGGTCATTTGACAGTCAAAAGTCCAAATTTTTGGTCAACATCTTATTTTGAAGCCACAAACATCATTTGATCAATTCTTGATCATGATTCTCAAAGCATGGCTCAAAAAGTCTCAAGATGCAAAAGTTTCTATTTTTGGACAGTTGAAAAAGTCAACTGTAACTTGACCAAGGCATAACTTCCACATGGTTTATCAGAAAAATTCCATCCAAAGCTCATTTTGAATAGAATGACATTTCCTACAACTCTTCTTCACACTTCAAGTCCAAGAAATTCTCTCACAAAAAGTTATCAATCTCAACATTATAGGTCATTTTCAAAAGTAAACAAAAAGGCACTTTAAGTCAAAGACCATAACTTGAGATTGGTAAATCAAAATGACATGGGACCAAAGGCATTGGTTAGAGGACTTCAATACCTTTCTAAAATGTCCAAGAACATGATCAAAGCTTAAAAATTGAGCAAGATATGCCTTGTGGAAGTTGGGAAATTTTTGGGAATTTTGAAAAGTCAACTTTACTTCAAATGCCTCAAAATTGCTAATGGGCCACAATTTCTTCCAAGAATCATCACCCAAAAGCTATGCACGACCCATTGACCCAAAGGGGAGTTATTTTCCTATTTTTTATTAATTAATTGAGTTTATTATCCTATTAATTCATTTAATTAAAATAAAATATGACAAAAATAGCAAATCCCACATTTCAAATCTTTTTATGCAGCATTTCCACTCATCATTCACTCAAGATTTCGTGCATACTCAAAAAGGCAAGAATCTTCAATGATTGGCATAAGAAAGGTATGAAAAAGATTGAAAAAGATGCTTGAAAAATCAAATCTCAAAAACATGAATGCAAAGGATTATGGGCTTGGATTGGTAACCTAAATCATTCCTCATACATATACAAACACAACCCTAATGCTCAAGAACAAGCATGCTGCGCTGAAACCTCAAAACAACATTGCAATTTTTGACCAAAAATTTGGAAACTGAAAACTGAATTGCAGGGTGTTTCAAGGCCTCAAAACCATCTCAATCCATTCCTGATATTGCCAGGGAACTTTTCCAGTCAAAATCACGCTTCCATACTCAAGGAATTGGTAGATAAAAGCTGGACTTTCCTTTGAAATATTCATATTTGTATTTGATTTTTCATGCATGATTACTGAGTTTTAATGATTGGTTTATATTAATATGAGTATGCTGAAGCTATTGGTGTCTTCTAATTGAACTAACGTTGCCTGTATGAGAAGTTGCCATGGAAATTTTCTAGGGTTTCAGGAGCTTGAAATTAGGGACTTCTTCATGAGGAAAAATTAGGCCATGAGACCTTGACCAATGCACTCGTGACATTCCAACGAATCCAAATCACTCATCGCGCCTTTTTTATGATTGCTCAATTTCTATTCGCTATTATTCGTTGTTTCAGGTGGTGGGGGTTTAAAACCCCCGCTATCTAGCTTATATTTTCAGGCAAAACGAAGAATCCATGAGGAAGACGCTGAGCTGTAGGCATGTGATTGTTATATTTGAAAGTTAGCGCGTTTTTTTATTTGGTTTCAGTATAATGCTTGCTTTCACATATATTATTTCTATCTTATTATACTAACAAACACGCGTGCATAGCTCAGTTGGTGGACAGGGATAGTTGCAAGCATTGGGACCTGGGTTCGATTCCCAGGTCCCCCATATTTCCCTATAATTTTTGTTATAACGTGCTTCTGTGCAACTTCCATTCTAATGACCATCATGAAGCCCAACGCCTTGGCACGCCACATGTCCCTGAAGATCAATCCAGTGGCTATCACAAGCAGTCCACCATGGACACCAGTCAACCATTCCTCACACAAACGCTGAGAGTCAACGTGGGCCTGGAATTCTTGGGCCAAACTGCTTTCTACAAACCTCCATAATTGGGTCAAAAACCCCTCTTGTTTGTATTTCTTTCCCTCATTCTTTTTCTATTTTTTTTATTTGCTTTAATTTAATTATTTTCTTTTAATTCCTCAAATTAATTTTAATAATACAAAAATACAAAAAAAATCAGAAAAGTCAAAAATAAAAATATATATTTAATTTAATCCATTAATAGTTTTTTTGTAAATAAATTTAATAATCAATTTAGTTTTAATTTAGGGTTTAAATTTTAATTTGTTTTCTAAATAACTAAAAAAGGTAGAAATTAGGTTTTAGATTTTTATTCTTTTTCTCAATAAAATAATTTCATCTTATTCTTATTATTAATAATTAATTATTTTTGTAAATAAACTTGTCATTAAATAATTAGGTTAAATTAGGTCAAACTTAAACCTTTTTTTAATAAATTAAAAAACAATTTAGAACTAGGGTTTTATTCAACTTTTAATTCCAATTAATTCTCATTACATTTCATAAATACAAAAAAACATCAAAAAAATAAGTTCTTTTCTTTATTTAATTTAATTAAATTTAATAATTTCAATTCAAGGGTCCAACGCCCTCGCACTCGATTCTAATTCCTTTTCGCACGTTTACTTTTATTTTTCTTTTTTTATGTAATTGCCCCAAAGCCCTGTAATAGATAATTAGGACATTTACTTTCCGTACTTTTATTCAAATCAGGTCTTTGTTTAATTTGGCGATGTAGACCCGCGCTTTGTAATAGCGTAGGACCTTTATTTTCCACACTTTAAATTCCGCATCTTTAAACTGTTAATCACATGAAAGAATGTATGCTCAAATAAAATCAAAGCGTAGAACACTCAATGCATGATCAAGACAAATAATAACTGAAAATGACACACAATTCACACACCACTCCTAGGGTACGCCTCACTGTTGCCTTGCCCCTCGAAACGTGGTCGTCGAGTATAGGACGTTTTAGTAAGTCCTCATGTCCATGAACATGGCATGGGGGTAGCTTCTAAGGTGTCCTACTATTGCTCTGGTGACCACACTGTCCCTAATCCTCGAATTGACCCGAACACCTCCAACGGTGGTGCTACCTACCTCTCAATGGTGGGATGGCACTACCTTAAGGACATTTACACAGACTAATTCCTTAGGGTAGGTAGATGACTCGTAGATACTTGCTCTAATTCAAAACAAATCAAAAACTCCTTTTCACACCGACACTTGGCAAAAAGCTTTCAAAATAACTTTTCAAACACTCTTGAGGACTGATACAAGAGTCGATCTGAAACTTTCAAAGAAACTTTTTCAAACCCACTCACCTTGAAAAGCAAACAAACATTTTGAAAACACAAATGAGCAAGTATCTAAGAGCCCATGGATAACCATGGATAGAAAGGGTGCTAACACCTTCCCTTCCTATAAATCTACCTCCCGAACCGAGAACTAATCTCAATAAGGAATTTTTCTGTGCTTTTGTCCTTTCCATGTTGGAGAAAATAAAAGACGGTGGCGACTCTTGCTTCCGCGACATTTCGTGAACCAGCGTTAAACAGTCAGTTCCAGATCCACCGATCACAGAACTGGCGACTCTGCTGGGGATAACATTAGTAAGTTATAAAAGTGAGGTGTACCTTAGGATAGTTCATAACTGTGTTTTCAATTGTTTTGACTTGTTTGCTTTAAATTGTGGGTTGCATCGGGGTTACATAGATCCTAACCCGGATCTGGGGATACCTTGTTTAGGTAGCATAAGCTGTGAGGGACCTGTCCGGCATAGACCAACATGGGTGAAGCAGTGGCTACGTTGGTGTGGCACCTTGGTCTGTACCGATATCCCTTGTGTTGCAACGAGGAGAATATGGGTCTTCTGAGAAGTCATTAAGCACCAACAGACCTTAGAACCTTAAATGACACAACTTGGCCAATAGAACAATAGCAGTATGCTACGCCCATTGAGGCTAAACTCTCGTGATGGTTCTGGCCGCAAGAAAAGATTGCGATGCTGGAGTTATGACCGATTGAGGGTAGTCAGTGATATTGGGATCCTCTAAGAACCTGGTTACTCTTGATAGGACAGGTATAAACCAACAAACTGAAAGAGGGTAATACCTAGACCTCATGCTGGCCTAAACTTTAAGGGATTGTTTTGTGTGACTTGTGTGCCTTATCATGTTTGCCTTTGTAAATATTTGTGGTGTGCTTTATCATAACATCATAACATCATGAGCATTGCATGCATCCTGCATAAGGACTGACCATTTAAAAGACAAGAGGGTTTCACCTTTGCTCTGTTTTGTAGGACATCATGATGCCTGTGCGAAGGAATACTATTCGGTTCAACTTTGTTCATTCACCTGAGTTACTTGAAGAATTGGTTAGCAGAATTCCAAACACCACTTCCTTCATCCAGAGGCATGGTTCTCTTCTCAGTTTAGTCACTGCAAAGCGGGATCAACAGTTGATGAGTGTCCTGACTCAGTTCTATGACCCTCTGTACCAGTGCTTCACCTTTCAAGACTTCCAGCTGGTCCCTACCCTGGAAGAGTTCTCTGATTTTCTTGGTATCCCTATCTTGGATCAGACTCCCTTCACTGGTTGGGAAAAGACCCTCAGGCTTGAGGAGGTTGCTGCAGATCTTCCCTTGACTCACCAAGAAGTAATGGACAACTGGGTGACTAGAAGTGGAGTTAAGGGATTCTTGGCCAAGTTTCTGATTGGTAAAGCTAACAGTTTCTGGAATGACTTGGACTTTAGGGCATATGAAGACATCTTGGCTCTCTTAATCTATGGGTTAGTCTTGTTTCCTAATCCTGACAACTTCATCAATGTCACTGCCATAAGGATCTTCATGTCTCAGAATCCTGTGCCCACTCTCTTGGGTGACATCCTGCAACAACTTTATGCTCGTACTGCCCAAAGACGAGGAACTCTGTGGTGTTGTATCCCTTTGTTGGTGAGGTGGTTTATTTCGCACCTCCCTAAGTTCGTGCTGAAGAACCAAGAAGGAAGAGGTTGGGCTCATAGGTTAATGTCTCTCACTGATAAGGACATCACTTAGACTTTCAGAGGTTTGGATGAGATAGCTGTTATTGATCGTTGCGGGGAATACCCTAATGTTCCTTTGATTGGTACTCAAGGAGGAATCTCTTACAATCCATGTCTAGCGCTCCGTCAGTTTGGAAGGGCCAGAAGAGCAGGGCCTCATGAGATGTTGGTGCCTCACATCAGTTTTGAGTTTCAGGTGGATAGTGACGAGTTGCGTCGTAGGTTCATCAAGGCTTGGGACAGAGTTCATAAAGCTGACCCACAAGAGTTGGAGCCAAAGACTTCTCTACCTATGGAAGCCTACTACAAATGGGTCCGCATCCGTGCTCAGAAGTTAGGTATGCCATATGAAGCTGTCAGACCCGTCATTCTTGAGTATCCTGACAAAGAGGGGGATCCTCCAACTGTCCTCCCTCCTCAGATACCTACTGATTATGAGACATTAAAGAGGTCGTGGTCGCAACTGCGAGAAGAACGGGATTCTTATCGAGAAAAGTTCAACGAGCAGGAATTGAAGATCCAGAAGCTGACAAAGCAGTTGGAGAATGAGCGAGCTCTGAATGACTACATCCATACTGAGAAGAGGAGACCCTGGGATCAATGATGAGCTTTGGATGTTCTTTTACAGTTTTATTTCCCTTTTCAGTATTTCCATTTCTATGTAACGCCCAAGGGCAACCTGTTGAATAATTTAAAATTCAAAGTTGAATCTAATGAAGTGTGTTCCTTTTTGTTTACAAAGTTGATTCCCGATTGTCTTTGAAAACATAAATCATACGCATTCCATTCATCATGTGCATAGCAGGTACTCTTCTTTTCAGGTTGCTTACTGTTCTTCGCTGTTTATTTCAGCATCATGAACCCTGAATCATCAATCGAGATGTCTATCAAGGCCCTTCAGGCGCAGAACGCACAATTTCAAGAGCTGATCATGGGTTTGGCTCAAGGCCAAGAAGAGCTGAAGGCTCTGCTCCTGAAGAAGGAGAAGAAGAAGAAGAGAATTGTTCTTTTCAACTCGGGCCGGAGGTTTGGTAATACTCTACAGAATGAGGAAGCTGGTTCTTCTGTAGGCAAAGACAGTCCCCAGGGGGAAGGGCTCCAAGTCCGGTAGTCTCTGACAACGAGACTGATTTTAATGAGGAGCAGTATCCTCCGGCTGAAGACCGGTACAAGCAGTTGGAAGACAGACTGAATGCCATGGAAATTCAACAAGTACCTGGTTTGGATTTCGGAGACTTGGGTTTATCTACTGGTGTGATCATCCCTCACAAGTTCAAAGCACCATCTTTCAGTAAGTATGACGGGGCGTCTTGCCCCAAGCTACACCTCAGATCTTATGTGCGGAAGATTCAACCGTACACAGTGGACAAGAACTTGTGGATCCACTTCTTCCAGGAGAGTCTTTCAGGGACTCATCTCGAATGGTTCTATCAGCTGGATGGGACCAAAGTTCGTAATTGGGAGGAGTTGGCTACTGCTTTTTACAAGCAGTATCAATATAATGCCGACCTTGCTCCTACACGTACCCAACTCCAGGGTATGTCGCTAGGATCAAGCGAAGGTTTTAAAGAGTATGCACAGAAGTGGAGGGATCTGGCTGGCAGGGTGCAGCCGCCGTTAACAGACCGTGAATTGGTAGATATGTTCTTGGGGACCCTATCTGGGCCATTCTTCAATCATCTTATCGGTAATTCGTCTGCAGGGTTTACTGACCTTATTCTGACTGGGGAAAGGATAGAGGCTGGAATGAAGTCCGGTAAAATTCAGAAGGGTGCATCTTCAAGTTCTGAGAAGAAGCCTTTTAAAAAGGAGGCCAGTGCTGTGTATGGGCCTAGGAGGCAAGATAAACCAGAGCGCCTCCAATCTGTCAACGCGGTGGTTATTGCTAAGCCTGCTGTCGCTCCTCGGCAAACCAATCAACAAAGGGCTGAAAGACCCAGAAGAGAGTTTACTCATCTGAGTATGACCCTATCACAAATCTTGCCGCAATTGCTATCAACCAACCTGGTGACTGTCAGAGAGGCTCCAAAGGTTGTGAATACTGCCTCTCCCAAGTATAATCCAAATGCTCGCTGTGCTTATCACTCCGATAGCCCGGGGCATTCTACTGATGACTGCTGGGCCCTAAGAAATAAGGTGCAAGACCTTATTGATGCAAAGGAGATACAATTTGAGGCGCCTGAGAGGCCAAATGTGGTGACTGCTCCTATGCCCCAGCATGGAGTAAATGTCGTTGATGAAGACTTGTACGCCGTTTCTGTGAATGATGTAGCTACTCCTCTGATGACTGTTAAGAGGAACGTACTGCTGGCCGGTTTATTTCCGGGTTGTAGTAAGGGTTGCCTTTTGTGTGCCATTACTCCTACTGGTTGTCTGTTGCTGAAGTTAGGCATCCAAAGCCTGATGGATAGCAAGGAGATTTTGTTCAAGAAGACCGCTGTTCCGTTTGTTCCTGTGGAAGAAGTATCCGTCGTTACAATTTTCAACAATCCAATCAAGGCTCCCCCGAGGAAGCCAGTTAAAATCATGATTGTCGCACCCATTGTTATTACTGTTCCGAGGCCTCTCCCCTATGAATCTGATAAGGCTGTCCCATGGCACTATGGGGCAGATGTATATGTACATGGTATAAAGCAAGAGTTCAACACTGGCACCAGCATCATCAATATCACTGGTCCAGCCAAAGTTACCCGCAGTGGCAGGCTCTTCTCGCCTGACATTGCGCCACCAGCTATTCGAAGACCTCTCATTATAACACCTGCAAGTGCACCTGTTTCCACTTCTGATCAAGTTGTTTCCCCTGCTGCCGAGTCATCTAATGCTCAGGGAAAAGGGATTGAAGATGAGCCTGCCCGGATGGAGGTACCAAAATCTGTGAATGTTGAAGCCTCCCAACAAGAGATGGAGGAAATTCTGAAGATAATCAAGAATAGAGATTTTAATGTTGTTGAACAGCTGGGGCATACCCCCTCCAAGATCTCTATGCTCTCCTTGTTGCTATGCTCAGAGGCCCATGCTAAGGCCCTGATTTCATTTCTAAAGACGGCCCATGTGCCACAAGAGACATCTGCAGACCAGTTTACTGATTGCGTAGCCAATTTGACAGCTGACAATGGTTTGGGTTTCTCGGATGCTGACCTTACTGCTAAGGGAAAGAACCACAATGATGCCCTGCATGTCTCTATAGAATGCAGGGGCACTACTCTTGCGCACGTGTTGGTGGACACCGGTTCTTCCCTGAATGTGCTACCCAAAAAGGCCTTAGACCGGTTGGATTGTGAGGGCCTGGAGCTGAAACCTAGCAATATCATTGTCAGAGCCTTTGACGGTTCTAAGAGGATGGTTCATGGAGAGGTAGACATTCCTATTCGCGTGGGTTCTCAAGTATTCGACTCAACTTTCTATGTGATGGATATCCGTCCATCTTATTCCTGTTTACTGGGTCAACCTTGGATTCACAAAGCTGGGGCAGTGACCTCTACCCTACACCAGAAGCTCAAGTACCCCGTCAGAGGGAAGATCGTCACTGTGCAGGGAGAGGAGGAGTATATGGTTAGTCACTTGAATTCCTTCCGATATATTGAGATGGACGGGGAGTTTATTGAAACCCCCTTTCAGCATTTTGAAGAGGTCCCTCCAATTTTGGCAGCAGCAGAAATAGTGGTTGAAGAGGACTTTCCTTTGAAGATGGCTTCCTTGAAGGACGCCCGGGCTGTGATCGAGAAAGATGAATGTGCTAACTGGGGCAGGCTCCCTGATTTTACTCCTAAGACTAATAAGTTTGGGCTGGGTTTTACTGCAGAGGCTCAGAGGGCTGTGCGTAAAGCTAAGACCGGAAGACCTCCTGTGCTCATCACCAATCCAGGAGTGAATGCTATTGGGGATGAAGATGAAGTGGAAGAATCAGAGTTCGATAGCTGGATCTACCCGACGACTGACGGTGGATTGAACAATTGGACTGCTAAAGATCATACACCTGTTACTTTTGTTACGCAGTAATGGATTCCTTTGTTTTTGTTATTTGTAATAAACAGTGAATTAAAACTCTATGGCCCGGTGTCTTACCCGGGGCATCGTGGCTTCATTTGTGAGGGCATATTAATTGTCATTTCATATATCATGAATAAAGACCTTGGACGTTTTCTCACACTTCAAATCTTATGCTCCTTTTCTTTCTTTCCTTTCTTTATATATTGCAAAACAGCTGTATTTACACACACTCACTCATACAGGTTTCAATCCACTCTGGATCTCACTGGTAACGACTCTGCTACTGCCAGTTATGACTTCGAAAATCTGATCAACTTAGCCGAAGACGAAGGTGAAGAGGATTGCGAAGTGCCTGGCGAGCTTGCAAGACTGTTACTCCAGGAAGAGAGGGCAATTCAACCACATGAAGAGCCAGTGGAAACGATAAATCTGGGTACTGAGGCAGACAAAAAGGAGGTTAAGATTGGTGCTAATCTAGAGCTCAGCGTGAAACAACGGTTGACTCAGATGTTACATGATTATGTGGAGATCTTTGCCTGGTCCTACGAAGACATGCCTGGGTTGGATACCAACATTGTGGTCCATCATTTGCCTACCAAGGAAGACTGCCCTCCGGTTAAGCAAAAGGTCCGCCGTATGCGTCCAGAGATGTCTGAGAAGATCAAAGCTGAGGTTATGAAGCAATTCGATGCCGAGTTTCTTGCAGTGACTTCTTATCCTCAGTGGGTTGCTAATGTGGTTCCGGTACCAAAGAAAGATGGTAAGGTCAGAATGTGTGTCGACTACAGGGATCTGAACAGGGCCAGCCCCAAGGATGACTTTCCCCTACCTCACATTGACGTCCTGGTTGACAATACTGCCCAGCACAAGGTGTTCTCTTTCATGGATGGTTTTTCAGGTTATAATCAGATAAAGATGGCTCCTGAAGACATGGAAAAGACTACCTTTGTTACTCAGTGGGGCACCTTCTGCTACAAGGTCATGCCATTCGGGTTGAAGAATGCTGGGGCAACCTACCAGCGTGCCATGGTTGCTTTATTCCATGACATGATCCACCATGAGATTGAAGTCTATGTCGATGATATGATTGCAAGGTCCCAAACTGAGGAAGAACACCTTGATCATCTGCAGAAATTGTTTGACCGTCTGAAGTTGTACAAGCTGAGGTTGAACCCGAACAAGTGCACCTTCGGGGTAAGATCTGGAAAGTTGTTAGGCTTTGTCGTAAGTGATAAGGGTATTCAAGTGGACCCTGCCAAGGTCAAAGCCATTCAAGAGATGCCAGTTCCTAAGACAGAGAAAGAGGTCAGAGGCTTTCTAGGACGTCTGAATTACATTGCTCGATTCATCTCCCATCTAACTGCCACCTGTGAACCAATCTTCAAACTGCTGAAGAAAGATCAGGTAGTACGTTGGAATGATGAATGTCAGGCTGCTTTTGATAGAATCAAAGAATATCTCCAAGAACCACCCATTCTTATGCCACCGGTTGAAGGGAGACCTCTGATATTATACCTGACAGTACTTGATAACTCAATGGGGTGTGTGCTGGGGCAGCATGACGAGTCTGGCCGAAAAGAGCATGCCATTTACTACCTTAGCAAAAAGTTTACCGACTGTGAGACCCGATACTCATTGCTCGAGAAAACTTGTTGCGCTTTGGTATGGGCTGCTCGCCGACTGAGACAGTATATGCTGACTCGCACTACCTTGTTGATCTCAAAGATGGATCCGATAAAGTACATATTTGAAAAGCCTGCTCTGTCTGGGAGAATAGCAAGATGGAAAATGATCTTGACAGAATACGACATCCAGTACACAACTCAGAAAGCCATTAAAGGAAGTGTATTGGCAGACCACTTGGCACATCAGGCAGTAGACGACTATCAGTCAATGAACTTCGAGTTTCCAGACGAGAGTATCATGATAGTAACTGATTGTGAAGTACCTGGACCAGATGAAGGACCTGAGGAAGGATCCCGATGGTCTATGCACTTTGACGGAGCCTCCAATGCTTTGGGTAACGGTATCGGCACCGTGATCATATCCCCTCAAGGCACTCATACTCCACTCACTGCCCGGCTATGTTTCAACTGCACCAACAACATGGCGGAGTATGAGGCATGCATCATGGGTCTTCAAGCTGCGATCGACTTAAGGATCAAGTTTCTGAGTGTCTTCAGAGATTTCGCTCTCGTGATCAATCAGATCAAAGGCGAGTGGGATACGAAACATCCGAATCTTATTCCTTACAGAGAATGTGTGTTGACATTGATCCCACACTTCACAGAGATAACCTTTGAACATTTCCCAAGAGAGGAGAATCAGTTGGCGGACGCGTTGGCTACGATGTCTTCCATGTTCAAAGTCAAATGGGACAATGAGGCTCCCTGGGTCATCATCTGGAAACTGGACGAACCAGCATACTGTTGTGATCTTGAGGCTGAAATAGTGACTGAGAAACCTTGGTACCATGAGGTGAAGAGGTACTTGGAAGCTCAAGAGTATCCTGAAGGTGCATCTGTCAATGATAAAAAGTTTCTGAGAAGATTCGCTGCAAAGTTCTTCCTTAGCAATGGCATCTTGTACAAGCGAAACCATGATTCGACCTTACTGCGTTGTGTGGATAAGACTGAAGCAGAAAGGATCATGGCAGAGCTACATGAAGGTACCTTCGGAACACATTCCAGTGGACATACTATGGCAAAGAAGATCCTTCGGGCAGGGTATTTCTGGTCCACAATGGAAGCCGACTGTTACCAATATTCTCGGACGTGTCACAAATGCCAGATATATGCAGATAAGGTGCATGTTCCTCCGGTTCCCCTGAATGTCTTGACAGCACCTTGGCCGTTTGCAATGTGGGGCATAGATATGATCGGCGAGATTAAACCTACAGCGTCCAATGGGCATCGCTTCATCCTGGTAGCGATCGATTACTTCACGAAGTGGGTTGAAGCAGCTTCCTATGCTACAGTAACCAAGAATGTTATGGCACGGTTCATTCGACATAATCTGATCTGTCGATACGGTGTCCCGGAAAGGATCATTACAGATAACGGTACCAATCTTAATAACAAGATGACCACTGAGCTCTGCGAATAGTTCAAGATACAGCACCACAACTCTTCTCCTTACCGGCCGAAGATGAATGGGGCTGTAGAAGCAGCGAATAAGAATATTAAAAAGATTGTGCAGAAGATGACAGTGACTTATAAAGATTGGCACGAGATGTTACCGTTCGCTCTACATGGGTACCGTACCTCAGCAAGGACGTCAACCGGGCAAACTCCTTTCTCCTTGGTCTACGGTATGGAGGCAGTCTTACCGATTGAAGTGCAAATACCCTCTCTCCGGATAATGAAGGATGCAGATCTGAGCGAAGACGATTGGATCCAGACACGACTTGATCAGTTAAATCTAATTGACGAAAAGAGACTTGCTGCTATCTGTCATGGTCAGACGTATCAAAAGCGGATGATCAGGGCATTTAACAAAAAGTTCAGACCACAAGAATATCAAGTTGGGGATCTGGTAATCAAGCGTGTCATCCTTCCTCAGAGTGATCCAAGGGGCAAATGGACCCCCACATACGAAGGGCCATTTGTGGTTAAACATGTGTTCTCAGGAGGAGCCATGATTCTGACCACCATGGATGGTGACGACCTTCCTCACCCCGCCAATGCAGACATAGTAAAAAGATATTACGCATGACAAAAGACCCGCTAGGTTGACATACCTAGGCAAAAATTAGGGCTTCCCGGCGAACCAAAAGGGTTCGGGCAAAATGAAGGGATGAAATGAAAAAAATGTACACCCGGCAAGTCGAAAACCTGAAAAGGCGGCTTGGGCAAAAATGGGTATCCCGTTGGACCGAAAACCCGAAAGGGCGGTCCAGGCAAAAGTTAGGGATAAAGTGTAATACTATGTCTCATTGGATCACTTCGCATCCAGAATCCGGTATCAACACCAAGTTCAGACGGCATCAATCAATCAGCTTCATCTTCAGCTAGGTCATCAAGTGATGAGACGCTCGAAGATATAAAGGCGATAGCAGAGTTGGAACCCAGTGGGATTATTCTTTTCACATAGCTGTTTTGTTTTCCCTTTGTACAAATATGTATAAACTCTTTTGTTCGGCGGCGTTCTCTTACTAGGACGTCAGCCTCTTGTACATAAAACGCCTATTTACAGGCAAATTAAAAAAAAATCAATATAAATACACTTTTCAGACAAATTGCCTTTTGTTTTTCCCTTTTTCTGTTTTGTTTTGCGAAGAACGTCCAAGGTTCAATTTGTGATATATGTATTTGACAATAATTGCTAACTCATAAATATTTGCATACGAAACAAAGGATTAATTACAGGTAACATTAGAAACAGGGGCAATAATGAGTGGTCTAAGCGATCTAATTGTTCTGTCCATCAAGGTACCAAGGTAAGTTCAGCCGAAGAACATAACCAGTATATCTTAATTCCCCAGAGAGTGAATCAGCAAGTCAAAGCACTCTCCCCAAGCAAAGCTATACAATCAGCCTTAAGGAAGTTGGGTATCCCCCACAGATCTCAACATTCCCCAGCACATCATACAAATATTCTTAACAAGCATCCCCGGCAGTCTTAATCTAAGACTATTCCCCGGCGGTATACCAGACATTCAGTGGAGTCACTCCCCCAGTACATCTCAAAATTTCCCCAGCAGAGTCGCCAGTTCTGTGATCGGTGGATCTGGAACTGACTGTTTAACGCTGGTTCGCGAAATGTCGCGGAAGCAAGAGTCGCCACCGTCTTTTATTTTCTCCAACAGGGAAAGGACAAAAGCACAAAAAAATTCCTTATTGAGATTAGTTCTCAGTTCGGGAGGTAGATTTATAGAAAGGGAAGGTGTTAGCACCCTTTCTATCCATGGTTATCCATGGGCTCTTAGATACTTGCTCATTTTTGTTTTCAAAAGGTTTGTTTGCTTTTCAAGGTGAGTCGATCTGAAACTTTCAAAAAAACTTTTTCAAACCCACTCACCTTGAAAAGCAAACAAACCTTTTGAAAACACAAATGAGCAAGTATCTAAGAGCCCATGGATAACCATGGATAGAAAGGGTGCTAACACCTTCCCTTTCTATAAATCTACCTCCCGAACCGAGAACTAATCTCAATAAGGAATTTTTCCGTGCTTTTGTCCTTTCCCTGTTGGAGAAAATAAAAGACGGTGGCGACTCTTGCTTCCGCGACATTTCGCGAACCAGCGTTAAACAGTCAGTTCCAGATCCACCGATCACAACGGGTGTGGGTCGTTGATATAGTCATAGAAGGCAACCTATAGGACGTTTTAGCAATTTTCGTTTAGGGACTAGATCGCTTAGCGAAGGCAACATCGAGGGACTATGATCTTTTTATCGAGGGTCTTTGCTAAAACGCCCATATTTGAGGGGCATGACTATTTTCCGAGGTAACAAGTGATATTACCCTAGAGGTTCATGTGTGCAAAGTGTGTTTGATTGCATGCATTTTCTCTTTGAATTTTTGGTTGTCTACTTGTTGGTTTTATCTTGCCATACATCCTAATTACTAACATTTGTATAAAGCAATAAAAATGCAGAAAATAAATATCCTCCACTATTACAACCATATTGAATAGCAAGAAAATATAAAGACAAAACAAAATAAAAGAAGGGAACATAAGTTCTTCGATCCAGGCAGAATGCACCCTTCGATTATGCTCTTCCTAGCTTCTTTCGATTTAGGCCTAGCTGTCAGCGTGAGATGCACCCTTCGATTCACCCTTCATGCTGCTTCTTTCAATTGGGCCTGGAAGTCAGTGTGACGAAGCCTAAAGCTTCGATTCATACCACACTCTTTGTTCTGTTTGCAATTGTGAAGCAGCCAGGGGCGAAGCCTAAGGCTTCGATTCAATAAACTTTGTTTTGTTTTATTTTCTTTTTTTTTTGAGTCTGTACAAGTTAGTTCTACCATATATTTGGATAAGAAAAACAAACAAAAAAGGAAGAAACGAAAAATAAACAAATGTCATTTACATGCTTGAAACGAAAGGGTTAACGTCAGAGTGACTTACCTTGCTTGAAGCTGAAATGTGTGTGCTGGACCTTGAGTGGCTGCCATCAGTGCTCCTGGATTCAAAGGAAAGAAACAAGTGTGGTGTTTCTTTGACTGGATTCGAAGGCCAAGAAGAGTGGAGTTATATTTGTTGTTTCTGGATACGAAGGAAAAGAAACAAGTGTAGTGTTTCTTTTTGCTGGATTCGGATGAGAGAACAAAGTGTGGGATTGTTCCTGGATTCAAAAGGGAAAAGAAATAAATGTTGTGTTTCTAGTGTTGGATTTTAAAGGAACATAAACAAGGGAGTGGTCTTTTGATTCTAGATTTGAGAATGTATTAAGTGTTTGATGATTTTCACACGATCAAAGTTTCTCCAACTACCAAAAGTATTTGGATGTGTTGTCCATCCCCTTATTTGTGTTATGGGGCCTCTTATTTATAGATGAAGTTGGGTGAGGTTTAGGAGGGAAACCAAAATAAATTTGAACAAATTGGGTATACTGTTCTTGTAGTCTTTGAGGTGCAGTATTTGTATGTCAATTTGGTGCAAGTATGGGAGCAGCGTAGCAGGACTGCTGTGCAACAATTTTAGAGGTTGTGGCCAGTGTAGCAGGCTTGGACTTGGCAGTGCCTTGGACTTTGGTCAGCAAGCCTTTAACTAGACTCATCAAGAGACCAAACATTAATTGTGTTCTTCAAGTGGACCTTTTGCATATTCCTCTGAATGCAACAAATTCATGTTCTTTGGATGGGTCATCAAATACGTCCTTCGAATGGGACATCCAAGTATGCCTTACATGTATCTCGAATGGGCCACCATAGTGTAGAAACTATGTGTGTCGAAACAAAATTTCCAATGGAGATGCTGCCCAGCCGAAGCGGGAATCAAGCTTGCATGAAGGTAGTTATCAAGATAAACCTGCATATGCCCTTGCTCAATCGAAACAGGCCTGCGAGTAACCATTGCATTGTGAATCAAACAAGAATGTAAGGCCAATAGTGCAATCGAAGCTTGCATGCGGGAGGTCCCTACTTGGTGAATCGAAGCATGCAAGAAAGAGGTGATTTCTCAATCGAAGGCTCCATTCAGATAGCCATTTCTTTATGAATCAAAGTAAGCATGTCAAGGGCGAATGCTCAATCGAAGGATGTAAGCCAAGCTTGCATCGAAAGAGGCCAAAATCCAATCGAAGGATGTAAGTCAATCTCGCATCGAAAGAGGCCAAAATCCCAATAGAAGGATGTGAAATCGAAGCAGGCATGCTCTTCTTCAATTTTATGCTTGAAAGCCCAATTGTACTTTGTGAAAATTTGAACTTTTGAAAATCCTTGTGAGGAAATGTCTTGAGAGATAAGAGGGTAAATTTTGTGGTACAACATTTGCCCCTATTCAATCTTCTTAAACCTGAAGAGTTAGATTGGCGAGTCCGCCATTAGTGACTTGAAGGTGGAAGATGATTGAACACTAGAGTGCCCAAAAATTTGCACTCGATGATGCGGTGGTTGACTGTGTAGGTAATGGGCTTAAAGATGCCATTTGGAGAGATAATGGAGAATTGTCTGAGATGGGCTTATAAATGTCATCCAAAGGTGATTGTTGATGGAAAATAAACCAATTCTAAGTTTGATTGCAACGTATAATGAAGGAATCTGATGACTGCTACTCCAAAAGGTAATGAAGGAATCTTGACGACTGCTACTCCAAAAGGTAATGAAGGAATCTTTGACGACTGCTACTTCAAAAGGTAATGAAGGAGTCTTTGATGACTACTACTTCAGCAAATAATGAAGGAATCTTGGACGATTACTACCTTAACAGATAATGAAGGAATCTTGGACGATTACTACCTCAATAGATAATGAAGGAATCTTGGACGATTACTACCTCAACAGATAATGAAGGAATCTTGGACAATTACTACCTCAACAAATAATGAAGGAATCTTGGACGATTACTACCTCAAGAGATAATGAAGGAATCTTGGACGATTACTACCTCAATAGGTAATGAAGGAATCTTGGATGATTACTACCTCTGAAGGTAATGAAGGAATCTTTGACGACTTTTACTCCAAATGTAATAAAGGAATCTTTGACGAATGCTACTCCAAAAGGTAATGAAGGAATCTTTGATGACTACTACTTCAGAAGGTAATGAAGGAATCTTTGATGACTGCTACTCCAAAATATAATGAAGGAATCTTGGAAGATTACTACCTCAACAGATGATGAAGGAATCTTTAACGACTACTACCTCGACAGATGATGAAGCAATATTTGACGACTACTACCTCAATAGATGATGAAGGAATCTTTGACGACTACTACCTCAACAGATAATGAAGGTATCCAAGCTTGATTTTGTCTTGGAGAAGTTCACAGATAGTTAATGACACTTATTTGTTGATTGATCTTTTCCTGAAAAGGTAAAGAGTTAGTTGTATGCAATATCATGATGTATGCATTTCGTAATGATGTTCTCAAAATAAATGAGATTTGCGTTATATGTATTTTGTAGGCATATGCTATGAATATTGTTTAAATGTATCTTTGTCTTGGAAAATAAATCCTTGACAAATGCTGAGGAGATTTTGGGTAGTTAAATCCTAGACTGCTGTTGGGGATGAAGAGTATGCACCTCTCCAGACCTTGTTTTAGAATATTTCTGCTGGGGATTCCTGTTTTGTTGTTTGAGGAGAACTCTGCTGGGGAATGTTGATTTTTCTTGGGGGAAAGAGTTTAGGAGTCTTAGTTGTTTGTTGCTCTACTAGGGAGTTATCTCTTGATGGAAGAGAAAGGAAGTTAACAACTTGTTGGGGATAAATAAGTTAACTATTATCTGGTTGTTTTCTAAGCTTTACAGCAACCCATTGGGGATTATAGAAAAGTCTACTAGGGAAGAGGGGTTGTGGTCCCTTGACTTGTGATAGCCTGAGAGGCAAATTCAAGCTGGGGAATCTGTAGTTTGTTGGGGAAATAAACCATATTTCCAATCTGTTGGAGAAGTTTCTTCTTTTGGCAGAACTCATCGAGGATTCTTCTTGAGACCAACTCAGTTGGGAAGAAGGTTTTACAAAGATTGAAACTCTGACTAGGGATTTCTTGGATCCAACTTTGTGGGGATATCCATGAATTTGTCTTGGAGGGGTCTGTATCTTTATTCGTGAAGATTATTATGTGGGAATAACCTTATAGAGATAACTTTGTGGGAATTTGATTGAGGATCACCCTATGAAAGGGACTTTGTGGGAATTTGTCGTTGCCCCTAGTAGAAAGTGTTGTAGCATTGCCAGAAAAATGTTTGCTTGGTCGTATGAGACCCTTTGTCGGAATTCAAGTTTGATACCCCAAGTGATTCAGATAAAGATCTGCCCCTGATTACTCAGCACTTCTTGAGATATTTCTTGGAATCTTGACTTGACTACCCCCTGGTCGTATAGGAGATTTTTCATTGGAAGTGTCTTCCCATTTGAAATGATTCTGTTTCTTGAGATAATTTCCGCTTATTGGATGTTCGTCATGAGAATTTCTCTATTGTCAAATAAACAGCTATATTCAAACAATGATATTCAAAATAATGCAAATTTTATGCTTGTCTTGAAGTTTTGAAAATGCAGTTTTAACAAATAAGGAGTTTTGTAAGAATGTGAATTCAACTCAGGATTTGTAGTAAGCCTTACAGGAGTCAAGATACCTTTTGTAACAATATGCTTTCGAACTAACCCATGCTTCAATTAGAACTTTTGAAGGGTTATAGCGTGGCCTATTTCACGGTTTAAGAACACAAAGGATAAGGCTCAAAGTGTATTTGTAACCACCTGTTATTTGTGATGTTCTCCAGTCCTAAACTCAGTTAATTGCGCATTTGGATTCCAACTGAATATGGAATAACGTTTTGGTGATGGTTCAGACAAGTTTAGTTTTTCGGAAAGTAGTCATTTTTGCAACATTTTTCATGTTGTCGAGGATTTGTAGTGGCCTCTTTTTTTGATTTATTATCCCTGATTTTTGCATGATTGTTCTGGTTTTGAGAATACAGTCAGCGGGATGCCCCAATTTTTCTTAAGTTTCCTTCGTAGGTTTTGACTTAGTGGGCTTTTCTCTTGAGAGATAATGACTGCTTATTTGATAGGTAACCATCGTCGTCTTTTGATTCTAGAGGAATGTTTTTGATGTCATTCGTTGTGTATGAAGTGAAAGCTTGCGACTGAACACACATTTGAATTAACTGAGAGACTACCTTGCCCCATGTTTTGATTAAAGGTTTCAATTTGTGTGAAAAAGAAAACTCCTACTTCTTAGGCTCAAAGGGGTTGACTAGAGATTATCTTCCTTATAACTCCAGTGTTTAGGAATTGAAAGAACGCTTGTACATCGTCAACAAGGTCTATTCAAAAGCATACTGTATGATATTATGGTATTATTTTCGTCATCCTCCCTCTAAAGGCTTGCAACTTTTAAAACAAGAGTTGAATATCATAAAGGGAGTAAAAAGCATAGTTTAAATGAAAATAAATGGATTAATTCAAGACAAACATATATAATGCATTAATGAAACAAAGTTTGACATTAATAGATAAGTGTTTGAACAACAAAATAGATTACAATTGAAAATTCAAAATGAAAAGGACGCTCTCAATGATTTGGCATATGAGCAGTGATCACGTTGGGAGTAGCAGGTGGATCAAATTCAATCTCCTTGGCGTCAATCATGTCTTGAATCTTGTTCTTCAGAGCCCAACATCTATCTGTGTCGTATCCAGGACTATCGGAATGGTATTCACACCTTTCATTAGGATGATAAGTAGGAGTAGAAGTGTTGGGGTTCCAGAGAGGAGCCTTTAACGTAATCAACTTTGCTTTCAACATATGTTGTAACGCTTGGGCCAGTGGCATGTTGATCTTGGTGAATTTTCTTTTAGGCGCAACCTCCTTACGCTGATTCCCATGTTGTCTTTGTTGCGCCGATGCAGGATTAGAGATCAGGATTGCCTCCACATGTTGGTCGTGGTTACTCTGGTTACGACCTTTTTGACTGTATGCAGCATCAGACTCTTTCTTCCCATTGAAAGGTTGTTTCCTTGCACTTGAAGATGCACCCATTTGGATTTTACCGCTTTTGATGCCAGCTTTGACTCTTTCGCCAGTCAGTATTAGCTCGGTGAACCCGAACGAGGAGCTTCCGATTAGAGGATTGAAGAAAGGTCTCGTCAAAGTTCCCATAAAGATGTCAATCAGCTCCCTGTCAGTTAAGGGTGGCTGCACCCTTCCAGCCAGGTCTCTCCACTTTTGGGCATATTCTTTGAAGCCCTCGTTGGAACCCATGTGTTGTACCCCAAAATTTTCCCTCTCATTTTATCAACATTTCTCATCACAAGACTCTTGGAACTCAAGATCAAGCTAGGGTTTGCTCTGCTCAAGACACCTCCTTGCACTGTTGACCTAAATTAGGGTTTGAGTTTGCACAAGGATGTTTTGACCCACAATGCCCAAAATAAATTTCATACTTCATGTTGGACTCACGAGTTTGTCCATACCAAGTTTCAAGCCTTGATTCAATTTTTTGCCCAGTCAATTGGACAGTTGACCTGAAATCAGCTATATTGGGGAAAAAGTCAACTGTGGCCAATTGACAGTCAAAACTCATAAATTTTGACCCACATCAACATTATGAACTCATATGAACCATTTTATCAAGTTTGGATCATAATTCCACAAGAAATTTGATCAGATCACCAAAAGGGCAAAATGGTCATTTTTAGGGTTTTGACTGCACAAGGGCAATTTTTGACTGTTTGACCTAGACAATGGCAAATCAAGCTTAACCATGGACACAAGGACTCAATGACATTGTATTGACCTATTCAACAAGTTCAAAAGATCTCAAATGCATAGGATTGACAGGTGAATTTTTCAGTCAACTGATCAAAATTTGACTATATACTGAAAAGTCAAACTTTGACTTTTTGGTCAAAATCAAGTTCCAAGGGTCATTTTTCATCAAGACATGTCAAATTATGAAACTTGTTCATCAAGAAACCCAAAAATGCAAATTAGGGTTTAAAATGGAAAAATTTCATAACTTAGAAATTTTCTAAGTTATGAAATTTTCTTATTTTTTCCTAACTTTACCCCACATTTTCACCAAGATGCAAATGGATTCAAACAAAACTTATAACATGAAAGTTGTAGTGTATCACAAATTATACAACTTTGATTCACAAAGTTTTCTCAAAATAATCATGTATCTCAAGTTATGAGTTTTGGAACAAGGGTACCTAAATCTTTTAACTTAGAGAAATTTTGCCCTAGTTTAGGCAGGATTTTGACCCATCTTCTTGGCCATTTTTCACATAGTTCCACTTGGATTTTCAAGTTTCATTTCAAATATGGATTATAGTAAATGTTGCAAGCTTTCCAAATTATCAAAGAACTCCTTAAACACCTTTGTGGTTAGGGAGAATCGAATGCTTGAAGTTGGAAAAAACTCACTTTGTAACCATGGCCAATACATGTTCATACCATTTGCCAAATCTGACCAAGCTAGAATAGTTCACAATTACAGGCCTCTAAACCATTTCACACTCCATAATTTAATGCAAATCCACTGAGCTAATGCTTTATCTTGGCCATTTGGATATTACACACAAAACTAATCCTTTATTAGAAAAAGGTACATTGCCATTTTTGAAGAGATATGCTTTATGTCAAACCATGATCTTTGAAGCATGGGGCCATATCTCTGAAGCAAAATCAAATCCACAAATTGCAAGTATCAAGGAGGTTGTATGCAGCATAATACATGACTGGTGCAAGCCTGTGAGAAGTAGTTACACTTTCTTGCTTCACAAAGAAGAAATTTGTCCAAATCCTCCCAACTCAAAAACCAGCCATAGTCAGCTTACACAAACATTGCAAACAAGTTTTGCATATCCTCACAAGTCAGAAGCACGAGCCTTTCACCCATAAAGCACCCTCATACTCCAAAACCCCATTTTCTTGCAAAACAGGGCCAGTTCTGCATTTTGCAAGCCACCATCAAATTCCCTCGTGCGTTTTGTCCAAAACTACTTCAAACGCATTCCAATCAATCTACCTGAGCTATCCAGACCATTCAAAAGTTGTTGTAACTCCATTAACACACATTGCCATTTTTGTTTGGAAGCTTTGCAGGTTGAGTTCTGTAGCACGATTCAGGCCACTTCAAAACAAACTAAGCATTGGGAAAGCTTCAGTGGACATCAGGCAAGCTCAAAAGAACCTCAAACACCATTGGAAGTTGCTGCATTGTCCAACTCGAACTCAACTGAAACAGGTATTTCGTGAACTTCTATCTCTCTATTTAGGAATAGTTAGACTTAAGTTTGTGAATGAAAGATGTTGTATTCATAGCCCTGAAACCATACATGTGCTTAGTTTTCATTTATATTAATCGTGCTAGGAGAATTTCATCCATGAACTTTCTGAAAAAACTAGGTTAGAAATTAGGGCCAGAGAAATTCTCTCTGGTCTTTGAGAGTTAGCTTGAGTTTTTTATATGGTTAGATTCGTTGTTTGATGCTCTACAAGTTTCATGTTATGAGTTTTGTCAAAAAAAGCACAGAATCAGGAGATACAAGTTTGTATGGAAAACGCGCGTTTTGGTGTTTGAACAGAGGAAGAAGATGAAGTCCTTGGGCTGGGCCTGATTATTTTTGCTTCTAACACTTGTTGTTCAGCTTCACACCCCCTGGCCCATTTCTTGTATTTTTATCATTTTTGCATTTTTATTTCATTTCTGATTTTGATATTTTATTTTTTAAATATAAAAAATGTCTAAAAAATATTTTCATAAATTTTTACATTTATTTGGTATTTATTTTAATTATTTCCACCATTTAATTGGTTAAATACTTTATATTTATTTTGTTTAAACTTAAAAAATAATGTAATAAATATTTTTATTTTTATTTTTTATTTTCATTCACATTTGAAAATATTTTCTTGAAATATGTATATTTTTGTAAATAATTTATTTTATTTTTCACATATTTAACATATTTAATATATATACTTTTGTTTTATTAAAAACTTAGAAATAAAACACAAAAATATTATCTTTTATTTTTATTATTATTTATATTAAAAAATACCTTTTTTGGATAATATCTCATTTTTATACATGTTAATACATTTTGTACATAAATAATACATTTTTTTATTTTCTTAAGAAATTAGGGTTTTTTATGCCTTAAAAACAAATAAATTAACTTTTTATTTATTTCTTTACATTTCTTTACATAAAAAATACTTTTTGCATACATGAACAAATAAAAACCTTTTTGCATAATACATTTATTTAAATATTCGTTAACTTTGTTTAAATAATGTACATTTAAATATTATGCCTTGCAAATTCAATATGGTTGTAATAATTTAAGATTGAATTTCTTGCAAAATAATCCCCTATTCAAATTTGTATCCCCCTCCCTATATCATGTTGTAATAGTGTAGAATTTAAATTCTCGCACCTTTAAATGCTTTCAGTTATGCCATGATTAGACTTAGGGTTTGTATGCAAAATCAAAACCAACAAATAGTTTGACCTAATCGAAGACAAAATGCATGAAAAACAAACACAATGCACACTTGCACCCCTAGGGTTACAATCCACTTGTTGCCTTCAAAAATGGGCCATGGTATGCATGTCAAGTACTTTGGCAAAACAAAAACAAAACAAAGATCATAGTCCCTCGATGACGCTATCTGAGTTGCCTAAACAAAATGATCAAGTCCCTTAAGAAAATTGCCAAAAATACTTGACACAATTGCTATCATGGTCTATACGATGACCCGTGCCTGTCCCGTTTAACATCCTAACACAAGGTTGTTCACCAAATACAATGGTGAAACAACACTGTTAGAAGGGTTAAAAACATAAGAAAGATCTTTGAGTAAAATAGGGTAGACAACTCGTAGTTACTTGATCAAAACTTGCAAAAACATTCTTGCTATCTTCAAAACACACTTCACAACACATTTCCAAACATTTCCAAACAACTTTCAAAACATTGAAAACTTTTCAAAAGACAAAAACATCTTTGTATACATTCAAACAAGAATCATTACAAAGGTTGCCACGACGATGGCCTCTTTTCAAAACATCTTTCAAAACCACACACAAAGCACCATTTCAAACAATTGAAGAGCACCATTTCAAACAATTGGAAAGCAAAGCAAGTAACTAAGAGTCCATGGATAACCATGGATAGAAAGGGTACTAATACCTTCCCTTTCTATAATCTACTCCCCGAACCCAAGAAAACATCTCAAAGATCTTTCCTGTGCTTTTTGACCTTTCCTTAGGATAAAATAAAAAGTCAATGGCGACTCTTGCTAAACCGAAACATTTGCAAACACAAACGTAAAATCCCAAGTCAGTTCTCCCACCGTATCACAGAACTGGCGACTCTGCTAGGGAAAATTTTAAAAGTGGGGTAACCTTAGGGCTTAGATCACCCTTTGCATGATTATATTGTTTGCTTTGATTGCTTTACATTTGGTTCTTTTGTTTGGGTTTGAATCCTCCACCCGGATTTGGGAAACATTCATAGGTAAATAGCAATACGTTGTGGAAACTGTGTGGGGTATACCGACACGGTTGAAGCAATAGCTATATTAGTGCGACATATTTGTGAGTACCGGTAGCCTTTGAGTCAATCAAAGAGAATACGGAGCCGCTGAGTGATATCATAAAGCACTAATGAACTCTTAGAACCTTAATTGACCATCTTGGCCTTTTTAGGGGTAGTGATATGACCGGCTTTGGTGCAGTCTGAAGTTGGTAGATACTCGATACTACACTCATTAAGGGTTGTTTTATTGGAATATTTTGGTCGCTAGTTAAGTGGCTAAACCAAAACAATGAACATAGAAAACAATCCAGTGATATTGAGCTCCTTAGAACCCGATTACTATTTATAGGACAGGTTTGAGCCAACTAAACTCAAGAGGGTATTTACCTATGAAACCTCACGCAAGCCTGAAACTAGGGTTTTGTGTGACTTGCTTGTACATGTGCTTGTGCATACATCATGAACATCATAAAGCATCATGTGCATCCACTAACCATTTTAAGGGTTTGGATCTTCATCTTTGTTCTTGTTTTTTAGGTCATGGAATCTCTTCGCAGGAAAACAATTCAAGTCAACCTTGTGAGAATCCCTCCTCAACTCAAGGAGCTTACTTCCAGGATTCCAGAGAATTCTCTCTTCAGTGAAAGACATGGTAGACTTCTCAACTTGGTCAACTCCGACATTGAAGAAGACATGGTGAAAGTTCTCTTCCAGTTCTTTGACCCCCTACACCACTGTTTCACATTCCCTGACTACCAACTAGTACCCACTTTGGAGGAATTTTCTCAACTCCTGAGAATTCATATTATTCATCAACTACCCTACAACGGTACAGAAAAATAACCAAAGCCTGAAGATGTTGCTCAAGCATAACACTTGCAACCATCTGACATCAAGGGACATTGGGAAACCAGGAGTGGTGTCAAGGGTTTCTTGGAAAAGTTTCTGTTTGAGAAGGCACAAGACTGCTGGAATTCTCTTGATCTATAAGCCTTTGAAGAGATTGTGGCACTCCTTATCTATGGGTTGGTCTTGTTCCCAAACTCTGATCAACTTATAGATGTGAATACGGTCAAGATCTTCATATCCAGGAATCCTATACCTACTTTGCTTGGGGATATCCTACACTCATTTTACACACGAACAATGAGGAAAAGAGGTGTTCTCATGTGTTGTACTCCTCTCCTAGAAAGGTTGTTTATTTCTCACCTTCCACAATCAGTTTTGAAGAATGAGCAGGGTTTAAGGTGGTCGCAACGATTGATGACTCTTACACATTCTGATGTACATTGGTGTTCTCGGTCCAGAGAAAATGTCATCATCATTGATCGTTGTGGGGAATTCCCTAATGTCCCACTACTTGGAATTAGGGGAGGCATTACCTACAACCCCTTTTTAGCTCTAAGACATTTTGGATATGCTCGGAGGGATGACCCTCATGACATGCTGATTCCTGACCTAGTTTTTGATTTCGACAATGATGTGCAAGGACTTCGACAAAGGTTCATCAGAGCTTGGAGGATGCCCAACAAGGTGGATAGTAAGACACTGGGGCACAGAAATTCCATCCCCCTTAAGCCTTACCTCAAGTGGGTACGAACCCGCGCCCAGAATCTTATGATGTCATACCCTCACATTCTCCCCTTGATCAAAGAGCCTGTTATGGAAGGAGAGGTTCCATACACTATCTTACATCCTGACATGCCAACATCATGGGAAGAAATGCAAAAGAGTTAGATCCAACTTAAGGAAGAACGGAATACTTTTGAAGCCAGCTTCTACGCCAGTGAGAAGAAGGTTTTGGAGCTTACCCGCCGACTTCATGAGGAGGAAACTCTCAACACTTACATCGCACCAAAGAGGATGCGCAATGTCTTTTTACATTAAGAATTTTGTAATATTTTGCCCATGGGGCACTTATGTACTAACAATTTCTTCTTAATATAACGTGTGTTCCTTTTTGTTTGCAACAAATTTTAATTTCTGAATCCTTGAATGCATTACATGAATAACATACCATTCATCATATGCATAAACAGGTCTTCACACCAAGTTTCCTTATCTTTCTGTTGTTTATTTCAGCAAGATGGATTTGGAGCAGACGGTTAAGGATCTGCAAGCGCAGAATTCTAAATTCCAGCAACTCCTCATGACCTTAGCAAAGGGTCAAGAGGACCTCAAAGCACTGTTGGAGAAGAATAAAGAGAAAAATAAGAAGAGGCCCGGAGTAGCCACTTTTGGAAGAAGGTTTGAAAGCAATGCTAGAAAAGTTCTCGAGTTCCCCTCAACGTCTGATGAAGGGGCTGGTAAAGGAAAAGGGGATGCGGTACCGTCTGAATCTGAAGTTGAAGAGGAGGAAGAGGAGGAAGACGAAGATTACTCCGAACAACAATATCCCCCGGCGGATGATAAATATAAGAATCTTGAGGATAGATTGGCAGCCATGGAGTTGCAGAGGGTACCTGGTTTAGATTTTGAAGAACTAGGGTTGGTCGCTGGGATCGTCATCCCTCCCAAATTCAAAGTAACAACATTTGCTAAGTATGACGGTCTGTCGTTTCCAAAGATGCATATGAGATCGTATGTCAAAAAGATCCAACCCCACTCATCTGATAAAGACCTCTGGGTACACTTTTTCCAAGACAGTTTTTCAGGCACACAATTGGACTGGTTCTATAAACTCGAGAGATTAGAGGTTCACAATTGGGAAGACTTAGCTGCTGAATTTTACCGTCAATACCAATACAATGCTGATTTGGCGCCCACTCGTACTCAGTTACAAAGTATGGGGATGGCTTCCAATTAAGGATTTAAAGAGTATGCCCAGAAGTGGCATGATCTGGTTGGAAGGGTGCAGCCACCATTATCGGACAGAGAGTTAGTTGACATGTTTTTGGGGACCCTGTCTGGCTCTTTCTTCAATCATATAATCGGGAGTTCCTCCGCGGGATTCACTGAACTAATTTTGACCGGCGAAAGGGTTGAGGCCGGTATTAAAAGTGGTAAGATTCAGAAAGATGCCTCCGCGTCCACCGCTGTTAAGAAAGCCTTCCCGGATAAGAAGGAAGCCTCTGTTGTTTACTCTCAGAAAAGTCAGGGAAGAACCGAGCGCCGACCAACTGTAGGGGCTGTGATGATTCAAAACTTTTCAAATGATCAACCTCGCAGCAATCGGTCAAGGCCAAATCAACAACGGGTAGAAAGGCCACAACGGCAGTTCACCCGAACCAACATGACGCCAGCTCAAGTACTCCCTCATTTATTGAAGCTGAATCTTACCAGTTTGAAGGAAGCGCCAAAGAACCATAACACCTCCTCTCCATACTACCACTCCAATGCCAAGTGTGCTTACCACTCTGACAGTGTTGGGCATAATACCAATAATTGTTGGACGCTTAAGAACAAAATCCAGGACTTGATTGATGCCAAGGAAGTAGAATTTGATGCTCCTGAGAAGCCCAATGTGATATCTGCTCTGATGCCCAAGCACGTCCATAATGTTTATGCCGTTATGGAAGACCTTCATGTTACTGATGTTGTTGATCTTTTGACTCCATTACTAGTGATTAAAGAGAATTTGATGAGAGCCGGGATATTCCCAGGCTGCGGGAAGGACTGTTACTTTTGTTTGAACATACGAGATGACTGCCCAATGTTGAAATTAGGTGTCCAACACCTGATGGATACCCAAGAGATACTCTTCCAAAAAATCCTTATTGATACCTTCACTCCTGTTACTCCCGCTACTTTTGCTACTTCAACCAACGATATTGCAATCATAACCATTTCCGACAATCCTCCCAAGGCTTGCAAAAGGCCTATCAGGATTACGCCCGACCCTAAATCTGTACCATTAAAAATCACCATGCCGGGACCTGTCCCGTATCAATCTAGCAAAACGATACCATGGAACTATGGAGGAGAAATCTTCTATCATGGTATCAAACAGATTGAAGCAGACCAAGAGAATTTTGAAGAAGAAAACCCTGATATAGGGAACATCGCGGGAGCAAGCAAGATAACCCGCAGCGGCCGGATCTTTTCTCCGGAGATTGCTCCCCCTCGAGCAGTTTTCGGACCCTCGAAAGCTTCTGCACCTGTTAGGCCATCTGTGCAAGACCCGATAATTGAAGAATTGGATACTCCTGAAGTAAGACCATCTATTGATACTACCAATAAGGGTAAGGGGATACTGGAAGAGCCTGTCAGGATGAAGGCTCATGTTATGGTTATCCCTGAAACCACTCAGAAAGAAATAGATGAAATCTTGAAAATAATCAGAAAGAGTGACTACGACGTCGTGGAACAGCTAGGGCAGACCCCTTCTAAAATTTTAATGTTGGCTCTTCTGCTCTGTTCTGAGGCCCATGCTAAGGCCCTGATCAAATTTTTGAAGGCGACACATGTACCCCAAGAGACTTCGGCTGACCAGTTTCAGGAGTGTGTGGCCAGTCTTACTGCTGATAATGGCCTTGGCTTTTCCGATGCTGACTTAACTCCCAAAGGAAGGAAACACAACGACGCACTACATGTCTCAGTTAAATGCAGAGGAACCACCCTCGCCCATGTCTTAGTTGATACTGGTTCTTCCTTGAATGTGCTACCAAAGAAAGCGTTGGACCGTTTGGACTGCGAAGGGTTGACCCTCAAACCTAGTAACATCGTTGTTAGGGCCTTTGATGGGTCCAAAAGAATGGTTCATGGAGAGGTTGACATTCCTATCAAAGTAGGCACAAAAGTTTTCAACTCCACCTTTTATGTGATGGACATCCGTCCGTCATATTCGTGTTTGTTAGGAAGACCGTGGATCCATTATGCCGGGGCAATTACCTCCTCTTTGCACCAAATGCTGAAATATCCAGTTAAGGGTAAGATTATAACGGTGCACGGCGAGGAAGAGTACATGATAAGTCACCTCAATTCCTTTCGCTATGTGGAATTGGATGGTGAGTTCATCGAAACGCCTTTCCAACATTTTGAGGAAGTTTCTCCTGAGGTAGCAGTTGCGAAGAAAATGGTTGAGGTACCTATCGTTCCCAAGCATGTGCCTAGGATGGCATCTCTCAAGGACGCAGAGGCGGTGATCAAAGAAGGGAAGAGTACAGTATGGGGGCAATTGCCTGATTTTCCCCATAAGACAGACACGTTTGGGTTAGGGTTTACAGCTGCAGGACAGAAGGCTATGCGTCGTTCCAAGACTGGAGGGCCACCTGTAAGGATCACTCACCGTGGAATTAATGCTGTAGAAGATGAAGATGAAGAGAGCCACTTTGAAGATTGGATCTTTCCAACCGTCGAAGGGGGTTTAAGCAACTGAGAAGCAAAGGATTTTATTCCCATCACCTTTATCAACCAGTAATTTTATCTTTGAACAATTTCCTATTTTCGGTCTGTAATAACTAAAACAATTCGTACACTATTTTCACCTCATGCCTTGCCCGGGGCATGTAGGTCCATTTGTAAGGGCTTGATTTTCTTCATTATCATATGCCATGTTTTAATGAATCATTGGACGTTTTTCATCTATAAACTGTTGTGTTCATTTTATTTCCTTTTGCACTTTTGTTTGTTTAAGGATGGCTATCCCTTACACACACCCACACTCACAAATGCAGGTACCCATCCACTCCGGATTCCATGGGTAACTATTCTGCTTCAGCCTTCGATAACTCTGAAGATTTGGTCAATCATGCTGAGTACGAAGTTGACGAAGATTGTGAAGTGCCGGGAGAGTTAGCCAGACTTCTACAACAAGAAGAGAGGGATATTCTGCCTCATGAAGAGTTGCTAGAAACCATCAACTTGGGGACAGAGGAAGACAAGAAAGAAGTTAATGTGGGTGCCAACCTGGAACCAAGTGCCAAGGAGCGCTTAATGCAATTGTTGAACGAATATGTTGAAATCTTCGCTTGGTCTTATGAAGATATGCCAGGATTGGACACAGATATCGTGGTTCACCGTCTCCCTACAAGAGAAGACTGTCCACCGATCAAGCAAAAGGTTCGTCGAATGAGGCCTGACATGTCTGAGAAGATCAAGGCTGAGGTAATGAAGCAATTCAACACTGGCTTTCTGGCTGTTACTTCCTATCCACAATGGGTTGCTAACATTGTGCCTGTGCCTAAAAAGGACAGCAAAGTCAGAATGTGTGTGGACTATCGGGACTTAAACAGGGCTAGCCCCAAAGACGATTTTCCACTGCCACATATCGACATTTTGGTTGACAACACAGCTCAACACAAGGTTTTTTCCTTCATGGATGGATTCTCGGGATACAACCAGATCAAAATGGCCCCCGAGGACATGGAGAAAACTACTTTTGTCACGCAATGGGGTACCTTCTGCTACAAAGTGATGCCATTCGGACTGAAGAATGCAGGGGCAACCTATCAACGCGCCATGGTAGCTTTGTTTCATGATATGATACATCATGAGATCGAAGTTTACGTAGACGACACGATAGCTCGATCACAGACGGAAGAAGAACACCTTGATCATTTGCAGAAGCTGTTTTCCAGGTTGAAGGAGTATAAGCTCAGACTAAACCCAAGCAAGTGCACTTTTGGAGTTAGGTCTGGTAAACTTTTGGGATTTATTTTCAGCAACAAAGGAATTGAGGTTGATCCAGCTAAAGTAAAGGCTATACAAGAAATGCCTGCCCCCCGCACCGAAAAGGAGGTTAGAGGATTCTTGGGACGCTTAAACTATATCGCGAGGTTCATCTCTCACCTGACATCTACCTGTGAGCCAATTTTCAAACTGTTGAAGAAAGATCAGGTAGTTGAATGGAACAATGATTGTCAAGTTGCTTTTGATAAGATCAAGGAGTATTTACTGGAACCTCCTGTTTTGATGCCACCCGTCGAAGGAAGGCCGTTAGTCATGTATCTGACTGTGTTGGATAATTCAATAGGGTGCGTACTGGGACAACATGACGAGTCTGGCCGAAAAGAGCATTCCATTTATTACCTTAGCAAAAAGTTTACCGACTGTGAGACTCGCTACTCACTGCTCGAGAAAACTTGCTGCGCTTTGGTATGGGATGCTCGCCGGCTAAGGCAGTATATGTTGACTCATACCACTTTGCTGATTTCCAAGATGGATCTGATTAAGTATATCTTCGAGAAGCCTGCTTTATCTGGAAGAATCGCTAGATGGAAAATGATCCTGACTGAGTATGACATCCAGTATACTACCCAAAAAGCTATAAAGGGGAGTGTACTAGCTGACCATCTATCTCATCAATTCGTCGAAGATTACCAATCTATGAGATTCGACTTCCCTGACGAGGACATCATGACATTGGACAACATTGAAGGTAACAGACTGTATGACGGACCTGAACAAGGATCCTGATGGACCCTGTACTTTGATGGTGCTTCAAATGCACTTGGCAACGGTATCGGTGCGGTACTCATTTCTCCGGAAGGCTGCCATACACCCTTCACTGCCCGACTTTGCTTCAGCTGTACCAACAACATGGCTGAACATGAAGCTTGCATCTTTGGTCTCAAGGCTGCTATAGACTTGGGAATTAAATCTTTGGTCGTATTTGGGGACTCGGCTTTGGTTATCAGTCAAGTCAAAGGAGAGTGGGACACCAATCATCCTAATCTTATCCCATACAAAGAACATGTCTTGACATTGTTTCCTCATTTCGAGCAGATTACTTTTGAACACTTCCCAAGAGAAGAAAATCAGCTAGCAGATGCTCTGGCTACAATGTCCTCCATGTTTAAACTCAATTGGGATAACGAGGCTCCCCAAATCACCATCGAGCGAATGGACGAACCTGCGCACTATCATGAGATTAATACCGAAGAAGTAGTGGAACAACCCTGGTTTCATGAAATCAAAAGGTATCTCCAGACTAGAGAATATCCTGAAGGAGCTTCAGTCAATGATAAAAAGTTCTTAAGGAGATTTGCTGCCAAGTTCTTCCTAAGCAATGGCATTCTTTATAAGCGCAACCATGATTGTGTTCTACTTCGTTGTGTGGACAAGGTTGAAGCAGAGTTGATCATGACCGAAATACATAGCGGCACATTTGGCACCCACTTGAGCGGACATACAATGGCTAAGAAGATTCTAAGGGCAGGCTACTACTGGTCTACCATGGAAGTTGATTGTCATCAACATTCTCATACCTGCGACAAGTGCCAAGTCTATACCGACAAGGTACATATTCCTCTTGTTCCTCTAAACATTCTGACAGCTCCTTGGCCATTCACGATGTGGGGCATTGACATGATTGGAGAGATCAAGCCCACGGCATCCAATGGACATCGCTTCATCCTGGTGGCTATTGATTACTTCACTAAATGGGTCGAGGCAACTTCCTATGCCTCAGTTACAAAGAATGTGGTTGCCCGCTTCATCAAGCAGAACCCCATATGTCAGTATGGTATCCCCGACAGGATCATCACAGACAACAGTACAAATTTGAACAACACCATGATCACCGCTCTATGCAAACAGTTCAAGATTTATCATCACAATTCATCTCTCATGCCGAAGATGAACGGTGTTGTTGAAGCCGCGAACAAAAACATCAAGAAGATCATTCAAAAGATGACAGTCACCTACAAGGACTGGAATTAGATGTTACCGTTTGCTCTGCATGGATATCGTACCACGGCACATACTTCAACATGGGCAACCCCATTTTCTTTGGTGTATGGCATGGAAGCTGTTATACCCATGGAAGTTCAGATCCCTTCCTTGAGGATTATGAAGGATGCCGATTTGAGTGAAGACGATTGGATTCAGACCCGGCTTGATCAACTTGACTTGATCGACGAGAAGCGACTTACTACTGTTTGTCATGGTCAGACGTATCAAAAACGGATGATCAAGGCCTTCAACAAGAAAGTCAGATGTCAGGTATATCAAGTCGGAGATCTTGTAATCAAGCGAATCATCTTACCGCAAAGTGATCCCATGGGCAAGTGGACTCCTACTTACGAAGGACTATTTGTAATCAAGAGCATCTTTTCTGGTGGGGCAATGATTCTGACCACCATGGACGGCGACGACTTGTCGCACCCTGCGAACGTAGACATAGTCAAAAGATACTACGCATAAAATGACCCGACAAGTTGAAAACCCGAAAGGGCGACTTGGGCAAAAATGGGCATCCCGGTGAATCGAAAACCCGAAAGGGCGATTCAGGCAAAAATTAGAGATAAGACAAAAAAAATCTGTACACCCGGCAAGTTGAAAACCCAAAAGGGCGACTTGGGCAAAAAAGGGTTTCCCGGTGGATCGAAAACCCGAAAGGGCGGTCCAGGCAAAAGTTAGGGAATTAAAGCGTATGACTATGTCTCATTGGATCACTTTAAGGATAATCTCTTCACCAACAAAACTCCAAGCTACTGATCAATCCAGTCATCGGCAGACGAAGCAGCGAATGGACAAGACACTCAGAGTTGTGAAGGCTATAGCAGAATGGGAACCCCATGGAATTATTACACATAGCCATCTTTCTGTTGTATAAAATTTTTCTCAATTTTGTGACAACATTCTCTTACTAGGGTGTCTGTCTTTTTTGTACAAAGATACTTACAAAAGTTAATACAAAGATACTTCAAAGTGCAGAAATTTGTTTACCTCTCTTTTCTTTTTACGCTTATGTTTTATTTGAAAACGTCCAATGTTTTGTTAAATAGGCATATGCATTTGAATATAATCACTGCTTACAAATAAAACGAAATTGAGAAAAGATAATTACTGATAGGTTTAAGGTGTAGGAAGATATCTTTGTGCCATTCCAGAAGAAATCCCCTACAATACTTTGTTCAGACCCTCAACGAAGCTAAAACCTCGGAGTACATGTCCCCAGCGGAGTTAAGCTTCAAGATCCCCAACGGAGCCAGTACATTCTGAACTGGATTTCCCAGCTGAGTTAAGTTTCAAAGTTCCCATCAGAGTTCAAACTCTCGATCCCCATTGGAGCCTGAAAACCCTGAAAAACCTATCCCCCAGCGGAGCCAGAGTATTCTAAACCTTCTTCCCCGGCGAAGTCAAATTTCCAACTATCAACCCCCGGTGGGAACTGTTCAACTTCCCCCAACTTCCCCAGTAGTTTGGCATACAACCCAAAGCTCTTGATTTCACCGGCCGAGTAAACATTCTCCCCACAGAGTTATCTCCCAGTAGATCGAAGATTCTCGATCCCGTTTCTCCAAGCAGAAACCTCCCAGGTTTTAATTCCCCAGTAGAGATTTTCAGAGTTTTCCTTATTTCCCAGGAAGGTCATGAAGGATTCTCATTCCCCGCGGAAGTTGTCAGAACCCTTGTAAATCCCCACAAGTCACTAAGGATTTTCAATCCCCAACATTGGTCCCAGGATTTCTCATTTCTCAAACAATCAGAGATTCTTTAACCCCCAAGCAGTCAGCAAGAGTTCCTCATCTTCAACAAAGATTTTTGAGTCCTCAGCATCGGTCGGGATTTACTTTCCTCATCAGCAGCCAAAGGATTTTCAATCCCCAACATCAGTCAAGAATTTAGTCTCCTCAGCAAGACAGCTACTCAGCTTACATGCATAACCATTACATTCATATATCATAAATATTGATGAAACACAGTTCATTGCATCATACATATCATGCGACATAACTTTGTGTTTTAGCTAACATTTTACCCTTTTTCAAGATAAGATTGAAAGGTTATCATTAACAATTATTCAGATACAGTATGGATACACCCCAGACACGGCGGTCATTCTATTACTCATTCATAACTCCAAGTCAAAATACAATACGGATACACCCCAGACACGGCGGTCATTCTACTACTCATTCAGACTTCAGCAATCAGATACAGACTAGATACGCTCCAGACATGGCGGCTATTCTATCTCTCATTCAGATTCAACTATCAACTATAAGTTCATATACACTCCAAACACGGATGCCATTCTGGCCCTTTACACCAGCAATTTGATTCTCCCCAGTGCAGTCGCCACGAAAATCATTCTGTCACTTATTCAGATCCCAGTTACAGTTCCAGATACACTCCAGACACGGAATTCATTCTTCTACTCATACAGATCTCAACTTCAGATACAATCCAGATACTCTCCAAACACGGTTGCCATTCTGTCACTCATTCAGAATTTATCCCCAGCCCAGAGATGCTCCATACACAGATGTTTCTCTGTCGCCTATGTAGAATTCAGATACAAAACAGATACACTCCAAACACGGAAGTCATTCTGATATTCATTCAAAGAATCAAATACAGTTACAACTCTGATACACTCCAGACACGGACGCCATTCTTTCGCTCATACAAATTCAGTCTCCAGATACAGTTCAAATGCATTCCAAACACGGATACCATTTTGATGCTCATTCTTCTGACCTACAACACTGCAATTCAACAAACATTCTGATGGCATCTTTAAGCCCATCTCCAGCGAGATTCTACCATCTCCAAATGGCATCTTTAAGCCCATTTCCTTAGCTATATTTTGACGAGTGCAAATTTACGGGCACTCTAGTGTCCAATCCTCTTTTACCTTCGAGTCGCGAAAGGCAAACTTGCCAATCTAACTCTTCGGGTTCAAGAAGATTGAACAGGGGCAACTGTTGTACCCCAAAATTTTCCCTCTCATTTTATCAACATTTCTCATCACAAGACTCTTGGAACTCAAGATCAAGCTAGGGTTTGCTCTACTCAAGACACCTCCTTGCACTGTTGACCTAAATTAGGGTTTGAGTTTGCACAGGGATGTTTTGACCCACAATGCCCAAAATGACTTTCATACTTCATGTTGGACTCACGAGTTTGTCCATACCAAGTTTCAAGCCTTGATTCAAATTTTTGCCCAGTCAATTGGACAGTTGACCTAGAAATCAACTGTATTGGGGAAAAAGTCAACTGTGGCCAATTGACAGTCAAACCTCATGAATTTTGACCAACATCAACATTATGAACTCATATGAACCATTTTATCAAGTTTGGATCACAATTCCACAAGAAATTTGATCAGATCACCAAAAGGGCAAAATGGTCATTTTTAGGGTTTTGACTGCACAAGGGTAATTTTTGACTGTTTGAGCTAGCCAATGGCAAATAAAGCTCAACCATGGACACAAGGACTCAATGACATTGTCTTGACCTATTCAACAAGTTCAAAAGATCTCAAATGCATAGGATTGACAGATGAATTTTTCAGTCAACTGATCAAAATTTGACTGTATACTTGTTTACAGTGATTTCTGGTAAACAACCGCTAGTCCTCCAAACTATTGAATAATCTTACTGACTGTTATTCAATCTCTCTGGTAACTCGCAGGATCGACTAGATTGATCCTAGGATGTATTGGTCATTAGGGTAACTCTCATGATAGAACTGGTATTCATGGTTGGTATTTAGAATGTTGTGTAGGTGTTTAACTTACTTCGATTACTCTATTAAAGATCTAAAGGCGTGCTCAAGTAAATTTGCGCGAAACTAAATTGCATGAATAAAGTTAAATTGTAAAGACATGTAAAAACTACATAAAAGACAAGTAAACAACTTCGAAGCATAAAAACATGTAATGTAAAAGATTCTCTGAAATGTAAAAGATTCGAAATATGAAGAAAGTGTTTAAATGCAAGAAAACAGTAAAATGACTTTAAGTAAAAAAGGTGTTCGAATGATAAAATCTTGAAGATAAAGGCATGAAATGTATAACAGTTTCTGAAATGTAAAGTATTTGAAATGGAAAGAAAGCATTTAAATGTAAGGCATTAGTAAAAAGACTTCGAATGAAAACATTTTAAATGCAAAAGCTTTTGAATGGTATTGACATGAAGATAAAGGAAAATACTGGAAATGATAAAGAGTTTTCATTAAATCACAAACACTTGGTGTTATCATACGTACATTGCTCGTGCATTCGTTTCCCTAGCCATGTGGTATTTTGAATGTTTACTGAGTTTTTTGTACAATAGATATGACACACGAAATCCTAATGCTAAGACTTCTATTTATACTACTTCGACCATAACGGTCTTGCTATAAGATTCTGCCACGTTCAAAACATGCAGAGAAATGCCTCTCTCTTGCTTCCACGCGTCTTCGAATGCTCCAGCGCATATATTTCAAATTTTGAACATCCCGCTTGCATTTGAATTTCAAATGTTTTGGCACTTCTTCGCTTCGAACACATTTCTTGGACACAGCCTGGTTAACATTTCGAGACTTCTTTGAATATATTCTCATAACTGTCACTCGAAGCTCCAAGTTTTGATATGCCCATTCGAAGCACTGCTTCTACCATTTAGAAACATGACATCTTGCTTTATTCCAATCGAAACGTCCAATTTGCTTCGCTTCTAATAATATCATCAAAATCTTCAGCCAACAAAATTCCCCTTTAAAATATGTATTTCGATTCCTTTGAGAAATACTTATTTTAAACATATACACAAGATTTTGATGCGACCTTCGAATCATCGTAACATTTATTGCATATGACTCCAGCCACGTCAATCACAACGCTTTTCAGATTCCTTAACCGCCTTGAACCATTTCACAGCATGGTGCAGTTACAAAGCAATGATTATCTTTAATCACGCCTATTACCAATATTAACTTTACGCCACCTCCTTCTCAAACCAACCCACGACTACCACGTATCACAATCTTACTCAGTGGATGCTTAAACTTCCACATTATAAAAACCCATCAACTTAGTCTTTTCTTTTCCCTCCCATATTCTTCAAGAAATTGCCAAGCCAAGTCACAAAATTCCCCAAGGGTTGCACAGTCCAACTGTCTCCTATACAGTCAAAACTAGGGTTTGTGTTCTGATCAAGAAAAGGAAGTTTTCAAAGGCCCAATCAAGTCTCACATGCCTACAAATGTGGTCAAGCATCTTCATATCAATTTTCAAGACATTCAGCTCAAAATTGCACAGTCAAAAACCCTAATTGCACTACAGTCAACTGTAGGGGCAAAATGGTCATTTGGCAGTCAAAAGTTCAAATTTTTGGTCAACATATCATTTTGAAGCCACAAACATCATTTGATCAATACTTGATCATGATTCTCAAAATTTGGCTCAGAAATCATCAAAGATGCAAAAGTTTCCTTATTTGGACAGTTGAAAAAGTCAACTGAAATTGACCAAGGCATAACTTTCACATGGATTATCAGAAAAATCCCATCCAAAGCTCATTTTGAAGAGAAAGACATTTCCTACAACTCATCTTCATACTTCAAGTCCAAGAAATGCTCTCACAAAAAGTTATCAATTTCAACATTATAGGTCATTTTCAAAAGTCAACAAAAAGGGACTTTAAGTCAAAGGCCATAACTTGAGATTGGTAAATCAAAATGACATGGGACCAAAGACATTGGTTAGAGGACTCAAAGACCTTTCCAAAATGTCCAAGAACATGAGAAAAGCTTAAAAATTGAGCAAGTTATGCCTTGTGGAAGTTGGGAAATTTTTGGATATTTTGAAAAGTCAACAATGGTTCAAATGACCTAAAATTGCTAATGGGCCCATTTTTCTTCCATGATTCATCATCCATGACATGTACACGACCACTTGGCCCAAAGGGAAGTATTTTCTCATTTTTTATTTATTTATTTGAATTATTATTTATATTAATTCATTTAAATCATTTAAATATATGAAAAATATCTAATATGACCTAACAAATCTTTTTATACAGGTTTTGCCATCAAGATTTCGTGCATATACAAATCAGGAAAGAATTGGATTGATTGGCATGATTTTGAACCAATAACACTTGAAAAAAGATATGAAAAAGATCCTTGAAATCAAATTTCCAAAAACCATTATTGCATTGGATTTTATTGAGTTTTGTTGACCTAATTGGTTCACTACATATGCCTGATAAGAAACCTAATGCACATAGACAGAAAGTTGCGCAAGAGACACATTTGCAAACTTGGAATTTTCTCTAAAAAGCTCAAAACTGAAAAGCAGGTTCTAGGTCGATTCAAGGCACAAAAACTATTTCAATAGCTTCCTCAAGGATTGCTGACCACGTTCCAATCAAAAACCTCCACTCAAACGCCAAGAATCGGTACCTAGGACTCAAACTGTGTCAAGAAATTTTCAGAATCGTGCATCATGATTTGTGCATACTTTGCAATTTTTATTCATTGATTAATGTTTGTTATGAGTTTCTGAAACTAACCATGCAAATTAATTGCGTTTTTGTGCTATATACGTGATGTTGCCATTGATGTAGTCTAGGGTTTCTTGAGCTCCCAATTAGGGGTTTCCTAATAACGTGAAATTCGACCACCACAATGCCATGGATGGATTTAGGGAGCTTGGACGAAGAGATTAACGTACTCGCGCTCAATTTATAGGCCTTCAGGGTCTAATCGCTATTATTGCATTAAGCCTGTTTTGAGGGGGTTCAAAACCCCCGTTAAATGTTTATTATTTTTCAGGAAGAATGAAACAATGGAGAAGACGATGCCATGTCAAGCGAGGATAGGCCAATTCAAAATTTCGCGCGTTGGATGCATTAAGGGATTGTTTTCCTTTATTATATTTATTCGCTTATTATATATCAAATACGTTGATTGGCACAGTTGGTTGGAGAAAGCGCTGGTAATACACATGACCTGGGTTCGAGCCCCAGGTCTTACATATGTCCATATTATTTTTCTATAAATCTTTCCATGCAGCGCTAGCGTTAAGGCACACCATATTCCATCACCATCAAGCCAGCCACGCGTCTAGCTGCTTCAGATCAAAGGCTCAAAGTTGCTGAACACCATAGACCCTGGTCAAAAGCGCCACATAATGCCTGGAGAAGTCAACGAATTTGAAGCTTATTGGGCCCAGAATTCTTAGGCCATACCTCCTAATTTGGGACTGAACCCCCCTGGTTTGCCTTCTCTATATTTTTTTTATTTTATTTTCAATTGTGATTTTATTTTCTTTATTTGTTTAAGTTAATTAATTATTTTTTTTTACAAAATACAAAAACTTCATAAAAAACTCAGAAAAAGATAAAAACATAATAAATATTTTATTTTCATATTTTTTATAAATAAATGCATGTAAATAGATTTAGTTTAAATTAGGGTTTTAATATTAATTCTTTTCACAATAAAAATCAAAAAATGAAGAATTAGGTTTAATAAATTTTATTCCTTTTAATTTTTTTTTCTTTTTCTTTCTAATAATATTATTTATTTATTTTTATAATTAATTGTACATAAAAAATTAGGTTTAATTTAGGTTTCAATTTAATATTTTCACAATAAATTTAAAAGCTATTAGAATTAGGGTTTGCCTTTTAGTTTAATTTTAATTAATTCTTTTTTCATCAAATTCCTAAAAAACACTAAAAATACCAAAAAACATTCTTTTTTATTTTTAATTTTAATTCCTCATTAATTCTAATTAATTAATTCATGTAATTTAATATTTTGCAAAAGGGCCCAACGCCCATATTCTCAATTGTTAATTTCGCATATTTATTTTATTCCGCTTAAATAATTATGTACCTCTCCCAAAACTTTGTAACATTTACTTTTCGCACTTTTCAATTTCGTTATTTACTTTGCTTTATTTATCTTTCCGTCAAACCGGGTCCGGTTTAATTTTGGCGATGTGGACCCGCGCCATTTGTAATAGCTTTAGATTTACTTTTCCGCAAACATTTTTAAACTATTAACAAAAAGCATGAAAGAATGTATGGCCTTAAATAAAATCAAATGTAGAACACCAATAAACATGACAAGACAAATATAAACGAAAACGACACACAATTCGCACACACCACCCCTAGGGTACGCCTCACTGTTGCCTTGCCTTCGAAAGGTGATCGTCGAGTAGAGGATGTCTTAGTAAGTCCTCATGATCCGGGAACCTGGCATGAGGGTAGCTTCTAAGGTGTCTTCCCATTGCTCTTGTGATCACCATGTCCCGAACCACGAATTGACCCGAACACCTCCAACGGTGGTGCTACCTACCTCTCAATGGTGGGATGGCACTACTTTAAAGGACATTTACACAGACGAATTCCTTAGGGTAGGTAGACGACTCGTAGATACTTGCTCTCTTCAAAAACATTCAAAAATACTTTTCACACCGACACTTTTCAAAAGCTTTCAAAGCAATTTTTCAAACACTCTGACACAAGAGTCGAACTGGAATTTTCAAAGAAACTTTTTAAAACCCACAGTTGAAAAGCAAACAAGCCATTTTTGAAAACACAATGAGCAAGTATCTAAGAGCCCATGGATAACCATGGATAGAAAGGGTGCTAACACCTTCCCTTTCTATAACCTACCTCCCGAACCGAGAGCAATCTCTTGAAGGAATTTTTCTGTGCTTTTGTCCTTTCCATTTGGAGAAAATAAAAGACGGTGGCGACTCTTGCTTCCGCGACATTTCGCGAACCAGCTTTAAACAGTCAGTTCCAGATCCACCGATCACAGAACTGGCGACTCTGCTGGGGATATATCTTATAAAGTGGGGTGTACCTTAGGGCTAGGTCATAACTATGTTTTCAATTGTATTGCTTTGTGTGCTTTAAATTGTGGGTTGCTTGGGAGTTCTATAGATCCTAACCCGGATCTGGGGATACCTTCTTAGAAAGTAGCAACAAGGCTGTGAGGGAACTGTGCGGGGTATACCGACATGGTTGAAACAGTCTGCTACGTTGATGTGGCACTTTGGTGTGTACCGGTAACCCTTGAGTTCAGTCAAGGAGAGTACGGGGCCTCCGCGTGGTGTCGTGAAGCATCAACAGACCTTAGGAACCTTAATTGAACTATCTTGGCCTCTTTAGGGTAGTGAGATAACTGACTTTGGTACAGTCCGAGGTTGGTTGATACTCGATACTACACTCAATTGAGGGTTGCTTTCCTGGAATATTTCGGTCGCCAGTTCAGTGGCTAAATCGAAACGATGAACAATGAAAGCAATCCCGTGATATTGGGAACCTTAGAACCCGGTTACTTTGATTAGGACAGGTTGAACCCACCAACTTCAAGAGGGTACTACCCAGACCCCATGCTGGCCTTAAACCTTAAGGGCTTGTCTTGTGTGCCTTGTGTTCCTTACATGTTTGTCTTTGTAAATATCTGTGGTGTGTTTAATCATAGCATCATGACATCATCTAGCATCATATGCATTGACTAACCACTTCAGGGGTTCGGATTTTCATCTTTGTTCTTGTTTTGTAGGACATGGAAACTGTTCGTAGAAAGACAATTCAAGTCAGTCTTGTAAGGATCCCTCCTCAGCTTAAGGAGCTTATATCCAGGATTCCTGAGAACTCATCATTCTGTGAAAGACATGGAAGCCTCATCAGCTTGGTCAACACCAACATTGAGGAAGATATGATTAAGGTCCTGTTCCAATTCTTTGATCCTCTGCATCACTGTTTTACCTTCTTGGATTATCAGTTGGTACCTACATTGGAGGAGTTCTACCGGCTCCTGAAGATCCCTATCCTTGATCAGCTACCCTTCAATGGTACAGAAAAGGAACCTAAGCTTGAAGAGATTGCTAAAGCCTTGCACCTACAGTCATCTGACCTCAAGGGACATTGGGAAGTTAGAAGTGGTATCAAAGGGTTCTTAGCCAGGTTTCTATTTGAAAAGGCCCTTGAATGTTGGAACTCCCTTGACTTGCAAGCTTTTGAAGAGGTTGTGGCCCTCCTTGTCTATGGTTTGGTGTTGTTCCCTAACCCAGATCAGCTTATTGATATCAGTGCCGTTCAGATCTTTATGTCCAGGAATCCTATACCTACGTTGCTGGGGGACATCCTTCACTCATGTTACACTCGAACCATGAGAAAAAGAGGTGTCCTTATGTGTTGCACTCCTCTCCTGGGAAGGTGGTTTATTTCGCACCTTCCACAATCAGTCTTGAAGAATGAGCGGGGTTTGAGATGGTCACAACGATTGATGACTCTTACACATGCAGATATACATTGGTGCCCTAGGTCCAGAGAAGATGTCATTATCATTGATCGTTGCAGGGAGTACCCTAATGTTCCTTTATTTGGAATCAGAGGAGGTATTACTTATAGCCCATGCCTGGCTTGGAGACAGTTTGGTTACGCTCGGAGGGATGGCCCTCATGACATGTTAATTCCTGACATAGTTTTTGATTTCGACAACGATACTCAAGGACTTCGCCAGAGATTTATCAGAGCCTGGAGGATGCCCAGTAGGATAGACAGCAAGACACTGGGGCACAGGAATTCCATCCCGTTGGAACCTTATCTCAAGTGGGTACGAGCCCGCTCCCAGAAGTTAGTAATGCCTTATCCTCATATGCTCCCAGTGATCAAAGAACCAGTCTTGGAAGGGGAAGTGTCCCACATTATTCAGTACCCTGATATGCCCACATCCTGGGAGGAGATGCAGAAGAGCTGGATCCAGCTTAAAGAGGAAAGGAATTCTCTTGAGACTAGTCTGCATGCCAGTGAAAAGAAGGTCTTGGAGCTCACCCGCCTGTTGCATGAGGAGAGGAGTCTCAACACTTACATAGCTCCGAAGAGAATGCGCAGTGTATTTTGGGATTGATTTGATTTTTGTACTTTTGCCCATGAGGCCTTAATGTATTAAACAATGATTTCCTTAATGATAACGTGTGTTCCTTTTTGTCTACAACAAATTTGAACTTTCGAACCCTTGAATGCATTGCATACGCATTTCATACATCATGTGCATAGCAGGTTTTTCCTCTTTTCAGGTTGCTTACAGTTCTTCGCTGTTTATTTCAGCATCATGAATACCGACTCTACATCAACTGAGACATCAATCAAGGCTCTTCAGGCGCAGAATGCGCAGTTTCAAGAATTAATCAAGGGTCTGGCTAAAGGCCAAGAAGAACTAAAGGCTATGCTCCTGAAGAAGGAGAAGAAGAAGAAGAGAAGAACTGTTCTGTTCAACTCAGGCCGAAGGTTTAACAATACTCTACAACAGGAAGAGGCTGGTTCTTCTGTTGACAAGAATTCTCCTCAGGCAGAAGCAAGGGTTCCTAGTCCGGTGGTCTCCGACAACGAGACAGATTTTGATGAAGAGCAGTACCCTCCTGCAGATGACAGGTACAAACAACTGGAGGATAGGTTGAAGGCTATGGAGGTTCAACAGGTACCTGGGCTGGATTTCGGAGATCTGGGTTTGTCAACTGGTGTGATCATCCCTCACAAGTTCAAAGCACCATCCTTCTCTAAGTATGACGGGGCGTCTTGTCCCAAGCTGCATCTAAGGTCCTATGTTCGGAAAATTCAGCCGTACTCTGCGGATAAGAATTTATGGATCCACTTCTTCCAGGAGAGTCTTTCAGGGACTCATCTCGAATGGTTCTATCAGCTGGATGGGACCAAGGTTCGTAACTGGGAGGAGTTGGCTACTGCTTTCTATAAGGAGTATCAATATAATGCCGACCTTGCCCCCACACGTACCCAACTTCAAGGTATGTCGTTAGGTGCAAGCGAAGGTTTTAAGGAGTACGCTCAGAAGTGGAGAGACCTGGCTGGCAGGGTGCAGCCACCATTGACTGACCGGGAGCTGGTAGACATGTTCTTAGGGACCCTATCTGGGCCATTTTTCAACCATCTCATTGGGAATTCTTCTGCTGGGTTCACTGATCTAATCTTGACTGGAGAGAGAATTGAAGCTGGGTTGAAGTCTGGAAAGATTGCCAAGGGTGCATCATCTAGTTCGGAAAAGAAACCATTCAAGAAGGAGTCCAGCGCCGTATATGGTTCCAGGAAATCAGAGAGACCTGAGCACCGCCAATCTGTCAGTGCGGTGATGATTGCTAAGCCTGCTGCCGCTCCTCGGCCGAACAATCCTCAAAGGGCTGAAAGACCCCGGCGAGAGTTTACCCGGTTAAGCATGACCCTATCACAGATCCTGCCACAGTTGCTATCCACTAACTTAGTGACTGTCAGGGAGGTCCCGAAGTTCCCCAATACTACATCTCCCAAGTACAACCCGAACGCTCGTTGTGCCTACCATTCAGATAGCCCGGGGCACTCTACTGATGACTGTTGGGCGTTAAAGAACAAGCTGCAGGACCTTATTGACGCCAAAGAGGTGCAGTTTGAGGCATCTGACAAGCCTAATGTGGTGACGGCTCCCCTACCTGCTCATGGAGTTAATGCTATTGGGGATGAAGATGAAGTTGATGAAGCTGAGTTTGATAGCTGGATCTACCCGGCAACCGACAGTGGACTCAACAATTGGAGCGCAAAGGACAACTTATATGTTTCTCTTGTTACTGAGTAATAAATTTCTTTGTTTCGTTATGTTGTAATAAACAATGATAAACTCTATGGCCCGGTGCCTTACCCGAGGCACCATGGTTCTATTTGTGAGGGCATACAAATTGTCATTTCATATATCATGAATGAAAATCTTGGACGTATTTTCGCATTACAAATATTGTGCTCCTTTTCTGTCTTTCTTTCCTTTACATATATTTCAAAGCAGCTGTATTTACACACACACTCACTCATACAGGTTTCAATCCACTCTGGATCTCACTGATAACAACCCTGCTACTGCCAGTTATGACTTCGAAAATTCGATCAACTTAGCCGAAGACGAAGGTGAAGATGATTGCGAAGTGCCTGGCGAGCTTGCAAGACTGTTGCTTCAGGAAGAGAGGGCAATTCAACCCCATGAAGGGCCAGTGGAAACCATAAACCTGGGTACTGAGACAGACAGAAAGGAGGTAAAGATTGGTGCCAACCTAGAGCTCAGCGTGAAGCAACGGTTAACCAAGATGTTACATGATTATATGGAGATCTTTGCCTGGTCCTACGAAGACATGCCCGGGTTGGATACCGATATTGTGGTCCATCACTTGCCAACTAAGGAAGACTGCCCTCCAGTTAAGCAAAAGGTCCGTAGGATGTGTCCAGAGATGTCAGAGAAGATCAAGGCCGAGGTTATGAAGCAGTTTGATTCCGGGTTCCTTGCAGTGACCTCTTACCCTCAGTGGGTTGCTAATGTGGTGCCGGTACCTAAGAAGGACGGTAAGGTCAGAATGTGTGTCGATTACAGGGATCTGAACAGGGCCAGCCCCAAAGATGACTTCCCCTTACCTCACATTGATGTCCTTGTTGATAACACAGCTCAGCACAAGGTATTCTCTTTCATGGATGGCTTTTCAGGTTACAATCAGATCAAGATGGCACCTGAAGACATGGAAAAGACTACATTTGTTACTCAGTGGGGCACCTTCTGTTACAAGGTCATGCCATTTGGATTAAAGAACGCTGGGGCAACCTACCAACGGGCCATGGTTGCTTTATTTCATGACATGATTCATCATGAGATAGAAGTATATGTCGACGACATGATCGCTAGGTCCCAGACTGAGGAAGAGCATCTAGATCATCTGCAGAAGTTGTTTGACCGGTTGAAACTGTACAAGCTAAGATTGAACCCGAACAAGTGCACCTTCGGGGTAAGATCTGGGAAGTTGCTAGGCTTCGTGGTCAGTGATAAAGGTATTCAAGTGGACCCTGCTAAGGTCAAAGCTATTCAAGAGATGCCAGTTCCTAAGACAGAAAAGGAGGTCAGAGGCTTTTTAGGACGCCTAAATTACATTGCTCGCTTCATCTCACATCTGACTGCTACCTGTGAGCCAATCTTCAAGCTGCTGAAGAAAGATCAGGTAGTACGTTGGAACGATGAATGTCAGGCTACTTTTGACAAAATCAAAGGGTATCTCCAAGAACCACCTATCCTTATGCCACCGGTTGAAGGGAGACCTCTAATACTATACCTGACAGTGCTTGACAACTCAATGGGGTGTGTGCTGGGGCAGCATGACGAGTCTGGCCGAAAAGAGCATGCCATTTATTACCTTAGCAAAAAGTTTACCGACTGTGAGACCCGATACTCACTGCTTGAGAAAATTTGCTGCGCTTTGGTATGGGCTGCTCGCCGGCTGAGACAGTATATGCTGACTCACACTACCTTGTTGATCTCAAAAATGGATCCTATAAAGTACATATTCGAAAAGCCTGCTCTGTCTGGGAGAATTGCAAGGTGGCAAATGATCTTGACGGAATACGACATTCAGTATACAACCCAGAAAGCCATCAAGGGAAGTGTATTGGCAGACCACTTAGCACATCAAGCTGTAGATGACTATCAGTCAATGAACTTTGAGTTTCCGGATGAAAGCATCATGATAGTGACTGATTGTGAAGTACCTGGACCGGATGAAGGACCTGAACCAGGATCCCGATGGTCTATGCACTTTGACGGAGCCTCCAATGCTTTGGGAAACGGTATCGGCGCCATAATCATATCTCCTCAAGGTACTCATACTCCACTCACTGCCCGACTGTGTTTCAACTGTACCAACAACATGGCGGAGTATGAGGCGTGTATCATAGGTCTTCAAGCTGCGATCGACCTAAGGATCAAATTTCTAAGTGTCTTCGGAGATTCCGCTCTTGTGATCAATCAGATCAAAGGAGAGTGGGATACGAAACATCCAAACTTGATTCCTTACAGAGAATGTGTGTTGACCCTGATTCCCCACTTCACAGAGATAACCTTTGAGCACTTTCCGAGAGAAGAGAATCAGTTAGCGGACACGTTAGCTACAATGTCTTCAATGTTCAAGGTCAAATGGGACAATGAGGCTCCCCGAATCATCATCTGGAAACTGGACGAACCGGCATACTGTTGTGATCTCGAGACTGAATTGGTGACGGAGAAGCCTTGGTACCACGAAGTGAAGAGATATCTGGAAGCTCAGGAATACCCTGAAGGTGCATCTGTCAACGATAAGAAATTCCTGAGGAGGTTTGCAGCAAAGTTCTTCCTTAGCAACGGCATCTTGTACAAGCGAAACCATGATTCAACCTTACTGCGTTGTGTGGATAAGACTGAAGCGGAAAGAATCATGGAAGAGCTACATGAAGGGACCTTTGGTACGCATTCCAATGGACATACAATGGCAAAGAAGATCCTACGGGCAGGATATTACTGGTCCACCATGGAAGCTGACTGCTACCAACACTCCAGGACATGCCACAAATGTCAGATCTATGCAGACAAGGTGCATGTTCCTCCGGTTCCCCTGAATGTTCTAACTGCGCCATGGCCGTTTGCAATGTGGGGCATAGACATGATCGGCGAGATTAAACCTACAGCATCCAATGGACATCGCTTCATCCTAGTAGCGATTGATTATTTCACGAAGTGGGTCGAGGCAGCATCCTATGCTACGGTAACCAAGACTGTTGTGGCACGATTTATTCGGCATAACCTGATCTGTCGGTATGGCGTCCCTGAGCGGATTATTACAGACAACCGTACCAATCTGAACAATAAGATGATCGCTGAGCTCTGCGAACAGTTCAAGATACAGCACCACAATTCTTCTCCTTACAGACCGAAGATGAATGGGGCTGTAGAAGCAGCTAACAAGAACATCAAGAAAATCGTGCAGAAGATGACAGTGACCTATAAAGATTGGCACGAGATGTTACCGTTCGCTCTGCATGGGTACCGTACCTCAGCCAGGACGTCAACCGGGGCAACTCCTTTCTCTCTGGTTTATGGCATGGAGGCAGTCTTGCCGATCGAAGTGCAAATTCCTTCTCTCCGGATAATGAAGGATGCAAATCTGAACGAAGATGATTGGATCCAGACACGACTTGATCAACTCAACCTCATTGACGAAAAGAGACTTGCCGCTATCTGTCATGGTCAGACGTATCAGAAACGGATGATCAGGGCATTTAACAAAAAGGTCAGACCACAGGAATATCAAGTTGGGGATCTGGTAATCAAGCGAATCATCCTTCCTCAGAGTGATCCAAGGGGCAAATGGACCCCTACGTACGAAGGGCCATTTGTGGTTAAGCATGTGTTCTCAGGAGGAGCCATGATTCTAACCAATATGGATGGTGACGACCTTCCTCACCCCGCCAATGCAGACATAGTAAAAAAATACTACGCATGAAAAAAGACCTGTTAGGCTGACATGCCTAGGCAAAAATTAGGGCTTCCCGTCGAACCAAAAGGGTTCGGGCAAAATGAAGGGATGAAATGAAAAAAAATCTGTACACCCGGCAAGTCGAAAACCTGAAAAGGCGGCTTGGGCAAAAATGGGTATCCCGGTGGACTGAAAACCCGAAAGGGCGGTCCAGGCAAAAATTAGGGATAAAAGCGTAATACTATGTCTCATTGATCACTTTGCATCCAGAATCCGGTATCTACATCAAGTTCAGACGGCATCGATCAGTCAGCTTCACCTTCAACCAAGGTCATCAAGTGATGAGACGCTCGGAGTTATAAAGGCAATAGCAGAATTGAAACCCAGTGGGATCATTCATATTTCACACAGCTGTTTTATTTTCTTTTGTACAAAATTTGTATAAACTCTCTTGTTCGGCGGCGTTCTCTTACTAGGACGTCAGCCTCTTGTATACAAAACGCCTATTCACAGGCCATTCAAAAATCAATACAAATATATTTTCAGTTAAACGTGCCAAGTATTTTTCTTTTTCTGTTTTGTTTTGCAAAGAACGTACAAGGTTCAATTTGTGATATATGCATTGACAATAATTTGCTAACTCATAAATATTTGCATACGAAACAAAGGAATTGATTGCAGGTGACACTAGAAACAGGGGCAATAAAGAGTTGTCTGAGCAGTCTAATTGTTCTATCCTCCAAGGTACCAAGGTAGGTTCAGCTAAAGAACATGACCAGCATACCTGAATTCCCCAGACAGTGAGCCAACAAAAGTGCATTCTTCTCCAAGCAGAGCTATCAAATCTCAAGGAAATTGAGTATCCTCCAGTAGATCTCAATACTCCCCCGGCAGCGGCATATATATATTCTTAACAAGCATTCCCGGCAGTCTTGGCCTAAAGATTGTTCCCCGGTAGTATCAACGTTCAAAGGAATCACTTCCCCAGCATATCAAAACTCCCTAGAAGAGTCTAATCCAGTTTCCCCAGGAAAGATGGAATTCATATCCCCAAGCAGTAAGCTTATCCCCAGTAGATTCTGGAAGCTTATCCCCTCGCAGAGCACGAACGCGTCGCCCGACTTTATTTAAAGAGTTATTTCCTTAACAGGATATAACTGGGTTATCCTCAGCCGAAAGCCACAGAAAGAGTGTCCTCGACGAAGTCTTCTCACCCCAGCAAAGTTCATCAACACTTCCAGCACAATAAGGATATCCTCAGCAAGTTACCAACAATTCAGCAAAACATCTCTATCCCCACAGAGTATTGCTTCCCAGCATGGTCGTTAGGGTATCTTTTCTCCCCGCAGAATCCTCCATTTGCCAAGTTTATTCCTCAACGGAGTCATCTTCTCCTACCGGTATTCTTGCAACTATCATCCCCAGCGGAAGTAAAAGCTTATTCTCCAACATCAGCCCAGGATATGACTTCCCAGCACCCGTCAAGGATTTACTTTCCTAGACAAAAACACTCATAAAACATCACATACATACATCATTATAGCATGCATAACGCATCATATCATACAAATCTCATTTATGTTGAGAACATCATTGCTTGATCCATATCATGCATTGCATATGACTGACCTTTACCTTTCAGGAAAGACGCAGTTAAAATGCTCAAACATATTTCAAGGCCTTCTCTAGTCCAGCTAAATCGACCCCCAACAGATTTTTCTAAATGAAGACTAAGTAGAAGTCATCCCAGATGTTTCCCTCTCCGACGGTGAGTGTGAGGTGATAGTCTCCTATGGTTCCCTCTCCAACGGCGAGTGAGGTGGTAAGTCCTTTTTCAGATGTTTCCCTCTCCGACAGTGAGTGTGAGGTGATAGTCTCTTATGGTTCCCTCTCCAACGGCGAGTGAGGTGGTAAGTCCTTTTCAGATGTTTCCCTCTCCGACGGTGAGTGTGAGGTGATAGTCTCTTATGGTTCCCTCTCCAACGGCGAGTGAGGTGGTAAGTCCTTCTTCAGTGTTTCCCTCTCCGACGGTGAGTGTGAGGTGATAGTCTCCTATGGTTCCCTCTCCGACGGCGAGTGAGGTGGTAAGTCCTTTTTCAGATGTTTCCCTCTCCGACAGTGAGTGTGAGGTGATAGTCTCCTATGGTTCCCTCTCCGACGGCGAGTGAGGTGGTAAGTCCTTTTTCAGATGTTTCCCTCTCCGACGGTGAGTGTGAGGTGATAGTCTCCTACGGTCCCCTCTCCAACGGTGAGTGAGGTGGTAATTCCTTTTTCAGATGTTTCCCTCTCCGACGGTGAGTGTGAGGTGATAGTCTCCTACGGTCCCCTCTCCAACGGTGAGTGAGGTGGTAATTCCTTTTTCAGATGTTTCCCTCTCCGATGGTGAGTGTGAGGTGATAGTCTCTTATGGTCCCCTCTCCAACGGTGAGTGAGGTGGTAATTCCTTTTTCAGATGTTTCCCTCTCCGACGGTGAGTGTGAGGTGATAGTCTCTTATGGTCCCCTCTCCAACGGTGAGTGAGGTGGTAATTCCTTTTTCAGATGGTTCCCTCTCCGACGGTGAGTGAGGTGACAATTCCTTTTCCTATGATTCCCTCTCCGACGGCGAGCGAGGTGATTCCCTTTCAGATTATAATGGCCTATGGTTCTCGTTCCGATCCTGCGAAGATGGTATTTCCCACCAAGATCTTCTCAACGAGCATTGTTGAAGTTAAAATCACCCAAGGTTCTCTTACCATTCATGCTAAGGCAGTAACCATACCTGGTTCATTCATCATCTTTTGAAGCTCCAGACTCAGCTCCTGTAACCAGTCAGGACAAATCTATACCAAGCATCTAAAATCAGCTCCTGCAACGTGTCAGGTACTCATTTTTTTCTTTTGCAGGTATGCAGGTTCTCGCTAAGGAATCTCCTACGCGATCAACATCCAGATGGCATCTATAAGCCCATCATCCTATTCATCCATCTCTAAATGGCATCTATAAGCCCATTCCATCATCACGCTGCTACTATGTGAGCGCAAATTTCTGGGCACTTTAGTGTTCAATCATCTTCTACCCTCGGATTACGAAAGGCACGTCAGCCAATCAGTATCCTCAGGTCTAAGAAGATTGAACAGGGGCAACTATTGTACCCCAAAATTTTCCCTCCCATATTCTTCAAGAAATTGCCAAGCCAAGTCACAAAATTCCCCAAGGGTTGCACAGTCCAACTGTCTCCTATACAGTCAAAACTAGGGTTTGTGTTCTGATCAAGAAAAGGAAGTTTTCAAAGGCCCAATCAAGTCTCACATGCCTACAAATGTGGTCAAGCATCTTCATATCAATTTTCAAGACATTCAGCTCAAAATTGCACAGTCAAAAACCCTAATTGCACTACAGTCAACTGTAGGGGCAAAATGGTCATTTGGCAGTCAAAAGTTCAAATTTTTGGTCAACATATCATTTTGAAGCCACAAACATCATTTGATCAATACTTGATCATGATTCTCAAAATTTGGCTCAGAAATCATCAAAGATGCAAAAGTTTCCTTATTTGGACAGTTGAAAAAGTCAACTGAAATTGACCAAGGCATAACTTTCACATGGATTATCAGAAAAATCCCATCCAAAGCTCATTTTGAAGAGAAAGACATTTCCTACAACTCATCTTCATACTTCAAGTCCAAGAAATGCTCTCACAAAAAGTTATCAATTTCAACATTATAGGTCATTTTCAAAAGTCAACAAAAAGGGACTTTAAGTCAAAGGCCATAACTTGAGATTGGTAAATCAAAATGACATGGGACCAAAGACATTGGTTAGAGGACTCAAAGACCTTTCCAAAATGTCCAAGAACATGAGAAAAGCTTAAAAATTGAGCAAGTTATGCCTTGTGGAAGTTGGGAAATTTTTGGATATTTTGAAAAGTCAACAATGGTTCAAATGACCTAAAATTGCTAATGGGCCCATTTTTCTTCCATGATTCATCATCCATGACATGTACACGACCACTTGGCCCAAAGGGAAGTATTTTCTCATTTTTTATTTATTTATTTGAATTATTATTTATATTAATTCATTTAAATCATTTAAATATATGAAAAATATCTAATATGACCTAACAAATCTTTTTATACAGGTTTTGCCATCAAGATTTCGTGCATATACAAATCAGGAAAGAATTGGATTGATTGGCATGATTTTGAACCAATAACACTTGAAAAAAGATATGAAAAAGATCCTTGAAATCAAATTTCCAAAAACCATTATTGCATTGGATTTTATTGAGTTTTGTTGACCTAATTGGTTCACTACATATGCCTGATAAGAAACCTAATGCACATAGACAGAAAGTTGCGCAAGAGACACATTTGCAAACTTGGAATTTTCTCTAAAAAGCTCAAAACTGAAAAGCAGGTTCTAGGTCGATTCAAGGCACAAAAACTATTTCAATAGCTTCCTCAAGGATTGCTGACCACGTTCCAATCAAAAACCTCCACTCAAACGCCAAGAATCGGTACCTAGGACTCAAACTGTGTCAAGAAATTTTCAGAATCGTGCATCATGATTTGTGCATACTTTGCAATTTTTATTCATTGATTAATGTTTGTTATGAGTTTCTGAAACTAACCATGCAAATTAATTGCGTTTTTGTGCTATATACGTGATGTTGCCATTGATGTAGTCTAGGGTTTCTTGAGCTCCCAATTAGGGGTTTCCTAATAACGTGAAATTCGACCACCACAATGCCATGGATGGATTTAGGGAGCTTGGACGAAGAGATTAACGTACTCGCGCTCAATTTATAGGCCTTCAGGGTCTAATCGCTATTATTGCATTAAGCCTGTTTTGAGGGGGTTCAAAACCCCCGTTAAATGTTTATTATTTTTCAGGAAGAATGAAACAATGGAGAAGACGATGCCATGTCAAGCGAGGATAGGCCAATTCAAAATTTCGCGCGTTGGATGCATTAAGGGATTGTTTTCCTTTATTATATTTATTCGCTTATTATATATCAAATACGTTGATTGACACAGTTGGTTGGAGAAAGCGCTGGTAATACACATGACCTGGGTTCGAGCCCCAGGTCTTACATATGTCCATATTATTTTTCTATAAATCTTTCCATGCAGCGCTAGCGTTAAGGCACACCATATTCCATCACCATCAAGCCAGCCACGCGTCTAGCTGCTTCAGATCAAAGGCTCAAAGTTGCTGAACACCATAGACCCTGGTCAAAAGCGCCACATAATGCCTGGAGAAGTCAACGAATTTGAAGCTTATTGGGCCCAGAATTCTTAGGCCATACCTCCTAATTTGGGACTGAACCCCCCTGGTTTGCCTTCTCTATATTTTTTTTATTTTATTTTCAATTGTGATTTTATTTTCTTTATTTGTTTAAGTTAATTAATTATTTTTTTTTACAAAATACAAAAACTTCATAAAAAACTCAGAAAAAGATAAAAACATAATAAATATTTTATTTTCATATTTTTTATAAATAAATGCATGTAAATAGATTTAGTTTAAATTAGGGTTTTAATATTAATTCTTTTCACAATAAAAATCAAAAAATGAAGAATTAGGTTTAATAAATTTTATTCCTTTTAATTTTTTTTTTCTTTTTCTTTCTATTAATATTATTTATTTATTTTTATAATTAATTGTACATAAAAAATTAGGTTTAATTTAGGTTTCAATTTAATATTTTCACAATAAATTTAAAAGCTATTAGAATTAGGGTTTGCCTTTTAGTTTAATTTTAATTAATTCTTTTTTCATCAAATTCCTAAAAAACACTAAAAATACCAAAAAACATTCTTTTTTTATTTTTAATTTTAATTCCTCATTAATTCTAATTAATTAATTCATGTAATTTAATATTTTGCAAAAGGGCCCAACGCCCATATTCTCAATTGTTAATTTCGCATATTTATTTTATTTCGCTTAAATAATTATGTACCTCTCCCAAAGCTTTGTAACATTTACTTTTCGCACTTTTCAATTTCGTTATTTACTTTGCTTTATTTATCTTTCCGTCAAACCGGGTCCGGTTTAATTTTGGCGATGTGGACCCGCGCCTTTTGTAATAGCTTTAGATTTACTTTTCCGCAAACATTTTTAAACTATTAACAAAAAGCATGAAAGAATGTATGGCCTTAAATAAAATCAAGCGTAGAACACCAATAAACATGACAAGACAAATATAAACGAAAACGACACACAATTCGCACACACCACCCCTAGGGTACGCCTCACTGTTGCCTTGCCTTCGAAAGGTGATCGTCGAGTAGAGGATGTCTTAGTAAGTCCTCATGATCCGGGAACCTGGCATGAGGGTAGCTTCTAAGGTGTCTTCCCATTGCTCTGGTGATCACCATGTCCCGAACCACGAATTGACCCGAACACCTCCAACGGTGGTGCTACCTACCTCTCAATGGTGGGATGGCACTACTTTAAAGGACATTTACACAGACGAATTCCTTAGGGTAGGTAGACGACTCGTAGATACTTGCTCTCTTCAAAAACATTCAAAAATACTTTTCACACCGACACTTTTCAAAAGCTTTCAAAGCAATTTTTCAAACACTCTGACACAAGAGTCGAACTGGAATTTTCAAAGAAACTTTTTAAAACCCACAGTTGAAAAGCAAACAAGCCATTTTTGAAAACACAATGAGCAAGTATCTAAGAGCCCATGGATAACCATGGATAGAAAGGGTGCTAACACCTTCCCTTTCTATAACCTACCTCCCGAACCGAGAGCAATCTCTTGAAGGAATTTTTCTGTGCTTTTGTCCTTTCCATTTGGAGAAAATAAAAGACGGTGGCGACTCTTGCTTCCGCGACATTTCGCGAACCAGCTTTAAACAGTCAGTTCCAGATCCACCGATCACAGTTGGCATTCGAAATGCATCCACCTAAATTTCCTAGATTACCTACCTCAGAACTGGCTCTGGCTTGGTTTCCTCCATACCCTTGGTGGTTCACTTGCAAAGAAATGTTCAAATATCTTCAAAAGAAACCAAAGCCATCTGAGACTGTGACATGGGCTCGACATTGGCTCCACGATTTCCCAGGACATCTTCGCTATGACCTTTCTGCCATGTCGATTAAATCTGATCAAGGCACAGGTGCGAATGCTTGGGAAAATCCCAAACGTTTCTCATTTTCTATATTTTTAACTTTTGCCTTAATTGTTTCGATTTTCAGCCATCAGGATAAAGACTGCTGCTTCAAAGTCAAAAGAAGGGAGCGCCTCTCAGGCCTCTGTCGAAACCACTATTAATGTGACTCTATCCAACCCAACAACAATTGCTGCAACAACAACAACAACACCAGTAATAACCAGTGCTCCAACTCCAAAGGTAACCACTTAGCCTTGATGTTTCGAATACACTAATGTTTCATGATTTGCATCTAACTTATTGTTTAAATCTTTTCAGACCAACAAACTTCCGCCAACCACTCCAAAGAAGCGAAAAACAAACACTACTGGGGAAGACCCCAAGGCTGGAGGGAATTTACCAGCTGCTTCGAAGAAGAAGCAGAAGAAGAAAATTTCCAAAAGTGCTGTACCAACTAGTGTCTCTGGACTCGATTCCAGGGATGCTTCTCCCTCACCTAAATCCAAAATTCCATCTTCGACCTCCAACGTAATGTTGGAACGCATAGCTAGCAACCTCTCTTCTGAGAGTCCACAGGTAAATTGAACTTTAAATCTTTGACAAAATAATTTCTCATTACCTTGGTGCATGCTTTTAATATTCTTTTGCTTCTTGCAGGATATTTTGAATCCAACTCTTACCACTTCGACCTCACCATCAAAAGCTGCTGCTCCGATCAACTCTTCTCCTCAAGGGGATTCCAGCAATCTTGTACAGAACAAAGGTTCCTCCAATATGGCGGTTCTGGCTGGGGCTTCTGAGCAGCAAGATGATCAGAGTACTTCTCCTCCTCTAAAAGAAACAAATGAAGCAACGCTTCATGAATCTGCAGAGACTTTACAAAGAACTTCTCTTCAAAAGTCCCCTCTTGAAACCCTTCAAGAGGATCCAAAGGACACTCACACTGAAGGAGAGAAAGCTGATTCTGATCAAAGAAACGGAGAATCTGCAGACGAAGGATCTGAGGAGGAAGATGCCAACGATGGTTCCACTGCTGGGACAGAGTCAAATGCAAATAGCAGCGAGAACGAAGATATCAAAGTGGTGGATTTGGATGATGATGAAGAAGATAATGAGCACGAAACGAATGAAGGTGATGGTGACGCGACCAATAAACCCATGGAAGTCGAAATGGACGTGACTCCCCTACGTGTGGAACTCCCTCAACCGTCTCTGTCCCGAATGACTGACGAGGAGCTTGCTCTCCTGAGACAAAATGACCCTATTGGGTACATGAAGGCGAAGCTGGCTCAAAGGGATATTCCTCATGCTAGGGCTGGCACAGGTTCGACTAGCCATCCGTTGCCCACAGATGAAAGAATTGTACTTCTTAACAGGATCAGGAGAACAATTCTTGATGTGGATTTATTCGAAGTGCTCAAACAGGATAGCACAGCTTGCTACACTATGAAGGAGTTGCTTACAAAAGTCAACCTTGCTACCTTCTCCTTGCCAGTTAGCTCTATCTTGTTCGATCTTCAATCTTTGCTAGACAACGTGACCGGGTACCTTCTCCAAGATGAATTTGCTGCCAGAAAGGTTCAAGAAAAACGAACTGCAATGGATGCTGCTTATGAGCATGCTTCGAAACTCTCTCAAGAAGCTGAGGATCAAGCCATGCATCTAAAGCAAGCAAAAACTGATTGTGAGGCTCGAGCTGAGTCCATCCTTCTCTGGGAAAGGCAAATTCAGGAACTTCAACAGAAGGTTAAAGAGGCTCAAGAACAACAATTAGCCTACGAAACCAATACTGCTGGTAACCAATTCGAAGAGCTCCTCAACCAGGGGCTTGCAGAAATGGAAACTGCAGAACAACTCAAGGGAGAAGTGGCCACCTTAGAGGGAGCAAGACGTTTTGCTCAACAAAGGCTTGAGTCTTTTAGAAGTACCTTTAACAGATTGAAGAATAATTCCTATTTCTAAATCTCAGTGTTGATTTGATTAAAATTTGGTTTTTTATATGTAATATTTGAACAACGCCATTTTGGAAACCCCATATTGCCATTTTGGCATTTTTATGATATTCTGATTACGTTGTTACTATTTGAATCTCCTGCAGGCGTGGCTTATATTTCTTTAAATATTTCCCATTAACCTTTAGGATACGCTTATCATCCACCAGCTCTTCGATTTCATATGCATTATTTGAGAATACCTTTATTATTCGAAAAGGCCCTTCCCAATGAGGTGACCATTTACCTAACGTTTTATTTTTCTTGTCCATGGGCAATATGACTTTCCAGACTAAGTCATTAATAGTGAATGCTTTCCTTTTCACCATTTTGTTATATGTCCTGGCCACTCTTTCTTTTTGTCTCATCAAGATTTCCAATGCATGTAATCTAACTTCGCCCAACTCAACTAACTCATTCATCATCATCTCCCAATATAATGCAGCTGGAATTTCGTTTTGTCTTTGAATTCGAACTGATTGTAGATGAATTTCTACTGGCAGAACTGCATCATGACCAAATGTGAGTTGGAAAGGCGTGGTGTTAGTAGCTTCTTTAGAAGATGTTCTACAGGCCCGTAGTATTTGGTCCAAAGTTTTGTGCCAGTTCCTTGGCTTTTTACCAATATGTTTCTTAATTAACCCTATTATCACTTTATTAGCTGCTTCGACCTGACCATTTGCTTGAGCATAATATGGCGTTGATGTTAGTAATCTAAACCCCATTTCTTGGGCAAATTCTTGCATCTTTCTACCAGTAAACACAGAGCCTTGGTCTGTGGTTATGCTCTCTGGAAATCCGAACCTATAGATAATTTTTTTCTGTATAAACTCAATAATAGCCTCTTAATCAACAACTATTAATGGTATTGCTTCGATCCACTTGGTAAAATAATCTATTCCTACCAAGATATATTTTTGTCCTTTAGACGAAGCAGGATTTATTTCTCCTATTAAATCCAATGCCCATCCTCTAAATGGCCATGGTTTAATGATTGAATGTAACTCACTTGCAGGGGCATGTTGAATCCCTGCATGTTTCTGACACTCTTCGCAACCTTTAGCAAAGTCTATACAATCTTTGAGCATGCTGGGCCAATACATGCCATATCGAAATAACAACCATTTCATTTTATGACCTGCTTGATGTGCCCCACATGCCCCATTGTGGACTTCTGACAATGCTAAGTATGCCTCACTTTCTCCCAGGCACTTCAGTAATACGCCTTCTTAGGTCTTTTTGAACAATTCGTTTCCCATGAGGACATATGACAATGCTCTATATTTTATCTTCCTATCAGGATTCAGAGTTGGGTTTGTTAAATAACTCACCAGTGGACTTCGCCAATCTGCATCTGATAAAGTGTTTATGGCTAATATTTCGAATCCCTGTTTCTCAGCATAACCCAATTTCATACTCTCTAGATCTGATGGTGTGAATCTAGTAGCCATAACTCTACCCCTTAATTCAACTAAATCCTCGAAGTTTCTGGCAGAAACTTTATAACCTGAAGCCAACTGTGCTAAGTCATTTGCTTCTTGGTTTTCTATTCTTGGTATATGTTGAATATCCATGTATTCAAATTTCCTAAGTAGCCTGTTAACTATGACGAAGTATATCATCAGGTTTTCCTTTATGCATTTATACTCCTTTGTTATTTGCTTGACCACTAATTCTGAGTCTCCTTTAATTTCGACTCTAGTTGCCCCCAATTCCAACAAAGCTTCAAGTCCAACAATGAGCGCTTCATACTCAGCTTCATTGTTCGAGCAACGAGGACCATCTAATTTATACTTGAATTTTGTTGGAATTCCTTCAGGAGAAATTAGAAGGACTCCAACACCACTTCTATTCCTGTGGGTCGAACCATCAAAGTATAATTTCCATGGTTGCATTTCGACGTAACTCATGACAGTCTTCTCAACCAATGAATGGTCCACAATGAAATCAGAAATCACTTGGCCTTTCACATCTTTTAAAGGCATGAAAGTCAAAGAATATTCTGTTAAGGCTAAAGCCCATTTACCAACTCTGCTATGCATTATTGGTTTTGAAAGCATGTGTTTAATGACATCGAAATGAGATGAAACATAAACATCAACAGGCTTTATATAATGCTTGAGTTTCATACAAGAGAAGTACAAACAGAGACATAGCTTTTCTAAATTGCTATATCTGGTCTCTGCATCATTCAATAATCTACTTAAATAGTATATGGCTCTTTCGATGCCATTGCTATCTTCTTGTGCTAACATACTACCTATACTAACTTCAGAGGCAGATATGTACAATCTCATGGGCTTTCCCCATGAAGGTGGAGACAAGATGGGAGGCTGAGAGAGGTATCTTTTTATCTTATCAAATGCCTCCTGGTGAGCTCCGTTCCATTCGAAGGCTTGGCCTTGCTTTAAACGAAGCAACAGAGAGAAAGCTTGGGTTCTTCCACTCAGATTCGAAATGAACCTTCTGAGAAAGTTAATCTTCCCTAGCAAAGATTGCAGCTCCCTTTTTGGCGTAGGTGCTTTCGTCTCCATTATGGCTTTGATTTTGTTCTGGTTGATCTCAATTCCTTTCTTGTGAACCACAAAGCCAAGGAAATCTCCAGCCTGCACAAAAAATGCACATTTAAGGGGATTCATCTTTAAGCCGTGTTTTCTCATTCGTTCGAATGATTGGCTCAAATGATGCAAATGGGTTTCTGCAGATATAGATTTGATGACTATATCATCGATATACACCTGCATAAAGGTTTCAATGAAATCATGGAAAATCGAATTCATTGCCCTTTGATAAGTTACCCCAGCGTTTTTTAAACCAAAAGGCATCACCACCCATTCGTAGGTGCCTAAGGCTCCTGGGCAACAAAATGCTGTCTTGGCAACATCTTCTTCAGCAATAAAAATCTGATTATACCCAGAGTATCCATCTAACATACTCAAGTATTCGAATCCTGCAGCAGAGTCTACTAGCATTTCTGCCACAGGCATGGAGTACTCATCCTTAGGGGTTGCAGTGTTTAAATCCCTAAAATCTATGCAGATTCTCAAAGAACCATTTTTCTTAATAACAGGTACTATATTTGCTAAACATTCGACATACCTTGTGGTTCTGATGAATCTGCAACGCAGCAACCTTTCGATCTCAGCTTTAATCTTTGTGAGAACCGCTGGTGCGAATCTTCTAGGAGTTTGCTTGATGGGCTTCTTGCCATCTTTGATTGGGAGTCTGTGTTCGACTAACTCCCTCTTTAAACCAGGCATTTCGTCATAATCCCATGCGAAGCAATCTTTGTTTTTCTTGAGGACTTCGATCACTTCCTGCTTGAGGCCTGGGCTAAGTTTTGCACTGATGTAGGTTATTCTTTTCGTGTTTTCATCCCCTAAGTTCACTTCTTCGAGTGGATCCTGCGCCAACATTTTGGCACCTGAGTCTATGGGGTCCCTTTCGAAGCCTAAGGGTTCTTTATCATAGATGGCGTCCAGCCTTTGATCTATCTCAAGTTCTTTAAAGGGTGAGCCTTCCGAGCCATCCCCACTTATTTCGTTCATCTTCATATCCAGTTTATTCATTTCAGCCTCTAAGGCCGCCTTTGATTCGTTCTCAGCCATATAGGCCGAAATCCTTTTGAAAAAGGAGGACTCAGTCATGAGCAAGGTTGTCGAAATCCCAGCCTACTGGCCGTCTTTGTATAGTACTTTCGACTCCCTCGTCTTCACTGATTATTCTTCTATCCCAGTATAGGCCATCATGGCGAAGGGTCATATAGTAGTGGGCGTTTCTGGTTTCGTTGATTTCATCATTTGGGACACAAGGAGCAATCTTTGCCAGATGTTTGTCATAATTCCTCTTGTCAACTAAATTGACTGTTGACATGAAGTAACTCTGGTCTGCTTCAATGTTTTCCACGATCCCATCTTCTCTCCATAGAACTAATCGCTGGTGCATTGACAAAGGAACTGCCCCTACGCCATGGATCCACTCCCTTCCCAGCAACAAGTTGTAGTTGGCCTTGGCTTCGATTACCATAAACATGGTAGGCCTACAGCTCGAGCCTATTGTCAAGTCCAATTGAACCACCCCCAGTGTTTTGCCCACTTTCCCTTCATAATTGGATAGAACCATATTGTGGGGCTTGATGTCTCCTTCGCGTATTTCTAACCTTTTCAGCATGAAGTGGGGTATCAAGTTGACTGCAGCACCCCCATCCACTAGAACCTTATTCACGCCATGGGCACCAACCTTTGCCCGAATAAATAGTGGCTTAAGATGGTTCTTCATAGCTGGTTATGGACGTTCGAAGAACGCATTCTGCTCCTCGACAGCCCCATTGTCCATCACATAGTAGCACACAGGCCTATGCTTCATCAGGTCTATGGTATCTTCTTCCTCATATTCATCAATTTCAGTTTCCTGTCCGAACTCACAGGGAAGCACAGATACCATGTTGTAGTTGAGGTTGAACGAAGACTCCCCCTCTGATTCGAAGTTGTCCGTTATCATATCTTCGTCTTCTTCTGGACCTGGAGTGTATTCCTTTGGTTCATCTAGTTTACTTCAGAAAAGAGCCGCCTATTAACTGGGGGTTTGTCTTTCGTTTGATTTTTTGGTGTGGGTTTGTTGGTGCTAGATTCACCTTGGTTCTTTGTTGAAGTTGCCCCTTTATTTGCCACAGCTTCCCTCTCAGCCTTTCGAATCCTCTGTTGCCTTCGCCACTGGGATCTTGACATGGGGTTTCTTCCTTTGTAGTTCTCTAATCTTACCTCTTCCCTCTTTGCTATGTTGAATTGCCTTCTATATGTCATAGCATGGCATGCGTTTCGTTCAGCATTTCTCCATTTGTCTTTGCTTTTGTCATTTCTGACTTGCAGCCATCTGTCTGTTGGCACTTCAGCAGGGAGTTTGAACGTCACTCTTCGAGCACCCTTTGGATGAGGACTATCAGGCCTTCATTGTTTGTATTTGCTATCGAAACGTGGGCCCATCTGAACAGTTTCTTGATGGTTCCAGCAAGGGGCGAAGGGGACTGTTTCGAAGGCTCTGGCCATGCTTTGATCATACACAGCAGAACACCTTGGGCATATCAAGCATTTGGTTGCCCCTTTATAGCAGCGAAACACAAATTCCAGCAAACTTTCTCCAGCCTTAGGATAACACCTGAATAGCTGGTTATCCTGGCGCCAGTTATTGCCAGTTCGCGCCCTCTGTACCCTCTCGAAGTTCGCAGCGATTCTCTGATTGCAGAGGATGCTGCACCTAGGGCATAGTATCATTCCTGTATCTCCCTTGTGGCACATCATGAGGTAATCCTTGAGACTAGCATCTCCAGCATGATTATCCTCCATTTTATACTTCTCTTTTTCTAAGTATCTCTCTACCTCCTCCATCTCAGAGCGAGGTCTCTCCATATCCACCATGTTTACCTCAACATCCTCCCCCTTAGCTTCATCATCTCCCCATCCTGTGGGTTTTATATCTTCAATGTGGACCTTTGAACTCTCTGGGGCAGAATATTTGACCAAATAGTCAAATTTTCCACTGGGTTCCCCTAAAGTGTCCCATATTTCTTTCTGAGGGGAGGTTGGCTTCGTGATTTGGACTTTCTCCAATTCCAGCCTCAGGCCTTCAGTGACCTGTGTCAACTCTTGGTTTTCCTGGCCTTCAGTAGCCTGGATTTCTTTTGCAACAGCTAAAGGTGCTGCTTCAATCGAAGTCTCTGGTTGCTTGTAGACGTCTTCAGTGACCTCCTTATTGACTTCGACTATCACCCAACTTTCGTTTTCAGTACCTTTCTCTCCTATTGGGGCATCACTCTGGTCATCTTCCACCATGTTAATTTCTCCAATGCATGCAGGCTCTGAGTAATTGGTGTCTGCGATGTCCAAAGGATCTTCGTCCACTTTCATTTTTGCTTTGTCAGCAAACTTCAGTCTGCCATCTTTAATTGCATTCTGAATTAAGTCCCTGAAAAGAAAACACTGTGAGGTTTTGTGGCCTAGGAAACTATGATATTTGCAAAATCCTCTTTTCTTTCTTTGATCTAAAGGAGGTATTTTGACATTTGATGGCACAATGAGTTGGCCATCTTTGACAAGTAAATCAAAAATCTCGTCGCATTTAGTGACATTGAAGGTATAAACCTTCTTTGGGAATTTGTCACTTTTCTCATTTTCAACAATTTCTTTCCCTTTTGTGGGAACTAATAATTTGCAGGAGTAAGGTGGTGCCTGTTTTAATTCAGCAAGGTCGATTTCGACCTCTTCGAATTCGAATTCAGGGTAATCTTCTGCTTCCTCAGTTCCAACATAGGAGATCCTTTCCTTCTTGTTATTTTTGAAGACTCTGGCCTTTTCGGCCTTTAGCCTTTCGACCTGTCGAACCCTATCGGCTAATTGAGCCATATCCCTCAAATATTGAGTGTCTAGTTTCTTTCGAATAGAGTAATCCAAGCCGCCAGCGGCCATTTCGACTAACTCATGTTCAGGCACTACTGTGAAACATCTGGATTTCAAAAGCCTGAACCTATTCAGATAATCATCTATGGGTTCAGTGAACTTTCTCTTGACACTGGCTAGTTCCTTCAGACTTATTTTTGATTGTCCCATGTAGAACTGTTCATGGAATAATCTCTCCAAAAGAGCCCAAGTATCAATGGACCCAGGAGGCAAAGTGGTGAACCATGTGAAAGCGTTCTTAGTCACGAAACTTGGGAAATATTTGATCCTGAGGTCTTCATTATTGGCTATATCTCCCGCTTCGGTTAGATACCTGGCTATATGTTCGATTGTTAACTCATTGGTATCCCCAGCAAACTTTGTAAACTTAGGGACTTTATATCCCCTTGGTAAATCAGTGTGCATTATGTAATCTAATATAGGGGAGGCATAATTTGGCCTTCTAATTCCTGTGTTGAGGCCATTCTGGGCCATGATTCTCTCTATCATGGTGGTTAAATTATTTTCTGCCAGGATGTTATCGTTTCGAATTCTATGAACGACTGCATCAGCATCTTGATTTCGACCCACCATGACAACCCCTCTAGGTTGTTCTTCTCGAAACTCTGGGATTTCCAGCCTTTCGACCCTTGCCCCTGGTTCCATAATTTCCCTTTGTGGGCCTTGGATCATTGGGGCTTCTAGCCTTTGTGCCCTTACCCCCACATTAACTTCCTCTCTGGCTGGTCTATAGGTTGGGTCGTTAGCAACTTGTTCTATAATAGGTACGTTCGCTCGAACTCCCGCCTAATTCTGCCTACGCCTCTCTGGGGGAGCAAAGAAATCTGCTATTCGACTCATGTTATCTGCGTTTTCTCTGTTTGTCACAGTCACATTTTGTACTATTGGTGCGAATATTTCCTGCATAGTTTGTGCTAATACCCCTATCATATTATGGTTACTGTCATCCATCAATTGCCTAAAGGCCAACTGGTTTTCTGTGGTTAAAATAGGCATTGCACTATAACCCACTGACCCTTGGTTATTTGTCATAAACTGATTTTCCCCAGACCCAGACCCTAATTGTGGTGATGAATTCGATGTGGAATTGTGTAAGCCTGCCAAAAAAGATGTTGGCATTCTATAAGAGGAATTTCTGGTTCTATTACCATCGAAACCGGGTGGTCTAGTTAGTGGGGTGGCGAAATGGGTTTGTGTCCCTGATGGTGGGACGAATCCCCCAGGATAACCAATGGTTCCAGTATTTCCTGGGATCGAACTATTAGTTGATATGCCACTTATTCCACTAGTGGCTATAATACTGGTAGAGGATGCAACAGACTGTGCATTCGAAGGGATCACATTAGATGTTCCCATCGAAGCGTACATATTAGTGCCTGTTGTATGTGGGGCATTTTGTTCCCCTTGTTGATTTTCAGAATTAGACATCTTGTTCAAACGTTTTCTTCTGCGTAAGGGTTGGTTGCTATTGGTTATTCTACCACTTCTAAGGTTCATAAAACAACAAACTTATCACTCAGAGTATTTTTACAATGGTTACGTCTCAACAATTTTTATTTTGTTCTAAATTCCGTAATGGCCAACGACTCGTCCCACCGGGTGTGCCAATCTGTTTACAGTGATTTCTGGTAAACAACCGCTAGTCCTCCAAACTATCGAATAATCTTACTGACTGTTATTCAATCTCTCTGGTAACTCGCAGGATCGACTAGATTGATCCTAGGATGTATTGGTCATTAGGGTAACTCTCATGATAGAACTGGTATTCATGGTTGGTATTTAGAATGTTGTGTAGGTGTTTAACTTACTTCGATTACTCTATTAAATATCTAAAGGCGTGCTCAAGTAAATTTGCGCGAAACTAAATTGCATGAATAAAGTTCAATTGTAAAGACATGTAAAAACTACATAAAAGACAAGTAAACGACTTCGAAGCATAAAAACATGTAATGTAAAAGATTCTCTGGAATGTAAAAGATTCGAAATATGAAGAAAGCATTTAAATGCAAGAAAACAGTAAAATGACTTTAAGTAAAAAAGGTGTTCGAATGATAAAAGCTTGAAGATAAAGGCATGAAATGTATAACAGTTTCTGAAATGTAAAGTATTTGAAATGGAAAGAAAGCATTTAAATGTAAGGCATCAGTAAAAAGACTTCGAATGAAAACATTTTAAATGCAAAAGCTTTTGAATGGTATTGATATGAAGATAAAGGAAAATACTAGAAATGATGAAGAGTTTTCATTAAATCACAAACACTTGGTGTTATCATACGTACATTTCTCGTGCATTCGTTTCCCTAGCCATGTGGTATTTTGAATGTTTACTGAGTTTTTTGTACAATAGATATGACACACGAAATCCTAATGCTAAGACTTCTATTTATACTACTTCGACCATAACGGTCTTGCTATAAGATTCTGCCACGTTCAGAACATGCAGAGCAATGCCTCTCTCTTGCTTCCACGCGTCTTCGAATGCTCCAGTGCATATATTTCAAATTTCGAACATCCCGCTTGCATTTGAATTTCAAATGTTTCGGCACTTCTTCGCTTCGAACGCATTTCTTGGACACAGCCTTGTTAACATTTCGAGACTTCTTTGAATATATTCTCATAACTGTCACTCGAAGCTCTAAGTTTTGATATGCCCATTCGAAGCACTGCTTCTACCATTTCGAAACATGACATCTTGCTTTATTCCAATCGAAACATCCAATTTGCTTCGCTTCTAATAATATCATCAAAATCTTCAGCCAACAATATTGAAAAGTCAAACTTTGAATTTTTGGTCAAAATCAAGTGCCAAGGGTCATTTTTCATCAAGACATGTCAAATTATGAAACTTGTTCATCAAGAAACCCAAAAATGCAAATTAGGGTTTAAAATGGAAAAATTTCATAACTTAGAAATTTTCTAAGTTATGAAATTTTCTTATTTTTTCCTAACTTTACCCCACATTTTCACCAAGATGCAAATGGATTCAAACAAAACTTATAACATTAAAGTTGTATTCCATCACAAAGTATACAACTTTTATTCACAAAGTTTTCTCAAAATAAGCTTGGATCTCAAGTTATGATTTTTGGAACAAGGGTACCTAAAACTTTTAACTTAGAGAAATTTTGCCCTAGTTTAGGCAGGATTTTGACCCATCTTCTTGGCCATTTTTCACATAGTTTCACTTGAAGTTTCAAGTTTCATTTAAAATATGGATTATAGTACATGTTGCAAGCTTTCCAAATTGTCCAAGAACTCCTCAAACACCTTTGTGGTTAGGGAAAATCGAATGCTTGAAGTTGGCAAAAACTCACTTTGTAACCATGGCCAATACATGTTCATACCATTTGCCAAATCTGACCAAGCTAGCATAGTTCACAATTACAGGCCTCTAAATCATTTCACACTCCATAATTTAATTCAAATCCACTGAGCTAATGCTTTATCTTGGCCATTTGGACATTACACACAAAACTAATCCTTAATTAGAAAAAGGTACATTGCCATTTTTGAAGAGATATGCTTTATGTCAAACCATGATCTTTGAAGCATGGGGCCATATCCCTTAAGCAAAATCAAATCCACAAATTGTAAGTATCAAGGAGGTTATATGCAGCATAATACATGACTGGTGCAGGCCTGTGAGAAGTAGTTACACTTTCTTGCTTCACAAAGAAGAAATTTGTCCAAATCCTCCCAACTCACAAACCAGCCATAGTCAGCTTACACAAACATTGCAAACAAGTTTTGAATATCCTCACAAGTCAGAAGCACGAGCCTTTCACCCCTAAAGCACCCTCATACTCCAAAACCCCATTTTCTTGCAAAACAGGGTCAGTTCTGCATTTTGCAAGCCACCATCAAATTCCCTCGTGCGTTTTATCCAAAACTACTTCAAACACATTCCAATCAATCTACCTGAGCTATCCAGACCATTCACAAGTTGCTGTAACTCTATTAACACACATTGCCATTTTTGTTTGGAAGCTTTGCAGGTTGAGTTCTGTAGCACGATTCAGGCCACTTCAAAACAAACTAAGCATTGGGAAAGCTTCAGTGGACATCAGACAAGCTCAAAAGAACCTCAAACACCATTGGAAGTTGCTGCATTGTCCAGCTCGAACTCAACTGAAACAGGTATTTCGTGAACTTCTATCTCTCTATTTAGGAATAGTTAGACTTAGGTTTGTGAATGAAAGATGTTGTATTCATAGCCCTGAAACCATACATGTGCTTAGTTTTCATTTATATTAATCGTGCTAGGAGAATTTCATCCATGAACTTTCTGAAAAAACTAGGTTAGAAATTAGGGCCAGAGAAATTCTCTCTGGTCTTTGAGAGTTAGCTTGAGTTTTTTATATGGTTAGATTCGTTGTTTGATGCTCTACAAGTTTCATGTTATGAGTTTTGTCAAAAAAGCACAGAATCAGGAGATACAAGTTTGTATGGAAAACACACGTTTTGGTGTTTGAATAGAGGAAGAAGATGAAGTCCTTGGGCTGGACCTGGTTATTTTTTCTTCTAACACTTGTTTTTCAGCTTCACACCCCCCTGGCCCATTTCTTGTATTTTTATCATTTTTGCATTTTTATTTCATTTCTGATTTTGATATTTTATTTTTTAAATATAAAAAATGTCTAAAAAATATTTTCATAAATTTTTACATTTATTTGGTATTTATTTTAATTATTTCCATCATTTAATTGATTAAATACTTTATATTTATTTTGTTTAAACTTAAAAAAATAATGTAAGAAATATTTTTATTTTCATTTTTTATTTTGATTCACATTTGTAAATATTTTCTTGAAATATGTATATTTTTGTAAATAATTTATTTTATTTTTCACATATTTAACATATTTAATATATATATATATATATATATATATATATATATATATATATATATATATATATATATATATATATATATATATATATATATATATATATATATATATATATATATATATATATATATATATATATATATATATATATATATATATATATATATATATATATATATATATATATATATATATATATATATATATATATATATATATATATATATATATATATATATATATATATATATATATATATATATATATATATATATATATATATATATATATATATATATATATATATATATATATATATATATATATATATATACACACATATACTTTTGTTTTATTAAAAACTTAGAAATAAAACACAAAAATATTATCTTTTATTTTTATTATTATTTATATTAAAAAATACCTTTTTTGGATAATATCTCATTTTTATACATGTTAATACATTTTGTACATAAATAATACATTATTTTTATTTTCTTAAGAAATTAGGGTTTTTTATGCCTTAAAAACAAATAAATTAACTTTTTATTTATTTCTTTACATAAAAAATACTTTTTGCATACATGAACAAATAAAAACCTTTTTGCATAATACATTTATTTAAATATTCGTTAACTTTGTTTAAATAATGTACATTTAAATATTATGCCTTGCAAATTCAACATGGTTGTAATAATTTAGGATTTAATTTCTTGCAAAATAATCCCCTATTCAAATTTGTATCCCCCTCCCTATATCATGTTGTAATAGTGTAGAATTTAAATTCTCGCACCTTTAAATGCTTTCAGTTATGCCATGATTAGACTTAGGGTTTGTATGCAAAATCAAAACCAACAAATAGTTTGACCTAATCAAAGACAAAATGCATGAAAAACAAACACAATGCACACTTGTACCCCTAGGGTTACAATCCACTTGTTGCCTTCAAAAATGGGCCATGGTATGCATGTCAAGTACTTTGGAAAAACAAAAACAAAACAAAGATCATAGTCCCTCGATGACGCTATCTGAGTTGCCTAAACAAAATGATCAAGTCCCTTAAGAAAATTTCCAAAAATACTTAACACAATTGCTATCATGGTCTATACGATGACTCGCGCCTGTCCCATTTAACATCCTAACACAAGGTTGTTCACCAAATACAATGGTGAAACAACACTGTTAAAAGGGTTAAAAACATAAGAAAGATCTTTGAGTAAAATAGGGTAGACAACTCTTAGTTACTTGATCAAAACTTGCAAAAACATCCTTGCTATCTTCAAAGCACACTTCACAACACATTTCAAAACATTTCCAAACAACTTTCAAAACATTGAAAACTTTTCAAAAGACAAAAACATCTTTGTATACATTCAAACAAGAATCATTACAAAGGTTGCCACGACGATGGCCTCTTTTCAAAACATCTTTCAAAACCACACACAAAGCACCATTTCAAACAATTGAAGAGCACCATTTCAAACAATTGGAAAGCAAAGCAAGTGATCTAAGCAAGTAACTAAGAGCCTATGGATAACCATGGATAGAAAGGGTGCTAATACCTTCCCTTTCTATAATCTACTCCCCGAACCCAAGAAAACATCTCAAAGGTCTTTCCTGTGCTTTTTGACCTTTCCTTAGGATAAAATAAAAAGTCGGTGGTGACTCTTGCTAAACTGAAACATTTGCGAACACAAACGCAAAATCCCAAGTCAGTTCTCCCACCGTATTACACCATGGTCATATTCTGCAACTGCACACAAGTTGGTGTAAGATCAGTGTTGTATTGGTACTGCTTGTAGAAAGCAACAACTAAATCCTCCCAGGTGTAGATGCGAGAATCTTCCAATTGATAGAACTAATCAAGTTAAGTACCAGCTAGACTCTCTTAGAAGAAATGGACCTAGAGCTTATGATCAGTGGTGTATGGATGAATCTTGCGGACATAAGATCTCAGATGCATCTTAGGACAAGAGACCCCGTCATATGTGGCAAAAGTAGGGATTTTGAACTTTGGTGGGATGACCACTCCAGGAACCAAACCCGAGTCTCCAAGGTCCAAGCCAGGAAAAAATTGGATCTCTACAGCCTTTAATCTGTCTTTAAGCTGTTTGTATCTTTTATCTGCCGATGGATATTGTTCTTCAGCATAGTCAGTCTCTTCTTTGTTAGACCCCAAACTGTGGTCCCCTTCTTTTGTCTGATTATCCCCCTCAGTTGACGAAGTTGCAAATTGTAGAGCTCGTTTTGTTGGTCCTTTGAACCTCCTTCCCAAATTCATGACGCCCACTGACTTCTTTGTGTTTTTCTTCTTGTCTTTGAGAAGAAGAGTCTTCAGGTCCTCTTGCCCTTTAGCCAAATTCAGGAACATCTGTTGGAATTGAGCATTTTGTGCTTGAAGATCCTTCACTAATTGTTCCATATCTATCTTACTGAAATAAATAGTAGAAAGATAAGGAAACTTGTGTGGGAGAAACCTGTCATGATATGATGCATGGTATGTGGATGTATGTTTTTAAGGATCTCGCAAGGTAAACACAAGAAGATGTTAGAAGTTGAATTTTGATCATAGATTTGATTGGAGAACTTCGTATCAGTGGATATCCTTCCACGAGAATCAAGCTCACCATGTCAAGTGGGTCATAGCCACTGACTCAAGTTGTTGAACTTTGGTCTTTTGACAGCATTTGGTTAGAGGAGAATAAATCCTCTTGTCCCTTGATGGATGTCTGGTCCAACATAACCCTGCATATCCGATCCTTGAAATGGTTATTAAAAATTCTATGGTATGATGTCATGATTTTATGTACAAGTATGCAAAGCAAGTAAGTCGTTATGTACAAATAATCATATACACACAAAGAAAACAAGTCCTTAGGTTTAGGCTTACATGGAGTTTGTAGGTAAGTACCCTCTTGAAGTCTAATTGGCTCAGCCTGTCCTAGTAATAGTAACCGGGTTCTAGGGGATCTCAATATCACTGACCTTTTTTAGGCATTGTTCTAGCTCAAGCACCAAAGTATTTCGGCTAGAATATCCCAAAAGTCCAATCTCAATGAGTGAAGCATTGAGTATCAACCAATCTTCGGTCGGAACCAAATTCGGCCATCTCACTACTTTCTAGTGGCTTAGGATGAGTCAATTAAATGTTCTAAAGGTCAGTTAGCGCTTAATGATACTATAAGGAAGCCTAATGTTATCCTTGACTGACTCAAGGAACATTAGTACAAGCCAGAGTATCACGCTAACATAGCTATCACTTTGTACATATCGGTGTATGCCATACAACCTCCATGATTTATTGCTACTTACCTAAAAATGTGCCCCAGATCCGGGTGTAGGATCTTTAACAATAACCCAAACAAAAACCCAAAAATATAAAGCAAGCAAGTCAAACAAAGAAAGCAAGTAAAGGTGATCTAGACCTAAGGTAACCCCACTTTTAAGATACTCCCCAACAGAGTCGTCAGTTCTGTAATACGGTGGGAGAACTGACTTGGGTGTTTTGTGTTTGATTGCAATTGTCACGGATAGCAAGAGTCGCCACCGACTTTTCTTTTATCTAATAAAGGAAAGGATGAAAAGAACAGGAAAGACCTTTGAGATATTTTCTTGAGTTTAGGGGGTAGGTTATGAAAAGGGAAGGTGTTAGCACCCTTTTCATCTGTAGTTATCTACAGGCTCTTAGTTGCTTGCTAGATCACTTGCTTTATTTGAAAATGTTCTTTGTGGTGTGGGTTTGAAAATATTTTGAAAACGTCTTTGTAATGATTCTTGTCTCTATAAGAATGCGTACAAAGTGTTGGTTTTGAAAATAATTCAAATAGGTGTTTGTTGTGGAAGATGTTTTTTTTGAAAGTGATTTTGAAAAGTGCCTTTGTAATGATTCTCATCTCTATAAGAATGTGTATAAAGAGCTTTGACTTTTGAAAATGTTTCAATTGAAAGTGTTGGTGTGAAAATGGTTTTGTAGTTGTGAGCAAGCAAGCAACTAAGAGCTTCCTACCTACTCGAAAGGTCTTTGTTCTTTTCCTCCTCCTTTAGATGTTGCTATCTTACCATTGATTGATAAGAAGCCCCGTCGTTGGATGTGAAGGGACGGGCGAGGGGCGTTTATATAGTCATAGAAGGAAACCTATGGGGCGTTTTAGCAATTTTCATTTAGGGACAAGATTGTTTACCGAAGGCAACATCGAGGGACATCGAGGGACTACAATCTTTTTATCGAGGGTCTTTGCTAAAACGCCTATATTCGAGGGAAATGACTATTTTCCGAGGCAACAAGTGAGATTACCCTAGAGGTGAATGTTTGCAAAGTGTGTTTGATTGCATGTATATTGTCTTTGAATTTTGGGTTGTCTACTTGTTGGCTTTATCTTGCCATACATCCTAATTACTAACATTTGTATAAAGCAATAAAAATGCAGAAAATAAATATCCTACACTATTACAACCATATTGAATAGCAAGAAAATATAAAGACAAAAAAAAATAAAAGAAGGGAACATAAGTTCTTCAATCCAGGCAGAATGCACCCTTCGATTTTGCTCTTCCTGGTTTCTTTTTATTTGGGCCTAGCAATCAGCGTGAGATGCACCCTTTGATTCATCCTTCTTGCCGCTTCTTTCGATTGGGCCTAGAAGTCAGTGTGGCGAAGCCTAAAGCTTCGATTCACACCATACTCTTTGTTCTGTTTGCAATTGTGAAGCAGCCAGGGGTGAAGCCTAAGGCTTCGATTCAATAAACTTTGTTTTTTTTTTGTTTGAGTCTGTACAGTTTAGTTCTACCATATATTTGGACAAGAAAAACAAACGAAAAGGGGATAAACGAAAAGTAAACAAATGTCATTTACATGCTTGAAACGAAAGGGTTAAGGTCAGAGTGACTTACCTTGCTTGAAGCTGGAATGTGTGTGCTGGACCTTGAGTGGCTGCCCTGAGTGCTCCTGGATTCGAAGGAAAGAAACAAGTGTGGTGTTTCTTTGACTGGATTCGAAGGCCAAGAAGAGTGGAGTTGTATTTATTGTTTCTGGATACGAAGGAAAAGAAACAAGTGTAGTGTTTATTTTTGCTGGATTCGGATGAGAGAACAAAGTGTGGGGTCACTCCTGGATTCGAAAGGGAAAAGAAACAGGTGTTGTGTTTCTAGTGTTGGATTCGAAAGGAACATAAAAAAGGGTGTGGTCTTTTGGTTCTGGGTTTGATAATATATTAAGTGTTTGATGATTTTCACACAATCAAAGCTTCTTCAGCTACCAAAAGCCTTTGGATGTGTTTTCTAGCCCCTTATTTGTGTTATGGAGCCTCTTATTTATAGATGAAGTTGGCTGAGGTTTAGGAGGGAAAACAAAAGAAAATTGAACAAATTAGGTATATTGTTCTTGTACTCTTCGAGGTGCAGTATTTGTATGCTAATTTGGTGCAAGTATGGGAGCAGCGTAGCAGGACTGCTGTGCAGTAGTTTTGGAGCGTTATGGCCAGTGTAGCAGGCTTGGACTTGGCAGTGCCTTGGACTTTGGTTAGTAAGCCTTCGACTAGAATCATCAAGAGACCAAACATTAATTGTGTTCTTCGAATGGACCTTTTGCATATTCCTTCGAATGCAACAAATTCATGTTCTTTGGATGGGTCACCAAATACGTCCTTCGAATTGGACATCCAGGTATGTCTTGCATGTCTCTCGAATGGGCCACCATAGTGTAGAAACTATGTGTATCGAAACAAAATTTCCAAGGGAGATGCTGCCCATTCGAAGCAGGAATCAAGCTTTCGTGCAGGTAGTTATCAAGACAAACCTGCAGAGGCCCTTGCTCAATTGAAATAGGCTTGCGGATAACCATTGCATTGTGAATCAAACAAGCATGTAAGGCTAATAGTTCAATCGAAGCTTGCATGCGGGAGGTCCCTACTTGTTGAATCGAAGCATGTAGGAAAGAGGTAATTGCTCAATCGAAGGCAATCGAAGGCTGCATGCAGATAGCCATTGCTTTATGAATCAAAGTAAGCATGTCAGGGGCCAATGCTCAATCGAAGGATGTAAGCCAAGCTTTCATTGAAAGAGGCCAAAATCCCAATTGAAGGATGTAAGCCAAGCTCGCATCGAAAGAGGCCAAAATCCCAATCGAAGGATATGAAATTGAAGCAGGCATGCTCTTCTTCGATTTGATGCTTGAAAGCCCAATTGTACTTTGTGCAAATTTGAACTTTTGAATATCCTTATGAGGAAATTTATTGAGAGATGAGAGGGAAAATATTGGGGTACAACAAGTAGAAACAACATTTTTTGCTTTAAAAGAGGGTTTTGCAAACTTGCCTTTCTGACATGCTTCACACAGAGCATCTGAGGTCAACTTCAGGTTAGGAAGTCCTCTGACCAGATTGAGTTTGTTAATCTGAGATATTCTTATCATACTAACATGCCCCAATCTTTTGTGCCAGACCCATTTCTCATCGTTAACAGATAGTAGACATTTTACATTCTGACTTTTCAGTTCAGAAAGTTTTATTTTGTAAATGTTGTTCTTTCTCTTTCCATTAAAGAGGATAGATCCATCTTTCTGACTAATTGCTTTACATGACTTTTGATTAAAGATTATATCATAATCGTTATCACTTAATTGACTTATGGATAACAAGTTATGCATTAATCCATCTACTAACAGAACATTAGTAATAGAGGGAAGATTATCGTTACCAATTGTTCTAGAGCCAATGATCTTCCCCTTTTGTTTGCCTCCGAAACCTAAGTAGCCTCCAGATTTAAGCTCTAGGCTTTGCAACATATGCTTTCTTCCCGTCATATGTCGAGAGCATCCAGAGTTCAGGTACCAGGATTGGTGTTTCAGTCTTGCTGTCAAAGTTATCTGCAACATAGACAATTTTATCCTTAGGTACCCATATCTTTTTGGGTCCTTATTTGTTAGAGTTACCAAAACTCTGTTTGAATTTTGGTTTAGCAGAGAAATCATTACTAGTATATTTTAAATCATGTTTGTGCCCATATGTAAAGTGAGAATTCAGAGGAGTGCGTTTAATAACCAAATCCTTAACTTTCTTAGGTTGGTATACTTTACCTTTGTATCCTATACCTTTCCTGCCATTTCTAATAACTTCATAGATTATTAAAGCCATCTTGCTTCTATTTATGTTCTTAGCAAGGAATTTCTGAAAGCTATGATCATATTCCTTTATGATCTTATCAGGGTTATTAGGAACTTTTGAGATAGTTTCCTTCTGAGTATTTTGTAATTCATTTTCAAGTTTTGAAATTTTTTCTTTCAGCTCAGAGTTTTCCAATCTTAGATTCTTAGTTTCTTCAGAGTCAGAAACTAGATCCTTTTTTCAGGTTCTTGTTTATGACTCGAAGTTTCTGATACCTTTCTATAATTTCTGACAAACTCTCTTCTAATTGAGATCTAGAAAAGTTAGAAAATATCTCTTCTGCCTCTGAGTACGATTCTGATCCAGATGATTCAGTATCTTCTGATATGTTGGCCATAAGGGTAATGTTGGCTCTTTCATCTTCTGATTCTATGTCTGCTTCAGAAGAGTCTGAGTCATCCCATGTTGCCATGAGACTTTTCTTCTTCTCCTTAAAGAACTTCTTTTTAGGTTTCTCCTTCTGAAGCTTTGGACAACGGCTTTTATAATTCCCATGTTCATTGCATTTGTAGCAGACAATGTCTCTGTTTCTTGACTTTCTGTATTCAGAAGATGGTTCAGACTTTCTGTGTCTAGACGATGATTCAGACCGATTCCCCGTTCTTCTGGAATTTCTGAACTTCCTTTGCATGTGCTTCCACAGCTGATTGACTCTTCTGGAGAGAAGGGATAATTCGTCTTCTTCTGATGAGGATCCACCAGAGTTTTCTTCTATTACCTGCAAAACTTTAGAATCATATTTTTTGCTAGATTTAATAGCTAAAGGCTTACCTTGCTTCTAGGGCTCATCATCTTCTAACTCTATCTCATGACTTCTGAGAGAGCTGGCAAGTTCTTCTAAAGATATTTTGTTCAGATCTTTTGCCAGTTTGAGAGCAATGACCATGGGTGTCCATTTCTTTGGTAAACATTTGATGATCTTCTTTACATGATCAGCAATTGAGTACCCTTTATCCAAAACTTTTAGCCCAACAACCAGAATTTGAAATCTTGAGAACATTGTTTCAATGGTTTAATCTTCTTCCATTTTGAAGGCTTCATACTTCTGAATGAGCGCAAGAGATTTGGTTTCTTTGACTTGCATGTTGCCTTGATGCGTCATTCTCAAGGAATCAAACAAGTGCTTTGTTGTCTCTCTGTTAGTGATCTGAGTATGAGATGGCACTCAAGAGAATAATTCTGACCTTGTGATGATTTCTGAAGTCTCGCTTTTGATGATATGACATTCGTTTTCTGTCAATCTTCTGACCGCTTTCATCAATAGGATGTATGTACCCATCAATTGCCATATCCCAGAGATCAGCGTCATGAGCCAGAACGAAATTTTCAATTTTGTCTTTCCAGTAGTCAAAGTTCTCTCCATCAAATATTGGAGGTTTGCCTCCGATTTTGTCTTTCTCATCATGGTAGTCATTGCCGATGTTCTGACTTGACCCCACCATAGTGTTTTTCTTAGCTTGGATCTTTTACTGACACGGTTAAGTGCTTGAACTCAGAATCAGGCTCTGATGAAAATTGAAGAATGGAAAAACACAAGAAAGGGGGGTTTGAATTTGGATTTTTAAAACTTAAAGTAAAGAACAAGTTGGTTATCCTGGTTCGTTTGAACTCAAACTACTCCAATCCACCCGCCAAGGTGATTTCTCCTCTCTCAACGAGGTCTTAATCCACTAATCAATCTTGATTACAAATCTACTTTGACAACCGTCAAAGTCTTCTTGAGTATAAACCACAACCCGGTTTTTCTCAAGGAATTTCTCGTAAACAATGTATGAATAAAAGTGTACAGTAGTATTTCTAATTAAACAGTATCACAAGACAGTGGTGTTTTACACAATTTGAATGTTGAATGTTTGAGGATGAAAGATGATAGTTGTGTTACTGTTCGTGTGTAAATCGTGAACGATTTATCCTTAAGGCTTGTTTAAATAGGCGAAGCATAGATGGGAATTTGGAAACTTGATCAATGACAATTAAGGCGCTTTCCAAAAATAAATATCCTTGTTCCCTTCCAGTCGTTACTCTTGAAATTGAAATATTTTATTTGTAACGCTTCAGAACATTGAAGTATCTGTTGCTGCTTGCTTCAGAACTTTGGAGATCAGAGCCATGAAATCCTGTTTGCAGCGTTAGAACTTCTTTCAAAGAGTTTTATAATCATATTTGAAACAACATTTGTTCACATCTTCTGGTCTTCTTCCATTAGATATTTTGAGAGATGTTTACAATCACAGCAGAAATAGCTTTATAACTTATCTTCTGATCTTCTTCCATCAGAACTTCTCTACAAAACAGAATATAATTTTAGGGAGCATAAATATTATTTGCTTTTGTTATCATCAAAACTCTTACAAGGGTTGTAGAATCAAACTATGTTCTAACACATAGCTTCCCCTCTAATACTAATATGAAAAACCATGTTGTCAATACCTTCTGCTTGCAACTAACTATTATCAACAAGTTTTACCTTGCTCTTCTTCAAATCGTTGAAATCTACCAACCATACCTTTTGACCAGTCATGTGATTTGAACATCTTGAGTCGAGGAACCAGATTTTAGACTCGACATGATTATCCGCTACTGCAGCCATAACCACCATACCTTAAGAATCATCTGAGTCTTAGCATGCAAGATTCACTCCTTCGCCCTTGTCTGTCGATCCCTTGTCTTTCTTGTACCAGTAATTCTTGGTCAAATGACCCCACTTTTCACAGTTATAACATTGCATACCTTTCTTATCTTCTTTGTCCTTTTGATAATTTCCTCCTTCTCTTTTTGAGGATTCAGAAGCTCTATCTTTGACCTGATGCTTGTGACGGTTCGACCAAGACTTCTTTCTTTGAGTCTTGTAGACTTTTCCTTTGAATTTGTTGGGATCACCATTCATTTTCCATGTCTGAACTTCCAGAGTTTGTATCAAGTCTTGAACTCATTTCCTTTTGACAATCCTAATCTCACACGCTTCCAACGAACTAATCAAATCTTCTAGTTTTAGGGTTTAAGTTGATTGGATTCTTAAATAGCTACGATAATATGATCAAAGTGAGAGGTCAACGTACGCATTACCTTCTCAACTATCATCTTATCAGTTACGGTTTCACCACAATCCTTCATGAGATATACGAGTTTCTGGATCTTCGACACATATTCTACAACTTTTTCGTCTTCTCTCATCGACAATAATTCACATTGTCGATGCAAGGTCTGCAACTTGACAACCTTGACTTTCTCACCTCCTTCAAAATACTTGACCAAAATATCTCATGCCTTCTTTGCCATTTCAGCATGAGAGGTTCTATCGAAGTTAGAAGCATCGACTGCCACCTGAATGCAATAAGCAACCTTGCAATCTTCCTTCTTGACTTCGTTGCAGACAGTTTTATGTGCTTTGATTGCATCTGCAGCCAGTGTAGGAACACCGTCGATAATCACTTCTAGGATATCTTGGAAGCTAAACAAGGATTGCCTCTGTTTTTTCCATCGGATCCAATTCTTGCCGTCAAACATTGAAAGAAAATTTGGAATACCCGTATCACCAGCCATCTTCGCAGCGCTTGATTCACTATTCCTGAAACACGATCTCTGACGTGAAGTTCTTGAAAATACGATCAAGAAAAATCAGAAGCTCTGGATACCAATTTGTTAGTGCGTGAGACACTTTTAGTGAGGAGAAAAAGAGAATAATAAGGAAATAAAAATTATATTATTCACTTAAATTATACTGTGCAAATAATGATACAAACTATGACTATTTATATACAATCCTAATTGGGTTTGAACTTTCTACCTTAGATTATATTTAATATTATATCTAATATCTCAACGTATCTAATTTGAATTATATTTGATATTATATATAATATTTCAACATATCTAACTTAAATTATATTTGATATTATATCTAATATCTCAACATTAATCAAAAATAGAATTGGTAAAAATCAATTAATATTGCATTAAAAAAATAAAATGATATTTATTTTGAGATAACTTTTTTAAATTAAAAAGACACTTATTTTGAGTATTATTATACTCAAACAACTAAATTGTTAAACATTGTCACTTCTTAGTAGATACTATAAATATACGTATATGCATAAAGGTGAAAGGCACAAAGATATGCCAAGGGTGATATACTCATTGCATTCTTGCAAGATTGAAACCGCGTGAATTAGATGTAGGGATAATTCCAAATCCCACAATTCAACCAAGTAAGTATTTCTCTTCAACCATGACCACGAGAATACATAAACTGGATTATCACATTCCAACTCATATCGAGCCTATATCAAACTTGAATATTATCCGGTCGCTATTATAAATGAATTTTTATTCTTATTTCATTAAACTATTGATTTATCTATTTATAGGTTAAATATATAAATTGTAATCAATAAAAACATTAATTTTATTAAAATTTGAACTATCATAATCGAAGCTCTCGAAATGGAATAGATGATTTCATGGTTTTTCTTTTGGACCACTCTCTTACTACAATATTAGATGTACGAACAAAACAACCAACATGCGAATCTTATAAAGTTAATGCAGCGTGTTGACGTGATGTGACCAACATACAAAAAAAAAAAAAAAAACACTACTCCAATACATCATCAACAAACAAGAAAAGTAGCATCAAAATCTAACAAAAAAAAGCAGAATAATCATCATATACGTTTCCATATCTTCTTTTTGTCCTTCTCCACCTAAATTTCAGCGTGACAATCCTTTCCAATACCTAGGAGTTTACCAGTGTTCTTAGTAGGAACAAATCCAACATCAAGATTACCACAATATATGTCCAAGAATTTTTCCCTACTTGGCAATATTCCAGCTTCATATACAATTCTAACCATCATTTTCACGTCAAAGTTCACTATCCCTTTATTCCAATCCTTAACCAGATCATTGTACAACACTTTATTATGACCTAATTTGGTGATGGAAGAATTCTCTAAGCTAAACTTAATCTTCACACCCTTGTCACTGCTCCTCTTCAAGTAAATAGGTGGCAGCAAAATAGCACTCGAGACTCCCACAGAGCTATAAAACACCCAGACATAGAATTGGTCAACTGTTATTTCAACCTTTTTGTTTGGATTTGTTATGTTTAATTCAACCTCAAGCACACCTTTGAGGTCTGAATCAGAGACATTGAAATTCGATACAGAGATTGTGCTGACTCGAAAACGAGGTTGATGAGGGTCCATGACACTCCAAGCAATTGAGATGATAACAGTTAAAAGAAGAAAGAGTAAAACGAATGTCCAGGTAAGTCTACGGATTATACCAAAAGCAGAGGAATTTGGAGCACTAGTAGTTGCATTAGTGTTGGTATGAATAGGCTGTGGCTCCATGTGGATTTTTGATGTAGAGTGTGCGCCACGAGTTATTCTGTGGTGAGTAGCCAAAAAAATTTTTGGTTCAAAGCTTTTTAGTATTGTCTATATTTAGCAACAAACAATCTTGTAATTGAAGGTGAATAAGAATGATGTGTAGTGTTGTGATTATGGCAAAAGGCAAGGTATATATAGACGGTATATTTCAAGGAAGCAGCTTCCACGAAGCATCCTCGAAATAACATGAAAATGAGAAAACAGCATTAAGGCGTAGATGCATACATGAATAAAGGTAACAGTGAATTTGTTATCAAATTATCTGCCAATAAAAAAAGAGAATTTGTTTAGTGTCCTACTTTTTTGATTTTAAGGTTATAAGTGTTTTATTTCATACTTCCTAGACTTATATTCATTTTATATTTATTGTTACTCACGTGTTACTCTCCTAATTTTTCTTCTTATTTTTTATTATTTTTAAATCTCTAATAATTTAATTTAATTGACTCTTCAAATTTGTGCAAAGTTTTTTCTGTTTTGAAATATACTTTGAGAACGGAAAAGTCGCTCGATTTAAACACTTGCACATATTCCAAATAATTACATACTCAGTGAGCCACACAAAAACACTTAATTGAATATTCTATTTCTTTTTTATTCACCTCAACTACGTTACTTTATTTTAGCATATATGATTTCATTTTATTTTGCTCTGTAATCTTCATTCTAGCGATTGTAATCTTCATCCCACGATATCATTTTTCATCTATCACACCCCTAAATTCACACCCTTTTTCCACCTCTACTGTCCATTACTACCCTAAATCGAGTACCTTAAACGGTTCATTTGTCGTCACCGACAACAAACAATTGCCTTCCCGTAAAGCTTCAAATTCGCAATATAGTCTCACTGCTACAGAAAATCTCAGAGAGATTGGTACTTTTACAGTCGCCGATGAGCCTGTCATGTTTAAGGATCTTTGGGATCAAGAACAGGTAACCATATGCTTATATTCATTTCATATAAAAAAAACTTTGATTTACCCATCTCATGTTTTGGGCACACAAATTTTTACCTAAAGTTGTGGTTTTTACTTTCTAGAATATTAATTTTAATTAGTATTTAATCGATTAATTAATTGAGTTAATTTGTTGTTGTTAATATTGGTAACATCAATAAACATAATTTGGTAGTCTTAGTGTTTATTTATGTTGTCAATTTGGTTTTCTATGATTTGTTTAGGAGGTTTACATATGATCATTTGGCTCAATTGGAGTTTATCTTACCAAAGGCATTTTCTATTAAGAATATATAGTGTTTGACGCAAGAACGAGTTGTATGAAGTCAGATCTTCATGTTACTATAAACCATGATGCAATAGTGTTTGATTATGTTTATGCAATAGCAGAACATTTGGTAGAATTTACTTACGTATGGTTGGACAAACTACATATCATTTTAATTATGTCTACACAATAGCAGAAAATTTGGCTGGGAGTTGACATATTTTTTGTCACTATGTATGACAGTTTAAGAAGGATCTCGAAATTGTGGTGAATCAGTATCCATTTGAAGCTTTAAAGTTGTGGCAAATCAGTATCATCTTGATACAAGGCTGCAGAAGACGTAAATGCTTGTGTGAAAATTTGAAGGTTTATGCTATAATTCATATTTTTGGGTGGAGATTGTTATTTCTTAACATGCCTTCGCGGTACAATCTGTCCCATTTGTTGACACCTCTAATGAATGTTTATGCGTTTTCAAGAAGAGTCTGGAGTGACATGAATTTGTATGTAGCTATAATATATTCTAACCATTTATTCACTTGCAACCATTAATTGTATGTAGCTGATGAATAAGTTTCTCTTAATGAGTACCAGGGTTTATAGTAAATTAGTCCAGTGTTGTTTCGTATACATTTATGATAGTTGAAGATCAAAATGGTCTGTATTCGTTTGTGACAATAGAAGATAAAAATTGTTTGTTGTGACAATTGAACCTATATGCCATAGAGTCTCTTTATTCAATGATAAAAGCGATTCGAAGAAATTTCTTCCTACATGGAATAAGGTAAAGATAAGAGTCCAAATGATAAAGTTTCAAATCATATTAACTTACTATGTGTGATACGATGGGAGAACTGACTTGAAGGTTTTGCGTTTGATCGCAAATGTTGTGGTTAGCAAGAGTCTCCACCGACTTTTCTTTTATCCAAAAGAAAAGATGAAAAAACACATGAAAGACCTTTGAGATTATTTCTTGATTCGGGGGATAGATTATGAAAAGGGAAGGTATTAGCACCCTTTTCATCCATGGTTTTCTATGGACTCTTAGTTAGTTGCTAGATCACTTGCTTTTGTTTGAAATTGTGCTTTGTGTGTTTTTTTGAAAGTATTTTGTAAATAGGTCATTGTTTAGGCAAACTTTGTAATGATTCTCGTTGTATACAAAATGTTTGATCTTTTGAAAATATTTTCAAGTTTGTAAGATGTTTTAAAAGTGTATGTGTTTGTTTTTTAAAATAGCAAGGATGTTTGTTTTGAAATAGAGCAAGTAATTAAGAGCATTCTACCTACTCAAAAGTCTTTCTTGTTCATTTTCCTTTTCCTTTGACATTGTTATCTTACCATTGGTTTGGTAAGTAACTCTATCCTTGAATGTAAACGAGACGGGTCTGAGTCATCGTATAACCATGATTAGCAATGTTGCAAGGTATCTTAGCATTCTCTTTTAGGGACTAAGATCATTTGAAAGGCAACTTAGATAGCGTCATCGAGGAACTATGATCTTATATTTTGTTTGTTTTTGCTAACATACCTCGTATGCGTAATATGACCATTTTGTAAAGGCAACCAAGTGGATTTACCCTAGGGGTGCTTGTGTGCAATTGTATTGTTTTCATGTTTGATTTTGTTTTGAATTAGGGTTTTCTAAGTATTGGTTTTAGTCTTTCCATACAAACTCTAATTACTAACATGTTATATATAAAGCGATAAATTACGGAATTTAAAGTTACTACGCTATTACAATACTTGTGGAAGGGGTGTACAAAATATAAATGGGGATTGCAAGAAAATAAACCTACTTAATCTATTACAACCATATTGAATTTATACAAGAATTGGAATAATAATGTATAAGATGAACAAATGTACAAAAATGAAAATGTGAAGAAAATAGATATTTTTTGGTTTGCATGAGAAAAAGGAGTTTTGATTTTAACCTAATTAATTAAAAGAAAATAATTAATTAAAATAATAAAAGTAAACCTAATTTTACTAGGAAAAGATAATTAAATAAAACCCTAAATTATTCAATTGATTAAAAAAGAAATTAAGTTTAAGAAAAGTATTTTTGGTATTTTTGTCATAAAAATAATTTATAGTATTATAAAATATTTTTGGTCTTTTTATATATTAAAATAATACATTTAAATGGTGTAAAAGAAAATAACTAAAATCTATTTTTTAATTAAATTTACAAAGATAATTAGTAAAGTAAATAAAGTATTGATTAAATAAAATAACTTTTGTGAGAAAAAATAAATAAACTATGTCAAAATATAAATCTACTATTTTTATATTTTTTATGATTTTTTTAGTATTAGGAAAATATTTAAGAAAATAAATAAATATAAGAAAAATAAGAAAAAGAAAATAAAACTGGGCCAGGGGGTTAACAAGTAAAATAAAAAACAACAAGGCCCAAGGAGGCCCAACGCCTGCAAAAAAAAGAAGTCAGAAATGCAAAAAATATGATAATCAAAAGGGTACCACTGGGGTTCAAACCCAGGTCCCTCAGGTTACAGACGCGCGCTTCTACCACTGGGGTGACTATACATCCGTTTATATAAATCAAACAATAAATACATAAGGCAAACATGTTTCTGAAGCCAACTCCATCTTCAACCTCACGCCCAGCCAGAACCTCTGTAACTTGTTCAAATCTCAACAAAAATGAAAACTGTAAACATGAAACTTGTAGCAAATTTCCTCACGGTTTCAGAAATGTAAAGCATTAAAACTATAGATCAAAGACAAACATGAATTTCATTGGTCCTAATTTGAACCCTAAAAATCTCAGAAAATTCAATCTTAAAATTCTCTAAGCTCAGGCAAAATTAATGGAAACTATGGACATGGTTAACTTTAGGGCAATGATATCTACATGTTCCATTCACAAATAAACCATTGATGGTGCTTGTATGAAAAGTTCCAAAGTTAGAAAACTTACCTTGCAAGAGGGTATCGGGTTTGGAGTTTGAGAAGCTTTCAGTGAGTTCCAATGATTGGGTTAACTTCCTTAAGTTCCCAAGAAGCTAAAGGGATGCTTAGCTTGAGTTGAAAGTGCCTGAGGAGTTCTGGAGAAGTTCAAGTGCAAAGCTCTATTTTTGAAAATGGAGGATGGTGTTAATGGTGTTACAGTTCTATAACAGGGTGTGGGATCAGTTCTAAATGATGTTTTAAAACTTTAGGAACCAAAAGGCTTGAAAACACACGAGGGAGTTATGAGTTTCAAGTTTTTGGTCAGTTTATGTGAAAATGGAGGTATGAGATGTTATTCTGAGCTCTTGGTGTTTTTAGGGGTCAAGAATTCGTGTATTTTGTGGAAAATGGTTTTTATATTGTTGTACCCCAAAATTTTCCATCTCATTTTATCAACATTTCTCATCACAAGGCTCTTTGAACTCAAGATCAAGCTAGGTTTTGCACTGCTCAAGACATCTCCTTGCACTGATGACCTAAATTAGGGTTTGAGTTTGCACAAGGAATTTTGGACTTCTAATGCTCAATGTGACTTTCATGCTTCATGTTGGACTTATAAGATTGCTCATACCAAGTTCCAAGCCTTGAATCAAATTTTTGCCCAGTCAATTGGACAATTGACCTAGAAATCAGCTGTATTGGGAAAAAAGTCAACTGTGGTCAATTTACAGTCAAAACTTATGAATTTTGACCCACATCAACATTATGAACTCATATGAACCATTTGATCAAGTTTGGACTACAACTCCACAAGAAATTTGATCAGATCACCAAAAGGGCAAAATGATCATTTTTAGGGTTTTGACTGTACAAAGGAAATTTCTGATTTTTGACCTAGCCAATGGCAAATTGGGTTCCACCATGGACTCAAGGACTCAATGGCATCATCTTGACCTATTCAACAAGTTCAAAAGATCTCAATTGCATTGGATTGACAGATGAATTTTTCAGTCAACTGATCAAAATTTGATTGTACACTGAAAAGTCAAACTTTGACTTTTTGATCAAAATCAAGTTCCAAGAGTCATTTTTCATCTATATATGTCAAAACATGAAACTTGTTCATCAAGAAACCCATTTTTTCAAATTAGGGTTTAAAGTTGAAAATTTTCATAACTTAGAATTTTTCTAAGTTATGAAATTTTCTTAATTTTTCCTAACTTTGCCCCATATTTTCACCATGATGCAGTTGGATTCAAACAAAACTTCCAACATGAAAGTTGTAGTCCTCCAAAACGTATATAACTTTGATTCACAAAGTTTTCTCAAAAGAAGCTTGGATCTCAAGTTATGATTTTTGGAACAAGGGTCCCTAAAACTTTTAACTTAGTGAAATTTTGCCCTAGTTTAGGCAGAATTTTGACCTATCTTCATGGCTATTTTTCACATAATTCCACTTGGAATCTAAAGTTGAATTTCAAATATGAATTGTAGGGCATGTTGCAAGCTTTCCAAAATGTCCAAGAACTCCTCAAACACATTTGTGGTTAGAGAGAATCAAAGGCTTGAAGTTGGCAAAAACTCATTTTTCATCCATGGCATATTCATGTTCATACAAGTTGCAATTTCAAGTCAGCATGCTTTGCACTAGATTATAGGCCTCTAAACCACTTCACACTAAATAATTTAATTCAAATCCATTGGTCTAAGGTATTGTTTTGGTCATTAGGGCATTGTACACAAGATTAATCCCTAAGTAGAAAAAGATATATTTCCATTTTTGCCAAATCTTGCTTTATGTCAAAACCACAATCCTTGAGCATAGAGCCAAATCTTGTGCAGAAAAGCATATCCATCAACTTGAGGGGCCAAGATCAGAAGAGGCAGGCTGATAGATAGCCTGTACAGGCTTGTATTACATCATTGTGCATTTTGGCTTAAAATACAAGAAACATGTCCAAAGCAAAAGAACTTGAACATTAGTCCAAAGAAACTTGTGCAAGCATTTTGAACATCTTTCTCACATCCCTCTGAGCCAGAAACACGATTGCTTGAGCCTCTAAACATCCCCTAGCCAGAAATCACCTTCCATTGGCAAAACAGGGCAGAACTGCAACTTGACTTCCATAACTCAATTTGCTCGTGCGTTTTGCCCCAAGTTGGTTCAAACACCTTCCATTTCATCCATCCAAACTATCCCAAACCTCAAACACCAATTGTAACTCCATTAACAGGGTTTTCCATTTTCATTTTGAGCTTGTGCAAGTTGAGTTCTATAGGCTGATTCAAGTACATTCAAGGCAAGCAGGCTATTGGAGAAGGTCAAGTGAAGTTCAAGCAAGCTCCTAGACATCTCAGGCCTTGTTGAAAAGCTCCACATTTCCATACACGAAGTCAGCTGAAACAGGTTTTTGTCAACTTCTTATCTCTCTATTTAGGAACATTTAGCCTTAGGTTTGTGAATAAGAAATGTAGTATTCATTGCCATGAAGTTGTACATATGCTCAATTTTCATTTATATTAAGCATGCTAAGAGAATTTCATCCATGAACATACTGAAAAAATTAGGTTAGATTTTAGGACCAGAGAAATTCTCTCTGGTCTTTGAGAGTTAAGACAAGTTGTTTATATGGTTGGATTCGTCTTGAAATGCTCTACAAGTTTGATGTTATGTGTTTTTGCAATAGAGCTCGTATACAGGATCTGACAGTTGTACAGGGTGCGCGCGCGTTTTCAAAATCTGAAGGTTGAAGATGAAGTGGTGGGCTGGGCTTGGCCTGGCTCACTATTGATACCTCCCTTTTTCCTTTTTGCACCCCCTGGCCCAATTTCTTGTTATTTTATATTTTTGAATTTTTATTTTCATTTCTGATTTTATTTATTTATTCCCAAATATAAAAAATACTCAAAAATATTTTTATAATTTTTTCACATTTATTTTGCATTTTATTTTTATTTTCCTAACATAAAAAACAATTTAATTACTTTTATCTAATTTATTCAAAACTTGAAAAAATGTATATAAATTAAACTTTTATTTTTATTCTTTATTTTTATTCATACTGAAAATATTATTCTAAATATATTTTATTTTATCATATTTTATTAGATATTTTAGAATAAAAATATAAAATATTATACTTTCATTTTTATTATTAAATATACTTAAAAATACTTTTTCTAAACATATTTTATTTTTTACACATACTATTTTATTTTTATTGTATATAAATAAAATAATTAATATATTTACTTTCTTAAAGAAATTAGGGTTTTACCCTTAACCTAATAAAATTAATCTTTTATTTATTTCTTTATCTTTTTACATTAAATATTTTTACATACCTAGAAAATAAACAAAGAAAACCTTTTTTGCATAACTCATATTATTTGATATATTTATTTATTTTGTTTATTTAAATATTGTCTATTTATTTGTGCCATTATTCAATTTGGATGTAATAGTAAACTAGGGTTTTTATTTCTTGTCAAATACACCCCCATTCAAAGATTATACCCCCATCCCCATAATCATGTTGTAATAGCTTAGACTTTTAATTCTCGCACTTTATGCTTTCAACTATGCCATGATTAGAGATTAGGGTTTGTATGCAAAAATCAAAATCAACATGTAACTTGACTTAATCAAATACAAAATGCATGAAAATCAAACACAATACACACTTGCACCCCTAGGGTTACAATCCACTTGTTGCCTCGAAAATGGGCCATGTTATGCATGTTGGGTACTTTGGCAAAACAAAAACAAAACAAAAGATCATAGTCCCCCGATGACACTATCTTGGTTGCCTAAATAAAATGATCAAGTCCCTCAAAAATTTGCCAAAAATACCTAACACAATTGCTATCATGGTCTTTACGATGACCCGCGCCTGTCCCGTTTAACATCCTAATACAAGGTTGTTCACCAAATGCAATGGTGAAACAACATTATCAAAAGGGTTAAAAAAATATAGGAAAGATCTTTGAGTAAAATAGGGTAGATAACTCTTAGTTACTTGATCAAACTTACAAAACATCCTTGCTATTTTCAAAACACATTTCACAACACAATTTCAAAACATTTCCCAAATCAAACTTTCAAACATTGAAATCTTTCCAAAAGACAAAACACCTTTGTATACATTCAAACAAGAATCATTATAAAGGTTACCACAATGATGGCCTCTTTTCAAAACATCTTTCAAAACCACACACAAAGCACCATTTCAAACAATTGAAAAGCAAAAGCAAGTGATCTAAACAAGTAACTAAGAGCCCATGGATAACCATGGATGAAAAGAGTGCTTGCACCTTCCCTTTTCATAATCTATTCCCCGAACCCAAGAAAACATCTCAAAGGTCTTTCCTGTGCTTTTTGACCTTTCCTTAGGATAAAATAAAAAGTCGGTGGCGACTCTTACTAAACCGAAACATTTGCGAACACAAAACGCAAAACCTCAAGTCATTTCTCCCACCGCATCACAAAACTGGCTACTCTGCTGGGGAAAACTTTAAAAGTGGAGTAACCTTAGGGTTTAGATCACCTTTGCATGCTTATCTTGTTTGCTTTTGATTGCTTTACATTTGGTTCTATTGTTTGGGTTTAAATCCTCCACCCGGATTTGGGAAACATTCATAGGTAAATAGCAATACGTTGTGGAAACTGTGCGGGGTATACCGACATGGTTGAAGCAATAGCTATATTAGTGCGACATATTTGTGGGTATCGGTAGCCTTTGAGTAAATCAAAGAGAATACAAGGCCGCTGAGTGATGTCATGAATCACTAATGAACTCTTAGAACCTTACTTGACCATCTTGGCCTTTTTTAGGGGTAGTGAGATGACCAGCTTTGGTGCAGTCCGAAGTTGGTAGATACTCGATACTACACTAATTGAGGATTGTTTTCTTGGAATATTTCGGTCGCCAGTTAAGTGGCTAAACTGAAACAATGAACACAGAAAATAATCCAATGATATTGAGCTCCTTAGAACCCGGTTACTATTTATAGGACAGGTTGAGCCAACTAACTTCAAGAGGGTACTTACCTATGAAGCCCCATGCAAGCCTGAAACTAGGATCTTGTGTGACTTACTTGTACATATGCTTGTGCATACATCATGAACATCATAAAGCATCATATGCATCCACTAACCATTTCAAGGGTTTGGATCTTCATCTTTGTTCTTGTTTTGTAGGTCATGGAATCTCTTCGCAGGAAAACAATTCAAGTCAACCTTGTGAGAATCCCTCCTCAACTCAAGGAGCTTACTTCCAAGATTCCAGAGAATTCTCCTTTCAGTGAAACATGGTAGACTTCTCAACTTGCTCAACATTGAAGAAGACATGGTGAAAGTTCTCTTCCAGTTCTTTGACCCCCTACACCACTATTTTACATTCCCTGATTACCAACTAGTACCTACTTTGGAGGAATTTTCTCAACTCCTGAGGATTCCTATTCTCCATCAACTACCCTACAACGGTACGGAAAGAGAACCAAATCCCAAAGATGTTGCTCAAGCATTACACTTGAAACCATCTGATATCAAGGGTCATTAGGAAACCAGAAGTGGTGTCAAGGGTTTCTTGGCAAAATTTCTGTTTGAGAAGGCACAAGACTGTTGGAGTTCTCTAGATCTACAAGCCTTTGAGGAGATTGTAGCACTTCTCATCTATGGGTTGGTCTTGTTCCCAAACCCTGATCAACTTATAGATGTGAATGCTGTCAAGATTTTCATATCTCGGAATCATGTGCCTACATTGCTTGGGGACACCCTACACTCATTTCACACACGAACAATGAGGAAAAGAGGTGTTCTCATGTGCTGTACTCCTCTTCTAGCAAGGTGGTTTATTTCTCACCTTCCCCGGTCAGTCTTGAAGAATGAGCAAGGCTTGAGGTGGTCGCAACGATTAATGACTCTCACATATTCCGATGTTCATTGGTGTTCTCGGTCCAGAGAAAATGTCATCATTGTTGATCATTGTGGGGAATTCCCTAATGTCCCATTACTTGGCATTGGGGGAGGCATTACCTACAACCCCTGTTTAGCTCTAAGACAATTTGGGTATGCCCGAAGGGATGGCCCTCATGATATGCTGATTTCTGACTTGGTTTTTTACTTCGACAACGACGCTCAAGGACTTCGACAAAGGTTTATCCGAGCTTGGAGGATGCCCAACAAAGTGGATAGTAAGACACTGGGACACAAGAATTTCATCCCCCTTGAGCCTTATCTCAAGTGGGTACGAACCCGCGCTCAGGGGCTTATGATGCCTTACCCCCACATTCTCCCTATGATCAAAGAGCCTGTTATGGAAGGAGAGGTTCCATACACCCTCCTACATCCTTACATGCCAACATCATTGGAAGAGTTGCAAAAGAGTTGGATACAACTCAAGGAAGAGCAGAATACTTTTAAAGCCAGCTTCTATGCCAGTGAGAAGAAGGTTTTGGAACTTACCCGCCGACTTCACGAAGAGGAGACTCTCAACACTTACATCGCACCAAAGAGGATGCATAATATCTTTTTACATTAAGAATTTTGTAATATTTTTCCCATGGGGCATTTATTTACTAACAAATTTTTTCTTATTAATATGACGTGTGTTCTTTTTGTTTGTAACAACTTTGAATTTTTGAATCCTTGAATGCATTACATGAATACACATCATTCATCATATGCATAAACAGGTCTTCACACCAGGTTTCCTTATCTTTCTGCTGTTTATTTCAGCAAGATGGATATAAAGCAGACGGTTAAAGATATGCAAGCACATAATTCGCAATTCCAACAACTCCTCATGACCTTAACAAAGGGTTAAGAGGACCTTAAAGCACTGTTAGAGAAAGAGAAGGAAAAATACAAAGAGAAAAAGAAGAAAAGGACTGGTATGGCCACTATGGGAAGAAGGTTTGAGAGCCAGGCTAGAAAGGTCCTCGAGTTCCCCTCGACGTCTGATGAAGAGGTTAGTAAAGTTAAAGGAGTTGCAATGCCCTCCGAGTCTGAAGCTGAAGAGGAAGAGGAAGAAGAGGAGGAGGATTACTCTGAGCAGCAATATCCTTCTGCAGATGATAAGTATAAGAATTTAGAGGATCGGCTGGCCGCCATGGAAGTACAAAGGGTTCCCGGGTTAGATTTCGAAGAACTAGGGTTGGTTGTTGGGATCGTCATTCCTCCCAAGTTCAAGGTACCTACATTTGCTAAATACGACGGTTTGTCCTGTCCGAAGATGCATCTGCAGTCCTACGTCAGAAAGATCCAACCTCACTCTTCTGATAAGGATCTATGGGTCCATTTTTTTTCAAGATAGCTTGTCGGGTATGCAATTGGACTGGTTCTATCAACTTGAGAGATATGATGTTCATAACTGGGAAGACTTAGCTGCTGCTTTCTACCGACAATACCAATACAATGCAGATTTAGCGCCTACTCGTACTCAACTACAAAGTATGGGTATGGCCTCTAACGAAGGATTTAAGGAGTATGCCCAAAAGTGGCGGGATTTGGCTGGAAGGGTGCAGCCGCCATTGTCGGATAGAGAGTTGGTTGACATGTTTTTAGGGACTCTGTTGGGTCCATTATTCAATCACTTAATCGGGAGCTCATCTGCAGGGTTCACCGAATTAATTCTGACCGGTGAAAGGGTCGAAGCTGGCATTAAGAGTGGTAAAATTCAGAAGGATGCATCTATTTCCACTGCTGTCAAGAAGATCTTCCCAGCTAAGAAAGAAGCTTCTGCTATTTACTCCCAAAGAAATCAAGGAAGGACGGAGCGTCGACCAACGGTGGGGGCTGTGATGATTCATAACTCTTTAACCGATTAACCTCAAAGCAACTAACCAAGAACTAATCAAAATAGGGTGGACAGGCCACAACGGCAATTCACTCGGATCAATATGACACCGGCTCAGGTCCTCCCTCATCTGTTAAAGTTAAACCTTACCAACTTGAAAGAAGCGCCGAAAAACCCAAATACCTCTTCTCCCTATTATCATTCAAATACAAAATGTGCATATCATTCGGACAGTGTGGGGCATGACACCAACAACTGTTGGGCCCTTAAAAACAAGATCCAAGATTTGATAGATGCCAAGGAGGTAGAGTTTGATGCTCCCGAAAAACCTAATGTGATATCCGCTCCTATGCTAAAATATGGTCATAATGTCCATGCTATTGTGGGAGATCTTCATGTTACTGTCGTTGATGACTTAATAACTCCATTGCCAATGATCAAGATGAATCTGTTGAAAGCCTGGATTTTTTCGGGCTGTGAAAAAGATTGTTCCTTTTGTTCGACCTTGCAATCCGACTGTCCGCTGTTGAAATCAGGCATCCAACGCCTGATGGATACTCAAGAAATACTCTTTCAGAGAACTCCTATTGATATTATTACTCATGTTACTCCTGTTACTCCAATCAATGACATTGCTATAATCACCATTTCCGACAATCTTTCCAAGGCTTGCAAAAGGCCTGTTAAGATTACACCTGATCCAAAGTTTGTACCACTGAAGATTACCATGCCGGGGCCTATCCCATATAAGTCCAACAAGACGATACCATGGAATTATGGAGGAGAGATCTTCTACCATGGTGTCAAGCAGATCGAATCAGTCCAAGAAAATTTCGATGAAGAAACTCTTGATGTGGGAAATATTGCAGGGACAAGTAAGATAACTCGTAGCGGAAGAATCTTCTCTCCGAAGATTGCTCCTCCACAGGAAGTCTTCGGACCCTCAAGTGCTTATGTACCTGTCAAGATATTTGTGCGAAGTCCAGTAATTGAAGAAATTATTACTCCCGAGGTTGAACCCTATGCTGTTATTGCTGATAAAGGTAAGGGAATCGAAGAAGCGCCCGTCAGGACGAGGGCTCAAGCTTTGGTTATCCCCGAGACCACCCAAAAGGAAATGGAGGAAATCTTAAAGATAATTAAGAAGAGCGACTATGATGTCGTAGAGAAGCTGGGGCAAACCCCTTCAAAAATCTCTATGCTGGCTCTATTACTCTGCTCCGAGGCTTATGCCAAAGCATTGATCAAATTCCTGAAAACGGCGCATGTGCCTCGAGAAACTTCTGCGGATCAGTTTCAAGAGTGTGTAGCCAGCCTTACAGCAGACAATGGTCTTGGCTTCTCTGACGCCGATCTAACCACTAAGGGAAGAAAGCATAATGATGCATTGCATGTTTCGGTAGAATGCAGGGGAACCACACTTGCTCATGTTCTGGTTGATACCGGTTCATCTCTAAATGTCCTACCAAAGAAAGCATTGGACAGGATAGACTATGAAGGTTTGACTTTAAAACCCAGTAATATCATTGTTAAAGCCTTCGACGATTCTAAGCGGGTGGTTTACGTAGAGGTGGACATCCCAATTAAGGTGGGAACAAAGGTTTTTAACTCTACTTTTTATGTGATGGACATCCGTCCTTCATATTCATGCTTGTTGGGAAGGCCATGGATCCACAATGTTGGGGCAGTCACTTATTCTATACACAAAATTCTAAAGTACCCAGTCCAGGGTAAGATCATAACAGTTCATGGTGAGGAGGAGTATATGATAAGCCACCTTAACTCTTTCCTCTACGTGGAGTTAGATGGTGAATTCATAGAAACACCTTTCCAACACTTTGAAGAGGTTTCTCCTGAGGTTGCGGTAGCCAAGACAATGACTGATGTGCCCATCATTACCAAGCCTGTGTCCCGGATGTCATTCCTTAAAGATGCAGGGGCTGTAATCAAAGAGGGAGGAAGTACAGTGTGGGGTCAGCTGCCAGATTTTCCTCACAAAACAGACAAGTTCGGATTGGGTTTCACTGCTGCTAGCCAGAAAGCTGTGCGTCGCTCCCGGGCTGGAGGACCACCCTTAAAGATCACTCATCACGTAGTTTATGCTTTAGAAGATGATGATGAAGAGGGCAACTTTGAAGATTGGATCTTTCCAACCATTGAAGGGGGACTAAACAACTGGGAGGCGAAAGACTTCGTTCCCATTACTTTCATCAATCAGTAATTTATCTTTTGAACATTTCCTGTTTGGTCTGTAATAACTTTTAAACAATTCGTACACTCTTTTTCCTTGTGCCTTACCCGGGGCATATAGGTCCATTTGTAAGGGCTTTGGATTCTTCATTTTCATATGCCATTTTTAATGAATCATGGACGTTTTTCATCTATAAACTTTTGTGTTCATTTTCTTTCCTTTTACATTTTATTTTGTTTAAGGATGGCTATCCCTTACACACACCGACACTCACAAAATACAGGTACTCGTCCACTCCGGATTCCATGGGTGACTATTCTGCTTTAGCCTTCAGTGACTCTGAAGATTTGATCAATCATGCCGAGTACGAGGTGATGAAGACTGTGAGGTGCCTGGAGAGTTAACTAGACTTTTTCAACAAGAAGAAAGGGCTATTCTGCCTCATGAAGAGTTGTTAGAGACTATCAATTTGGGAACAGAGGAAGACAAGAAAGAGGTTAAAGTGGGTGCCAACCTAGATCCAAGTGTCAAAGAGCGCTTAGTTCAGCTGTTGAATGAGTTTGTTGAAATATTCGCCTGGTCCTATGAAGATATGTCGGGGCTGGATACAGATATTGTGGTTCACCGTCTCCCTACAAGAGAAGACTGTCCACCGATCAAACAGAAAGTCCGCCGAATGAGGCCCGACATGTCCGAAAAGATCAAAGCTGAAGTGATGAAACAGTTCAATGCTGGTTTTCTGGCTGTTACTTCCTATCCACGATGGGTTGCTAACATTGTGCCCGTGCCTAAGAAGGACGGAAAAGTCAGAATGTGTGTGGACTACAGAGACTTAAATAGGACTAGCCCTAAAGATGACTTTCCACTACCACACATTGACATCTTGGTTGACAACACAACTCAACACAAGGTATTTTCCTTCATGGATGGATTCTCGGGATACAACCAGATCAAAATGGCCCCCGAAGACATGGAGAAGACTACTTTTGTTACGCAGTGGGGTACCTTCTGCTATAAAGTGATGCCATTCGGACTGAAGAATGTCGGGGCAACCTATCGCAAGCCATGGTAGATTTGTTTCATGACATGATACATCATGAGATTGAAGTCTACGTAGACGACATGATAGCTCGTTCACAGACAGAAGAAGAACACCTCGACCATCTGCAAAAGCTGTTTGTTAGATTGAAGGAATATAAGTTCATATTGAATCCTAGCAAGTGCACTTTCGGAGTCAGGTCCGGTAAACTTTTGGGATTTATCGTCAGTAACAAAGGCATTGAAGTTGATCCTGCCAAATTCAAAGCTATACAAGAAATGCCTGCCCCCCGCACTGAAAAGGAGGTTAGAGGTTTCTTGGGACGCTTAAACTATATTGCAAGGTTCATCTCTCATCTAACATCTACCTGCGAGCCAATCTTTAAGCTGTTGAAGAAAGATCAGGTGGTTGAATGGAACAATGATTGTCAAGTCGCTTTCGATAAGATCAAGGAGTATTTGCTAGAACCTCCTATCTTGATGCCACCCGTCGAAGGAAGGCCGTTAATCATGTATTTGACTGTTTTGGATAACTCAATGGGGTGCGTACTGGGCCAACATGACGAGTCTGGATGAAAAGAGCATGCCATTTATTACCTTAGCAAAAAGTTTACCGACTGTGAGACTCGCTACTCACTGCTCGAGAAAACTTGTTGCGCTTTGGTATGTGCTGCTCGCCGACTAAGGTAGTATATGTTGACACATACCACTTTGCTGATTTCTAAAATGGATCTGATTAAGTACATCTTCGAGAATCCTGCTTTATCCGGAAGAATCGCTAGATGGCAGATGATCCTGACTGAGTATGATATCTAGTACACAACCCAAAAAGCTATAAAGGGGAGTGTACTAGCTGACCATATAGCTCATCAAGCCGTCGAAGATTACCAATCCATGAGATTCTACTTCCCTGACGAGGACATTATGACATTGGACAACATTGAAGGTAACGGACCGTATGACGGACCTAAACAAGGATCCCGATGGACCCTGTACTTTGATGGTGCTTCAAATGCACTTGGCAATGGTATCGGTGCAGTACTTATTTCTCCAGAAGGTTGCCATACACCTTTCACTGTTAGACTCTGCTTCAGCTACACCAACAACATGGCCGAATATGAAGCTTGTATCTTTGGTCTCAAGGCTGCTATTGACTTAGGAATCAAATCTTTGGTCGTATTTGGGGACTCAGCTTTGGTTATCAGTCAAATCAAAGGGGAGTGGGATACTAAACATCCTAATCTTATCCCATACAAAGAACATGTCCTGACATTGTTACCTCATTTCGAGCAGATTACCTTCGAGCACTTTCTGCGAGAAGAAAATCAGCTAGCAGATGCTCTAGCTACAATGTCTTCCATGTTTAAACTCAACTGGGATAATGAGGCTCCCCAAATCACCATCGAGCGAATGGACGAACCTGCGCACTATCATGATATTAATACCAAAGAAGTAGTCGAACAACCCTGGTTTCATGAAATCAAATGGTATCTCAAGACTCGAGAGTACCCTGAAGGAGCTTCAGTCAATGATAAAAAGTTCTTAAGGAGATTTGCGGCCAAGTTCTTCCTAAGCAATGGTATCCTATACAAGCGCATCCATGATTATGTTCTGCTTCGTTGTGTGGACAAATTTGAAGCTGAGTTGATCATGACTGAAATACATAGTGGCACATTTGGCACCCACTTGAGCGAATATACGATGACTAAGAAGATTCTAAGGGCAGGCTACTACTGGTCTACCATAGAAGCTGACTGTCATCAATATTCCTGTACTTGTCACAAATGCCAAGTCTATGCTGACAAGGTACATATTCCTCCAGTTCCTCTCAATGTTCTAACAGCTCCTTGGCCATTCGCAATGTGGGGAATCGACATGATTGGAGAGATCAAGCCTACGATATCCAATGGACATTGCTTCATCCTAGTGGCTATTGATTACTTTACCAAGTGGGTCGAAGCAGCTTCCTTCGCCTCCGTTACAAAGAATGTGGTTGCCCGCTTCATCAAGCAGAACCTCATACGCCGGTATGGTATCCCCGACAGGATCATCACAGATAACTGTACAAACCTGAATAACACTGTGATCACCGCTTTGTGCGAGAAGTTTAAGATTCAACATTGTTGTACCCCAAAATTTTCCCTCCCATAATCTTCAAAGTTTTGCCAAGCATCACCTCAAATGGTTCAAAGTCTACTCAAGGGCTACACAGTCAGCCACCCTCCTAAGCCAGTCAAACTAGGGTTTTGGTTCCTGCAAGGAAGTTGAGGTTTTCAAGGGCTCAATCAAGTCCCATATGCCTATACACATTGTCAAGCATCCACATGTCAAGTTTCAAGGCTCACAAGGTCAAGTTGCACAGTCAAAAGCCCTAATTGCTCCACATCAATTGTAGGGGCAAAATAGTCATTTGGCAGTCAAAAGTCAAACTTTTTGGTCAATATCTTATTTTGAAGCCACAATCATCATTTTATCAAGTCTTGATCATGATTTCACAAGAATGGCTCAAAAATCATCAAGGTGTCAAAAGTTTCTATTTTTGGACAGCTGAAAAGTCAACTGTAACTTGACCAAGGCATAACTTTTTCATGGTTCATCAGAAAAATCCCATCCAATGCTCATCTTGAAGAGGAGGACATTTCCTATAACTCATCTTCATATTCCAAGTCCAAGAAATGCTCTCACAAAAAGTTATCAATTTCAACATTATAGGTCATTTTCAAAAGTCAACAAAAAGGCACTTTAAGTCAAAGACCATAACTTGATATTGGTAAATAAAAATGACATGGGACCAAAGAAATTGGTTATAGGACTTCAATACCTTTCCAAAATGTCCAAGAACATGTTCATAGCTTCAAAATTGAGCAAGATATGCATTGGAGAAGTTGGGAAATTTTTGTGAAATGGCCAAAGTCAACTATCCTTGAAACTTCATTTTTGACAAAAGGGCCCCACTTTTTTTCACTTGATTCAGCTTGGCCATGCCTCCCACGTGTCCCACAATTTATTTCAAGATTAAAAATTAATTTTTCCATTTTTATTTAATTTTATTTGATTTAATTCATTTTAAATCTTTAAAATTCAAATAAAAATCAAAGAAATTAATGAAGGGATATATTTTGTGTTGAATAGCTTTGATACACCTTGAAACACCTTCCAAATTCGTGCAAGGCCTATTCCAAGCATAGAAATTCAAATTTTGACAAGAATGGTAAGTTGCTTTAATGGAGGTTATGGCAAAATCTCAAAGCATAATTGCAAGGCTTAAAGCTCCTTTATTTGGATTGATACTCATTACAAAAGACATATGCAAGCTTTCCAAAGAGGACACACGACCTAGAAACACTCATACAGCATAAGCAAATTTCAAAAATCCCAAGGAAAAGTGACAAACTGAAAACCACCTTGCAGCCCAATTCAAGCTTCCTTCTTGATCCAAACACACTCCTTACATCCCCAGGAGTCTATTGCTATCAAAAACGAGCCCTAACACCATCAGAATCAAAGCACACAACTCACACGGTTTGAATTATTTTTCAGAATTACATATCATCATTCGTGTGTTTTTAACCATGTTTTTGAATTGATTTATGTTAATAAGGATATTCTGGATCTTTTGGCTTAATCCAATTTGGTGGTAGTGCCCTGAATAGGAATCCACCATTAGCGATTTCTAGGTTTTCAGAGACTTTGAAATTGGGGGTTTTGCTATATTGTAAAATCAGGACTCCAAATGTACATGGCCAAAATCAGTGTGACAAGACGAACAGGATGAACACCTCGCGCCAAATTTATGCTTCATGAGCGTCTAATCGCTATTTTCATAATGTTTGTATTTTGTGGGGGTTTAAAACCCCCGCTATATGTTTTATGTTTACAGGAAAAGCTTGAAGACGAAGGGCGTGGCAAGCAGGGAGTGGTCAATTCAAATTGACGCGCGCGTTTTAGCATATAACGCATTTGTATTATATAATTTTCTTTGTCCATTATACTAACAAACTAACGCGTTTGGTTCAGTGGTTGGCTGTGTACTTTGCAATCTTTGGGGCCTGGGTTCGATCCCAAGTCCCCACCAAAATTCATATTATTTTTCTCTCTATGCTTGTGTGCAGCATCTCATCCAGGATCCACCATAGACCTCATCCAGGAGCGCTCCAGGTGTCCATCAATGCAGATCCAAAGGACAAAAAGTGAGAAATACCATGCTCTGGAGTCAACGTGGGCGTAGGCTATCCAAAAGGTCAAACGAGCTGAATCTTTAATGGGCCAGGATTCAACAATGCACCCTCCTTCCTGGCCCAATACCCCCTTCCATTGGTCTTTTCTTTTCTTTTCATTTTTTTATTTATTTTTCAATTTAATTTCTAACCCTTTTTTATTTTATTTCTTATTAACAAATTAACCAACTAATATTTTCATAAAAAAATCAAAAAGAATTAAGATTATTATTATTATTATTTTATTTTGTAAATAAACAATAATTGAATTAGTTTAATTAGGCAATTTCAATTTCTTTTCTTAATAATTAAAATAGATCTAGAATTAGGAAAAATTAACTTTTAGTTTTATTTCTTTTTTTTATTTTATTTCATAAAAACACAAAAAATATATTTTCTTTTAATTAAATTAATTAATTAGTCATTAGTTAGTTTTAATTTCATTTTAATTACAAAAAGACCAAAAAAAATTCAATTTCTTTTCTTAAAAGGGTCAACACCCTTAGAACATTTCCGATTTAATTTTTATTCGCGCATAGTTTATTATTATGTAATTGCTTCCAAGACATGTAATAGTTAATTAGGTTTACTGCTTTATTTTAATTTCCGTACTTATTTACCAAAAACGGGTCTTTGTATTTTTTGGCGATGTATAGACCCGCGCCTTGTAATAGCGTATGATTTATGTTTCCGCAATTTACTTTCCGCACCCCTTAACTGCTAAACTTGCATGAAAGAATGTATGTAAATAAAAACAACTCGTAGCTCACTAATTACAAAGACAAACATTAACTGAATACAACACACAATGCACACACCACTTCTAGGGTACGCCTCACTCGTTGCCTTCGAAACGTGGTCGTCAAGTATATGACGTTTTAGCGGTCGCTCTTGTGTCCAAGATCCAGTTGCCTCGAAACAGTTGCCTCGAAACGGTTGCCTCGGATTAAGAAGGATCTAGGACATTAGGGTTACTTCTAAAGTGTCCTACCATTGCTTCGGTGACCACACTGTCCCGATAATCGAATTGACCCGAACACCTCCGACGATGGTGCTACCTACCTCTCAATGGTGGGATAGCACTATCTAAAGGACTCTTACACAGCCTAATTCCTTAGAGTAGGTAGATTCTCATGGGTACTTGCTCTTTTCAAAAACAAACAAAAACATCTTTTCGCACCCCACACTTTCAAAAAGTTTTCAAACAAAACACTTCATACACTCTTGAGGACTGATACAAGAGTTAATTAGAAGTTTTCCAAACGAACTTTTTCAAAGCCTACACACACATTTGAAAAGCAAACAATTTTTGAAAACATAAGAGCAAGTACCTAAGAGCCCGTGGATAACCACGGATAGAAAGGGTGCTAACACCTTCCCTTTCTATAAATCTACCTCCCGAATCGAGAAACATTCTCAAAGAAGGAATTTTGCTGTGCTTTTGTCCTTTCCATATTGAAGAACATAAAAGACGGTGGCGTCTCTTGCTTACTGCGACATTTCGTGAAACCAGCTTAAAAAACAGTCAGTTCTATTTCCACCGATCACAGAACTGGCGACTCTGCTGGGGACACTTAAAGTGAGGTGTACCTTAGGATAGATCATACTTATGTTTTCAATTGCCTGATTTGTGTGCTTTAATATTATTGGGCCTGTCTTGGGAGTTCTATAGATCCTAACCCGGATCTTGGGGATACCTCTTAGAAAGTAGCAACAAGACTGTGAGGGAACTGTGCGGGGTATACCGACACGGTTGAAGCAGTCTGCTACGTTGATGTGGCACTTTGGTGAGTACCGGTAACCCTTGAGTCAAGTCAAGAAGAGTACGGGGCCTCCGCATGGTGTCGTGAAGCATCAACTGACCTTAGGAACCTTACTTGACCATCCTGGCCTCTTTAGGGTAGTGAGATAACTGACTTTGGTGCAGTCCGAAGTTGGTTGATACTCGATACTACACTCATTGAGGGTTGTTTTCTTGGAATATTTTGATCGCCAGTTCAGTGGCTAAATCAAAACAATGAACACAGAAAACAACCCAATGATATTGAGCTCCTTAGAACCCGGTTACTTTTGATAGGACAGGTTTTTGAGCCCACCAACTTCAAGAGGGTAGTACCCCAAACTTCACGCTGGCCTAAACTCTAAGGGCTGTGGTGTGACTTGTGTGCTTTACCATGTTTGCTTTTGTAAATACTTGTGGTGTGCTTTTATCATAGCATTATAACATCATACAACATCATATGCATTGACTAACCACTTCAGGGGTTCGAATCTTCATCTTTGTTCTTGTTTTGTAGGACATGGAAACTATCCGCAGAAAGACAATTCAGGTCAACCTTGTAAGGGTCCCTCCTCAGCTTAAGGAACTTACATCCAAGATTCCCGAGAACTCTTCATTCAGTGAAAGGCATGGTAGACTCATCAGCTTGGTCAATACCAACATTGAAGAGGATATGGTGAAAGTGTTGTTCCAGTTCTTTGACCCTCTGCACCACTATTTTACTTTCCCGGATTATCAGTTGGTGCCTACTTTGGAAGAGTTTTCTCAGCTTCTGAAGATTCCTATCCTTAGTCAACTACCCTACAACGGTACAGAAAAGGAGCCAAAACTTGAAGAGGTTGCTAAAGCATTATGCCTACAACCATCTGACATTAAGGGACATTGGGAAGTTAGAAGTGGTATCAAAGGGTTCTTGGCTTAGTTTCTGTTTGAGAAAGCACAAGAATGTTGGAACTCCCTTGACCTACAAGCTTTTGAAGAAGTTGTGGCACTCCTCGTCTATGGGTTGGTGTTGTTCCCTAATTCGGATCAGCTTATAGATATCAATGCTGTCAAGATCTTCATGTCCAGGAATCCTATACCTACGTTGCTTGGGGACATCCTTCACTCATGTTACACTCGAACCATGAGAAAAAGAGGTGTTCTTATGTGCTGCACTCCTCTCCTGGGAAGGTGGTTTATTTCGCACCTTCCACAATCAGTTTTGAAGAAAGAGCGGGATTTGAGATGGTCACAACGATTAATGACTCTTACGCATGCTGATATACATTGGTGTTCTCGGTCCAGAGAGAATGTCACTATCATTGATCGTTGCGGGGAGTTTCCTAATGTTCCTTTACTTGGAATCAGAGGAGGTATTACTTACAACCCGTGTCTGGCTTTGAGACAGTTCGGATATGCTCGGAGAGATGGCCCTCATGACATGTTGCTTCGTGACATAGTTTTTGATTTCGACAATGATGCACAAGGACTTCGCCAGAGATTTATCAGAGCTTGGAGGATGCCCAACAGGGTAGATAGCAAGACACTGGGGCACAAGAACTCCATCCCCCTGGAGCCTTATCTCAAGTGGGTACGAGCCCGCTCCCAGAAGCTGGTGATGCCATATCCTCATGTTCTCCATGTGATCAAAGAGCCAGTCTTGGAAGGAGAGGTTCCCTACACCATTCAACTCAAGGAAGAACGAGATTCTCTTGAAACTAGTCTACATACCAGTGAGAAGAAGGTCTTGGAGCTCACCCGTCTGCTGCACGAGGAAAAGACCCTCAACACCTACATTGCTCCAAAGAGGATGCGCAGTGTCTTTTGGGATTAATTATTTTGTAATGTTTTGCCCATGAGGCCTTGATGTACTGAACAATTTATTTCCTAATAAAAAGTGTGTTCTTTTTTGGCTACAACGAATTTGAACTTTCGAACCCTTGAATGCATTGCATAAATAGCATATCATGCATCATGTGCATAACAGGTACCCCTTTTTCTACAGGTTGCTTAATCTTCTTCGTTGTTTATTTCAGCACTCAAGCATCATGAATCCTGAACTCACTACCGAGCAAGCTATCAAGGCCCTCCAAGCCCAGAACGCCCAATTTCAGGAGATGGTCATGAACTTGGCCCAGGGACAACAAGAGCTGAAGGCTTTGCTCCTGAAGAAGAAGAAGAAGAAGAAGAGGACTGTGCTATTCAACACTGGGCGCAGACTCGGGAATACATTGCAGAATGAAGCTGAGAGGACCACTCCATCTGTGGGGGAAGGCAGTCACCAAGGGAGAGAGGTCCCTAGTCCTGTGGTCTCTGACACTGAGACAGACTTCAATGAAGAACAGTACCCTCCTGCTGAGGACCGGTACAAACAAATGGAGGACAGGTTAAATGCTATGGAGATTCAACGTGTGCCTGGGTTGGATTTCGGAGACTTGGGGTTATCTTCTGGGGTGGTGATCCCGCACAAGTTCAAGGCGCCGACCTTTGTGAAGTATGACGGGGCTTCTTGTCCTAAAATGCACCTCCGCTCTTATGTAAGAAAGATCCAGCCTTACACAGCAGACAAGAACTTATGGATCCACTTCTTCCAGGAGAGTCTTTCAGGGACTCATCTCGAATGGTTCTATCAGCTGGATGGAACCAACATTCGTAACTGGGAGGATTTGGCCACTGCTTTTTACAAGCAGTATCAATATAATTCCGACCTCGCTCCCACGCGTACCCAACTCCAGGGTATGTCACTGGGAACGGGTGAAGGTTTTAAGGAGTACGCACAGAAATGGAGAGACCTGGATGGCAGGGTGCAGCCACCATTGACGGATCGTGAATTAGTGGACATGTTCTTGGGGACCCTATCTGGTCCATTCTTCAACCATCTCATTGGTAATTCCTCTGCTGGGTTTACTGACCTGATCCTGACAGGTGAAAGGATCGAAGCTGGTATAAAATCGGGAAAGATACAGAAGGGTGCCTCCTCAAATACTGAAAAGAAGCCCTTCAAGAAGGAGGCCAGTGCTGTGTATGGTCCCAGAAGACAAAACAAACTGGAACGCCGCCAAGCTGTCAACACGGTGGTTATTTCTAAGCCTGCTGCTGCTCCTCAGCAATATAACCAGCCAAGAGCTGAGAGGCCCAAACGGCAGTATACCCGGCTCAGCATGACTCTCTCTCAGATCTTACCACAACTGCTGTCAACTAGCCTGGTAACTGTCAAGGAGGCTCCGAAGGTGGTAAATACAGTATCTCCGAAGTACAACCCCAACGCCCATTGCGCTTATCACTCTGATAGCCCGGGACATTCTACTGATGACTGTTGGGCCCTAAGGAATAAGGTTCAGGACCTTATTGATGCTAAGGAAATACAATTCGAGGCGCCCGAAAGGCCGAATGTTGTGACCGCTCCCATGCCTCAACATGGAGTGAACGCTGTTGAGGAGGATCTGTATGTAGCTGCTGTGGATGATGTTGCTACTCCGCTGCTGACCGTCAAGAGGAACCTGTTGCTGGCCGGTTTATTTCCGGGATGTAGTAAAGGTTGCCATCTATGTGCTGATTCACCTGCTGGTTGTCCTTTGCTGAAGTCAGGCATCCAAAACTTGATGGATAGTAAAGAGATCTTGTTCAAGAAGACTGCCGTTCCTGCTGCCCCTGTTGAAGAAGTTTCAATTGTCACCATTTTCAACAACCCTTCCAAGGCTCCTTCAAAGAAGCCTATCAAAATTTTGCCTGTTCACAAGATTGCTCCTATAACCATTACTGTTCCGGGGCCCATCCCCTACAGGTCGGATAAAGCTGTCCCATGGCACTATAGGGCAGATGTTTATGTTCTGGGAGTGAAACAAGAATTCAATACTAGTACCGGTGTCACCAACATCACCGGGCCTGCTAAGGTCACTCGTAGTGGAAGACTGTTCTCACCAGACATTGCACCTCCAGCAATTCAGAGGCCTCTTGTCATCACACCTGCCAGTGTGCCTGTTTCCCCCCCTGATCAAATTTCTACCCCTGCTGCCGAGTCATCCGACGCTCGGGGTAAGGGAATTGCTACTGATGTGTCTGCCCGGACGGAGGCACCGAATACCACTGTTGAGGCTTCCAAGCAAGAAATGGAAGAGATCCTCAAAATTATAAAGAAAAGTGATTTCAACGTCGTTGAACAGCTGGGGCACACCCCCTCTAAAATCTCCATGCTATCACTATTGCTGTGTTCTGAGGCCCATGCCAAGGCCCTGATTGCGTTCCTGAAGACGGCCCACGTGCCCCAAGAAACGTCTGCTGATCAATTCACCGACTGTGTGGCCAACTTAACCGCTGATAATGGTATGGGTTTCTCTGATGCTGATCTGACGGCCAAGGGGAATAACCATAATGATGCCCTGCATGTCTCCATTGAATGCAGGGGCACTACTCTTGCTCATGTGCTGGTTGACACGGGTTCTTCACTGAACGTACTACCCAAGAAAGCTCTAGACAGGCTGGACTGTGAGGGTTTAGACCTCAAACCAAGTAACATTATTGTCCGGGCCTTTGACGGGTCCAAAAGAATGGTACATGGTGAGGTTGACATCCCAATCAGGGTTGGTTCACAAGTCTTTGATTCAAAGTTCTATGTGATGGACATCCGTCCATCCTATTCTTGCTTGCTGGGTCGTCCGTGGATCCACAAGGCTGGAGCTGTGACCTCCACTTTACATCAGAAGCTCAAATACCCGGTCAGGGGGAAGATCGTAACAGTGCAAGGGGAAGAGGAATACATGGTCAGCCACCTCAACTCCTTCAGGTACGTAGAAATGGATGGGGAGTTCATTGAGACCCCCTTTCAACACTTCGAAGAGGTGCCCCAAACATTGGCAGCAGCAGAGACAGTGACTGCAGAAGACTCTCCTTTGAAGATGGCTTCCTTGAAGGATGCCCGAGCTGGGATTGAAAAAGGTGAATGTGCAAACTAGGGCAGGCTCCCTGATTTTACTCCTAAGACTGACAAGTTTGGGCTGGGTTTCACTGCAGAGGCTCAGAAGGCTGTGCGCAAGGCAAGAATTGGAAGACCTCCTGTGCTCATCACCAACCCGGGAGTGAATGCTATTGAGGACGAAGCGGACGAATCTGAATTTGACAGCTGGATCTACCCGGCAACCAACGGTGGACCTAGCAACTGGACTACCAAGGACTCCTTACCTATTACTTTTGTCACCCAGTAATGAACTTCTTTGTTTTTGATTTGTAATAAACAATAATTTGAAACTTTATGGCCCGGTATCTTACCCGGGGCACCGTGGTTTTATTTGTGAGGGCTTTTGTGTGTCACTTCCATATATCATGAATAAAAGCATTGGACGTTTTTCACATTTCAAATCTTGCGCTCCCTTTCTTTCTTTACATATTGCAAAACAACTATATTTACACACACTCACTCATATAGGTTCCAATCCACTCTGGATCTCACTGGTAACGACTCTGCTACTGCCAGTTATGACTTCGAAAATCCGATCAACTTAGCCGAAGACGAAGGTGAAGATGATTGCGAAGTGCCTGGCGAACTTGCAAGACTGCTACTCCAGGAAGAGAGGGCCATTCAGCCACATGAAGAGCCAGTGGAAACGGTAAATTTGGGTACTGAGACAGATAGAAAGGAAGTCAAGATTGGTGCCAATCTGGAGGCTAGTTGAAACAACGGTTGGTTCAGATGTTGCATGATGATGTAGAGATCTTCGCCTGGTCTTACGAAGACATGCCTGGGTTGGATACTGACATTGTGGTTCATCACCTGCCTACCAAGGAAGACTGCCCGCCAGTAAAACAGAAGGTCCGCCGTATGCGTCCAGAGATGTCCGAGAAAATCAAAGCTGAGGTTATGAAGCAATTCGACGCCGGTTTTCTAGCAGTGACTTCTTACCCTTAGTGGGTTGCCAACGTGGTTCCAGTGCCGAAGAAAGATGGTAAGATCCGAATGTGTGTTGACTACAGGGATTTGAACAGGGCGAGCCCCAAGGATGATTTCCCTTTGCCTCATATCGATGTTCTGGTTGACAACACTGCTCAGCACAAGGTGTTCTCCTTCATGGACGGTTTCTCCGGGTATAATCAAATCAAGATGGCTCCTGAAGACATGGAGAAGACCACTTTTGTTACTCGGTGGGGCACCTTTTGCTACAAGGTCATGCCATTCGGGTTGAAAAATGCTGGGGCAACTTACCAACGTGCCATGGTTGCTTTATTTCATGACATGATCCATCATGAGATAAAAGTATACGTCGATGATATGATTTCAAGGTCTCAAACTGAGGAGGAACACCTTGACCATCTACAGAAGCTGTTTGACCGGTTGAAGTTGTACAAGCTGAGGTTGAACCCGAACAAGTGCACATTTGGGGTAAGATCTGGAAAGTTGCTAGGCTTCGTCGTGAGCGATAAAGGTATTCAAGTGGACCCTGCCAAGGTAAAAGCCATACAAGAGATGCCAGTTCCCAAGACAGAGAAAGAAGTCAGAGGCTTTCTAGGACGTCTGAACTACATTTCCCGATTCATCTCGCACCTAACTGCTACTTGTGAGCCAATCTTCAAGCTACTGAAGAAAGATCAAGTAGTACGTTGGAATGATGAATGTCAGGCCGCTTTCGACAGAATCAAAGAGTATCTCCAAGAACCACCCATTCTTATGCCACCGGTTGAAGGGAGACCTCTAATACTATACTTGACAGTACTTGACAGCTCAATGGGGTGTGCGCTGGGGCAGCTTGACGAGTCTGGCCGAAAAGAGCACGCCATTTATTACCTTAGCAAAAAGTTTACCGACTGTGAGACCCGATACTCACTGCTCGAGAAAACTTGCTGCGCTTTGGTATGGGCTGCTCACCGGCTGAGACAGTATATGCTGACTCACACTACTCTGTTGATTTCAAAAATGGATCCAATCAAGTACATATTCGAAAAGCCTGCTTTGTCTGGAAGAATAGAAAGATGGCAGATGATCTTGACAGAATACGACATCCAGTACACTACTCAGAAAGCAATCAAGGGAAGTGTACTGGCAGACCATTTGGCACACCAGGCAGTGGACGACTACCAATCTATGAACTTTGAATTTCCAGACGAGGATATCATGGTAGTAACTGATTGTGAAGTACCTGGACCGGATGAAGGACCCGAGGAAGGATCCCAATGGTCTATGCACTTTGACGGAGCCTCAAACGCTTTGGGTAATGGTATCGGAGCTGTGATCATATCCCCCAAAGGCACTCATACTCCACTTACTGCCCGACTATGTTTCAACTGCACCAACAACATGGCAGAGTATGAGGCATGCATTATGGGACTTCAAGCTGCAATTGACTTAAGGATCAAGTTTCTGAGTGTCTTCGGAGATTCCGCTCTCGTGATCAATCAGATCAAAGGCGAGTGGGATACGAAACACCCAAACCTTATTCCTTACAAAGAGTATGTGTTGACGTTGATTCCCCACTTCACGGAGATAACCTTTGAACACTTCCCAAGAGAGGAGAATCAGTTGGCGGACGCGTTAGCTACGATGTCTTCCATGTTCAAAGTCAAATGGGACAACGAGGCTCCCTAAATCATTATCTGGAAGTTAGATGAACCTGCATATTGCTGTGATCTTGAGGCTGAAGAGGTAACTGAGAAACCTTGGTATCATGAAGTGAAGAGGTACTTGGAAGCTCAAGAATACCCCGAGGGTGCATCTGTCAACGACAAAAAGTTTCTGACAAGGTTCGCAGCGAAGTTCTTCCTCAGCAATGGCATTCTATACAAGCGAAACCATGATTCAACCTTACTGCGTTGTGTGGATAAGACTGAAGTAGAAAAGATCATGGCAGAACTACATGAAGGTACCTTCGGAACACACTCCAGTGGACACACCATGGCAAAGAAGATCCTTCGGGCAGGATATTTTTGGTCCACAATGGAAGCCGACTGTTACCAACATTCTCGGACATGTCATAAGTGCCAGATATATGCAGATAAGGTGCACGTTCCTCCAGTACCTCTGAATGTCTTGACAGTACCTTGGCCTTTTGCAATGTGGGGCATTGATATGATTGGCGAGATCAGACCTACGGCATCTAACGGGCATCGCTTTATCCTGGTAGCGATTGATTACATCACAAAGTGGGTTGAAGCAGCTTCCTATGCTACGGTAACCAAGAACGTCGTGGCACGGTTCATTCGGCATAACCTGATCTGTCGCTACAGCGTCCCGGAGAGGATCATTACGGACAATGGTACCAATCTTAACAACAAGATGATCACTGAGCTCTGCGAGCAATTCAAGATACAGCACCACAACTCTTCTCCCTACCGGCCGAAGATGAATGGGGCTGTAGAAGCAGCCAATAAGAATATCAAGAAGATTGTGCAGAAGATGACAGTGACCTATAAAGATTGGCACGAGATGTTACCGTTTGCTCTTCACGGGTACCGTACCTCAGCAAGAACGTCAACCGGGGCAACACCCTTTTCCTTGGTCTATGGCATGGAGGCAGTCTTGCTTATTGAAGTCCAGATACCCTCTCTCCGGATAATGAAGGATGCAGATCTGAGCGAAGATGACTGGATCCAGACTCGACTTGATCAATTAAACCTAATCGACGAAAAGAGACTCACCGCTATTTGTCATGGTCAAACGTACCAAAAACGGATGATCAATGCATTTAACAAGAAAGTCAGACGACAAGAGTATCAAGTCAGAGACCTGGTAATCAAGCGCATCATTCTTCCTCAAAGTGATCCCAGGGGCAAATGGACCCCTACGTACGAAGGGCCATTTGTGGTTAAACATGTGTTCTCAGGAGGAGCCATGATTCTAACCAACATGGATGGTGACGACCTTCCTCACCCCGCCAATGCAGACATAGTAAAAAGATACTACGCATGATAAAAGACCCGCTAGGTTGACACACCTAGGCAAAAATAAGGGCTTCCCGGCGAACCAAAAGGGTTCGGGCAAAAATAAGGGATGAAATGAAAAAAATATGTACACCCGGCAAGTCGAAAGCCTGAAAGGGAGGCTTGGGCAAAAATGGGTATCCCGGTGGACTGAAAACCCGAAAGGGCGGTCCAGGCAAAAGTTAGGGATAAGCGTAATACTATGTCTCATTGGATCACGTTGCATCAAGAATCTGGTATCAACTATCAAGTTCAAACGGCATCAATCAATCAGCTTCATCTTCAACTGAGCAACAAAGTGATGAGACGCTCGATGACATAAGGGCGATAGCAGAGTTGAAACCCAGTGGGACTTTTCACATAGCTGTTTTGTTTTCCTTTTCAAAATTGTATAAACTCTGTTGTTCGGCGGCGTTCTCTTACTAGGACGTCAGCCTCTTATACATAAAACGCCTTTTTACAGGCAAATTCAAAAATCAATACAAATTCACTTTTCAGACCAATTGCCAATTATTTTTCCTTTTTCTGTTTTGTCTTGCGAAGAACGTCCAATGTTCAATTTTGATATATGCATTTGACGCTAATTGCTAACTCATAAATATTCGAATACGAAACAAAGGATTAATTACAAGTAATATCAGAAACAGGGGCAACAATGAGTTGTCTGAGCAATCTAATTGCTCTGTCCACCAAGGTACCAAGGTAAGTTCGGCTGAAGAATATAACCAAGATACCTTCACTCCCCGCAGAGTAAGACAAGACTCAGCAATACTCTCCCAAGCAGTTGATCTCCAATCATCCCTGAAAAGGCACAGTATCTCCAGCAAGCCAACAATACTCTCCCCAAGCAGAGTTAGTCTACTGTCAGCCTTAAGGAAGATGGGTATCCCCAGAAATCTCAATATTCCCCAGTAGAGTATACAGATGTTCCTAAACAAGCATCCCTGACAGTCTTATTCTAAGATTGTTCCCCGGTGGAATACAGACACTTCAGTGGAGCCACTTCCCCAGTACAGTCTCAAAAAGTCTCCCTAAGAGAGTTGAATCCATCTCCCCAGTAGGAAGCTTATCCCCAGTAGATTCTGGAAGCTTACCCCTGCAGAGCACGAACGCGTCTCCCGGACTTTATTCAAAGGTTATTCTTCACCAGAGCTTATAATTGGGTTAGCCTCAGCTAATTACCACGGAAAGATCGTCCTCGACGAAGCTCTTCCTATCCCCAGCGGAGTTCATCAAATTCCTCAACATAACATATCAACGGTATCCCCAGCAGAGTTATCACCAAAACCTCAACGAAGTATCTCTTCCCATAGAGTATTCCCCGCAGAATAATCTCTTCAACAAAGTTTATCCCTCAACGGAGTCAGCTTCTCCTACCGGTTTATACTTGCAACCGTCATCCCCAGCGGAAACAAAAAAGCTCTACTCTTCCACATCAGCCCAGGGTTTGACTTCTCGGAACTCGTCAAGGATTTATTTTCCTAGACAGAAATACATTCACGAACATCACATCTTCATACATTATAGCATGCACATACGCATCATGAACATACAATCTCATTTATTCTGAGAACATCACGCATGTCATACATCATGACATTACATACAACTAACGTTTTGTCTTTTCAGGGCCAATATCAATACAAAGATAATTACTATCAACTGTCGCAATTCCAGATTCGATACCTGTATCTAGCCAGGTCATGTCTGTGAGCGATCAATTCCAGATCCGATTCCTGTATCCTTCCAGGGTGTATCTGTTGACGACTATTTTCCGGACTCGATTCTTGTATCCTGCCAGGGCACGTTTGAAGAGTTTGAAGATCCGATTCCTGTATCCTGCCAGGGTGTATCTGTTGACGACTATTTTCCGGACTCGATTCTTGTATCCTGCCAGGGCACGTTTGAAGAGTTTGAAGATCCGATTCCTGTATCCTGCCAGGGCGTATCTGTTAACGACTATTTCCGGACTCGATTCCTGTATCCTTCCAGGGCATGTCTGAAGAGTTTGAAGATCCGATTCCTGTATCCTGCCAGGGTGTATCTGTTGACGACTATTTTCTGGACTCGATTCCTGTATCCTGCCAGGGCACGTCTGAAGAGTTTGAAGATCCGATTCCTGTATCCTACCAGGGTGTATCTGTTGACGACTATTTTCCGGACTCGATTCCTGTATTCTGCCAGGGCACGTCTGAAGAGTTTGAAGATCTGATTCCTGTATCCTGCCAGGGTGTATCTGTTGACGACTATTTTCCGGACTCGATTCCTGTATCCTGCCAGGGCACGTCTGAAGAGTTTGAAGATCCGATTCCTGTATCCTGCCAGGGTGTATTTGTTGACGACTATTTTCTGGACTCGATTCCTGTATCCTGCCAGGGCACGTCTGAAGAGTTTGAAGATCTGATTCCTGTATCCAGCCAGGGCGTATCTGTTGACGACTATTTCCGGACTCGATTCCTGTATCCTGCCAGGGCACGTCTGAAGGGTTTGAAGATGCGATTCCTGCATCCAGCCAGGGCGTATCTGTTGACGACTATTTCCGGACTCGATTCCTGTATCCTGCCAGGGCATGTATGAAGAGTTTGAAGATCCGATTCCTATATCCAGCCAGGGCGTATCTGTTAACGACTATTTCCGGACTCGATTCCTGTATCCTGCCAGGGCATGTCTGAAGAGTTTGAAGATCCGATTCCTGTATCCAGCCAGGGCGTATCTGTTAACGACTATTTCCGGACTCGATTCCTGTATCCTGCCAGGGCACGTCTGAAGAGTTTGAAGATCCGATTCCTGTATCCAGCCAGGGCATATCTATTGACGACTATTTCTAGATTCGACTCCTGTATCCAGCCAGGGCACGTCTGAAGAGTTTGAAGATCCGATTCCTGTATCCAGCCAGGGCGTATCTGTTGACAACTAATTCCAGATTTGATTCCTGTATCTAGCCAGGGCACATCTGTGAGTAACTGATTGAAGATTCGATACCTGTATCCAGCCAGGGCACATCCACATGAAGAGTTTGAAGATCAACCCCTGTAACAGGCCAAGTAATTATTTTTCTTTCTTAGGTATGCAAGGTTCTCGCCAAGGAATCTCTTACGCGATCGACACCTAGATGGCATCTATAAGCCCATCCACTCACCAACAGTTCCAAATGGCATCTATAAGCCCATTCCCGACAAGGTTCTGTCACATCTCCAGATGGCATCTATAAGCCCATCCTCCCATCCACCATCTCTCCAAATGGCATCTGTAAGCCCATTCCCGCTATCACACTGCTGATACTCTACTATGTGAGTGCAAATTTCTGGGCACTATAGTGTTCAATCATCTTCCACCCTCGGATCACGAAAGGCACACAAGCCAATCTACATCCTCAGGTCTAAGAAGATTGAACAGGGGCAACTGTTGTACCCCAAAATTTTCCCTCCCATAATCTTCAAAATTTTGCCAAGCATCACCTCAAATGGTTCAAAGTCTACTCAAGGGCTACACAGTCAGCCACCCTCCTAAGCCAGTCAAACTAGGGTTTTGGTTCCTGCAAGGAAGTTGAGGTTTTCAAGGGCTCAATCAAGTCCCATATGCCTATACACATTGTCAAGCATCCACATGTCAAGTTTCAAGGCTCACAAGGTCAAGTTGCGCAGTCAAAAGCCCTAATTGCTCCATAGTCAACTGTAGGGGCAAAATGGTCATTTGGCAGTCAAAAGTCAAAAATTTTGGTCAACATCTTATTTTGAAGCCACAATCATCATTTGATCAAGTCTTGATCATGATTTCACAAGAATGGCTGAAAAATCATCAAGGTGTCAAAAGTTTCTATTTTTGGACAACTGAAAAGTCAACTGTAACTTGACCAAGGCATAACGTTTTCATGGTTCATCAGAAAAATCCCATCCAATGCTCATCTTGAAGAGGAGGACATTTCCTACAACTCATCTTCACATTCCAAGTCCAAGAAATGCTCTCACAAAAAGTTATCAATTTCAACATTATAGGTCATTTCAAAAGTCAACAAAAAGGCACTTTAAGTCAAAGACCATAACTTGATATTGGTAAATCAAAATGACATGGGACCAAAGACATTGGTTAGAGGACTTCAAGACCTTTCCAAAATGTCCAAGAACATGTTCATAGCTTCAAAATTGAGCAAGATATGCATTGGAGAAGTTGGGAAATTTTTGTGAAATGGCCAAAGTCAACTATCCTTGAAACTTCATTTTTGACAAAAGGGCCCCACTTTTTTTCACTTGATTCAGCTTGACCATGCCTCCCACGTGTCCCACAATTTATTTCAAGATTAAAAATTAGTTTTTCCATTTTTATTTAATTTTTTTTGATTTAATTCATTTTAAATCTTTAAAATTCAAATAAAAATCAAAGAAATTAATGAAGGGATATATTTTGTGTTGAATAGCTTTGATACACCTTGAAACACCTTCCAAATTCGTGCAAGGCCTATTCCAAGCATAGAAATTCAAATTTTGACAAGAATGGTAAGTTGCTTTAATGGAGGTTATGGCAAAATCTCAAAGCATAATTGCAAGGCTTAAAGCTCCTTTATTTGGATTGATACTCATTACAAAAGACATATGCAAGCTTTCCAAAGAAGACACACGACCTAGAAACACTCATACAGCATAAGCAAATTTCAAAAATCCTAAGGAAAAGTGACAAACTGAAAACCACCTTGCAGCCCAATTCAAGCTTCCTTCTTGATCCAAACACACTCCTTACATCCCCAGGAGTCTATTGCTATCAAAAACGAGCCCTAACACCATCAGAATCAAAGCACACAACTCACACGGTTTGAATTATTTTTCAGAATTACATATCATCATTCGTGTGTTTTTAACCATGCTTTTGAATTGATTTATGTTAATAGGGATATTCTGGAGCTTTTGGCTTAATTCAATTTGGTTGTAGTGCCCTGAATAGGAATCCACCATTAGCGATTTCTAGGTTTTCAGAGACTTTGAAATTGGGGGTTTTGCTATACTGTAAAATCAGGACTCCAAATGTACATGGCCAAAATCAGTGTGACAAGACGAACAGGATGAACACCTCGCGCCAAATTTATGTTTCATGAGCGTCTAATCGCTATTTTCATAATGTTTGTATTTTGTGGGGGTTTAAAACCCCCGCTATATGTTTTATGTTTACAGGAAAAGCTTGAAGACGAAGGGCGTGGCAAGCAGGGAGTGGTCAATTCAAATTGACGCGCGCGTTTCAGCATATAACGCGTTTGTATTATATAATTTTCTTTGTCCATTATACTAACAAACTAACGCGTTTGGTTTAGTGGTAGGCTATCCAAAAGGTCAAACGAGTTGAAGCTTTAATGGGCCAGGATTCAACAATGCACCCTCCTTCCTGGCCCAATACCCCCTTCCATTGGTCTTTTCTTTTCTTTTCATTTTTTTTTTATTTTTCAATTTAATTTCTAACCCTTTTTTATTTTATTTCTTATTAACAAATTAACCAACTAATATTTTCATAAAAAAATCAAAAAGAATTAACATCATTATTATTATTATTTTATTTTGTAAATAAACAATAATTGAATTAGTTTAATTAGGCAATTTCAATTTCTTTTCTTAATAATTAAAATAGATCTAGAATTAGGAAAAATTAACTTTTAGTTTTATTTCTTTTTTTTTATTTTATTTCATAAAAACACAAAAAATATATTTTCTTTTAATTAAATTAATTAATTAGTCATTAGTTAGTTTTAATTTCATTTTAATTACAAAAAGACCAAAAAAAATTCAATTTCTTTTCTTAAAAGGGTCAACCCCCTTAGAACATTTCCGATTTAATTTTTATTCGCGCATAGTTTATTATTATGTAATTTCTTCCAAGACATGTAATAGTTAATTAGGTTTACTGCTTTATTTTAATTTCCGTACTTATTTACCAAAAACGGGTCTTTGTATTTTTTGGCGATGTATAGACCCGCGCCTTGTAATAGCGTAGGATTTATGTTTCCGCAATTTACTTTCCGCACCCCTTAACTGCTAAACTTGCATGAAAGAATGTATGTAAATAAAAACAACTCGTAGCTCACTAATTACAAAGACAAACATTAACTGAATACAACACACAATGCACACACCACTTCTAGGGTACGCCTCACTCGTTGCCTTCGAAACGTGGTCGTCAAGTATAAGACGTTTTAGCGATCGCTCTTGTGTCCAAGATCCAGTTGCCTCGAAACAGTTGCCTCGAAATGGTTGCCCCGGATTAAAAAGGATCTAGGATATTAGGGTTACTTCTAAAGTGTCCTACCATTGCTTCGGTGACCACACTGTCCCGATAATCGAATTGACCCGAACACCTCCGACGATGGTGCTACCTACCTCTCAATGGTGGGATATCACTATCTAAAGGACTCTTACACAGCCTAATTCCTTATAGTAGGTAGATTCTCATGGGTACTTGCTCTTTTCAAAAACAAACAAAAACATCTTTTCGCACCCCACACTTTCAAAAAGTTTTCAAACAAAACACTTCATACACTCTTGAGGACTGATACAAGAGTTACTTAGAAGTTTTCCAAACGAACTTTTTCAAAACCCACACACACATTTGAAAAGCAAACAATTTTTGAAAACATAAGAGCAAGTACCTAAGAGCCCGTGGATAACCACAGATAGAAAGGGTGCTAACACCTTCCCTTTCTATAAATCTACCTCCCGAACCGAGAAACATTCTCAAAGAAGGAATTTTGCTGTGCTTTTGTCCTTTCCATATTGGAGAACATAAAAGACGGTGGCGACTCTTGCTTACCGTGACATTTCGCGAAACCAGCTTAAAAAACAGTCAGTTCTATTTCCACCGATCACAAACATCACAATTCATCTCCCTATCGGCCAAAGATGAACGGTGTTGTTAAAGCTGCGAACAAAAATATCAAAAATATCATTCAAAAGATGACAGTCACTTACAAAGACTGGCATGAGATGTTACCATTTGCTCTGCACGGATATCGTACCACGCAAGTACTTCAACAGAGGCAACCCCTTTTTCTTTGGTATACGGCATAAAAGCTGTTTTACCTATGGAAGTTCAGATTCCTTCCCTGAGGATTATGAAGGATGTTAGTTTAAGTGAAGACGATTAGATTCATACCCGGCTTGATCAACTCAATTTGATCGACGAGAAGCGACTTACTGCTGTTTGTCATGGTCAGACGTATCAAAAGCGGATGATCAAGGCTTTCAACAAGAAAGTCATACGTCAGGTATATCAAGTCGGAGACCTTGTAATCAAGCGGATCATCTTGCCGCAAAGTGATCCCAGGGGCAAGTGGACTCCTACTTACGAAGGACCATTTATAATCAAAAACATCTTTTCTGGTGGGGCAATGATTCTAACCACCATGGACGGCGACAACCTGCCGCACCCTGCGAACGCAGACATAGTCAAAAGATACTACGCATAAAATGGCCCGGCAAGTTGAAAACCCGAAAGGGCGACTTGGGAAAAAATGGGCATCCCGGTGAATCGAAAACCCGAAAGGGCGGTTCAGGCAAAAATTAGGGATAAATAAAAAAATCTGTACACCCGGCAATTTGAAAACCAGAAAGGGCGACTTGGGCAAAAAAGGGTTTCCCGGTGGATCGAAAACCCGAAAGGGCGGTCCAGGAAAAAGTTAGGGAATTAAAGCGTATGACTATGTCTCGTCGGATCACTTTAAGGATAATCTCTTCATCGACAATCTCCAGGCTTCTGATCAATCCAATCATTTGTGAACGAAGCAACGAATGGACAGGATACTCAGAGTTACGAAGGCTATAGCAGAATGGGAACCCCATAGAATTATTACACATAGCCATCTTTCTTTGTATAAATTTTCTCATTTTTTGGCAACATTCTCTTACTAGGATGTCTGTCTCCTTTGTACAAAATACTTACACAAAGTTAAAACAAAGATACTTCAAAGTGCGGAAATTTGTTTGCCTTTTCTTTCTTTTTACACTTATGTTTTATTTGAAAACGTCCAATGATTTATTAAAATGAGCATATGCATTTGAATATAATCATTGCTTACAAATAAAACGGAATAAGAAAGGATAATTACTGATAGGTTGAAGGTATAGGAAGACATCTTTGTGCTATCCCGGAGGAAATCCCCTGCAATATGTCATTCAGATCCTCGATAAAAGCTAAAACCCTGAAATACATATCCCCAACGGAGTTCTCCTCAAACAACAGAACAGGAATCCCCAGTAGATTGGCATACAACCCAAACTCCTGATTTCCCCAGCAGGATAAGCATCCTCCCTACAAAGTTATTTCTCGGCAGAACGAAGATTCTTGTTCTCACTTCCCCAGTGAAGCCACCCGGGTTTAATTCCCCAATAAAGATCGTCAGAGTTATCCTTATTCCCCAGGAAGGTCATGAAGGATTCTCAATTCCCCACAGAAGTTGTCAAAGCTTTTATTAATCCCCACAAGTCACCAAGGATTTCCAATCCTCAGCAGTAGTCCAAAGGATGTTCTCAGTCTCAACAAATTAAAGGTTTATCTTCCCCGACAGCAGTCAAGGATTTCATTATCTCCAATTATCAGGGATATATTCTCCTCAGCAAGACGGTTAATCAGCTTGCATACATTACATTCATATATCATAAACATTAGTAAAGCACATTTTATTGCATCATACATATCATGCAACATAACTTTGTGTTTTAGCTAACATTTTACCCTTTTCAGGATAAGGTTAAAAGCTACCTTTAACCAATATTCAAATATTTCAAATACAGTATGAATACGCTCCAAGACATGGAAGTCATTCTGTTACTCATTCGGATCTCTTATTCAGATACAGTATGGATACACCCCAAGACACGGAGGTCATTCTACTACTCGTTCAGACTTCAGCAATCAGATACAGACTAGATACGCTCCAGACACTGAAGCCATTCTAATTCTCATTCAGATTCAACTATCAACTTCAGGATCAGATGCACTTCAGACACGGAAGTCATTCTATCACCTGTTCGGATACCAGTTACAGTACGGATACATTCCAGACACGGAAGTCATTCTGCTACTCATATAGATCTCAACTTCAGATACAATCCAGATACGCTCCAGCCACGGTTGCCATTTTGTCACTCGTTCAAACCTATTCTCCAGCCCAGAGATACTCCAGACACGGATGTATTTCTGTCACTTATTCAGACTTTAGATTTTGAATATAACACAAATACACTCCAGACACGGTAGTCATTCTGATATTCATTTGAGAATCAAATACAGTTACAGCTTGGATACTCTCCAGACACGGATGCCATTCCTTTGCTCATACAAATCCAATCTCCAGATACAACTCAGATACGTTCCAAACACGGATACCACTCCGACGTTCATTCTCCTGATTTTCAACAAACAATTTTGGATGGAATATTTAAGCCCATCTCCAGTAAGATTCTACCATCTCCAAATGGCATCTTTAAGCCCATTCCCTCAGCTACGTTTTGACGAGTGCAAATTTACGGGCACTCTAGTGTCCAATCATCTTTCACCTTCGAGTCACGAAAGGCCAGACTCGCCAATCTAACTCTCCAGGTTCAAGAAGATTGAACAGGGGCAACTATTGTACCCCAAAATTTTCCCTCTCATTTTATCAACATTTCTCATCACAAGGCTCTTTGAACTCAAGATCAAGCTAGGTTTTGCACTGCTTAAGACATCTCCTTGCACTGATGACCTAAATTAGGGTTTGAGTTTGCACAAGGAATTTTGGACTTCTAGTGCTCAATGTGACTTTCATGCTTCATGTTGGACTTATAATATTGCTCATACCAAGTTTCAAGCCTTGAATCAAATTTTTGCCCAGCCAATTGGACAGTTGACCTAGAAATCAACTGTATTGGGGAAAAGTCAACTGTGGCCAATTTACAGTCAAAACTTATGAATTTTGACCCACATCAACATTATGAACTCATATAAACCATTTGATCAAGTTTGGACCACAACTCCACAAGAAATTTGATCAGATCACCAAAAGGGCAAAATGGTCATTTTTAGGGTTTTGACTGTACAAAGACAATTTCTGATTTTTGACCTAGCCAATGGCAAATTGGGTTCCACCATGGACTCAAGGACTCAATGGCATCATCTTGAACTATTCAACAAGTTCAAAATATCTCAATTGCATAGGATTGACAAATGAATTTTTCAGTCAATTGATCAAAATTTGATTGTACACTGAAAAGTCAAACTTTGACTTTTTGATCAAAATCAAGTGCCAAGGGTCATTTTTCATCAATATATGTCAAAACATGAAACTTGTTCATCAAGAAACCCATTTTTTCAAATTAGGGTTTAAAGTTGAAAATTTTCATAACTTAGAATTTTTCTAAGTTATGAAATTTTCTTAATTTTTCCTAACTTTGCCCCACATTTTCACCATGATGCAATTGGATTCAAACAAAACTTCCAACATGAAAGTTGTAGTCCTATAGAAAGTATACAACTTTGATTCACAAAGTTTTCCCAAAAGAAGCTTTGATCTCAAGTTATGATTTTTGGAACAAGGGTCCCTAAAACTTTTAACTTAGTGAAATTTTGCCCTAGTTTAGGCAGGATTTTGGCCTATCTTCATGGCCATTTTTCACATATTTCCACTTGGAATCTCAAGTTGCATTGCAAAGATGGATTGTAGAGAATATTTCAAGCTTTCCAAAATGTCACATAACTCCTCAAACAGATTTGTGGTTAGAGAGAATCGAAGGCTTGAAGTTGGCAAAAACTCACTTTTCATCCATGGCATATTCATGTTCATACAAGTTGCAATTTCAAGTCAGCATGCTTTGCACTAGATTACAGGCCTCTAAACCACTTCACACTCAATAATTTAATGCAAATCCATTGGTCTAAGACATTGTTTTGGTCATTAGGGCATTGTACACAAAACTAATCCCTAAGTAGAAAAAGTAAAGTTTCCATTTTTGCTTAAAATCATGCTTTATGTCAAAACTGATTTCTTGAGCATTGATCCATATCTTATGCAGCTAATAAATTCTACAAGTTGGAAGGGCCAAGGTCAAAGTATGCAAGTGTGATACGGTGGGAGAACTGACTTGAGGTTTTGCGTTTGTTTTCGCAAATGTTTCGGTTGAGCAAGAGTCGCCACCGACTTTTTATTTTATCCTAAGGAAAGGTTTAAAAAGCACAGCAAAAACCTTTGAGATGTTTTCTTGGGTTCGGGGAGTAGATTATAGAAATGGAAGGTATTAGCACCCTTTCTATCCATGGTTATCCATGGGCTCTTAGTTACTTGCTTAGATCAACTTGCCTTAATTTTCAATTGTTTGAAATGGTGCTTTGTGTGTGTGAGTTTGAAAATGTTTTGAAAAGAAGCCAATGTGGTGGCAACCTTTGTAATGATCCATGTTGGGATGTATACAAAGGTGTATGTATTTTGAAAAGGTTTTCAATGTTTTTTTGAAAGTTGTTTTGAAAGTGTAGTGATGTGTGGTTTGAAAATAGGCAAGTGTTTTGTTTTGCAAGTTTGATTCAAGTAACTAAGAGGTTGTCTACTCCTAAATTTCTCAAAGATTTCTCCTATGTTTTTAACCCTTTTAACAATTTTGTTCCACCATTGCATTTGGTGGACAATCTTGTGTTAGGATGTGAAAGGGACGGGCGCGGGTCATCGTTTAGACCATAATTGCAATGGTGCTAAGTATCTTTGGGCAATTTTTCCTTGGAGGGACTTGATCATTTTTTAGGCAACTTTCGAAAGCGTCATCGAGGGACTATGATCATTGGAATTGTATTTGTTTTGCCCAAAGAGACCTAACATGCAATATGGCCCATTGTTGAAGGCAACAAGTGGAATACCCTAGGGGGTGCAAGTGTGATTAGTGTTGTCCATTTTCATGCTTGTTTATCTTGAAATTAGGTCAAACTATTTTTGGTTAATTGATTTGCATACAAACCCTAACTCTAACATGGCATATTTAGAAAGCTTTAAAAATGCAAAAAATAAAGTTCCTAAGTTATTACAACACAATATATGGGAAGGGGGGTACAAATGTTCAAATGGGGATGAGACTTTATAGGAGGGTAATACCCAATATTTACAACCAAATTGAAATGCGCAAATATAAATGTACAGATATGTAAGAATAAAGCAATATGTATGTGAAAGTATTTTTGTGTAAGTGTATATTTTATTCACAAATAAAATAAAAATAATTAAAAGAAAGTTAATTTTGAATATTTTCATGTTTAGGGCAAAAACCCTAATTTTACTAAATAAAAGGTATTAATTATTTATTATGTATTATATACAATATTTACTAATTATATACAAAAACAAAAAAATAAATAAAAGAGAAGTATATTTGTCAAAAAGGTATTTTTAATGTTAAATATTAATAAAAATAAAAATGTATACATTTTGTATTTTTTAACCTAAATATACTAATATATATGTATGTATTTGTATTATTTACTAAATATATTGAATATGTACAAAATAATAATATTTAATATTTATAAAAAAAAGTATATTTTATATAAAATATTTTCAGAAGATAAAATAAAATAAAAATTAGAAAATAAATGTATTTGGTATTAATTTTAGTATTTTTTAAACAAAAGATATTATGTTATTATTTATGTACAAACATCTATTCAAATAAATGCCTAATAAATATAAAAATGGTGTGAAAAATATTTTTTATATTTTTAATATTATGAGAAAAAATAAATAAGTCATAAATAAAAAGAAAAGTCAAGAAAATGTCTCAAATAAGCACAATGGGCCAAGGGGGTTCAAAAGTAAACATAGGGTGCAAATAAGAAAAGTGAAACAGGCCCAGCCCAAAGACCAGCTTCTTCAACCTCCAGCCATCTCTGTTTGAAAAAACGCGCGTCTCTTTGCTTCCACAACAAGAACCTGATTCTTTGACTTTTAATGAAAACTCACAACACAAAAAATGTCAAGCATCATCTCACGAGTTCATACATATAAAGAACATGATTTAACTCTCAGAAATGAGAGAGAATTTCTTCTCCCCCAATTCCTGACCTAGTTTTTGTTCCAAGTTCAGACCTCAAATTCTCATAGCTCACATAACATAAATGAAAACTAATTATATGGGCATGTTCAGGGCCATGAATGTGACATAATTTCTTCACAAATCTAAACCTAACAATGCCTGGATAGAGAGATAAGAGTTCATGAACTTACCTGTTCAGTTGGAATCGTGTCTGGCAATGGAGGAGCTTTCAGGGCAAGGTAATGATTTGTATAGCTTCCTTGATGTCTCAGGATGCTATTCCAACCTTTAGCTTGCTTGGAAACCAAGAGAATCGTGCTATGGTACTTCAACTGCAAAACAGAAAAATGAAAATGGTGATGTTAGCTAGGGATGTTACAGGTCGTGTTTAGGGCTTGGAACAATTTCAAGGGATGATGTGGGATGTGTTTGAAGTGGTTTCAGCAAGAATGCACGAATGGATTGAGTTATGGAACTCAATCTGCAGCAGGTGCCCTGTTTTGGCAGTTTTATGGTGATTCTGTGTTAGAGAGGGAAATGGAGATGGTTAGCTCGTGTTTTAGGTCAGGGTGGATGTTTAGAATGTGTTCACAATCTTTGCTTAAGGTTCTCTTGACAGGAATGATAGTTGGTAGATGTTATTCAAGCTTTCTTCAACTTTAAGCAACAAAGTATCAAGTTGTGTTCTAGACTGATGCAGGCCCCCAATCTATGCTGCAACCTTTCCCCTTGATCAGTGTGTTTAGTTCATAAACTTGTGCCAAAAGGATCTGCCTTGTACTTGCTTGGATTTGCATTTGACATAAAGTTCAACTTTTCTAAAATGGCTAATTTGCTTTTTCTATTTATGGCTTAGTTTTGCATACAATGCTTGAACACACAAAATAAGGTCTTGGCACAATGAGTTAGCATTAAATTAACGAGTGTAGATGAGATAAAAGACCTGTAATCTATCTTAAGGCATGCTGAGTTCAAAAATGCAAGGTTATGGACATGTAACTTGGTCATGAACAAAGTGAGTTTTTCCCAACTTGCCAAATTCGATTCTCCCTAACCATGAGGTTGTTTGATGAGTTCTTGGACATTTTGGAAAGCTTGGAATGTGTACTACAATCCATATTTGAAATTCAAATTGAAATTCCAAGTGGAAGTATGTGAAAAATGATCTTGAAGTTAGGCAAAAATCCTGCCTAAAATGGTTCAAAATTTCTCTAAGTTAAGAATGGTTTGGTACCCTTGTTCCAAAAATTGTAACTTGAGCTACAAGCTTCTGTTGAGGAAACTTTGTGATTCAAAGTTGTAGATTTTGCAATGGACTACAACTTTCATGTTTTGACCTTTCCTTGAATCCAAGTGAATCTTGGTGAGAAAGTGGGACAAAGTTAGGAAAAAATTAGGGTTTTTCATAACTTAGAAAAATTCTAAGTTATGAAAAATCTTCATTTCAAGCCCTAATTTGCAATTCTTGATTTCTTGATGAACAAGTTTCATGATTTGGCATGTTTTGATGAAAAATGAATCTTGACACTTGATTTTGACCAAAAAGTCAAAGTTTGACTTTTCAGTATACAGTCAAAATTGATCAATTGACTGGGAAATTCAACTGTCAATCTTGTGAATTTGGGATATTTTGGACTTGTTGAGTATGTCAAGACAATTCCATGGGGTCCTTGAGTCCATATGTGAGTTTGGTTTGCCATTGGCTAGGTCAAACAGTCAAAAATTGCCTTTGTGCAGTCAAAACCCTAAAAATGACCATTTTTCCCTTTTGGTGATCTGATCAAATTTCTTGTGGAATTGTGATCCAAACTTGATCAAATGGTCCATGTGAGTTCATAATGTTGATGTGGGTCAATTTTCATGAGGTTTGACTGTCAATTGGCCACAGTTGACTTTTTCCTCAATACAACTGATTTCTAGGTCAACTGTCCAATTGACTGGGCAAAATTTGGAATCAAGACTTGAAACTTGGTATGGATAAACTTGGAAGTCCAACATGAAGCATGAAAGTCGTCTTAGGCATTTTAGGTCAAAATATCTTTGTGCAAACACAAACCCGAATTTGGGTCAACAGTGCAAGGAGAAGTCTTGAGCAGAGGAAACCCTAACTGGATCTTGAGCTCCAAGGGTCTTGTGATGAGAAAATGTTGAGAAAATGGGAGGGCAAATTTTGGGGTACAACAGTTGCCCCTGTTCAATCTTCTTGAACCTGAAGAGTTAGATTGGCAAGTTTGCCTTTCGCGACTCGAAGGTAAAAGGAGATTGGACACTAGAGTGCCCTGAAATTTGCACTCGCATGTTGGAGTATCAGCAATGTGATGTCGGGAATGGGCTTATAGATGCCATTTGGAGAGATGGTGGATAGGGAGATGGGCTTATAGATGCCATCTGAAGGCGTGACAGAATCTTGTCGGGAATGGGCTTATAGATGCCATTTGGAGGTGTTGATCGCATAAGAGATTCCTTAGCGAGAACTTGTGTATTTTGAGAAAGACAGATGTTTTCCTGGCTTGTTACAGGTGTTGATCTTCAATCTCTTCATGCAGACATGCCCTGGCTAGATACAGGTGTTGAGTCTACAATCGGTTGCTCGCAGATATGCCCTGGCTGGATACAAGTATCGAATCTGGAATTAGTCGTCCACAGATATGCCCTGGCTGGATACAGGAATCGAATCTTCAAACTCTTCAGATGTGCCCTGGCTGGATACAGGAATCGAATCTGGAAATAGTCGTCAACAGATATGCCCTGGCTGGATACAGAAATCGAATCTTCAAACTCTTCAGACGTGCCCTGGCTGGATACAGGAATCGAATCTGGAATTAGTCGTCAACAGATATGCCCTGTCTGGATACAGGAATCGAATCTTCAAACTCCTCAGACGTGCCCTGGCTGGATACAGGAATCAAATCTGGAATTAGTCGTCAACAGATATGCCCTGGCTGGATACAGGAATCGAATCTGGAAACTGATCACTCACAGATGTGCCCTAGCTAGATACAGGAATCAAATCTGGAATGGTGACAGTTGAAAGTAGTTGTCTTTTGGGTTGTCTTTTTCCCTGAAAAGGCAAAACATCAATTGTATGCAATGTCATGATGTATGAAATGCATGATGTCATGGTGTTGTATGCACTTTATCATGTATGTAAGCAAGATGTATGAAATGTGAAATGTTTATGAATGTATTTTCGTCTAGGAAAATAAATCCTTGACGATCGGTCGGGAAATTAAATCCTGGGCGGACGTTGAAGAGTGGAGTTCTTCGTTTCCGCTGGGGATGATGGTTGCAAGAATACACCGGTAGGAGAAGATGACTCCGTTGGGGAATAAACTTGTTGGAGAGATTATTCTGAGGGGAATTACTCTGGGAAGAGATACTTCGCTGAAGTTTTGATGGGAGCTCCGCCAAGGATTTCAATGATGGACTCCGCTGGGGATAACAATGATAAATTCCGCTGGGGATTGTGTTGATAAGTTATGTTGGGGAACTTTGATGAACTCCGCTGGGGATAGGAAGAACTCCGCCGAGGGCGATCTTCCGTGGCAATTAGCTGAGGATAACCCAGTTATAAGCCCTTGTGAGGAATAACTTTGAATAAAGCTCGAGAGAGACGTCCGTACTCTACAGGGGACGAGCTTCCAGAATCTACTGGGATAAGCTTCAAGACCTGCTGGGGATATGAATTCCACTTTCCTGGGGAGACTTTCGGACTGTACTGGTAAATGGTTCCACTGGAGTGTCTGTATTCCGCCGGGGAACAATCTTAGATCAAGACTGCCGGGGATGCTTGCTGATGAATGCCTATACTCCGCTGGGGAATGTTGATATCTTCTGGGGATACCCAACTTCTTTTAGGCTGACCGTAGACTAACCCTGTTGGAGGAGAGTATTGCTGACTTGCTAGGGGAATAGGGTGCCTATTGTAGGGCTGCTGATAGACTAACTCTTCCTGGGGAGAGTATTGCTGAATCTTGTCCTACTCTGTGGGGAGTTTGAGATAACTTGGTCACATTCTTCAGTTGAATCTACCTTGGTACCCTGGCGGACAAAGCAACTAGACTGCCTGGACAATTCTACATTGCCCCTACTTCTGATGTCACCTGTAATTAGTCTTTTGTTTCATATGCAAGTATTCATGAATTAGCAATTTAATGTCAAATGCATATATAAAAAATGAACATTGGACGTTCTTCGCAAGACAAAACAGAAAAAGGAAAAACAATTGGCAATTTGTTTGGAAAAATGAACTTGTATTGATTTTGAAATTTGCCTGTGAATAGGCGTTTTTTGTACAAGAGGCCGACGTCCTAGTAAGAGAACGCCGCCGAATAACATAAAGTTTATACAACAAAACAGCTATGTGCACAATATTCCTACTGGGTTCCAACTCTGCTATCGTCTTTATGTCTTCAAGCGTCTCCTCACTTTGCTGCTTAGTTGAAGATGAAGCTGATTGATCGATGCCGAAGTCTGAGCCAGATAGTTGATGCTGAATTCTGGATGCAAGGTGATCCGATGAGACATAGTGTTATGCTTTATCCCTAACTTTTGCCTGGACCGCCCTTTCGGGTTTTCAGTCCACCGGGATACCCATTTTTGCCCAAGCCGCCTTTTCAGGTTTTCGACTTGCCGGGTGTACAGATTTTTTTCATTTCATCCCTTATTTTTGCCCGAACCCTTTTGGTTCGCCGGGAAGCCCTTATTTTTGCCTAGGTATGTCAACCTAGCGGGTGTTTGATTCATGCGTAGTATCTTTTTACTATGTCTGCATTGGTGGGGTGAGGAAGGTCGTCACCATCCATGATGGTTAGAATCATGGCTCCTCCTGAGAACACATGTTTAACCATAAATGGCCCTTCGTACGTAGGGGTCCATTTGCCCCTGGGATCACTTTGAGGAAGGATGATGCGTTTGATTACCAGGTCCCCAACTTGATACTCTTGTGGTCTGACTTTCTTGTTAAATGCCCTGATCATCCGTTTTTGATACGTCTGACCATGACAAATAGCAGTGAGTCTCTTTTCGTCAATTAGGTTTAACTGATCAAGTCGAGTCTGGATCCAGTCATCTTCACTCAAGTCTGCATCCTTCATTATCCGGAGAGAGGGTATCTGGACTTCAATTGGCAAGACTGCCTCCATGCCATAGACCAAGGAAAAGGGTGTTGCCCCGGTTGACGTCCTTGCTGAGGTACGGTACCCATGAAGCGCAAATGGTAACATTTCGTGCCAATCTTTGTAGGTCACTGTCATCTTCTGCACAATCTTCTTGATGTTTTTATTTGCCGCTTCGACGGCTCCATTCATCTTCGACCGGTAAGGAGAAGAGTTGTGGTGCTGTATCTTGAATTGCTCGCAGAGCTCAGTGATCATCTTGTTGTTAAGATTGGTACCATTGTCTGTAATGATTCTTTCCGAGACGCCGTACCGACAGATCAGGTTATGCTGAATGAAACATGCCACGACGCTCTTGGTTACTGTGGCGTAAGAAGCTGCCTCAACCCACTTCGTGAAGTAATCAATTGCTACCAAGATGAAGCGATGCCCGTTGGATGCCGTCGGTCGGATCTAGCCGATCATATCAATGCCCCACATTGCAAAAGGCCAAGGTGCCGTCAGGATGTTCAGAGGAACCGGAGGGATATGCACCTTATCAGCATAGATCTGGCATTTAGGACAAGTTCGTGAATGTTGGTAACAGTCGGCTTCCATTGTGGACCAGAAATATCATGCCCGAAGGATTTTCTTTGCCATGGTGTGTCCACTGGAATGTGTTCCGAATGTACCTTCGTGTAGTTCTACCATGATCTTCTCTGCTTCAGTTTTATCCACACAACGCAGTAGAGTTGAATCATGATTTCGTTTGTAGAGAATGTCGTTGCTGAGGAAGAATTTTGCCGCAAACCTTCTCATGAACTTCTTGTCATTGACCGATGCGCCTTCGGGGTATTCTTGAGCTTCCAAATATCTCTTCACCTCATGATACCAGGGTTTCTCGATTACCTCTTCGGCCTCAAGATCGCAGCAGTATGCAGGTTCGTCCAACTTCCAAATAATGATCCGGGGAGCCTCATTGTCCCATTTGACTTTGAACATTGAAGACATCGTAGCTAGTGCGTCTGCTAACTGATTCTCCTCTCTTGGGAAGTGTTCAAAAGTTATCTCTTCAAAGTGAGGAAGCAAAGTCAACACATACTCCTTGTAAGGAATACGATTTGGGTGTTTCGTATCCCACTCGCCTTTGATCTGATTGATCACGAGAGAGGAATCTCCGAAGACACTCAGAAACTTGATCCTTAAGTCGATTGCAGCTTGAAGACCCATGATACATGCCTCATACTCTGCCATGTTGTTGGTGCAGTTGAAACACAGCCGGGCGGTGAGTGGAGTATGAGTACCTTTAGGGGATATGATCACAGCGCCGATGCCGTTGCCCAAAGCATTCGAGGCTCCGTCAAAATGCATAGACCATCGGGATCCTTCCTCAGGTCCTTCATCCGGTCCAGGTATTTCACAATCAGTTACTACCATGATATCTTCATCCAGAAATTCAAAGTTCAATGATTGGTAATCATCCACAGGTTGGTGTGCCAAATGGTCTGCCAATACACTTCCCTTGATTGCTTTTTGGGTTGTGTATTGGATGTCATATTCCGTCAAGATCATTTGCCATCTTGCTATTCTTCCAGACAGAGCAGGCTTTTCGAATATGTACTTGATGGGATCCATCTTTAAAATCAACAGAGTAGTGTGAGTCAACATATACTGTCTCAGCCGGCGAGCAGCCCATACCAGAGCGCAACAAGTTTTCTCGAGCATTGAGTACCGAGACTCACAGTTGGTAAACTTTTTGCTCAGGTAATAAATAGCGTGCTCTTTTCGGCCAGACTCGTCATGCTGCCCCAGCACACACCCCATTGAGTTGTCCAGTACGGTCAAGTATAATATTAGAGGTCTCCCTTCAACCGGAGGCATAAGAATGGGTGGTTCTTGGAGATACTCCTTTATATTTTCGAAAGAAGCCTGACATTCATCGTTCCAACATACTACTTGATCTTTCTTCAGCAATTTGAAGATTGGCTCACAGGTAGCAGTTAGATGTGAGATGAATCGGGCAATATAATTCAGTCGTCCCAAAAAGCCTCTGACTTCTTTCTCTGTCTTGGGAGTCGGCATCTCCTGTATGGCTTTCACCTTGGCAGGGTCCACCTGAATACCTTTATCGCTTACAATGAAACCTAGTAATTTTCCAGACCTCACCCCAAAGGTGCATTTGTTTGGGTTCAACCTCAGCTTGTACAACTTCAGTCGGTCAAACAGCTTCCGCAGATGGTCAAGGTGTTCCTCCTCAGTTTGGGACCTTGCAATCATATCATCGACGAACACTTCAATCTCATGGTGGATCATATCATGAAATAAAGCAACCATGGCACGCTGGTAGGTTGCCCCAGCATTTTTCAACCCGAATGGCATGACCTTGTAGCAGAAGGTGCCCCACTGCGTCACAAAGGTAGTCTTTTCCATATCTTCAGGAGCCATCTTGATCTGATTATACCCTGAAAAACCATCCATGAAGGAGAACACCTTGTGTTGAGCAGTATTGTCAACAAGAACGTCGATGTGAGGCAGAGGGAAATCATCCTTGGGGCTGGCCCTGTTCAAATCCCTATAGTCAACACACATTCTGACCTTACCGTCCTTCTTCGACACTGGCACCACATTGGCAACCCACTGAGGGTAATAAGTCACTGCTAGAAACCCGACATCAAATTGTTTCATAACCTCAGCCTTGATCTTTTCGGACATCTCTGGACGCATGCGGCGGACCTTCTGCTTTACCGGAGGGAAGTCTTCCTTGGTAGGCAGGTGATGAACCACAATGTCGCCATCCAAACCAGGCATGTCTTCGTAAGACCAAGCAAAGATTTCCATGTAGTCATGCAGCATCTGGATCAATCGTTGCTTCACGCTGAGCTCTAGATTGGCACCAATCTTGACTTCTTTTCTACCTGTCTCAGTACCCAGGTTTACTGTTTCCACTGGCTCTTCATGCGGCTGAATGGCCCTCTCTTCCTGGAGTAGCAGTCTTGCGAGTTCACCAGGCACTTCGCAATCATCTTCACCTTCTTCTTCGGCCAAGTTGATCGGATTTTCGAAGTCATAACTGGAAGTAGCAGAGCTGTTACCAGTGAGATCCAGAGTGGATTAGAACCTGTATAAGTGAGTGTGTGTAAATATAGTTGTTTTGCAATATATAACACAGAAAGAAAAAGAGCACAAGATTTGAAATGCACTAAACGTCCAATGTTTTGATTAATGATATATGGAAATGTCATACAAAAAGCCCTCACAAATGGAGCTACGGTGCCCCGGGTAGGACACCGAGCCAATAAAAGTTTCAACATATTGTTTGTTACAAATTGAAAATCAAAAGAGTTCATTACTGCGTGACAAATGTAATAGGTGTAAAATCTTTTGCCGTCCAGTTGCTTGGTCCGTTGTTGGTTGTTGGATAGATCCAACTGTCAAATTCTGCTTCCTCTACGTCCTCCTCGATAGCATTCACCCTTGGGTTGGTGATGAACATCGGAGCCTTTCTGATCCTTTCCTTGCGAACAACCCTCTGAGCCTCTGTAGTGAAGCCCAGCCCAAACTTGTCGGTCTTTTGAGTGAAGTCAGGAAGCCGACCCCAGTTTGCACACTTGCCTTTCTCGATCACAGCCCGGGCATCCTTCAGGGAAGCCATCTTCAGAGGAAAGTCTTCTTCAACCACTGTCTCAGCTGACGCCAATGTTGGAGGTACCTCCTCAAAATGTTGAAAGGGGGTTTCAATAAACTCCCCGTCCATTTCAATATACCGGAATGAATTCAAGTGACTAACCATGTATTCCTCCTCACCCTGCACAGTAACAATTTTCCCTTTGACAGGGTATTTGAGCTTCTGGTGTAGAGTGGATGTTACCGCCCCAGCCTTGTGAATCCAGGGTCGACCCAGCAAACAGGAATAAGATGGACGAATATCCATCACATAGAACGTTGAGTCAAAGACTTGGGAACCCACACGGATAGGAATGTCCACCTCACCATGCACCATCCTCTTAGAACCGTCGAAGGCTCTAACAATGATGTTACTAGGTTTCAATTCCAGGCCCTCACAATCCAACCGATCTAAGGCCTTCTTGGGAAATACATTCAGGGAAGAACCAGTATCCACCAACACGTGTGCGAGAGTAGTGCCCCTGCACTCTATAGAGACGTGCAGGGCATCATTATGGTTTTTTCCTTTGGCGGTAAGGTCAGCATCCGAGAACCCCAAACCATTGTCAGCTGTCAAATTAGCCACACAGTCAGTGAATTGATCTGCAGATGTCTCTTGCGGCACATGGGCGTTTTCAGAAATGAAATCAGGGCCTTGGCGTGGGCCTCTGAGCACAGCAGCAATGATAGCATAGAGATTTTGGAGGGGGTATGCCCCAGCTGTTCAACGACATTGAAGTCACTCTTTTTAATGATTTTAAGGATTTCCTCGATCTCTTGCTAGGAGGCTTCAACAGCGGTTTTTTTTATGCCTCCGTCCGGGCAGGCAAATCGGTAGCAACTTCTTTGCCCCGAGCATCAGAGGACTCGGCGGCAGTAGTAGACACAGGAACTTGATTTGAAACATGCACACTTGCGGGTGTGATAATAGGAGGTTTTCGGATAACTGGTGGTGCAATGTCAGGCGAGAAGAGCCTTCCACTGCGAGTAATCTTGGCGGGACCAGTGATGTTACTAATACTGGTACCGGTGTTGAACTCCTGCTTCACTCCAAGCACATACACGTCTGCCCCATAGTGCCATGGGACAGCCTTGTCAGATTCATAGGGGAGGGGCCCCGGAACAGTAATGGTAATGGGTGCAACAGACATAATTTGGACTGGCTTCCTCGGGGGAGCCTTGGTAGGATTGTTGAAAATTGTGACGACAGATACTTCTTCAGCGGAAACAAACGGAACAACAGTTTTCTTGAACAGAATTTCTTTGCTATCCATCAGGCTTTGGATGCCTGATTTCAACAGCGGACAACCGGTAGGGATAACAACACACAGGAGGCAACCCTTGCTACAACCCGGAAATAAACCGGCTAGCAGTAGGTTCCTCTTAACAGTCAATAGAGGGGTAGCAACATCATTCACCGAAACAGCATACAAATCTTCCTCAATTGCATTTACTCTATGCTGGGGCATAGGAGCAGTTACATCATTTGGCCTCTCAGGCGCCTCAAACTGAATTTCCTTCGTGTCGATAAGGTCTTGAACTTTATTTCTCATGGCCCAGCAATCATCAGTAGTATGCCCGGGGCTATCAGAATGATAAGCACAACGGGCATTTGGGTTATACTTAGAAGATGCAGTATTCACGACCTTTGGAGCCTCTTTGATGGTCACCAAGTTGGTTGATAACAGTTGTGGTAAGATTTGTGACAAGGCCATACTCAGCCGAGTGTATTGCCTCTTGGGCCTCTCACCCCTTTGTTGATTGTACTGCTGAGGAGCAGCAACAGGTTTTGAAATTACCAAGGCATTGACGGCTTGGCGGTGTTTTGGCTTGACTTGTCTTCTAGGACCATAGACGGAACTAGCTTCCTTCTTGAAAGGCTTTTTCTCAGTACTTGCGGCGGCTCCTTTCTGTATCTTTCCTGACCTGATGCCAGCTTCTATCCTTTCACCCGTCAGGATCAAATCCGTAAACCCAACGGAGGAATTACCAACCAGATGATTGAAGAATGGACCAGACAAGGTCCCTAGAAACATGTCAACTAGTTCACGATCAGTCAAAGGAGGCTGCACCCTGCCAGCCAAATCTCTCCATTTTTGTGCATATTCTTTGAACCCTTCGCTCGTTCCTAGAGACATACCCTGAAGTTGGGTACGCGTAGGAGCGAGGTCAGAATTGTATTGATATTGTCTATAAAAGGCGGTAGCCAAATCTTCCTAATGTCGGATACTGGTTCCATCTAGCTGATAGAACCACTCAAGCTGTGACCCCGAAAGGCTATCTTGGAAGAAGTGGATCCAAAGATTTTTGTCTACCGTGTAAGGTTGGATCTTCCTTACGTACGATCTGAGATGCAGCTTTGGACAGGAAGCCCTGACGTATTTGGAAAAGGCAGGCGCCTTGAACTTGTGTGGGATTACCACCCCAGAAGATAACCCTAAATCTCCGAAATCCAGCCCCAACACATTTTGAATCTCCATGGCACTCAAGCGGTCCTCTAGTTGCTTGTATCTGTCAGCAGCGGGAGGGTATTGTTCGTCATTGTAATCCGTCTCGTTGTCAGAGACTGCAGGACTAGGAGCCCCTCCCCCTTGGGGACTGTCTTTCTCTGCAGAGGAAGTAGTTGGATCAGCCTCGTTATGGAGTGTGTTCCCAAACCTGCGTCCCGTGTTGAACAACGCAGTCCTCTTCTTCTTCTTCTTCTTTAGGAGCAGAGCCTTCAACTCTTGTTTCCCTTGGGCCAGGCTCATGACCATCTCTTGAAACTAGGCACTCTGGGCCTGGAGGGCCTTGATTGCTTGCTCACTGGATGATTCTGGATTCATGATGACTGTTCAAATAAACAGCGAAGAAGATTAAGCAACCTGTGGAAAAAGGTACCTGTTATGCATATGATGCAATGAGATGCGTATGTTTTATGTTTTCAAAGACAAACGAGGTTCAACTTTGTATACAAAAGGGAAACACACTTCATTAGATTCAAATTTTAAATTGTTCAACAACTTGCCCTTAGGCATTACAGGAATGAAAAATACTGAAAAGGAAATAAAAGCTGTAAAAAGGAAACATTCAAAGCCCATCAGTGCTCCCATGGCCTCATTTTCTCAGTATGGATATAGTCATTCAGAATCTTCTCTTCCTCCAATTTCTTAGTCAGCCTCTGGATCTTCCGTTCCTGTTCGTTGAACTTTTCCCGATAAAAATCTCGTTCTTCCTTTAGCTGTGCCCAAGATCTCTTCAGTGTGTCAAAATCAGTGGGTATCTGAGGAGGGAGGACAGTTGGCGGAACCCCATCTTCATTAGGAGATTCAAGAATGATAGGTCTGACAGCTTCGTATGGCATACCTAACTTCTGAGCACGGATGCGGACCCATCTGCAATAGGATTCCATTGGTAGAGAAGTATTTGGTCCCAACTCATGCGGGTCAGCTTTGTGAATTCTGTCCCAAGCCTTAATGAATCCATGGCGCAGTTTGTCACTGTCTACCTGAAATTCAAAATGGAAGTGAGGAACCAACATTTCACGAGGCCCTACTCTTCTGGCTCTTCCAAACTGGCGGAGAGCTAAACATGGATTATAAGAGATTCCTCCTTGGATACCAATCAATGGAACATTAGGGTATTCTCCGTAACGATCAATAACAGCTACCTCATCCAAACCTCTGAGAGTCCAAGTGATGTCATTATCAGTGAGAGACATTAACCTATGAGCCCAACCCTTTCCTTCTTCATTCTTCAGCACGAACTTAGGAAGGTGCGAAATAAACCACCTCACTAGCAAAGGAGCACAACACCATGGAGTTCCTCGTCTTCGGGCAGTACGAGCATAGAGTTGTTGCAGGATATCACCCAAAAGAGTGGGTACAGGATTCCGAGACATGAAGATCCTTATGGCATAGATACCGATAAAGGTGTCAGGATTGGGAAACAATACCAGACCATATATTAAAAGAGCCAGAATGTCTTCGTACGCCTTGAAGTCTAAGTCATTCCAGAAATCATTAGCTTTGCCAACCAGAAATTTGACCAAAAAACCCTTAACTCCACTTCTAGTTTCCCAGTTGGCCAATACCTCTTCTTTGGTCAAGGGGAGGACTGCAGCAACCTCTTCAGGCCTAGGAGTCTTTTCCCAACCAGTGAATGGAGTTTGCTCCAAAATAGGGATACCAAGCAAAACAGAGAATTCTTCCAGGGTAGGGACCAGCTGGAAGTCTTGAAAGGTAAAGCAATGATACAAGGGGGTCATAAAACTGGGTCAGGACACTTATCAGTTGTTGGTCCCACTTTGCAGTGATCAATCCAAGGAGAGAACCATGCCTTTTGATGAAGGAAGTAGTGTTTGGAATCCTACCAACCAGATCCTTGAGCAAAGTTGGTGGTTGAACAAAGTTGAGCCGGATAGTATTCCTACGCACGGGCATCATGATGTCCTACAAAACAGAGCAAAGATGAAACTTTTTTGTCTTTGAAATGGGTTAGTCCTTATACAGGATGCATGCAATGGTATGATGGCATGATGCTATGATGAAGCACACCACAAGTATTCACACAGGCAAGCATGATAAGGCACACAAGTCACACAAGACAACCCTTAGGTTTCAGGCCAGCATGAAGTTTAGGTATTACCCTCTTTTAGTTTCGTTGGTTAAAACCTGTCCTATCAAAAGTAACCGGCTTCTAGAGGATCTCAAATCATTGACTACCCTCAATCGGTCATAACTCCAGCATCGCAATCTTTTCTTGCGGCCAGAACCATTGCGAGAGTTTAGCCTCAATGAGTGTAGCATACTGCTACTGTTATATGGCCAAGTTTGGTCAATTTAAGGTTCTAAGGTCGGTTGGTGTTTAATGACTCCTTAGAAGACCCATATTCTCCTCGTTGCAACACAAGGGATATCGGTACAGACCAAGGTGCCACACCAACGTAGCCACTGCTTCACCCATGTCGGTCTACGCCGGACAGGTCCCTCACAGATTATGCTAGCTAAAAAGGGTATTCCCCAAATCCGGGTTAGGATCTATGAAACTCCAATGCAAAGCCCATAAATATAAAAGCACACAAGGCAAACAATTGAAAACAAAGATGATCTAAGTCCTAAGGTTACTCCACTTTAAAGTTTTCCCCAGCAGAGTCGCCAGTTCTGTGATACGGTGGGAGAACTGACTTGAGGTTTTGCGTTTGTTTTTGCAAATGTTTCGGTTGAGCAAGAGTCGCCACCGACTTTTTATTTTATCCTAAGGAAAGGTTTAAAAAGCACAGCAAAAACCTTTGAGATGTTTTCTTGGGTTCGGGGAGTAGATTATAGAAAGGGAAGGTATTAGCACCCTTTCTATCCATGGTTATCCATGGGCTCTTAGTTACTTGCTTAGATCAACTTGCCTTAATTTTCAATTGTTTGAAATGGTGCTTTGTGTGTGTGGGTTTGAAAATGTTTTGAAAAGAAGCCAATGTGGTGGCAACCTTTGTAATGATCCATGTTGGGATGTATACAAAGGTGTATGTCTTTTGAAAAGGTTTTCAATGTTTTTTGGAAAGTTGTTTTGAAAGTGTAGTGATGTGTGGTTTGAAAATAGGCAAGTGTTTTGTTTTGCAAGTTTGATTCAAGTAACTAAGAGGTTGTCTACTCCTAAATTTCTCAAAGATTTCTCCTATGTTTTTAACCCTTTTAACAATTTTGTTCCACCATTGCATTTGGTGGACAATCTTGTGTTAGGATGTGAAAGGGACGGGCGCGGGTCATCGTTTAGACCATAATTGCAATGGTGCCAAGTATCTTTGGGCAATTTTTCCTTGGAGGGACTTGATCATTTTTTAGGCAACTTTCGAAAGCGTCATCGAGGGACTATGATCATTGGAATTGTATTTGTTTTGCCCAAAGAGACCTAACATGCAATATGGCCCATTGTTGAAGGCAACAAGTGGAATACCCTAGGGGGTGCAAGTGTGATTAGTGTTGTCCATTTTCATGCTTGTTTATCTTGAAATTAGGTCAAACTATTTTTGGTTAATTGATTTGCATACAAACCCTAACTCTAACATGACATATTTAGAAAGCTTTAAAAATGCAAAAAATAAAGTTCCTAAGTTATTACAACACAATATATGGGAAGGGGGGTACAAATGTTCAAATGGGGATGAGACTTTATAGGAGGGTAATACCCAATATTTACAACCAAATTGAAATGCGCAAATATAAATGTACAGATATGTAAGAATAAAGCAATATGTATGTGAAAGTATTTTTGTGTAAGTGTATATTTTATTCACAAATAAAATAAAAATAATTAAAAGAAAGTTAATTTTGAATATTTTCATGTTTAGGGCAAAAACCCTAATTTTACTAAATAAAAGGTATTAATTATTTATTATGTATTATATAGAATATTTACTAATTATATACAAAAACAAAAAAATAAATAAAAGAGAAGTATATTCGTCAAAAAGGTATTTTTAATGTTAAATATTAATAAAAATAAAAATGTATACATTTTGTATTTTTTAACCTAAATATACTAATATATATGTATGTATTTGTATTATTTACTAAATATATTGAATATGTACAAAATAATAATATTTAATATTTATAAAAAAAGTATATTTTATATAAAATATTTTCAGAAGATAAAATAAAATAAAAATTAGAAAATAAATGTATTTGGTATTAATTTTAGTATTTTTTAAACAAAAGATATTATGTTATTATTTATGTACAAACATCTATTCAAATAAATGCCTAATAAATATAAAAATGGTGTGAAAAATATTTTTTATATTTTTAATATTATGAGAAAAAATAAATAAGTCAGAAATAAAAAGAAAAGTCAAGAAAATGTCTCAAATAAGCACAATGGGCCAAGGGGGTTCAAAAGTAAACATAGGGTGCAAATAAGAAAAGTGAAACAGGCCCAGCCCAAAGACCAGCTTCTTCAACCTCCAGCCATCTCTGTTTGAAAAAACGTGCGCCTCTTTGCTTCCACAACAAGAACCTGATTCTTTGACTTTTAATGAAAACTCACAACACAAAAAATGTCAAGCATCATCTCACGAGTTCATACATATAAAGAACATGATTTAACTCTCAGAAATGAGAGAGAATTTCTTCTCCCTCAATTCCTGACCTAGTTTTTGTTCCAAGTTCATACCTCAAATTCTCATAGCACACATAACATAAATGAAAACTAATTATATGGGCATGTTCAGGGCCATGAATGTGACATAATTTCTTCACAAATCTAAACCTAACAATGCCTGGATAGAGAGATAAGAGTTCATGAACTTACCTGTTCAGTTGGAATCGTGTATGGCAATGGAGGAGCTTTCAGGGCAAGGTAATGATTTGTATAGCTTCCTTGATGTCTCAGGATGCTATTCCAACCTTTAGCTTGCTTGGAAACCAAGAGAATTGTGCTATGGTACTTCAACTGCAAAACAGAAAAATGAAAATGGTGATGTTAGCTAGGGATGTTACAGGTCGTGTTTAGGGCTTGGAACAGTTTCAAGGGATGATGTGGGATGTGTTTGAAGTGGTTTCAGCAAGAATGCACGAATGGATTGAGTTATGGAACTCAATCTGCAGCAGGTGCCCTGTTTTGGCAGTTTTATGGTGATTCTGTGTTAGAGAGGGCAATGGAGATGGTTAGCTCGTGTTTTAGGTCAGGGTGGATGTTTAGAATGTGTTCACAATCTTTGCTTAAGGTTCTCTTGACAAGAATGATAGTTGGTAGATGTTATGCAAGCTTTCTTCAACTTTAAGCAACAAAGTATCAAGTTGTGTTCTAGACTGATGCAGGCCCCCAATCTATGCTGCAACCTTTCCCCTTGATCAGTGTGTTTAGTTCATAAACTTGTGCCAAAAGGATCTGCCTTGTACTTGCTTGGATTTGCATTTGACATAAAGTTCAACTTTTCTAAAATGGCTAATTTGCTTTTTCTATTTATGGCTTAGTTTTGCATACAATGCTTGAACACACAAAATAAGGTCTTGGCACAATGAGTTAGCATTAAATTATGGAGTGTAGATGAGATAAAAGACCTGTAATCTATCTTAAGGCATGCTGAGTTCAAAAATTCAAGGTTATGGACATGTAACTTGGTCATGAACAAAGTGAGTTTTTCCCAACTTGCCAAATTTGATTCTCCCTAACCATGAGGTTTTTTGATGAGTTCTTGGACATTTTGGAAAGCTTGGAATGTGTACTACAATCCATCTTTGAAATGCAAATTGAAATTCCAAGTGGAAGTATGTGAAAAATGGTCTTGAAGTTAGGCAAAAATCCTGCTTAAAATGGTTCAAAATTTCTCCAAGTTAAGAATGGTTTGGTACCCTTGTTCCAAAAATTGTAACTTGAGCTACAAGCTTCTGTTGAGGAAACTTTGTGAATCAAAGTTGTATATTTTGCAATGGACTACAACTTTCATGTTTTGACCTTTCCTTGAATCCAAGTGAATCTTGGTGAGAAAGTGGGACAAAGTTAGGGAAAAATTAGGGTTTTTCATAACTTAGAAAAATTCTAAGTTATGAAAAATCTTCATTTCAAGCCCTAATTTGCAATTCTTGATTTCTTGATGAACAAGTTTCATGATTTGGCATGTTTTGATGTAAAATGAATCTTGACACTTGATTTTGACCAAAAAGTCAAAGTTTGACTTTTCAGTATACAGTCAAAATTGATCAATTGACTGGGAAATTCAATTGTCAATCTTGTGCATTTGGGATCTTTTAGACTTGTTGAGTATGTCAAGACAATTCCATGGGGTCCTTGAGTCCATATGTGAGTTTGGTTTGCCATTGGCTAGGTCAAACAGTCAAAAATTGCCTTTGTGCAGTCAAAACCCTAAAAATGACCATTTTGCCCTTTTGGTGATCTGATCAAATTTCTTGTGGAATTGTGATCCGAACTTGATCAAATGGTCCATGTGAGTTCATAATGTTGATGTGGGTCAATTTTCATGAGGTTTGACTGTCAATTGGCCACAGTTGACTTTTTCCTCAATACAGCTGATTTCTAGGTCAACTGTCCAATTGACTAGGCAAAATTTGGAATCAAGACTTAAAACTTGGTATGGATAAATTTGGGAGTCCAACATGAAGCATGAAAGTCGTCTTAGGCATTTTAGGTCAAAATATCTTTGTGCAAACACAAACCCTAATTTGGGTCAACAGTGCAAGGAGAAGTCTTGAGCAGAGGAAACCCTAACTGGATCTTGAGCTCCAAGGGTCTTGTGATGAGAAAATGTTGAGAAAATGGGAGGGCAAATTTTGGGGTACAACAGCAAGCATAAGGATAGCCTGTACATGCCTGTTTCAATCACTTCCCACATTTTGCTTCAAAAACAAGAAACATGTCCAAAGTAAAAGAATTTGAACATCAGTACAAACAAACTGGTGCAAGCATTTTGAACATCTTTCTCACACCCCTTTGAGCCAGAAACACGATTGCTTGAGCCTCTAAACATCCCCTAGCCATAAATCATCTTCCACTGGAAAAACAGGGCAGAATCTGCAACTTGACTTCCATAGCTCATTTGGCTCGTGCGTTTTGGCCAAAACCTGTTCAAACACATTCCATTCCATCCATACAAGCTATCCCAAACCTCAAACACCAACCGTAACTCCATTTACAGGGTTTTCCATTTTCATTTTGAGCTTGTGCAGGTTGAGTTCTATAGGCTGATTCAAGTACATTCAAGACAAGCAGGCTATTGGAGAAGGTCAAGTGAAGTTCAAGCAAGCTCCCAGACATCTCAGGCCTTGTTGAAAAGATCCACATTCCCATACACGAAGTCAGCTGAAACAAGTTTTTGTCAACTTCCTATTTCTCTATTTAGGAATATTTAGCCTTAGGTTTGTGAATAAGAAATGTAGTATTCATTTCCATGAAGTTGTACATATGCTCAGTTTTCATGTATATTAAGCATGCTAAGAGAATTTCATCCATGAACATACTGAAAAAATTAGATTAGATTTTAGGGCCAGAGAAATTCTCTCTGGTCTTTGAGAGTTAAGACAAGTTGTTTATATGGTTGGATTCGTCTTGAAATGCTCTACAAGTTTGATGTTATGTGTTTTTTTAATAGAGCTCGTATACAGGATCTGGCAGTTGTACAGGGCGCGCGCGCGTTTTCAAAATCTGAAGGTTGAAGATGAAGTGGTGGGCTGGGCTTGGCCTGGCTCACTATTGACACCACCCCTTTTCCTTTTTGCACCCCCTGGCCCAATTTCTTGTTATTTTATATTTTTGAATTTTTATTTTCATTTCTGATTTTATTTATTTATTCCCAAATATAAAAAATGCTCAAAAATATTTTTATAATTTTTTCACATTTACTTTTCATTTTATTTTTATTTTCCTAACATAAAAAACAATTTAATTACTTTTATCTAATTTATTTAAAACTTGAAAAATATATATAAATTATACTTTTATTTTTATTCTTTATTTTTATCCATACTGAAAATATTATTATAAATATATTTTATTTTTGTATATATTTTATTTTATCATATTTAATATAGTTAATATATATATATATATATATATATATATATATATATATATATATATATATATATATATATATATATATATATATATATATATATATATATATATATATATATATATATATATATATATATATATATATATATATATATATATATATATATATATATATATATATATATATATATATATATATATATATATATACTCTTATTTTATTAGATATTTTAGAATAAAAATATAAAATATTACACTTTCATTTTTATTATTAAATATACTTAAAAATACTTTTTCTAAACATATTTTATTTTTTACACATACTATTTTATTTTTGTTGTGTATAAATAAAATAATTAATATATTTACTTTCTTAAATAAATTAGGGTTTTACCCTTAACCTAATAAAATTAATCTTTTATTTATTTCTTTATCTTTTTACATTAAATATTTTTACATACTTAGAAAATAAACAATAAAAAACCTTTTTGCATAATTCATGTTATTTGATATATTTGTTTATTTTGTCCATTTATTTATGCATTTGAATTCAATTTGGATGTAATAGTAAATTAGGGTTTATATTTCTTGTCAAATACACCCCATTCAAAGATTGTACCCCCATCCCCATAATCATGTTGTAATAGCTTAGACTTTTAATTCTCGCACTTTATGCTTTCAATTATGCCATGATTAGAGATTAGGGTTTGTATGCAAAAATCAAAATCAACAAGTAGCCTGACCTAATACAAAGACAAAAATGCATGAAAATTAATACACAATGCACACATGCACCCCTAGGGTTACAATCCACTTTTTGCCTCAAAAATGGGTCATGTTATGCATATTGGGTACTTTGGCAAAACAAAAACAAAACAAAAGATCATAGTCCCTTGATGACGCTATCTTGGTTGCCTAAACAAAAATGATCAAGTCCCTCAAAAATCTGCCAAAGATACTTCACACAATTGCTATCATGGTCTATACGATGACCCGCACCTGTCCCGTTTAACATCCTAATACAAGGTTGTTCACCAAATACAATGGTGAAACAACATTGTCAAAAGGGTTAAAAACATATAGGAAAGATCTTTGAGTAAAATAGGGTAGATAACTCTTAGTTACTTGATCAAACTTGCAAAACATCCTTGCTATTTTCAAAACACATTTCATAACACAATTTCAAAACATTTCCCAAATTAAACTTTCAAACATTGAAATCTTTCCAAAAGACAAAACACCTTTGTATACATTCAAACAAGAATCATTACAAAGGTTGCCACAATGATGGCCTCTTTTCAAAACATCTTTCAAAACCACACACAAAGCACCATTTCAAACAATTGAAAAACAAAAGCAAGTGATCTAAACAAGTAACTAAGAGCCCATGGATAACCATGGATGAAAATGGTGCTTGCACCTTCCCTTTTCATAATCTATTCCCCGAACCCAAGAAAACATCTCAAAGGTCTTTCCTATGCTTTTTGACCATTCCTTAGGATAAAATAAAAAGTCGGTGGCGACTCTTGCTAAACTGAAACATTTGCAAACACAAAACGCAAAACCTCAAGTCAGTTCTACCATCGTATCACATATATCTATAAGCAAAAGGATTGGAGTGGTTTGGACAATCAGAAATACAAGTTTTTAGCCAATTGCTAGGTTACTTGATTTTGAAGAAAAATGGGAAACCAAGTTTCAATGTGAGGTGCAAGCATGGGCTGAGTGATTGTAAGTGTCTAACAAGTTTCTTATGGGTTATTCGACTTGTATGATAAGAAGATAACAAGTGCAAGGCTAAAGAACAAGTTTTGTGTAAAAAAACACTTTATCAAAATAGCAATGTATAGTTTCTTCCCAAAATGGATATAAAGCATGACCTTGCATTGAATGCTTCAAATGAGACCTCTAACAGTTGTGCAAGCAATTAATTATGGAGTGCCTAACAAGTTTGAGGCCTGAAAAGTAGAGGTTATGCATCACAACTTTGAATTTAAATTTTGTTCATCCAAAAATACCTTGTATTTCAAGTGATAAAACTCTAAATTCATCTTTTTGATTCTCCCTACTCAAGAATGATCTCAAGGAATTCTTGTAAATTTTGGAAAGTTTGCAATGTCTTATACAACCCATGTTTGAATTTCTTTTAAAGATTCCCCTTGGAACTATATGAAAAAGTGTCATGAAGTTGGGTCAAAATCCTGACCAAATTAGGGCAAATTTTCACTAAGTGTTTTGTTTCATGACAACATGTTCTTAAAATTATAACTTGATATCCAAGTAATTTTGGAAGAATTTGTGTGAAGAAAAGTTTTAGATTTCATGGAGATCTACAACTTTCATTTTGAAAGTTTCTCTTGAATCATCTTGCATCATGGTGAAAATTTTGTTCAAAGTTGTGAAAAAACATGAAATTTTCAACACTTAGAAAAATTTCAAAGTTTGAAAATTTTGACTTTTCAAAATGAAATCTTGACTTTTTGATTTCTTGATGAATAAGTTTCATATTTTGACATGTTTTTATTAATTGTGATCTTTGGCATTTGAATTTGACCAAAAAGTCAAAGTTTGACTTTTTAGTATTATATAGTTGACTTTTGATTAGTTGACTGAAAATTCATCTGTCAATCCATTGGACTTGAGCAATGTTTTGAGCCATTTTATTAGGTTAAAATGATGAAATTGGACTCTTGAGATCATTCCTTAAACCAATTGATCATTTTCTAGGTCAAAAATCAGAAATTGCCTTTTCCTAATCAAAACCCTAATTTTGACCATTTTGCCCTTTTGAAGATTTGATCAAATTTCTTGAGGAATTATGGTGCAAACTTGATCAAATGATACATATGAGTTTAAAATGTTGATGTGGATAAAAAATTATGAAGTTTGATTGTAAATTGGCCATAGTTGACTTTTTCCCCAATACAATTGATTTTTAGGTCAACTGTTCAATTGACTGAGCAAAAGTGTGATCCAAAGCTTGAAACTTGACATGAGTTATATTGAGGGTCCATAATGATCCATGAAAGTCATATGGGTCATTGTAATTTCAAATATCCTTGTGCAATCTCAAACCCTAATTTTGATCATCAGTGCTTAAGGAGGTGTCTTGAGCTGATCAACCCTAGTGTAGTCTTGAGCCAAAGAGATCTTGTGATAAAATTATTGATAAGTGAGAGGGAAAATTTTAAGGTACAAAAGTTGCCCATGTTCAATCTTCTTAAGCCTGAAGAGTTAGGTTGGCGAGTTTTGCCATTCGTGACTCGAAGGCAGAAGATGATTGGACATTAGAGTACCCAGAAATTTGCACTTGGTGATGTGATGGTTGATGGTATAGGGGATGGGTTTAAAGATGCCATTTGGAGGGATGATAGAAAGTTGTTGGAGATGGGCTTGTAGATGCCATCCAGAAATGATTGTTGAGCCGTGTCTGTAAGTTGAAAGTGAATGAGTATCAGAATGGCGTCTGTGTCTGGAGTATATCGGAACTGTATCTGAAAGTTGAATCTTAATGAGTATCATAATGGCATATGTGTATAGAGCGCATATGAAATGTATCTGAAAGTTGAATCTAAATGAGTATCAGAATGGCGTCCGTGTCTGGAGCATATCTGAACTGTATCTGAAATCTGAATCTGAATGAGTATCAGAATGACATCCGTGTCTAGAGCGTATCTGAACTGTATCTGAAAGTTGAATCTGAATGAGTGTCAGAATGGAATCTGTGTCTGGAGCGTATTTGAACTATATCTGAAAGTTGAATTTGAATGAGTATCAGAATGACATCCGTGTCTGGAGTGTATCTGAACTGTATCTGAAAAGCCTTTGAACATTGTTAATGGTAGCTATTGATTAACCTTATCCTGAAAAGGGTAAAATATTAGCTAATATGCAATTTCATGTTGTATGAAATGTAAGGTATAATGCATTCGTGTTATCGATGTTTATGATATATGGATGCGATGTATACGTATGTTAGCTAATCTGCTGCACTGCTGTTGGATTGGGAAAATAAATCCCTAACCGCTGCTGAGGATACGGAGTGTAAGTCTTCATGTTGTGAAGTTGAAGTGTTGATGTATTTTCTCTTAGAGAAATAAACTTTGTTGTAAGGGAAATGCCGCGTACCGCCTGTAAAATCCTGTTGGGGAATCCTGAGAGATTGGACGACTTCTACTGGGGATTGATAACTGGAAGCTCTGTTCCGCTGGGGGTTAAACTGCACACTGTGGGGGATTTTATGGGAATCTTAGAGAGATTTCCCTATCCCTTAAAGCCATTAGTGATTGTCTTTTTATTTTTTTCATTTGTAAACAGTAATTATTTCAAATGCATATGTTCAAAAATAAATCATTGGATGTTTTTGTAAACAAAACACAAGAGAAAAAACAAGTACTTTTGCACTTTCAAAGGGATATCTTTGTATTGACTTTGAGTAAGTATTTTTGTACAATGAGACAAACATTCTAGTAAGAGAATGTCGTCGTAAAAAATGAAAATTTTGATACAAAAGAAAAGATAGCTATGTGAAATAATCCCATGGGGTTCCCATTCTGCTATAGCCTTCGTGTCTCCGAGCATCTTATCTATTTGTTGCCTTGTCCGAAAGTGATTGAATTGATCAGAACCGCTGAGTTTGTCAGTTGAAGCCAATGGTTATCTGTAAGGTGATCCAACGGGACATAGTCATACGCTTTAAATCCCAAACTTTTGCCTGGACCGCCCTTTCGGGTTTTCAGTCCACCAGGAAACCCTTTTTTGCCCAAGCCGCCCTTTCAGGTTATCAGCTTGCCAGCTGTACAGTTTTTTTTTGTTTTATCCCTAATTTTTGCCCGAACCTTTTTGGTTCGCCGGGATGCCCTTGTTTTGCCTGGGTGTGTCAACCTAGTGGGTCTCTTATGCGTAGTATCTTTTGACTATGTCTGTGTTCACAGGGTGCGGCAGGTCGTTGCCATCCATGGTGGTCAAGATCATTGCTCCACCAGAGAATATGCTTTTGATCACAAACGGTCCTTCGTAGGTAGGAGTCCATTTTCCCCTAGGATCACCTTGCGTCAGTATGATGCGTTTGATCACCAAATCCCCGACTTGATATACTTGGCGTCTGACTTTTTGTTGAATGCCTTGATCAGTCATTTTTGATACGTCTGACCATGACAGACAGTAGTGAGCCTTTTTCATCAATCAAGTTCAGTTGATCAAGACGAGTTTGGATCCAATTGTCTTCATTCAGCCCTAGATCCTTCATAATTCGCAGAGAGGGGATCTGGACCTCAATAGGCAAGACAACCTCCATGCCATAAACCAGAGAGTAGGGTGTTGCCCCGGTTGATGTGCGTGTCGTGGTACGATACCCATGGAGAGCGAATGGTAGCATCTCATGCCAGTCTTTGTATGTGATTGTCATTTTCTGTATGATCTTTTTAATGTTCTTATTTGCGGCTTCAACAACACCATTCATCTTTGGCCGGTAAGGGGAAGAATTATGATGCTGGATTTTTAATTGCTCGCACAGGGCGGTGATCATAATATTGTTTAGATTCGTACCATTGTCTGTAATGATCCTCTCCGGGATACCGTACCGACATATGAGATTTTTCTTGATGAACCGGGCAACAACATTCTTGGTGACGGAAGCGAAAGAGGTTTCCTCAACCCATTTTTTTAAATAGTCAATAGCCACCAAGATGAAGCGGTGTCCATTAGAGGTTGTTGGTTTGATTTCCCCAATCATATTGATACCCCACATAACAAAGGGCCAAGGAGCCGTTAAGACATTCATAGGAACCGGAGGTACGTGCACCTTGTCACTATAAATCTGACACTTGTGGCAGGTTCGAAAGTGTTGATAGCAATCTGCTTCCATGGTAGACCAATAATAGCCTGCCCGTAGGATCTTCTTTGCCATCGTATGCCCATTGGAATGGGTGCCAAAAGTGTCTTCGTGTAACTCAACCATGATCTTTTCTGTTTCAACCTTGTCTACGCACCGAAGTAACACAGAGTCATGGTTGCATTTGTAGAGAATACCATTACTAAGGAAGAATTCAGAAGAGAATCTCCTTAAGAACTTCTTATCATTGACTGAAGCTCCTTCTGGATATTCTTGAGCCTCGAGATACCTCTCAACTTTGTGAAACCAAGGATGGTCCACTACTTCTTTAGTATTAATCTTGTGACAGTGAGCTGGTTCATCCATTCGTTCAATGGTGATCTGGGGAGCCTCGTTATCCCATTTAAGTTTAAACATGGATGACATTGTGGCTAGCGCGTCTGCTAGCTGATTTTCTTCTCGCAGGAAATGCTCGAAGGTAATCTTCTCAAAATATGGGATTAATGTCAACACATGTTCTTTGTAAGGGATAAGGTTAAGGTGTTTAGTGTCCAATTCCCCTTTGATCGGGATGATAACCAAAACCGAATCTCCTAATACTTTTAAGGATTTGATCCTCAAATCTATGGCATCTTTGAGACCAAAGATGCACGCTTCGTATTCTGCCATGTTATTTGTACAATTGAAGCAGAGTCTTGCAGTAAAGGGAGTATGACATACTTTAGGAGATATGAGTACAACACCTATACTATTTCCTAGTGCGTTGGACGCCCCATCAAAAACCAGGGTCTATCAGGATCCTTGTTCAGGTCCGTCATATGGTCTGAATTCTTCACAGTTGTTTACCATCATGATGTCTTCATCTAGGAATTCGAACTTCATGGACTGGTAGTCTTCCACAACTTGGTGAGCAAGGTGATCAGCTAGTACATTGCCCTTTATTGCTTTCTGGGTAGTATACTGTATGTCATATTCTGTCAGGATCATCTTCCATCTCGCTATTCTCCCAGAGAGGGCAGGTTTCTCAAAGATGTATTTTATTGGATCCATTTTAGATATCAATAAGGTAGTATGGGTCAGCATATACTGTCTTAGCCGGCAAGCAGGCTGTGATACGGTGGGAGAACTGACTTGAGTTTTGCGTTTGTTTTCGCAAATGTTTCGGTTGAGCAAGAGTCGCCACCGACTTTTTATTTTATCCTAAGGAAAGGTTAAAAAGCACAGCAAAAACCTTTGAGATGTTTTCTTGGGTTCGGGGAGTAAATTATAGAAAGGGAAGGTATTAGCACCCTTTCTATCCATGGTTATCCATGGGCTCTTAGTTACTTGCTTAGATCAACTTGCCTTGATTTTAAATTGTTTGAAATGGTGCTTTGTGTGTGGGTTTTGAAAATGTTTTGAAAAGAGGCCAATGTGGTGGCAACCTTTGTAATGATCCATGTTGGGATGTATACAAAGGTGTATGTCTTTTGAAAAAGTTTTCAATGTTTTTGAAAGTTGTTTTGAAAGTGTGTTGTGATGTGTGTTTTGAAAAATAGGCAAGTGTTTTTGTTTTGCAAGTTGGCAAGTAACCAAGAGCTATCTACCCTAAATTTCTCAAAGATCTTTGCTATGTTTTAACCCTTTTAACAATTTTGTTCCACCATTATATTTGGTGGACAATCTTGTGTTAGGATGTGAACGGGACGGGCGCGGGTCATCGTTTAGACCATGATTGTAATGGTGCCAAGTGTCTTTGGGCAATTTTTCCTTTAAGGGACTTGATCATTTTTAGGCAACTTTCGAAAGCGTCATCGAGGGACTATGATCATTTGGATTGTTTTGTTTTTGTTTTGCCCAAGACACCCAACATGCAATATGGCCCATTATTGAAGGCAACAAGTGGAGTAACCCTAAGGGGTGCAAGTGTGATTTGTGTTTGTTCATTTTCATGCTTTTATCTTGGAATTAGGTCAAGCTATTTGTTTTGGTTGATTTTTGCATACAAACCCTAATTCTATCATGGCATATTTAGAAAGCTTTTAAATGCGGAATTTAAAGGTCCTAAATTATTACAACACAAATTATGGGATGGGGGGTACAAATGTTCAAATGGGGATATTTAGCAAGAAATTTAAATCTAACTATTACATCCAAATTGAAATTTTACAAGGTATTTAATTGTACAATAATTAAATAAAATACAACAAATATGCGAGATGTAAAAAATAATTTTTTATATGTATGTAAAAAGTGTTTTTTATGTGTCAAATAAACAAAAATAAAAAAGGTTAATTTTGGATATTTTTCAAGTTTAGGGTAAAACCCTGATATTTGCTAAATAAAATGTATTAATTATTTATTATATGCAATATTTATTAATTATGTATAAGAAATAAATAAAAAGAAAGTATATTGTAAAAAAAATGATTTTTCAAGTCAAATATTAATAAAAATAAAAATGTATTATTTTTATGTTTTTAACCTAAATATACTAATAAATATATTAAATATGTACAAAAAATAAAATATTTAATATTTACAAAAAAAGTATATTTTTTAGGAAATGTTTTCAAAAGATAAAATAAAATAAAATTAGAAAATAAATGTATTTTGTATTGTTTTTAGTATTTTAAATAAAAAGTATTATGTATTTATTTACATATATAACTAAATGAAACAAATAAATATCAAATAAAATGCAAAAAATGTGAGAAAAATATTTTAATATTTTTTATGCTTTGACAAAAAATAAACAAGTCAGAAACAAAAATCAAAAGTCAAAAATAATGAAAATAAAACACAATGGGCCAAGGGGGTGCATGTGTGAGAATGTGGTGCAAAAAGAAAATCAAACTCAGGCCCAGCCCAGGAGGAGTTGTCTTCAACCTTCAGACTTGTTTGAACAACAACAACACGCGTTTCCTAACTCCTGATTCCTGGACTTTCAAGCAAAACTCATAACACAAAAAATGTAGAGCATCAAGAGACGAATCCAGACATATAAAAAACTTGACTTAACTCTCAGAAATGAGAGAGAATTTCTCCATCCCTAATTCTTGACCTAAGTTTTTTCTAATGTTCAGGTTCCAAATTCTCTCAGCACATGCAATATAAATGGAAAGTAATTATATGTGTAGCTTCAGGGCCATGAGTAGAGCATTTTTCATTCATAAACCTAAAGCTAACTCTTCCTAGATTGAGAGATAGAAGTCCATGAACTTACCTGTTCAGCTTGGATCGTGTCTGACAATGGAGGTACTTTCAATGCAATGTGAGGACTTGTACAGCTTGCTTGAAGTTCAGGGATGCTTCTCCAACCTTTAGCTTGCTTTGAAACTAAATGAATCGAGCTATAGGAGTCAACCTGCAAAACAGAAAAAGTGAAAATGGTGAAGTTGGTTAGAGGTGTTACAGTCTGAAGCTAGGGCTTGGGATAGTTTGTATGGATGTTATGGAGTGTGTATGAAGTGGTTTTGGCCAAGGCGCACGAATGGATTGAGTTGTAGAAGTCCAACTGCAGAAGGGACTCTGTTTTTTGCAGTAGGATGGTGTTTTGATGAATGATGAGATTTGGAAGGTGGTTAGCTCGTGCCTTAACTCAGTGATGATGTTTGTAATGTGTTCAACAAGTTTGTCTAAGCTTCTCTTGACAGAAATGTGAGATGATGTTGGTTATGCCATGTTTCTTCTATCTTAAGAAAAAAATGACAAGTTTGTTTACAAGCTTTCCTAGGCCCCTCAAGTATGCTGCACACTTGAGTCTTGATCAGTGAGATATGTTCCTGAACTTGTGCCAAAAGGATTTGCCTTGTACTTCATAGATTGCAATCTTGACATAAAGTTCACCTTTTCAAAAATGGATAAATTGCTTTTTCCAATTAAGGCTTAATTCTTTGTGTAATGACTATATGAACAAAACAAAGCTAGAACACAATGGATTGGCATTTAATTTTTGAGTGTAAATGAGATTAGAGGCCTGTAATGTAGCTTGCATATGCTGAGTTTGAAAATGCACAAGTTATGAACATGCCTTTGGCCATGAATCAAAGTGACTTTTGCTCATATTGCCAAATTCGATTCTCCCTAACCACAAGGTTGTTTGATGAGTTATTGGACATTTTGGAAAGCTTGGAATGTGTACTACAATCCATATTTGTAATTCCATTTGAAATTCCAAGTGGAAGCATGTGAAAAATGGCCATGAAGTTAGGCAAAAATCCTGCCTAGAATAGGTCAAAATTTTTCTAAGTTAAGAATGTTTTGCACCCTTGTTCCAAAAATTTTAACTTGAGCTACAAGATTCTTTTGAGGAAACTTTATGAATCAAAGTTGTAGATTTTGCAATGGACTACAACTTTCATGTTTTGAGTTTTCCTTGAATCCAAATGTATCTTGGTGAATAAATGGGACAAAGTTAGGAAAAAATTAGGGATTTTCATAACTTAGAAAAATTCTAAGTTATGAAAATTCTTCATTTCAATTCATAATTTGACATGTCTTGATGAAAAATGAATCTTGACACTTGATTTTGACCAAAAAGTCAAAGTTTGACTTTTCAGTATACAGTCAAATTTGGCTCAGTTGACTGGAAAATTCATCTGTCAATCTTGTGCATTTGGGATCTTTTGAACTTTTTGAATATGTCAAGACAATGCCATGGGGTCCTTGAGTCCATATATGAGCTTGGTTTGCCATTGGCTAGGTCAAACAGTCAAAAATTGCCTTTGTGCAGTCAAAACCCTAAAAATGACCATTTTGCCCTTTTGGTGATCTGATCAAATTTCTTGTGGAATTGTGATCCAAACTTGACCAAATGGTTCATATGAGTTCATAATATTGATGTGGGTCAAAAATCATGAGGTTTGACTGTCAATTGACCACAGTTGACTTTTTCCCCAATACAGCTGATTTATAGGTCAACTGTCCAATTGACTGGGCAAAGATTGGAATCAAGGCTTGAAACTTGGTATGGATAAACTTGTGAGTCCAACATGAAGCATGAAAGTCATCTTGGGCTTTTTAGATCAAAACATCTTTGTGCAAACACAAACCCTAATTTGGGTCAACAGTGCGAAGAGGAGTCTTGAGCAGAGCAAAACCTAACTTGATCTTGAGCTCCAAGGGTCTCGTGGTGAGAAAATATTGAGGAAATGGGTGGGCAAATTTTGGGGTACAACACAGGCCATGCCAGAGCGCAGCAAGTTTTCTCGAGCAGTGAATGTCTTGTTTCACAGTCGGTATACTTTTTGCTTAGGTAATAAATAGAATGCTCTTTTCGGCCAGACTCGTCATGCTGCCCCAACACACACCCCATTGAATTTTCCAAAACAGTAAGATACATGATCAACGGTCTTCCCTCAATTGGTGGCATTAAAATAAAAGGCTCTTGGAGGTACTCTTTGATCTTTTCAAAAGCAGTTTGGCACTCGTCATTCCATTTGACTACTTGATCTTTCTTCAATAATTTGAAGATTGGTTCACAAGTAGTTGTCTGGTGAGAAATGAATCTGGAAATGTAGTTTAAATGTCCCAAGAATCCTTTGACTTCCTTCTCAGTATGAGGAGCAGGCATCTCTTGTATCGCTTTCACCTTAGCAGGATCTACTTCAATACCCTTATTGCTGACAACAAAGCCTAGGAGTTTGCCAGACCTTACTCCAAATGTGCATTTATTTGGGTTCAACCTCAGCTTGTACTTCTTTAGTCTCTCAAAGAGTTTCTGTAAATGGTTAAGATGCTCTTCTTCCGTTTGAGATCTAGCTATCATGTCGTCCATATAGACCTCTATTTCGTGATGTATCATGTCGTGAAATAGAGCTACCATGGCACGCTGATAGGTTTCCCCAACGTTCTTCAGTATGAATGGCATAACCTTGTAGTAGAATATGCCCCACTGTGTGACAAAGGTTGTATTCTCCATGTCCTCAGGCGCCACTTTGATTTGGTTGTAGCCTGAGAAATTGCCCATGAAGGAAAAGACTTTGTGTTGTGTCGTATTGTTAACTAGAATATCAATGTGGGGAAGTGGGAAATCATCCTTAGGGCTTGCCCTATTCAAACCTTTGTAGTCCATGCATATTCGTACCTTGCCGTCCTTTTTAGGCACGGGAACAACATTGGCAACCCATTGTGGATAGGAGGTGACAGCCAAGAATCCGGAATTGAATTGTTTCATGACTTCTGCTTTAATATTCTCTGACATGTCTGGTTGCATTTGACGGACCTTTTGTTTTACCAGAGGACAATCCTCTTTTGTAGGTAGACGATGTACTACGATATATGCATCAAGTCCTGGCATGTCTTCATATGACCAGGCAAAAACCTCAACATAATCGTGCATCAACTGAATCAAACGCTCCTTGACACTGGATTCCAGATTGGCACCCATCTTAACTTCTCTTTTGTCTTCTTCAGTACATAGGTTGATTGTGTCCAATGGTTCCTCGTGGGGCTGAATGGTCCTCTCTTCTTGTTGCAGTAACCTGGCGAGTTCCCTTGGTACTTCGCAATCTTCCTCACCTTCGTCTTCGGCTTGGTAGATTAGATTTTCAGAGTCACAAAACGCCATAGCAGAACCGTTACCCATGGGATCCCGAATGGATATAGACCTGCATTGTGAGTGTGAGTGTGTGTAAGAGTATAGCTATCTTTGAAAGAAATGAAAATGTAAAAAGAAAAACAATGAGCACAAAGTTTGTATGCAAAAATGTCCATGATTCATTGATGTCATATGAAAATGAGATAATAACCCTTACAAATGGACAATTGTGCCTCGGGTAAGACACAAGGTTTTAAGAGCCTGAATTGTTTTAATATTACATATCCGACAAAATTTAAAGACAAATTACCGTGGGATAAAAGTGATCGGGACGAAATCTCTAGCCTCCTAGTTGCTGAGCCCTCCACTGAAAGTTGGGAAAATCCAATCCTCTAGGTTATAGTTGTCTTCATCATCCTCTACTGCACTGACTTCACGGTTGCTGATCTTCAAGGGTGGTCCTTCGGCACGAGCGTGGCGTACAACTTTATGGGCACCTAAAGTGAAACCCAGACCAAATTTGTCAGATTTGTATGGGATATCTGGGAGTTGTCCCCAAATAGTGCACCCACCTTCTTCTTTCACTGCCTTGGCATCCTTCAAAGACGACATCTTGAGCGGAGGCCTTGTAATCTTAGGAACTTGAGACACAACTTTGGTTACTGCCACAGTCGGCGGGACTTCTTCAAAGTGCTGGAATGGAGTTTCAATAAATTCACCATCTAGCTCCACATATCTGAAGGAATTTAGATGGCTAACCATATACTCTTACTCTCCATGAACGGTGACGATTTTCCCTTGAATTGGATATTTCAGCATTTGATGCAATGTAGAAGTAATAACACCAGCATTTATGGATCCACGGTTGGCCTAATGAGCAGGAGTATGAAGGGCGAATATCCATTACATAAAAAGTTGAATCAAATGTTTGGGTTCCAACTTTTATGGGAATGTCCACTTCCCCATGCACCATCCTTTTTGAGTCGTCAAAGGCCCTCACTAGTATATTTCTTAGTTTCAATGTCAATCCTTCACAGTCAAGCCTATCAAGAGCTTTTTTAGGAAACACATTCAGAGACGAATTGATGTCAACCAAGACATGAGCCAAGGTCGTGCCCCTACATTCAACTGAGACGTGCAATGCCTCATTATGCTTCCTCCCTCTTGGCGTTAAATCAGCATCAGAAAAACCTAAACCATTATCTGCAGTCAAGCTGGCTACGCAGTCTTGGAACTGATTGGCAGATGTTTCTTGGGGTACATGGGCAGTTTTCAGGAAATTTACCAAGGCCTTTGCATGAGCCTCAGAACATAACAACAAAGCCAACATGGAAATTTTTTATGGAGTTTTCCCCAGTTGCTCGACTACGTTGTAGTCGCTTCTTTTTATGATCTTTAGAATTTCCTCCATCTCTTTCTGGGAGGTCTCAGGGATAGCTACTGATTGTGCCTTCGTCCGGACAGGCTCAACCAGAATACCTTTACCTCGAGTCTCAGTTGACTCGGCAGCAAGAATGTCAGTAGTGGTGATAACAGGAACTGTAACAGCTTTGTCAACAGGAGTATTAGCAGAGATGATTGTAGGACTGGGAATGGCCTTTGGAGGAGCAACAACAACATGAATGATTACGGGTCCAGAAACTACTTTTGGAGGAGCGATTTCTGGAGAGAAAACCCTTCCACTTTGGTTTATCTTACTAGTCCCTACAATATTAATGATATCAGAGTCAACCTTCTTAGAACTTGAACTTTCAGCAGCTGGCCAATCTTGCTTGATACCGTGGTAATAGACATCCCCTCCATAATTCCATGGTACGGGTTTGTCTGACGAATACGGGATTGGTCCAGGCATTGTAATTATAAACATAGCTACTTTAGGAACTAATGTAATTCTAACGGGTCTTTTGGTGGAGACCCTGGAAGAATTGTCGAAAATGGTCACGATGGAAACATCATTATAAGAAACAGTTGGAACATAAGTCTTTTCGAACAAAATCTCCTTGTTATCTATTAGGCATTGAATGCCTGCTTTTAACAACAGACAGCTGGTTGGTAAGGACAAATAGAAATGACAGCTTTCATTACAACCTGGGAATACATCGGCATTCAACAAGTTCTTTTTGATTGTCAGGAGTGGGGTCACAAGTTCATCAACTAAAGTAACAAACATATCTTCTTCAACGACATTGACATCACGGTCGTGCTTGGGCATAGGGGCATTAATGACATTGGGAATTTCTGGCACATCGAATTCAATCTCTTTGGCTTCAAGAAGGTCTTGTACTTTGTTCTTCAGAGGCCAACAGTTGTTAGTGTCATGGCCGGGACTCTCAGAATGGTATGCAGAGCGGGAATTATGATGATAGTGATGAGAGGTTGTGTTAGGGTTCTTCGGAGCTTCTTTCAAAGTCACTAGATTTGATATTAACAAATGTGGTAATACTTGAGATAGGGTCATGTTAATTCTGGTGAACTGTCTGACTGGTCTTTCCATTCTAGGCTGGTTGCTTCTTTGTTGAGCAGGCGCTGGTTTAGGAATCATGACAGCCCCCACCATTGAACGACATTCAGCTCTATCTTGATTTCTCTGAGGATATATAACAACAACTTATTTCTTTCCAATGAATGGTTTCCTTACAGCAGCAAAGGGTGCATCTTTTTGAATTTTCCCATTCTTTATCCCGGCTTCCACCCTTTCTCCGGTCAATATCAATTCGGTAAAACCTGTCGATGAACTACCAATTAAGTGATTAAATAAGGGACCAGAAGAGGTTCCCAAAAACATGTCTACCAACTCTCTTTCAGATAGAGGAGGCTGGACTCTTCCTGCTAAGTCCCTCCGTTTTTGCGCATAGTCCTTAAAGCCTTCACTTGAAACCATGGCCATACTCTGGAGTTGAGTACGGGTGGGTGCAAGATTAGCATTGTATTGGTATTGTTTGTAAAAGGCGGCGACCAGATCTTCCCAGTTATGAACATTGGCTCTTTCAAACTGATAAAACCAATCAAGTTGAGTTTCAGACAGACTGTCTTGAAAGAAGTGTACCCATAAATCCTTGTTGGCGGTATGAGGTTGTATTTTCCTCACATAGGACCGGAGATGCATTTTGGGACATGAAACTCCGTCATATTTGGCGAACACAGATGCTTTGAATTTTGGAGGAATGACAATCCCTGATACTAATCCCAACTCCTCAAAGTCCAATCCAGGCACATTTTGGATTTCCATTGCACTTAACCGTTCTTATAGATGCTTATACTTGTTGTCGACTGGAGGGTATTGTTCTTCAAAATTGTCTTTTTCTTCCTCTTCCTCTTCTGAATCTGGCTGGACAACTGTTTCCTTGCCTTTCCCATCTTGATTGTCTTTCTCACCAGATGACGTAGCAAAGTCTAAAGTCCTTCTTGCTTGTCCTTGGAATATTCTTCCCATGTTTAGAACTCTGGTTATTTTCTTTGTCTTCTTTTTATTCTCTTCAACCAACAAGGTCTTCAACTCTTCTTGTTCTTTGGCAAGAGTTAAGAACATCTGTTGAAACTGAGCATTTTGAGCTTGGAGGTCCTTCACCGTTTGCTCGAGATCCATCTTACTGAAATAAATAGTAGAAAGATGAGGAGACTTGTTGCAAGAAACCTTCTTATGTTATGATGAATGGTAAATGTGTATGCAATGATTTCAAGGATTTTAAAGATTCAAATTTTTTTTAGACAAAAAGGAAACACACGTTATATTAATAAATTAAAGCTTGAGTACATCAATGCCTTTTCGGGCAAAATAATACAAAAACTCTAAGATAAAAAGGATGTATGCATCCTCTTTGGTGCGATGTAGGCATTCAGGTTCCTCTCCTCGTGAAGTTTCTTAGTGTGTTCCAAAACCTTCTTCTCGCTAGCGTAGAATTGGGCCTCGAAAGTATCTCACTCCCCCTTGAGTTGTATCCAATCTCTTTGTAAGTTTTCAAGAGAGGTGGACATGTCAGGATGTAGGATAGTGTAGGGAACATCTCCTTCCATAACAGGCTCCATAATTACCAGGAGAATGGAGGGATAAGGCATCATAAGACTTTGAGCACGAGTCTGTACCCATTTCAGGTAAGGCTCAAGCGGGATGGAGTTCTTATGCCCCAATGTCTTGCTGTCTACCTTGTTCAACATCCTCCAAGCTCGGATAAATCTCTGGCGAAAACCTTGATCGTCGTTCTCGTAGTCAAATACCAAACCTTTGATGAGCATATTATGTGGGCCATCCCTTCAGGCGTAACCAAACTGTCTTAAGGCTAAGCAGGGGTTGTAGGTGATACCTCCCCTTATGCCAAGTAAAGGGACATTAGGGAATTCTCCACAATGATCGACGATAGTAACATTCTCTATAGATCGGGAACACCAACAAATGTCTGAATGTTTGAGCATCATCAACCTTTGTGACCACCTTGAACCTTGCTCGTTCTTTAATACAGATTGGAGAAGATGCGAAACAAACCATCTTTCCAAGAGAGGAGTGCAACATATAAGTACACCTCTTTTCCTCATCGTGCGAGTGTGAAAAGAATGTAGAATGTCCCCTAGAAAAGTAGGCCCGGGTTGCGGGATATGAAGATTTTGACGGTGTTCACATCTATGAGTTGGTCAGGATTTGGAAACAAAACCATCCCATAGATGAGGAGAGCCACAATTTCCTCAAAGGCTTGCAAATCCAAGGAGTTCCAACAGTTTTGGGCTTTCTCAAACAAGAACTTTTCTAGGAAACCTTTGACACCACTCCTTGTTTCCCAATTGGTTGTGACATCAGAAGATTGCAAGTGTAGAGCTTGAGAAATCTCTTCTGGATTTAGATCACTTTCCGTACCGTTAAAAGGTAGTTAATTGAGAATGGGAATCCTCAAGAGTTGGGAGAATTCTTACAATGTTGGCACAAGTTGATAATCGGGAAATGTGAAGCAATGGTGTAAATGATCAAAGAACTAAAAGAGCACCTTCATCATGTCTTTATCAGTGTTGGAAGTGACCAAGTTGAGTAGGCGACCATGTCTCTCGGTGAATGGAGAATTTTCTGGAATCCTTGAAGCTAGCTCCTTAAGTTGTGGAGGGATCCTTACAAGATTGACTTGAATAGTTTTCCTGCGAATAGAATCCATGTCCTACAAAACAAGAACAAAGATAAATCCCAAAATCCTTGAAATGGTTAGTGAATGAGAATGATGTTATGATGTTCATGATGTTATGTACAAGTAAATATACACAAATAAAGCAAACAAGTCCTTAGGTTTAGGCTTGCATGGAGTTTCATAGGTAAGTACCCTCTTGAAGTTTAGTTGGCTCAACCTGTCCTAGTAATACTAATCGGGTTCTAAGGAGCTCAATATCACTGGTTTGTTTCCTTGGTTATTGTTTCAGCACAAGCCTCTTTAATAGCGACTGAAATATCCTAAAAAATCAAACCTCAATGAGTGTAGTATCGAGTATCTACCAACTTCAGACTGCACCAAATCCGGTCATCTCATTACGTCCTAAAGGCCAAGTTGGTCAAGTAAAGGTTCTAAAAGTTCATTAGATCTTCATGACATCACTCAGCGGCCCCGTATTCTCCTTGATAAACTCAAGGGCTACCGGTACCCACAAATATGTTGCACTAACGTAGCTATTTCTTAGACCATGTCGGTATACCCCGCACAGTTTCCATAATTTATTGCTACTTACCTATAAGGTATCCCAAATCTGGGTAGAGGATTAAAACCCAAACAAAGAACCATAATGTAAAACATACAAGTCAAACAAAGAAAGCAAGTAAATATGATTTAACCCTAAGTTAACCCCACTTTTAGAAAAATCCCCAACATATTCGCCAGTTCTGTGATACAGTGGGAGAACTGACTTGAAGGTTTTGCGTTTGATCGCAAATGTTGCAGTTAGCAAGAGTTGCCACCAACTTTTCTTTTATCCAAAAGGAAAGGTGAAAAAGCACAGGAAAGACCTTTGATTATTTCTTGAGTTCGGGGGGTTAATTATGAAAAGGGAAGGTATTAGCACCCTTTTCATCCATGGTTTTCCATGGGCTCTTAGTTACTTCCTAGATCACTTGATTTTGTTTTAAATTGTGCTTTGTGTGTTTTTTAGAAAGTATTTGGTAAAGAGACCATTGTTTTGGCAAACTTTGTAATGATTCTCGTTCGTAAGAATGTATACAAAGTGTTTGATCTTTTGAAAATGTTTTCAAGTTTATAAGATATTTTGAAAGTGTAGGTGTTTGTTTTTGAAAATAGCAAGGATGTTTGTTTTGAAATGGAGCAAGTAATTAGGAGCATTCTACCTCCTCAAAAGTCTTTCTTGTTCATTTTCCTTTTTTCTTTGACATTGTTATCTTACCATTGGTTTGGTAAGTAACCCTATCCTTGGATGTAAACGGGATGGGCGTGAGTCATCATATAACCATGATTAGCAATGTTGCAAGGTATCTTAGCATTCTCTTTTAGGGACTAAGATCATTTGAAAGGCAACTTAGATAGCGTCATCGAGGGACTATGATCTTATACTTTGCTTGTTTTTGCTAAGATACCTCGCATGCGTAATATGGCCATTTTGTAAAGGCAACCAAGTGGATTTACCCTAGGGGTGCTTGTGTGCAAGTGTATTATTTTCATGCTTGATTTTGTCTTGAATTAGGATTTTCTAAGTTTGGTTTTAATCTTTTCATACAAACCCTAATTACTAACATGTTATATATAAAACGATAAATTGCAGAATTTAAAGTTACTACGCTATTACAATACTTGTGGGAGGGGGTGTACAAAGTATAAATGGGGATTGCAAGAAAATAAACCTACTTAATCTATTACAACCATATTGAATTTATACGAGAATTGGAATAATAATATATAAGATGAACAAATGTACAAAAATGAAAATGTGAAGAAAATAGATATTTTTTGGTTTTCATGAGAAAAAAGGGATTTTGATTTTAACCTAATTAATTAAAAGAAAATAATTAATTAAAATAATAAAAGTAAACCTAATTTTACTAGGAAAAGATAATTAAATAAAACCCTAAATTATTCAATTGATTAAAAAAGAAATTAAGTTTAAGAAAAGTATTTTTGGTATTTTTGTCTTAAAAATAATTTATAATATTATAAAATATTTTTGGTATTTTTATATATTAAAATAATACATTTAAATGGTGTAAAAGAAAACAACTACAACCTATTTTTTAATTAAATTTACAAAGATAATTAGTAAAGTAAATAAAGTATTGATTAAATAAAATAATTTTTGTGAGAAAAAATAAATAAACTATGTCAAAATATAAATCTACTATTTTTATATTTTTTATGATTTTCTTAGTATTAGGAAAATATTTAAGAAAATAAATAAATATAAGAAAAATAAGAAAAAGAAAATAAAACTGGGTCAGGGGTGTGAAAAGGAAACAGAGGAGTTAACAAGTAAAAACAAAAATAACAAGGCCCAAGGAGGCCCAACACCTACAAAAAAAAAGAAGTCAGAAAAGCAAAAAATATGAAAATCAAAAGGGTACCACTGGGGCTCGAATCCAAGTCCCTCAGGTTACAGGCGACGCTTCTACCACTGGGGTGGCTATACATCCGTTTATATAAATAAAACAATAAATACATAAGGCAAACATGTTTCTGAAGCCAACTTCATCTTCAACCTCACGCCCATCCAGAACCTCTGTAACTTGTTCAAATCTCAACAAAAATGAAAACTGTAAACATGAAACTTGTAGCAAATTTTCTCACGGTTTCAAAAATGTAAAGCATTAAAACTATAGATCAAAGACAAACATGAATTTCATTGGTCCTAATATGAACCCTAAAAATCTCAGAAAATTCAATCTTAAAATTCTCTAAGCTCAGGCAAAATTAATGGAAACTATGGACATGGTTAGCTTTAGGGCAATGATATCTACATGTTTCATTCACAAATAAATCATTGATGATGCCTGTATGAAAAGTTCCAAAGTTAGAAAACTTACCTTGCAAGAGGGTATCAGGTTTGGAGTTTGAGAAGCTTTCAGTGAGTTCCAATGATTGGGTTAGCTTCCTTAAGTTCCCAGGAAGCTAATGGGATGCTTAGCTTGAGCTGAAAGTGCCTGAGGAGTTCTGGAGAAGTCCAAGTGCAAAGCTCTATTTTTGAAAATGGAAGATGGTGTTAATGGTGTTACAGTTCTGTAACAGGGTGTGGGATCAGTTCTAAATGATGTTTAGAAACTTTAGGAACCAAAAGGCTTGAAAACGCACGAGGGAGTTATGAGTTCCAAGTTTTTGGTCAGTTTATGTGAAAATAGAGGTATGAGATGTGATTCTGAGCTCTTGGTGTTTTTAGGGGTTAAGCATTCGTGTATTTTATGGAAATGGTTTTTATATCTATAAGCAAAAGGATTGGAGTGGTTTGGATAATCAGAAGTACAAGTTTTCAACTAATTGCTAGGTTACTTGATTTTGAAGAAAAGTGGGAAACCAAGTTTCAATGTGAGGTACAAATATGGGTTGGGTGATTGCAAGTGTCTAACAATTTTCTTATGGGTTATGAGACTTGTATGATCAGAAGAGAACAAGTGCAAGGCTCAAGAACAAGTTTTGTGTAAAAAAGCACTTTATCAAAATGGCAATGTACACTTTCTTCCCAAAATGGATATAAAGCATGGCCTTGCATTGAATGCTTGAAATGAGACCTCTAACAACTGTGAAAGCAATTAATTATGGAGTTCCTAACAGGTTTGAGGCCTGCAAAGTAGAGGTTATGCAGCACAACTTTGAATTTGAATTTTGTTCATCCAAAAGTACCTTGTATTTCAAGTGATAAAACCCTAACTTCATCTCTTCGATTCTCCCTACTCAAGAATGATCTCAAGGAGTTCTTGGATATTTTGGAAAGCTTGAAATGTTCTATACAACCCATATTTGAATTTATTTTGAAGATTCCCCTTGTAACTATATGAAAAAGTGCCATGAAGTTGGGTCAAAATCTTGACAAAATTAGGGAAAAATTTCACTAAGTGTTTTGTTTCATGACCACATGTTCTTAAAATTATAACTTGAGATACAAGCATTTTTGTAAGAAGTTGTGTGAAGAAAAGTTGTATATTTCATGGAGATATAAAACTTTTATGTTGGAAGTTTCTCTTGAATCATCTTTCATCATGGTGAAAATTTTGTTCAAAGTTGTGAAAAAACATGAAATTTTCAACACTTAGAAAAATTTCAAAGTTTAAAAATTTTGACTTTTTAAAATGAAATATTGACTTTTTGATTTCTTGATGAATAAGTTTAATATTTTGACATGTTTTGATGAATTGTGATCTTTGGCATTTGAATTTGACCAAAAAGTCAAAGTTTGACTTTTCAGTATATAGTTAACTTTTGATCAGTTGACTGAAAATTCATCTGTCAATCCATTGGACTTGAGCAATGTTTTGAGAAATGTTATTAGGTAAAAATGATTCAATTTGACTCTTGAGATCATGCCTTAAACCAATTGACCATTTGCTAGGTCAAAAATCAGAAATTGCCCTTTCCCAGTCAAAACCCTAATTTTGACAATTTTTCCCTTTTGAAGATTTGATCAAATTTCTTGAGGAATTATGGTCCAAACTTTATCAAATGATACATATGAGTTTAAAATGTTTATGTGGAAAAAAAATTATGAAGTTTGACTGTAAATTGGCCATAGTTGACTTTTTCCCCAATACAACTGATTTTTAGGTCAACTGTTCAATTGACTGAGCAAAAGTGTGACCCAAAGCTTGAAACTTGACATGAGTAATCTTGAGGGTACATAATGATCCATGAAAGTAATATGGGGCATTGGAAGTTCAAATATCCTTGTGCAATCTCAAACCTTAATTTTGATCATCATTGCTTAAGGAGGTGTCTTGAGCTGATCAATCCTAGTGCAGTCTTGAGCCAAAGAGATCTTGTGAGCAAATTCTTGATAAGTGAGAGGGAAAATTTTGTGGTACAACACTATGTTTTTAAGTATTTTATGCATCATTGCTCGTGATTTTCTTGGCATTGTTACTGTTTTATTTGTATGCCAGCGTGACTATGAGAAAGAGATTGAGGGTTTGACTAAGGAATTGGAAAACTACAAGGCACAGTTAGAAGCTAAGCATGTTGCACATATCAAAGCACTTCTTAAGCCAGAACAAAACCAGAAGATGATTCATGAATTGTCTACTTTGCTGAAGAACTCTGATATTTAGAGAAACAAGTATGTCAACGAATGTTCAGAGGGTAGAGCTAGCAAAGATGTAACACTCTATTTTTCACTCGTCGAATAATTAAATGAAATCAGAGTAATTATAAATTTCCAATCAACATCAAAATAGGATAGCACATTTCATCATCTCAAAAATTGCTCAAACATTAACAAATAGATACATACACATTATTTTCAGATGAACCGTCATCATAATCATCATGGTATTCAACTTCACTTTATTAATGCAACAAAAACAATCCAAAATATAATTTGTCAACAACTCCAACAATTTATAAATAACGTCTCATCAGTTTAAAAAAGAGTTATAATACTCTCACAATCTTTCAAAGACAACAATGACTAAATAAACAAAACAAACATCCATCCCTGATGTTACGTATCAGAGCAAAACCCAACCCAATCTACGCACCATGAGGCGTAACTACATACCTCAAGCTACTCTAATCTTCGTCACCTGCACATTATCCATGTGAAGGCAACATTAAAACATAAAGGGTAAGATATCATAACAATATAAATGAATATATGATAATGAGCAGGTAAAGTACAACATACATAATCATTTATTCATACTTCATGCATCAACACCAATACACAACATCATTTCAACAATCACACCCAACAAACAACAAATCACATCTCTTCAACAACAACGTCATAATGTAATGGAACTAACTTCCCTAAATATATACATGTGGTACCATAACAACGTCTCTTTTCCATTTAGGCTACACCATCACTTGCCGTTAAGACTACACTGTCACTTTCCATTAAGGTTACACAGTCACTTGCCATTAAGGCTACACCGTCACTTGTCATTTAGGCCACATCATCACTTATGAACATGCATGCAACACTAACATGTTATGACAACAAATGCAACGACACAACACACATTAATAAACCAAGCCAATACAACTCGTTAATCACACATTACTATTCATACCTCATCGTAACGTCACTACATCATGAAATCTCTTTATATTCATTGTCATATTCGCAACTTCGCGATTACAACAAAACATCAGAAGAAAAAAATTCAAAAAATTATCTCATATTATGTTCAAATCATTTTTATTGAGTAGAAAATATTTTTAGCTTTTCATAGGTTCGAACGGCGCGTCAAACAGACACCCGAGTAAAAAGTGTTGAGTTTTCAAAAAAATTCGTAAAAATGTCATTTTGTGGTAATCGGTTACTGCAAAAACAGTAACTCAACGTTTTAAAAATTTCTCGCGGTAACCGGTTGCCCTTTAATGATAACCAATTACTGCTATTTTCACAAAAACATCCATTCTGCCAAAGTCTTTATTACCTGGTTATCCTATAATGGTAACCGGTTACCTCCTCACAATTTTTCTCAGAAATCAGGTTTTTGCACGCGGTAACTGGTTGCCCCCAGGTGGTAACCGGTTACCACTGCTATTTTTCCAAAAATTTGTAATTTACAGGTTACGATTCCCATCTTTTCAATACTCCCAAACACCAAATTTTTATATGAAATAGCAGCAATTCATCGTACCAAATAGGCATAAATCATAATAATCAATGGAATTACTTTACATCTTCAAAATCAAGAGTTTACACAAATCCATTCAACATCTCAAATCATCATATATGCAAATCACATACGCACCAGTTTCGCACAAAGAACGATTAAACGATTACTCAATCTAACTCTACCATAATCCACCATCATACAAGCCCTTATAAAGTTAGAGCCTCACCCTTACCTTAGGTTTTGAGTTCTCTTCTCTTCTCCAATGGAGTCTTCCCTTTAGCCCTAGGTTCTTCATTTTTTCCTCTTCTCCAAAAGCGCTCTTTTTCCCTCTTCTCTGATTTCTACTATCAATTGAGAATAATAATTCTCTCTATCTCTTTAGACCCCTAATATCAATAACCCCATACTGCCCTTCCTTATATTTAATTAATCATTTAATTACTACTATTACAAATAACTTGTATCTATAATAATAATAATAATAATAATAATAATAATAATAATAATAATAGTAGTAATAATAATAAAATGATTATTAGTCTTCTCACCACACCGCCATGGTTCTATGATTTCGGTCATACACCCTTAATACCTCAGCTTCTATAATTTCTAAGATATCTCATCATCAACAAACACATCACATCACATCACATCATAAAATCTATCAACTCATACAAATACACCGCATCGACTAATTCGTCATAATTCATATATTCACCAATAATCACCGATATTCATATTAAATTAATTTAATAATTAATCTAGATTTTTAGAGTGTTATAAAAGACGGACTTGAATCAATAACGAAAGAGATGGTTGATCTTAAATTAGAAATTGTGAAAGTTTGGGACCGACTTTCGCATGTTTTGAGTGAATTGAAGGCCACACAAAGAGAACTTCTTAATAAAGATATCAAGCTTTATTCAAGTAGAGATTCAGAATTGAATGCTTAGGCCAAGGTGGAAGAGTTGAAAATTGAATTGAAGATGGAAAAGGAACATAAAGAAGAAATGCTACAGCAAGTCACAAGTGCAAAAGAAGAGATAATTGAATTGAATAACAATATTCAATCACTCACAAATGAGTTGAAGATGAATAGAGAAAGAGACCTTGAAACACAGGTGGAGATTTCATTGCTAAAATCGAAATCTCGTATTTAAGAATATATTTTGGCTTACAAGAATGGATCATATATCACTGATCAATCAAAGAGTAAAGTTGTGAGAGTTGTCGAGTAAAATTGTGAAAGTTGCCTCAAGACTGATTGTAAGAAGATGGTTGTTCATTTTCCTGATCATTGTATACTCGATGGGTTGACGTGTATTCAAGAATAACAGGAGGGATAATTAAAATATATTAAGCTCTTTAGTATTATTAGCATGTAAATGATTTAGGCCATTTAGGTTTATATTTTGATTTTTTGTGTGTGGATTTCATATTGTTTAATAACATGTTATATTAACATGATTACCTCACGTGAGCTTATTAAATTTTTTAACTTATTAAGGATTTCATACTATTTCATATTGTTTTATTAACATGTTTACCTCACGTGAGAAAATGAGATGAAACCTATCTTCTTAAAAATATATATGAGGTTGTCTTGTGTCTGTTTAATAAATTCTTTATGTATTTATATACTGCGTGACATCATTCAACTGCTTTCACATGTTTGATTTATATTATTATTTCCTTGAAACAATCTATATATGTTTTATTATTTTTGATTTAAATTTACGATTTGATACTATCAAATGGTAGAATTTATGTCAATCAATTAAATTTTAAAATTTATATCAAATGACACTACCAAATTGTGTTGATTTAATCATAATTAGGATAAAAAACTAATATTTATTTGAAACTTTAAATATTTCTTCCAATACTAGGTAACTATATATTTATAATGTCTTTTCAAACTAAATATTTTTAATATATTGTTTTTAAAATTGATTTTCAATATTTTAATATATTCATTTAAAATAATGTTTATTTTAAAATAATATTTATTTTAAATGATGTTTTATTTTAAATATGTTTCATTCGAAAGCTTTAAAACATTAACAAAAACTCATCCAATATGACATTGAGATACAAGACTATTTATCACTTTGTTCTCTTTTGCCTTTTCATAATATAAGTATTTTTGCATTGCAAATGATCTGGGCTTACAACATAAAGCAAAAGTATTTAATAATTTTAATGAAGAATTTATGAATGTATGAATCACTACAAGATAAAGTTTATCCAGCCACGTGATTTTACCACGTGATTTTCATGCGGCTAAATAAAGTCAGTTGCGACGTGAAAATCACGTGGCAACTTGTTTTACTAATATAATAAAGAAGCATTAAGTGTGTCAGTTTTTTTTTTTATAAAAAAAATTGCGACGTGGGCTGCACGTTGCTAATTAAAATATCATAAAAAATAAATTAATCACAACTTTCAAAACTGACGTGTTCAGGTTTTGAAGAAAGAGAAAAGAGTTGTTGGATTGTTGCGACGTGAAAATCACGTGGCAACGTTGCGGCGTGATTTTCACGTCGCTACGTGCTTTACATGCTTTATCAAAACGCTACACAAACACAGTAGCGTTATACTTTGTTTAAACTTCTTCTTCAACCTCCTCCTTCCATATTTCTCCATACCCATTTTCTTCTCCAAAATTTCTTCTTCTCCACACTTAAATTCCTACAATCTCCATACATTGTTGTTGTAAGGTAATTTCAATTCAATATTATTTATACTTTGTTAACAGTTTTTGATGTGTTATTTGAATATAATTTTTTTTCAATTTCTCTTTGAATAGAAGAAGAATATTGATAGAAGTATAGATTGCAAAAAGGGACAAGAAGATTGAAGGAGTTACAAGATAAAAGGTATTTCTTGAATTTTTTTTTTTGAATTTAGTATATTTTCTGAATTTGATTAATTTTTAGGTTGAATTTGCATTGGGTTAAAATTGTTGAATTTGGGTTATATATATTTTTTGTATTTGGGTTAAATTTTAGGTTTAATTATTTAGTTTATAATAATTATTAATTATTAATTTGTGATGAATGAGTTTAATTATTGTAGGAGTTTAAATTTTTAAATTTTTAGGAGTTTATAAAATTTAGGTGTTTAAATTAAATTTTAAGTGTTTAAAAATAAATAAATATTTTTAGGAGTTTATAAATTTTAAGTGTTTAAATTAAATTTTTAGGAGTTTAAGTTTTTAAATTTTTAGGAGTTTATAAAATTTAGGTGTTTAAATTAAATTTTAAGTGTTTAAAAATAAATAAATATTTTTAGGAGTTTATAAATTTTAAGTGTTTAAATTAAATTTTTAGGAGTTTAAGTTTTTAAATTTTTAGGAGTTTATAAAATTTAGGTGTTTAAATTAAAGTTTAAGTGTTTAAAAATAAATAAATATTTTTAGGAGTTTATAAATTTTAAGTGTTTAAATTAAATTTTTAGGAGTTTAAGTTTTTAAATTTTTAGGAGTTTATAAAATTTAGGTGTTTAAATTAATATTTAATTGTATATATTTAGGATTATTATTAAGTTGATTAATTAATATTTCTAATTAAATAGGTTTTGATTATATAAATTTGTAGTAAATGGAATATTATATGTATTATCGTAGTTGAATGTACGATAGACTATATCCAGGAAGACGCACACTTAAACTCAATTTTATAGACGGAGTTAATGGTTTTATCGCGTGGACGTTTGCCCAGGAACGTTGTCGAAGTGAAGGAGGAGTTAGGTGTCCTTGTCTTAAATGTGGATGTAGATATATAATTAGTGACCCGGAGGAAATAACACGTCATTTGCATAGGAAAGGTTTCATTGAAAATTATTGGGTTTGGACGTATCATGGTGAAACACTGCCGAGTAATGTACCAGAGACTAGCAACACAGATGCTTCAAGTAGTCAACCGGTTATGCAACCACCTATGGAATTTGAAGAAAACTTTAATCTGATAGGTGACATGGTTGGTGATGCTTTTGGTGTTAACGTGACCTATGATCAACCTGAAGACTTTGACGGGGAAGAGTTGCCGAATGAGGAAGCGCAAAGATTTTATCAGTTGTTGAATGAGATGAATACGCCGTTGTTTGAGGGGTCGTCATACTTAAAGCTATCAATGTGTGTGAGATTATTGGCCTCCAAGTCAAATTGGAATGTTCCTGATCAGTGTTTGGAGCACTTCGCAAAAATGATGTTGGACTCAACTGCAACGAAAGACAACTTTCCTGCGAGTTTCTATGATGCAAAGAAGTTGGTGTCGAAGTTGGGTTTAAGAGTAAGAAAGATTGATTGTTGCATTAATGGTTGTATGTTGTTTTATGACAACGAGTTTGGTACTCAAGATGGATCGTCAGAGGAATGTAAGTTTTGTCATAGTCCAAGATATAAAGTTCGCAATAGAGCCATTAATAGTAACCAAAAACGTGTAGCAGTAAAGTCCATGTTTTATCTTCCGATAATACCAAGGTTAAAAAGAATGTTTTCTTCAATGCACAGTGCAAGTCAAATGACATGGCATCCTACAAACAAAACAAGCCCAGGAAATATGCGACACCCATCTTACGGCCATGCATGGAAGCACTTTGATGAGGTACATCCTGATTTTGCCGCCGAACCTAGAAATGTCAGGCTTGGATTATGCTCTAATGGTTTTGCTCCATATGTCAAAGCGTCCTGAAGTGCGTATTCTTGTTGGCCAGTTATTGTAACCCCTTATAATCTCCCTCCTGAGATGTGCATGACAAAACCATACATGTTTTTGACGTGCGTCATTCCAGGACCGTTGAGTCCAAAAACCAGAATTGATGTGTACTTACAACCTTTAATTGATTATTTAAAGAGGTTGTGGAATAATGGAGAATGGACTTATAATATATCCCGTAAACAAAACTTTTCTATGCGAGCTGCCTTGATGTGGACCATTAACGACTTTCCAGCATATGGCATGTTGTCTGGTTGGGGTACGCATGGCAGAATGGGTTATCCGCATTGCATGAAATGCACTAAGGCGTTTATATTGGAAAAGGGGAGAAAAGCTTGTGGTTTGACTGTCACCACAGATTCCTACCATCAAATCATCCCTTTAGAAAAAACAAGACAAATTTCAAAAAGGACGAATGGGTAACAGATCTGCCTCCGCCTCAATTGGCACCAGTTGCTATATGGAACCAAGTTTGTGAACTTCCAAAGTTTACAGATACTGGAAAAGCATGTAGAATTGAAGGATATGGAGTCACACATAATTGGACAAAAAGAAGTATATTTTGGGACCTCCCGTATTGGAAAGATAATTTGTTGCGCCATAATCTTGATGTTATGCATATTGAGAAGAATTTTTTTGATAACGTATTTAACACAGTGATGGATGTTAAAGACAGAACAAAAGATAATGTGAAGGTTAGACAAGACATGGAAATTTGGTGTAATCGTAAAGAGTTGGAATTGAAGCCTCAACCAAATGGAAAATTATTTAAACCCAAAGCTTGTTTCAGTCTGACCCTCCAAGAAGCTAAAGCGGTTTGTGGATGGCTAAAAGGTTTGAGAATGCCCGACGGGTATTCTTCAAATTTAGCAAGGTGTGTTGATGCTAACACTGGGAAGTTGCATGGTATGAAAAGTCACGATTGCCATGTTTTTATGCAACAATTGCTACCAATTGCGTTCGATTCTCTACCCAAACATGTGCTTAATCCACTCACTGAAATTAGTCAATTTTTTAGAGATATTTGTGCGTCAGCTTTAAGAGTGGATGACATCATTAAGTTGGACCAAAATATTCCAGTCATTCTCTGTAATTTGGAACAAGTATTTCCGCCTGGTTTTTTTGACTCCATGAAACATCTACTTGTGCATCTTGCATATGAGGCTTATCTAGGAGGACCTGTTCAATATAGGTGGATGTATCCGTTTGAAAGGTTCATGGGTGATTCAAAGCGATCAGTGAAAAATAAAGCTAGAGTTGAAGGATCAATATGTGCACATTACTTGCATCGAGAAACTTCACATTTTTGCAGTCACTATTTCAAGCACTTGATGTTAACTCCAAGAATCATAAGGAAATCTGTAAATGTTATCGAAAGAAGTCAGTACACCTTATCAGTCTTCGGGCTTCCAGGTCGTCCCTCTGGAAAGAAGGGTGAGCATTGGTTGACCCAACAAGAAATACAATCTGCACATATTCATGTCTTGATCAACTGCATTGAAGTTAAACCATATCTTGAGTAAGTATAATCCAACTTCTTAATTTTCTTTACAGTGTGAATATAAAATTGATTACCTTGAAACTTATAGTATGTTTCTTTTTAGGGAATTTAACAACGCCTATTTTGATAGTACCGGTGTACAATCAACATCTGGTGTCATTCATGCCCAATTTCCAACATGGTTCAAGGAGAAATTGTATAGGATTGTTGCACCGACTCCAGAAATACTCCATTTGAGAAACTTGTCTAATGGCCCTCGTCAAAGTGCAAACAAATGGCACACATACTTCGTGAACGGATATAAATTTCACACTCATGAATGGACTGAAGGGAAAAAAACCATAAACAGTGGCGTATTTGTGAAAGGAGTTACAGATGGTGGTGAAGATGACTTCTATGGTTTTGTTAAACATATCTATGAGTTAGTATACAATTACTTGGACTCGGAAAATAAAGTTGTCTTGTTTTATTGTGAATGGTATGATCCAACTAGAGACACAAAAATAGATAAGACATATGGTACTGTTGAGATTCAAATGGACCGGAGGTACAAAGAGTACGATCCTTTCATAATGTCAAATATTGTTAGGCAAGTTTATTATGTTCCTTATCCTTCATTTGTGCCACGTAAACGACGGTGTTGTGTTGTAATAAAAACAAAACCATTGGGTCATATTGAAACTGGCGATCTAGTGGAGGATGTTGCTTACTGAAGCTACCGGCAGAAAACACAGAGCCGCCACCGAACTTTATTTATCCCGAAGGAAGGGGAAATATCGATAAAACCACAAGGGAATGGATAAGATGATCTTGCGACCAAGAGAAAGGGTAAGGGAGTCGGTTATGTGAGGGGAAGATATTAGCACCCCTCGCATTCGTTGTACTCAACGGGATCCATTTTGTTTTTTTGTCTTAAAGGGTGTGTTTATCTACAACTATGCTTGCTAAAGGGAAATGGATGGTTTTTTGATTATTGCGTTCATGAGGGTTTTGCGACCCTTTGCCTACGTATCTAATGAAGGAATCAGAATATCGTAGTTCCTCTGAGAAAAATGGTTGGTTTGTTTGTGTTTTTTAGTGGGTGAGGCTAACGCACGCATTCTAGCAATAGGCACGACCGGTATCGCGGTAGAATGGAGATAACATGCCCTTGGGGGAGTTTTGCTTGGTTGAGTGTTTTTGCGAGTTTTAAAATAAGTTCAAGTAATGATTAAAGAGTGTTTTTTTTTTGGATTTTTGATTGGTTTGTTTACTTGTTGATTTTATCTTGCCATACACGCCTAATTACTAGCATTTGTACAAAGCAATAAAAATGCAAGAAATAAATTTCTACGCTATTACAACCGTATCAAAAGGCATAAAAAATGAAGGAAAAAAATAAGATGAAAGTAAGAAAAATGATTGTCTTTCGATTGGGGGGAAGCACCCTTCGAATTGCATTCTGTTGGCCTCCTTCGATTGGGGCTGGCAACAGCAAAGTCACGTCTTTCGATTGGGCCTTGGCAGAGGCGAAGTCCTGTCCTTCGATTGGGCAAAGGCAGCAGTGAGTTGTGTCCTTCGACTGGGCCTTGGCAGAGGCGAAGTCCTGTCCTTCGATTGGGCAAAGGCAGCAACGAGTTGTGTCCTTCGACTGGGCCTTGGCAGAGGCGAAGTCATGTCCTTCGATTGGGCAAAGGCAGCAGCAAGTTGTGTCCTTCGACTGGAGGTTGAAAGTAGTGAGGGAATGCCTTTCGACTGAGCCTGGAATCAGTGAAGGCATGCTTAGTTTGGGCCTAGAGATAGAAGGTAGAAGCTTGGATTGAAGGAGTATGGTGAAGTTATGGTGTGGATTAATTGGTGAGTTTGTGATTGAGAATGTTGAAAATGGATCACATTCGGTTTTGTGGTTATCTCACTGTTTACAAGAAGGAAATAGAAAGGTGTTTTGATGTGTTGTGGATTGGTGAAGTGAGGTTTAAGGTTATGGTTAAAGAGGTTAATGGAAGGTCACGATTTGTTGTTGTTGTGCAGTTGAAAGGATTGTTGGGTAGAGGTTTAGGAATGAATTTTTGTGTGGATTTTTTTTGCGTGTTTTTAAATGAGTTTTTTCTCTGTGAATTTTATGTGGATTTCTAACACTTTATGTTTTAGTTGGTTCAACCATTATTGCAGCCCTGATTTCATGATTATTTCATTGCAAGCTAAAACAAAAAAAAAAAAACAGATACTACATAAGTGGTAAAGAGCTTACCTGCAACTGCCTTGAAGATGCCAAATAGAAAACCAGAGATGAAATTCCAATCAGGTACGATGGTAGACTCGTGCTTGATGCTGATCTTCCTTCTTTGTATTTTATTATGCTCTTCTTCTGCTTTTGTGTTTTTTGTGTGTATGCGTTGGTGTTGGTGTTGCTTCTTTGTAGCGTTTTGAATATTGCATAAACAGAGAGATGTAAAAGCGTTGTTGTGTATGGTGATGATTCTCTTACAGTTGAAATATAGAGGATGAGATGATGTGTTTGTGGCTTTGGAGGAAGTTCAGCGAAATCTTTTAACAGAGAGATTTTTTACAGTGTTTCTTCTAAGTTTTCCTCTTTGTTCTTTTATGTGTTTTTTTTCCTGTTGTCTTCTCCCCCTTTTCTTTTCGTTGATACCACTGTTATATAGAGGAGGAGGATGAAAAAAAGAGAGGGAAAATGATTTGAAACTTGGATCAGAACAAACCAAAGCGGTAACTCTGTTCTTTTGCTTTATCAAACACAATTTGTATTTATTCTAATTTTGTGTAATCTCTGGACTGTTATAATGCAGGTTTTTCTGTTTTGTTTTGGCATCTTACAGCAGGCATTGGAGCGGCAACAACAGGTTTTGGAGCAGCAACATCAGGTTTTTGGAGTGTTGTGGCAGATTGGTGCAGGACTGTTGCATGGCAGCACAACTGGCTTGGGTTTGGCAGTATTTGGTCTTGAGTCGAACGCAAGAGTGAGATCGAAGCACACTTGTTCGAAGGAAGCCTTTCCCTCAGTCGAAGCTTGTATCGAAGGAAACATACTGTCAAATCGAAAGCTCAAGCTCGAAGGAAGCACATTGCCCAATCGAAGCATGTGGATCGAAACAAACATAAAGGGAGCCATTGCCTTTTGTCTTTTTAGCATGAGGGAAGTTCCTGGCTTCTAAATTGAAGGGCGCTTTTTCAAGGGAAGCAAGAACTTAGTCAAATCTTATGAGGATACCTCTTTGGCTCAAACGAAACTTGTATGAAGCAAAGTAAGCAAGAGGCCCTTGGTGCAAGTGGATTCGAATGATGCAAGAGGCCCTTGGTGCAAGTGGATTCGAATGATGCATAGAGATGGTTACTTTGTCCCATCGAAACTTGTCCAGACGAAGCAAGCATGCAGGCAGCACGCTTGGTGAATTGAAATAGGCTTGTAGGCAGTAAACTTGTCCAGGTCGAAGCAGGCTTGTAGGCAGTAAACTTGTTCAGGTCGAAGTAGGCTTGCAGGCAGTAACTTGTCCAGTCGAAGTAGGCTTGCAGGCATAAAGGATGTACTTCTTGTGAATCGAAACAAAGCATGCAGGAGGCTTCAACTTTTGTGAATCAAAGAAAGCATGCAAGAGGACATTGCTTAAACAAAGCTTGCATGAAGAGCCATTATCCAATCGAAGCTTGCATGCAGGAAGCCATAGCTTGGTCGAAGTTTTCATGTAGGAGGTTGCTGCTTGGTGAATCAAAACAACTTGCAGGAGGCCAATGCTTTATGAATTGGAGCAAAAACAAATGAAGGAAATAATTTCTTAATCGAAGCTTATGGATCAGAGCTTGCTTTAAGGAAGCCAGATGCTCAATCGAAGCCCCTTGTGATCGGTGGATCTGGAACTGACTGTTTAAAGCTGGTTCGCGAAATGTCGCGGTAAGCAAGAGTCGCCACCGTCTTTTATTTTCTCCAAATGGAAAGGACAAAAGCACAGAAAAATTCCTTAAAGAGATTGCTCTCGGTTCGGGAGGTAGGTTATAGAAAAGGAAGGTGTTAGCACCCTTTCTATCCATGGTTATCCATGGGCTCTTAGATACTTGCTCATTTGTGTTTTCAAAATGGTTTGTTTGCTTTTCAACTGTGGGTTTAAAAAAGTTTCTTTGGAAATTTCAGTTCGACTCTTGTATCGGTCCTCAAGAGTGTTTGAAAAATTGCTTTCGAAAGATTTTTGAAAAGGTGTCGGTGTGAAAAGTATTTTTTGAATTTGTTTTTGAAGTTAGAGCAAGTATCTACGAGAACCTACCTACCCTAAGGAATTCGTCTGTGTAAATGTCCTTTGAAGTAGTTCCATCCCACCATTGAGAGGTAGGTAGCACCACCATTGGAGGTATTCGGGTCAATTTGAGGTTCGGGACATGGTGATCACCAGAGCAACAGTAGGGCACCTTAGAAGCTACCCTCATGCCAGGTTCCCGGATCATGAGGACTTACTAAGACATCCTCTACTCGACGATCACCTTTCGAGGCAAGGCAACAGTGAGGCGTACCCTAGGGGTGGTGTGTGTGATTTGTGTGTCGTTTTCATTTGCATTTATCTTGTCATGTTATCGGTGTTCTACGCTTGCTTTTATTTTTGTCCATACAGTCTTTCATGCCATTATTTAACGGTTAAAAGTTTGCGGAAAGTAAAATTTCTAAGCTATTACAAAAGGCGCGGGTCCACATCGCCAAAAGTTTCTCGAACCCGATTTGACAGAAAATAAATAAAGAAAAGAAAAGTGCGAGAAAATCATTTACAAGGCTTCGGGAGAGATACATGAATATTTAAACGGAATAAAATAATATGCGAATTAATAATTAAATCGAAACGAGGGCGTTGGACCCTTTTTGCAAAGTTAAAGTAATGAGGAATTAATTAAAATTAAAAGAAAGAAAGAACTTGTTTTTTTGGTATTTTTTAGTGTTTTAGGATTTAATATAAAAAAAGAATTAATTAAAATAAAGACTAACCCTAATTCTAGTGGCTTTTAATTTATTAAGAAAACATTGAATTTTAACCTAAATTAACCCTAATTTTTATATACAAATTTAATTATAAAAATAAATATTTAATTATTTAATTATTATGGGAGAAAAAGAAAAAAGAATGAAAATTAATTAAATCCTAATTCTATGTTTTTTAGATTTTTTTATTAAAAGAATTAAAATTAAAACCTAATTTAACTAAGTTTAATTACATGCAAATTTATTTAAGAAAATATTAGAAATAAAATATTTATTGTTTTTTGTCTTTTTTCTGATTTTTGGTGGTATTTTATATTTTGTGGAGATAATTAATTAATTGAAAGCAATAATTAAAAAAAAAGAAAATAAGAAATAATGAAAACAAAGAAAATAGAGAGAATTACAAACCAAGGGGGTTCAGACCCCAAATTAGGAGGTATCTTTTAGAGATTTTAGGCCCATCAAGACATTGGTCCGTTTGACTTTTCATGCTGGCATGTGGATTCATTGACCCAAGCTTATGATGTGCTTCAGATTGTGGCCTTTGATTGGATCTCCAGGGGCACGTGGATGGCCAGATGTGACGGGTGTATGATGTGCGTTTACCCTGAAGCTGCATGTGAATATGGGTTGAAAAATAATATGGGAAATAATGAAGACCTGGGACTCGAACCCAGGTCATGAGGATTAACAACAACAACGCTTGCCAGCTGAACTAATTTGCACATGTTAATATATAACAAACAACAAATATAATAAATAAAACAAGCGTTAGTGGGGCCTCTGCGCGCGAACTTTCAAACAAGCCAACCATCTCTTGCCACGAGTTCACCTTCTTCGTTGCATTTTATTTTCCTGAAACATGAATATCATAAGCAACGTTTTTATGTGTTCTCTTAGGCCAGTTTTGGAAAAATAGCGATTAGCCCCAGGGGCTCTATAAATTGAGCGCGAGTATGGGTTCTTCTTCGTCCAAGTGCGCTGATCATGACCATGGTACTGTGGCTTGCTAATTTTATAGGACCAAGAAATCCCCAATTCGGAATCCTGTAAACCCTAAGAAACGATAATGGTATTTTGGCATATAACGCGTAAAACTTCAATTAAAGCACATGATTAGTTTGCAAACATCATTATAAATACAAACATAACAACAAAATATGTTAACAATGCATGTATGAGAGAAACCGATTCAGAAATTTCCTTTACCAACTTCAATGGTGATCTTGCGTTTTCTTGAGTATGGGGCTTGGGGAATGATTCAGTTATGTCCTATAATCCTCCAAGAAGCTAATGGAACACGTTTGGAGGCTTGAATCGCCTTGCAAGTGTATTTTCAGAATTGAGATTTTTGGCCAAATTTTCAAGTTTGGTGAATGGTTTCTGCGCAGCTTCAAATGATCCCAGGCATTAGGTTTTCGTTCAGGCTTATGTATAGAATAGATTAGGTCAAGAAAAACAGAACAAATCAATTGCATTCATGGTTTTTGGAAATTTGATTTTCTAGGATCTTTTTCAATCTTTTTCATGTGTTTTTGTACCAATTAAGATCAATTCTCTCCAAATCCTTCCCTATCTGATTTCACACGAATTATTGAGTAGATTACATGTGCAAAAAGATTTGTTAGGTTAAGTTAAATATTTTTCATATATTTAATTGATTTAAATGAATTATTATAAATAAAAATTCAAATAAATAAATAAAAAATGAAGAAATACTTCCCTTTGGGCCAAGTGGTCGTGCACATGCTTGGAATGATGAATTGTGGAAGAAAAATGGGCCCATTAGCAATTTTAGGTCATTTGAATCAATGTTGACTTTTCAAAATATCCAAAACTTTCCCAACTTCCACAAGGCATAACTTGCTCAATTTTTAAGATTTTCTCATGTTCTTGGACATTTTGGAAAGGTCTTTGAGTCCTCTAACTAATTTCTTTGGTCCCATGTCATTTTGATTTATCAATCTCAAGTTATGGCCTTTGACTTAAAGTCCCTTTTTGTTGACTTTTGAAAATGACCTATAATGTTGAAATTGATAACTTTTTGTGAGAGCATTTCTTGGACTTGAAGTATGAAGATGAGTTGTAGGAAATGTCTTTCTATTCAAAATGAGCTTTGGATGGAATTTTTCTGATAATCCATGTGAAAGTTATGCTCTGGTCAATTTACAGTTGACTTTTTCAGCTGTCCAAATAAGGAAACTTTTGCATCTTGATGATTTTTGAGCCAAGCTTTGAGAATCATGATCAAGCATTGATCAAATGATGTTTGTGGCTTCAAAATGATATGTTGACCAAAAATTTGAGCTTTTGACTGTCAAATGACCATTTTACCCCTACAGTTGACTGTAGTGCAATTTAGGGTTTTGACTGTGCAATTTTGAGCTGGATGTCTTGAAACTTGGTATGAGGATGCTTGACCATATTTGTAGGCATATGAGACTTGATTGGTCCTTTGAAAACTTCATTTTCTTGATCAGAACACAAACCCTAGTTTTGACTGCTTAGGAGGCCCTTACACTGTGCAACCCTTGGGGAACTTTGAAGCATGACTTGGAAATTTCTTGAAGAATATGGGAGGGCAAATTTTGGGGTACAACAGTTGCCCCTGTTCAATCTTCTTAGACCTGAGGATGCAGATTGGCTGACGTGCCTTTCGTAATCCGAGGGTAGAAGATGATTGAACACTAGAGTGCCCAGAAATTTGCGCTCACATAGTGGCAGTGTGATGGTGGCAAGGGGCTTATAGATGCCATTTAGAGATTGGTGAATAGGATGATGGGCTTATAGATGCCATCTGGATGTTGATCGCGTACGAGATTCCTTAGCGAGAACCTGCATACCTGCAAAAGAAAAAATGAGTACCTGACACGCTGCAGGAGCTGGTTTTCAGATGCTTTGTATAGATGTGTCCTGACTGGTTACAGGAGTTGGATCTTTGAACTCTTCAGACGTGCCCTGGCGAGATACAGGAATCGAGTCTGGTAATGTTAGTCTTCAACGGATACACCCTGGCAAGATTCAGGCATCGGATCCTCGAACTCTTCAGACACACCCTGGCAAGATACAGGAATCGGATCCGGTAATGTTAGTCTTCAACAGATACACCCTGGCAAGATTCAGGCATCGGATCCACGAACTCTTCAGACACACCCTGGCAAGATACAGGAATCGGATCTGGTAATGTTAGTCTTCAACGGATACACCCTGGCAAGATTCAGGCATCGGATCCTCGAACTCTTCAGACACACCCTGGCAAGATACAGGAATCGGATCTGGTAATGTTAGTCTTCAACGGATACACCCTGGCAAGATTCAGGCATCGGATCCTCGAACTCTTCATACACACCCTGGCAAGATACAGGAATCGGATCTGGTAATGTTAGTCTTCAACGGATACACCCTGGCAAGATTCAGGTATCGGATCCTCGAACTCTTCAGACACACCCTGGCAAGATACAGGAATCGGATCTGGTAATGTTAGTCTTCAACGGATACACCCTGGCAAGATTCAGGCATCGGATCCTCGAACTCTTCAGACACACCCTGGCAAGATACAGGAATCGGATCTGGTATTGTTAGTCTTCAACGGATACACCCTGGCAAGATTCAGGCATCGGATCCTCGAACTCTTCAGACACACCCTGGCAAGATACAAGAATCGGATCTGGTAATGTTAGTCTTCAACGGATACACCCTGGCAAGATTCAGGCATCGGATCCTCGAACTCTTCAGACACACCCTGGCAAGATACAGGAATCGGATCTGGTAATGTTAGTCTTCAACGGATACACCCTGGCAAGATTCAGGCATCGGATCCTCGAACTCTTCAGACACACCCTGGCAAGATACAGGAATCGGATCTGGTAATGTTAGTCTTCAACGGATACACCCTGGCAAGATTCAGGTATCGGATCCTCGAACTCTTCAGACACACCCTGGAAAGATACAGGAATCGTATCTGGTAATGTTAGTCTTCAACGGATACACCCTGGCAAGGTTCAGGCATCGGATCCTCGAACTCTTCAGACACACCCTGGCAAGATACATGAATCGGATCTGGTATTGTTAGTCTTCAACGGATACACCCTGGCAAGATTCAGGCATCGGATCCTCGAACTCTTCAGACACACCCTGGCAAGATACAAGAATCGGATCTGGTAATGTTAGTATTCAACGGATACACCCTGGCAAGATTGAGGCATCAGATCCTCGAACTCTTCAGACACACCCTGGCAAGATACAGGAATCGGATCTGGTAATGTTAGTCTTCAACGGATACACCCTGGCAAGATTCAGGTATCGGATCCTTGAACTCTTCAGACACATCCTGGCAAGATACAGGAATCGGATCTTCGAACTCTTCAGACACACCCTGGCAAGATACAGGAATCGGATCTGGTAATGTTAGTCTTCAACGGATACACCCTGGCTAGGGTTTCTTGATGGCGAGTTCGTGTAAAACTGCATCTTTGGAGGGAGGAAACCTGTGTAGGGTTTACTAACAATGAGTCCGTATAAGACTGTATCTAGAGCTGAGAAGGAAACCTGTGTAGGGTTTACTGATGACGAGTCCGTGTAAAACTGCATCCTTAAAAATAGAGAACCTGTGTAGGGTTTCTGGGTGACGAGTCCGTGTAAAACTACATCTGGAGTTTTGAGAAGGAAACCTGTGTAGGGTTTACTGATGACGAGTCCGTGTAAAACTACGTCTGGAAAGAGATAACCTGTGTAGGGTTATTTCAGGATAAGTCCGTATAAAACTTCTTGATGAACCGGGGTAAGGTTATCTTTGAGGTAAGTCCGTGTAAGACTTCCGGATGAACCAGGGTAAGGTTATCTTTGAGGTAAGTCCGTGTAAGACTTCTGGAGGAAACCGGGGTAAGGTTACTTGTGGAGGGTGAGTCCGTGTAAGACTTCGTGATGAACCGGGGTAAGGTTATCTTAAGATGAGTCCGTGTGAGACTTCGTCTGAAAATTGAGAAGGAACCGGTGTAGGGTTACTTTGATGATAAGTCCGTGTAAGACTTTTTTGAAAGAAAAGGAACCGGTGTAGGGTTACTTGTGGATGAGTCCGTGTAAGACTTTGTCTGAAAGTTGAGAAGGAACCGGTGTAGGGTTACTTTGATGATAAGTCCATGTAAGACTTTTTCTGAAAGAAAAGGAACTGGTGTAGGGTTACTTGTGGATGAGTCCGTGTAAGACTTTGTCTGAAAGTTGAGAAGGAACCGATGTAGGGTTGCCTGATGATGATCAAGTGGATGATTGTCCTGTTTGGTTTCGGATGTTAACCCTTGATCTGGAATTTGTAAAGGTAGATGATAATCATCTTTGTATTAACCTTTCCTTGGTACTTTGGTTGACAGAGCAACTGGATCGCCTGGACGACTCATTATTGCCCCTGTTTCTGAGGTGAGGGGAAAAGATATCTTGTGGAGGTGCTGGATGACTGCCTATTGACAAATCTTCCTTTTGGTAGGCAAGTGACGAGATGCCGGGACATAGTCGTACGCTTTGATCCCTAACTTTTGCCTGGACCGCCCTTTCGGGTTTTCAGTCCACCGGGATACCCATTTTTGCCCAAGCCGCCTTTTCAGGTTTTCGACTTGCCGGGTGTACAAATTTTTCTTTTTCATCCCTTATTTTGCCCGAACCCTTTTGGTTCGCCGGGAAGCCCTTATTTTTGCCTAGGTGTGTCAACCTAGGGGGTCTTTGATTACGCGTAGTATTCTTTTTCGACTATGTCCACGCTCTCAGGGTGTAGGGGGGTGCCCCTGTTGATAGTGTTGTGTTGCCCTGCTACCAGAAAATGTCCGATCGTGCAAGATTCGTTGCTGGAATGCCACCAGTGACTCAGGCGGAGGTTTGCCCCAAGCTAGTTGGCCTTGAGAGATTCCTTGAATCTTGACTGGACTGCCCCAGATGATAGACACTGATCATGCCATGCCCCTTGATTGGAAGTGTTTCTTCCACTTGAGGTGATCTCTTTGTTGAGAGGACTTTTGTTCATTAGATGTTCGTCGTGCGAATTTCTCTGCTGTTCAAACAAATAGTCATATGCAAACAAGGTTATTTTAAGAATGCAAAGGCTTATGTCTGTCTTGAAGTTTTTTTGAAAAATGCATTTTTTCAGTAAAAACAGCAAATTTTGTAAAATGTGATGTCAACTCGTTATTTTACCGCAAGCCTTAAGGAGTCAGGATACTTTTCGTAACAGTATGCTTTCGAACTAACCCATGCTTCAGCTAGGACTTTTAAGGGTTATAACGTGGCCTGGTTCATGGTTCAAGAAACAAAGGATAAAGGCTCAAATTATTTGTACCCACCCGCTCTTCGTGATGTTCTTCAATCCTAAACTCAGCCGATCGTGCGTTAGACTTTGTTTGAGTCTTTGCCTTGATGTTCCAATGATGATTCAGATATTGATGATTCATTCTGAATAGGCAGTCTTTTTTTTTTGTTTTTGTTGAGGGTTTGTGCGACCTCTTTCTTTTTGATTTTGCTATCCCTAAATTTTGCCTGAACTGTTTCTTTTGTGATTACAGTCAGTGGGATGCCCCAGTTTTGTAAGTCTCCTTCATAGGTTTTGACTTATTGGTTTTTTATTTTTGAGATATAATGACTTCCTATCTTTATGGTTATTTAGAACCATCACTGTCTTTTGTTTCAGAAGGACTTCTTTTGATGCCATTTGTTGTGCACTTGGATCAGCTGAGAGAACTACCCTGCCCCAGGTTATGATTAAGGGTTTTAATTTTCGAAAAGAAAAACTCCTACTTCTTTGGATCAAAGGGGTCGACGAGGGATTATCTTCCTTATAACTCTAGTGTTTAGGGATTGAAACAATGCCTGTACCTCATCAGCGGGGTCTGTTCAAAAGCATACTGTAAAGATCGTGGTATCGTTTTCGTCATCCTCCCTCAAGAGGCTTAGAATTTTCAGTCAAGAGTTGATCATCACAAAAATATGAAAGCAGTTTTAAGTACAGTAAACATAATTAATTCAAGACAGACATGTGTAATGCATTCATGAAATAAAAGAGTTTAACATGATAATTGTTTGTTTGAACAAGAAAAGAAAAATACAACTTGAATTCAAATGAACAAAAATCTCTCAATCCTAGCCATGTTTTGGCAAAGGAGCAGTGGTCACAACGGGAGTCTCAGAAGGCTCGAACTCGATCTCCTTAGCGTCGATCATATTCTGGATCTTATACTTCAGCGCCCAACAGTCCTCAGTATCGTGCCCCGGACTATCAGAATGATAAGCACACCTCGCTTCTGGATTGTAGTTTGGAGAGGAGGTCTTGGGATTTGCAGGAGGGTTGATCACCGCAATCAGGTTCATTTTCAACATGTGCTGTAATGCTTGTGACCATGGCATGTTGATGTTGGTGAATTGTCTTTTAGGCTCGTCCGGCCTTCGCTGATTTCCCTTTTGTGGTTGGCGGCGTGGTGCAGAACCAGAGATCATGACTGCCCCTGCCTGTTGGTCACGACGACTCTTTTGACCGTATGCAGCATTAGACTCTTTCTTGCCCATGTAAGGCTTTTGGTGAGTATCCAAAGGTGTGGCCTCCTGAATCTTCCCACTCTTGATACCAGCTTCGATTCTTTCCCCAGTCAGAATGAGGTCGGTAAACCCTGCAGATGAATTACCAATGAGATAATTGAAGAACGGCCCGGATAGGGTCCCTAAGAACATATCAACGAGTTCCCGGTCGATCAAAGGTGGTTGTACCCTCCCAGCAAGGTCCCTCCATCTCTGCGCATATTCTTTGAAACCTTCTCCCGATCCTAACGACATACCCTGGAGTTGGGTACGTGTAGGAGCGAGGTCGGCATTATACTGATACTGCTTGTAAAAAGCAGTAGCCAACTCCTCCCAGTTACGAACCTTGGTCCCATCCAGCTGATAGAACCATTCGAGGTGAGTCCCTGAAAGACTCTCCTGGAAGAAGTGGATCCACAAGTTCTTGTCCACAGTGTATGGTTGAATCTTCCGCACATAAGATCTGAGATGCAGCCTGGGACAGGATGCCCCATCATACTTAGCAAAAGAAGGAACCTTGAATTTGTGTGGGATCACCACACCAGAAGATAGACCCAGGTCCCCGAAATCCAACCCAGGAACTTGTTGAATTTCCATGGCATTCAGACGATCCTCTAGTTGCTTGTACCGGTCCTCAGCAGGGGGGTACTGTTCATCATTGAAGTCTGTCTCGGTGTCGGATACCATAGGGCTAGGAACCTCTCTCCCTTGGTGACTGCCTTCCCCCACAGATGGAGTAGTCCTCTCAGCTTCATTCTGCAGTGTGTTCCCAGATCTGCGTCTAGGGTTGAACAAAACAGTCCTCTTCTTCTTCTGAATCAGAGTCTTCAATTCCTTTTGACCCTGGGCTAGGCTCATAATCAACTCCTGGAACTGGGCATTCTGGGCCTGGAGGGCCTTGATAGCTTGTCCATCGGATGATTCAGGATTCATGATGACGGCTGTAATAAACAGCGAAGAAGGTAAGTGACCTGCAACAAGTGTACCTGTAATGAAATGATATGTATGATATGCATGCGATGTTTTCTAGGATCTCGCGGGGTAGACAAGAAAAATTGTTAGAGTTGAATTTCGTAGCTTGGTTGAAGGAACTGCATGTTGTTGAGAGTCCTTCTTCAAGGGTCAAAGGCTCACCATATCCAGTGGGTCATAGCCTCTGACAACCTTGGCTTAGAGGAAAATAAATCCCCTTTGCCCCTGGCTAGGCAGTTTGGTCCATCGTGACCTGCACCACAGACCCTTGAGATCCTTGAAATGGATTAGTCCTTATGTAGGATGCATGCAATGGCATGATGTCATAATGTTATGCTATGCGTGGGGTAATGTAGGTAAACCCTGTTATGAGTCCCATTTAAGGACTGTAAACAAAACTTGCGAGAAACTTAGTAAACCCTGTTATGAGTCCCAATTAAGGACTATAAACAAAACCTGTAAGAAACTCAAATGTCAGATAACAAGCATGCAAGTAGTCAAGTTGGAAGGCACACAAGTCACACAAGGGAAACCCTTAGAGTTCAGGCCAGCATGGGGTCTGGGTATTACCCTCTTGAAGTTGGTGGGCTCAACCTGTCCTATTAGAAGTAACCGGGTTCTAAGGATCTCAATATCATTGGATTGCTTTCATTGTTCATCGTTTCGATTTAGCCACTGACTGGCGATCAAAATATCCCAAGAAAACAACCCTCAATTGAGTGTAGTATCGAGTATCAACCGACTTCGGAGTACACCAAAGTAGTCATCTCACTACCCTAAAGAGGCCAAGATGGTTCAATTAAGGTTCCTAAGGTCTGTTGATGCTTCACGACACCACGCGGAGGCCCCGTATTCTCCTTGATTGACTCAAGGGTTACCGGTACACACCAAAGTGCCACATCAACGTAGCAGACTGCTTCAACCATGTCGGTATACCCCGCACAGTTCCCTCACAGCCTTGTTGGTACTTTCTAAGAAGGTATCCCCAGATCCGGGTTAGGATCTATAGAACTCCCAAGACAGTCCCACAATTTAAAGCAAACAAATCAAAGCAATTGAAAACACAGTGATCTTAGTCCTAAGGTACACCTCACTTTAAAGATTTCCCCAGCAGAGTCGCCAGTTCTATGATCGGTGGATCTGGAACTGACTGTTTAACGCTGGTTCGCGAAATGTCGTGGTAAGCAAGAGTCTCCACCGTCTTTTATTTTCTCCAAATGGAAAGGACAAAAGCACAGAAAAATTCCTTATAGAGATAGTTTCTCGGTTCGGGAGGTAGATTATAGAAAGGGAAGGTGTTAGCACCCTTTCTATCCATGGTTATCCATGGGCTCTTAGATACTTGCTCATTGTGTTTTCAAAATGTTTGTTTGCTTTTCAAAGTGTGAGTGGGTTTGAAAAAGTTTCGTTTGAAAAATTTCTAAGTAACTCTTGTATCTGTACTCAAGAGTGTATGAAAAATTTGTTTGAAAACTTTTAGAAAGTGTAGGTGTGAAAAAGTATTTTGTTTGTTTTTGAAAAGAGCAAGTATCTATGAGAATCTACCTACCCTAAGGAATTCGTCTGTGTAAATGTCCTTAAAGTAGTGCCATCCCACCATTGAGAGGTAGGTAGCACCACCGTTGGAAGTGTTCGGGTCAATTCGAGGTTCGGGACATGGTGATCACCGGAGCAATGGGAAGACACCTTAGAAGCTACCCCCATGCCAGGTTCCCGAATCATGAGGACTTACTAAGACATCCTCTACTCGACGATCACCTTTCGAGGCAAGGCAACAGTGAGGCGTACCCTAGGGGTGGTGTGTGATTTGTGTGTCGTTTTCATTTGCATTTATCTTGTCATGTCATTGGTGATCTACGTTTTGATTTTATTTTTTGGGCATTCATTCTTTCATGTTATTGTTTAACAGTTAAAAGGTGTGGGAATTTAAAGTGCGGAAAAGATAAAGGGTCCTACACTATTACAAAGGCGCGGGTCTACAACGCCAAATTAATCCAGACCCGATTTAAAATAAAGTGCAGAAAATAAATGCCTAACTAACTATTACAGGGCTTTGGAACAAGTACATGATATTTACATCAAAGAAATAAATAAAACGCGCGAAAAGAGAATATAATCGATTGCGAGGGCGTTGAACCCTTTGAAGGAATTAAAATAAAATTATTAAAATAATTGAGTTAAATAAAAAGGAACTTATTTTTTTTGCATTTTTTAAATTAATATTAAAAGAAACAAGAAAAAATAAAATATTTTTTTAATGATTTTTTTTTAAAGTTATAAACAGAAATTACATTTAAATTGAATAAACATTTTTGGTGATTTTAATTATATAAAGAAATTGGATTTTAAGAAGAAATAAATTTATTTGTAATTTTTGTTATAAAATAGAATTGTTTAGATTAAAATAAAATTGCAAAATAAAAAGTAAATAAAACTACTTTTTGTTTTTTTTGGATTTATTGAGAAAGATATGTTAAGTTAAAAATGAAATATAAAAATAACCTAAAGTCTAGTGATTGGTTTTAAAATTAAAATATTTTTAGTTGATTTTTTATTTAATAAAGAAAAGTAAAAATTTGTTAAAAATAGAAAAGAAAATGCTGGTTATTAAAATTGGTCCCGGGGGTGTTGAACCCGGGACCTCAAGATCACAACTCTACAGACTTACCATCCGTACCAGCGCATTTATCCGATTTATAATGAAAACAAAAATATAAGAATGAAAAAAACCTGGATTCTAGAAATCTCAAAAATGAAAACGCGCGGGATAAACATTTAAATGGTCCAATGGTTATGAGCCACATATCATCCCTAACCTTTGGCCCGTCGCCTTAGGTCGAAGGGTTTTACCTACGGATTTCTTCCGTGGCTGAAAGTCCTGAAAAATCAAACATGAAAATTAAGTACAATCGAAGAAAATAAAAGATCCTTCCTCACTAATCAAAGCCTTCTGGGTTCAATGAGATGGTTTTTAGAACTTGAAACGACCTATAACCCAGAATCCGAAACTTCACCATGCTTGCCATGGTCATGGTGATTTTGATTCTAGACACAGAATCATTCAAAAGATGGACCAGAATCAATCCTTGTACTCATATAAACATGTTAGCATTAATAAAATAGAGTAAATCATAAGACAATGTAAGAATCAAAACCAAAAAGATAAACACACGGATGTCCATGAGCATGGTGTTCTAGCATGTATTGGCCATAGAAATAGGTTCAAACATGTCACATACTACCTTATAGACACGAAAGAATAGTCAGGAGACCTTGAAGATGGCTGTATGAGATTTTGGAGTTTCAATTTTTTTTGACAAAAACTCAAGTGTGAGTTTATGGATTCTTTTAGTGTTGGGGCGCAGCTTAGCTCCCAATTTCGTTTTGTCTCCCTTGTATAAGCATTAGGCAATGTGAATCAAAAGGAATTATGGCCTCTTAATGCAACACATTCAATTTCATGATTCTCCATAAACCTCCATAACCAAATTTCCTTTTTTGACTCATTTTTGAATTCTTGCTCTTTTGGCCCTTTGCACGAATTTGGTAGGCTGCATAATGATAAATCAAAGTTAGTTAAGGCCAAATATTCCATTTAATTAAGCTTTTTGATTTTCTTTTGATTTTAAAAGATTTAAAATTAATTAAATCCAATAAAATCAATTAAAAATGAAAAAATTAATTAAAAAATATGAAATAAAAGGTGGGACACGTGGGAAGCATGGCCAAGTTAATTCAAGTGGAAAAAGTGGGCCCCTTTTGTCAAAAATGAAATTTCAAGGATAAATGATTTTGGCCATTTCACAAAAATTTCCCAACTTCTCCAATGCATATCTTGCTCAATTTTTAAGCTTTGATCATGTTCTTGGACATTTTAGAAAGGTCTTGAAGTCCTCTAACCAATGTCATTGGTCCCATGTCATTTTGATTTACCAATCTCAAGTTATGGCCTTTGACTTAAAGTCCCTTTTTGTTGACTTTTAAAAATGACCTATAATGTTGAAATTGATAACTTTTTGTGAGAGAATTTCTTGGACTTGAAGTATGAAGATGAGTTGTAGGAAATGTCTTTCTCTTCAAAATGAGCTTTGGATGGAATTTTTCTGATAATCCATGTGAAAGTTATGCCCTGGTCAAGTTACAGTTGACTTTTCAGCTGTCCAAAAATAGAAACTTTTGCATCTTGATGATTTTTGAGCCATACTTTGAGAATCATGATCAAGCATTGATCAAATGATGTTTGTGGCTTCAAAATGAGATGTTGACCAAAAATTTGAACTTTTGACTGTCAACTGACCATTTTGCCCCTACAGTTGATTGTAGTGCAATTAGGGTTTTGACTGTGCAATTTTGTGCTGAAAGTCTTGAAACTTGATATGAGGACACTTGACCATATTTATAAGCATGTGGGACTTGATTGGACCCTTGGAAACTTCATTTTCTTGATCAGAACCAAAACCCTAATTTTGACTGTTTAGGAGGCCCTTGAACTGTGCAACCTTTGGAGAGATTTTGAAGCTTGACTTGGCAATTTCTTGGAGAATATGGGAGGGATAATTTTGGGGTACAACAAGGTGCCTTGATCATCGTGTGCCTCCGAAGCTCCAGTCAGGACCGCCATGTTGGAGGATCCTTTGTTTTGCACATAGTTGTTGGAGTCCTCATGAATAGAGGAAGTGATTGGAGCATGAATCCCGGTTGGAGGATGTGAAGCAGTGGGGTTTGAATTCGAAGTATCCTGCATAAACAAAATTAATTAAGAGTACGCACTAAGGTGTGAATAATTATCTTTGTTATGAATTCGAATTTAATTACCTGTGGATTATCGGAAGGAATGTTGCTGTCAATATGTTCCAATATTACATTGGAGGTCGAAGGTGGAATTTTGGATGTTGTTGAGGGAGCAACGTCTTTGGGATCAAGCCCAAGAACGTTAGTAGGCTCATGGCCTTTGGAGCTTTCTTTCTTCTTCTTCTTCTTAGAAGTTGTTGGAGAATTTTCACCAGTTTTGGGGTCCTTGTTAGTGGGGCCTTGTTTCCGTTTCTTGGGAGTTGTTGGTGGAAGTTTGCTAGTCTGAAAAGGGTTAGACAAAAGTTAGACCTAAGTATTAAACTCCAGTTTACTCGAAACAACAGGGTTAGTTGAGTACCTTTGAAATGGAAATGTCTGCTGCTGCCGGTGTTGTTGTTGTAGTAGTTGTTGTTGTTATTGGTATTGTTGGATTTGCATCATCACTAACTTCAATAGCTTATTGAGAAGTGTTCCCTTCCTTGGATTTTGAAGTAACATTCTTTATCCTAATGGCTGAAAAGTGAAACAATTAAGGTAAAGTGTTAAAGATAAGGGAATTAGAATACAATTGGAATTTTCCCAAGCATTCGCACCTGTGCCTTGATTAGATGTAATCGAAATGGTAGGAAGGTCATAACGAAGATGTCCTGGGAAATTATGAAGCCAGTAGTGAGCCCATGTCACAGACTCAGATGGTTTTAATTTCTTTAGAGACTGGTATTTGAACATTTCTTTGCAAGTGAACCACCAAGGGTATGGAGGAAACCAAGCCAGAGCCAGTTCTGAGGTAGGCAACCTAGGAAATTTAGGTGGGTGCATTTCGAGTGCCAACCTATACCTATCCTCAGGTGACAACCCTGAAGGAAGTTTGAGCTTAGAAATTTTTTCTTTAAATTTTTCCTTCAAGGTCTCGGCCGCTTGATGTACAGTGGTTTCCAAGTGTGTGGGATCATAAGTGGTTTCGAAATAATTTTGAAAAGCCCTAATTTCTTTGACGTGAGTGAACATACCTTTCTTGGAGTGTACCTGCACATTGAACGCGCCAGTTAGCTTTTGTTGAATGGTGAGTGTGTCAAACATGTATGTCTGGTAGAACTTAGTCCACCATTCAAGAAATCCTTTTGCTGTAAAGTGTGTTGGCTCGAAAGGTAAAAGCTCAAACTGAGCAAAGTCTTGGTATTGCTCCTGTTGCAATTTGGCCTCTCTTGTTTTGAACGTTTTGCCTGAGGTTATGGCACTTTGTGTTTGGAACAAAGGTTCAGGAATTAATTGGCACAGGCCAAATTGTCGAGAAACGAAATTAGGTTGATAAGCCAGAAGGAAAATCTGATTCTTTGTTGGGGTAATTCTTGAGGAAATTAGCCTAGGAAGAAGAAACGCTTTCCAAATTTCCTGCATCTCTTTACTCTTGACTGCTTCTGAGAGAGGCATTGTGAACCATGATGGCCCACAAGTCCTTTGAGCAAAAGGTGCCATGGACTCTTCGAACTTGTGTCTTTTGGAGAAGATCGTGATGTATTTAGAAAATTGGACTTTAAAATTATCCTTGTCATCATTTGGAGTGAGTTTTCGAAGCCTCGTGCCTTCGATGCTCCTGTCAGCTATTTCTGGGTCTTGTTCAATGATGGTATCAGCGGTTGATAAAGAAGATTCGAACATGGCATTAAGCCATAATTGAAGCAACCAAAAGGGTCCATCCAGAAGAATGTTCTTTGGAGCATGGGATTTTAAACTAGAAACTGCTGACCTTAAACTCTCATAAAGATCGACAAGTAACTGTTCACTCAGACAGACTTTCCTATTTTCATGCAAATCCCTGGCTAGTGGAATGAACCTACTCTCCAGTTGCAGGGATCTGCTGCAAAAAACATATTGTGACATCCACAAGGTGAGGAAAGCGATATGTTCTACATCTGAGACATCATCCCCTTCAGTATGATAATGGCTGATGAATTTTGAAAAGCTGGCTAGTTTGACATCGAAGTCAATAATGCTGGAATGTTCTTCGTTGTCAGGGATGTAAGTTTCCCCCACTGGTGAAAGACCAGTGATGGCAGCTATGTCGAAGAAGGTGGGTGTTATCATTCCCCCTGGAAGATGGAAAGTGTTATAAGTACTGTCCCAGAAGTACAATGAAGCAAATAGCAATGGGTGACTGTAGGTGAAGCCTGGTTTCGACAGTTTGATTAGGTTATAAATTCCTAATTCTTCCCATTGTTGAGATTTTTTGGATTCCACCTTAGTGAACCAGTTTTGATATGCTACATCTGAGGTGGGGCAGGATCGAAATGGTTTGAAATTACTTTTAATGTAATCTAAAATAAAAGGATCTTTCGGAAGTAAGGTTGGAGTTTCAGTGGTTTTTGAATCAGATGATTCGCTGAGGTCTTCAGTTCCTGCCTTAGGGGCATCCATCTTGTTGAATAATGGTTTGAATTTATAGCAAACAGGGAAAATTTTCCTAGTATCTTTCAGAATTTCAAAAACAGTTAAAGGACCCATTAGGGCAAACCTTTTTCCAGCAACAGTGGTAGGGATTAATACCTAAGAAGCGTACAACATTTCTTTCTCTTTGGAGATCACTTGAGGATTGAGTACATATTGATTCTGATAAATACTCACTTTGCTCTCCATTATGGTTTCCGTGTTGATTTTCTTGTTCTTCTTCTTTGATAATTTCTTTAATTGTGATGATGTTGATGAAGACATTGTTAAGGTTGCTGGAAGTTTTAGGGTTAGAGAAAAGGAGGAGGATTTCAGAATTTTGGAGAAAAAGAAGAAAAGACTAAACTGATAATGTTGTACCCCAAAATTTTCCCTCCCATATTCTCAAAGATTTGCTAAGAGCATGCTTCAAAATCTCCCAAAGGTTGCACAGTCCAATGGCCTCCTAACAGTCAAAAACTAGGGTTTTGGTTATGGCAAAGAAGTTGAAGTTTCCAAGGGTCCAAACAAGTCCCACATGCCCATAAACATTGTCAAGCATCCTTATGCCAAGTTTCAAGACTTACAACACAAAATTGCATAGTCAAAAACCCTAATTTCCCAACAGTCAACTGTAGGGGCAAAATGGTCATTTGACAGTCAAAAGTCAAAATTTTTGGTCAACATCTTATTTTGAAGCCACAAACATCATTTGATCAATTCTTGATCATGCTTCTCAAGGCATGGCTCAAAAAGTCTCAAGATGCAAAAGTTTCTATTTTTGGACAGTTGAAAAAGTCAACTGTAACTTGACCAAGGCATAACTTCCACATGGTTTATCAGCAAAATTCCATCCAAATCTCATTTTGAAGAGAATGACATTTCCTACAACTCCTCTTCACACTTCAAGTCCAAGAAATGCTCTCACAAAAAGTTATCAATCTCAACATTATAGGTCATTTTCAAAAGTCAACAAAAAGGCACTTTAAGTCAAAGACCATAACTTGAGATTGGTAAATCAATATGACATGGGACCAAAGGCATTCGTTAGAGGACTTCAATACCTTTCCAAAATGTCCAAGAACATGATCAAAGCTTAAAAATTGAGCAAGATATGCCTTGTGGAAGTTGGGAAATTTTTGGGAATTTTGAAAAGTCAACTTTGCTTCAAATGCCTCAAAATTGCTAATGGGCCACAATTTCTTCCAAGAATCATCACCCAAAATCTATGCACGACCCATTGACTTTAAAGGGAGTTATTTTATCATTTTTGATTAATTATTTGAATTATTATTATTATTAGTTCATTTAATTAAAATAAAATATGACAAAAATACCAAATCATGTTTTCCAAACCTTTTTGTGCAACATATCCACTCATCATGACCTCAATATTTCGTGCATACTCAAAAAGGCAAGAATTGGCAATGATTGGCATCAAAAAGAAATGAAAAAGATTGAAAAAGATTATGCAAAATCAAAAATTCAAAATCATCAATGCAAAGGCTTTGGGCTTGATTTTTCTGACCTAATGCATTCACATACATATACACAATGCAACCCTAATCACAAACACAAGCAAGCTGCGCCCAAACTCAAAGAACAAAACTTGTATTTTTTCATAAAAACCTCAAATTTGTTTTCATAGTTTCAGTGTGTTGCAAGGCCTAAAAACTATTCCATCATTTTGCCAAGACTACCAGGAAGCTTTCCCAATCAAAATCACGTCCCCTAACCTCAAGAACTGGTAGAACACAGTCGCCCTGTTCATGAGATTTTTCTTAATCGTATTTGAATTTACATGCCATATCAATGCATTTTCATTATTGTTTTACACTAACATGGTCATACTGAAGCTTTTGGTGTCTTTTAATTGAACTAATCTTGCCTGTATAGAAAATTGCCATGGACATTTTTTAGGGTTTCAGGAACCTTGAATTAGGGTTTTACGCTTGAGGAAAAATTGGACAACCAGACTAGTACCATCAAAACCAGGGCATCTGGACGAAATGATTGACCACCTCGCGCTCAATTTATGATTAACGGTGCTCTATTCGCTATTTTTGTAGGTACTATTTAGTGGGGGTTTAAAACCCCCGCTATCTACTCTGTAATTTCAGGCAAAACAAAGAAGCCATGAAAGAGATGATGAGGTGTTGAACGGTGACTGGCCAGTTTGAATAATTGGCGCTTTTTTTTATTGTCCCACTAATACTCGCTTTCTCTCTCTTATTATTCTTTGTCCATTATATATCAAAGAAATGCGCTTGGCTTGTTGGTAGACGCGTTGTCATGCAAGCAACGGGACCTGGGTTCGATTCCCAGGTCCCCCATATTTCCCTATGTTTTTTCTCATAACATGTTCAGGTACCCAACACGCCCAGAGGTCCACCAAACTCCCCAACACTTGTGCCTGCCACATGGCTTCAGAGATCAATCCAATGGTCATCACCAGCAATCCACCATACGCATCAGTCAACCGTTTCCCACTCAATCAAAGAAGTCAACCAGGCCTTGCATTTCAATGGGCCTAACTGCTGCAAATTCACCTCCAAATTGGGCAGATACCCCCCTTGTTTGCCTTTCCTTTCTATATGTTTATTCTTTTATTCTTTTATTTTTGAAATTCCTGGTATGTCACAGACTCAGGATGTCTAATGGAATGTTAAGACATCTGATCTGACATTAAGCTGTACAGGTAGAATAGGCTGTACTTTTGATATCTGTTCTACACCATACACTGATCTATCATGCCAGAACCTGCAACACCTTTGACAAACGCAGGTTCTGATTTACTGAAGTTCAGAACAATTAAGGTTAATCATATACATTGATGTCATGAGGAATGTTGTGACATCAAACAAATAACCAATGCAGAAAGTAAATAACACACAGAATTGTTCACCCAGTTCGGTTCAACCAACCTACATCTGGAGGCTTCCAAGCCAGGGATAAAGTTCACTATTAGTAGTATCAATTCAAAGACCCTACAGCCAACACACCCGTTGACAGCCTTCTCACTTAATCACTACCCAATGACACTTTTACCTAAGATCCAATCCTAGATATGAGAACCCTCTCACTCCCCCTCAATCATCGCAGTGATTACTTTCTGCAGTACATAAACTGTTCAGAAGATACACTTCCATTACACAACTTGATCATGCTTAAAAGCTTCAATCAAGTACAATGCATACATCCTCTAACCTACAGGTTTCAAGGAGTATGGTGACCATCCCACAGCCCGGGTGGTTCACAACAAAACTAGCCCTAATGATTACATCTTGTCAATACACGGCTCACTTAAATTAGGTTACAATACTTCTATTTATAACCCTTTTTACCCAACTGGATTTGGGCCTTCATATGACAGCAATGCAGCTTTAACGACCTGCATAAAGTAAGAAGAAAACTTCTGCTGTAAGTTAGGTCTTCAATCGAGCTTTTCTCCTTATCCTTAGATTCTGATTGAATCTTCTAGGGCTCCACATATGCCTTCAATTTTCGCTACTTGTTATGCATTCTATTTGGCAGAATATTCTGCATAACTTCAGGAACAGAACTGCATCAGACTTGACAGTTCAGTAGCTTGATGTCTGGTATGATGTTATGACATCTCTTGAGACATGTTGTTCCAGATGTTGATTTAAATCAGCACAACATGTTTAGGCATTTACAATAGGGTTTTCAGGTTGTTCCTATTGTACATCACATTACATTATTGTTGTTACTATTTGTTTTACAAGAAATGAGCCAATCCTAAACAAAGGCACTTACAATCTCCCCCTTTGGCAAATTTTGGCTAAAACAAATACAACAATAAAAAAATAAAAGTGTTCAGGATACACACAGAAGGATGTCTTGACATTGATCTTGACATCTTTGGTTGTAACCACACTAACCATTCAGGACCTCTTGAAGCACAGGAGGAAGAGGATGCACCTCATTCTCTTTTAGACCACGAACCATTTCTTGTCACTGGTGGTGGAAAAAGAGGACCGTGGGAGATAAACTATCCTTTCAGAGGCATTAGAGAACCTTTAAGGAGTGACCAGAATATCTCCCTTGTAACTCAGAACACAGGTCACAACTGTGTTCATAACTCAGATCACAAGTCACAAAGAAATTCACGCCATTTGAATTTCTGCTGAATTTGTGACAAGTCTTTGTGATTTGAGTAGCTGCTGCAACGAGGACAATGTCAAACCGTAACAGTACTCCTTTACTCCTTTCTCCCCCTTTTTGGCCAAAAATTGACAAAGAAAGCCCTCACAAAACCAGATCCAAGAACAGTTTTCCCAGATCCGTACAAACCCCATGATGGTTGTGAGAGAAAAGAATGTGTGACAGGAGGTTATATAAGGAGATAACAGGTTCAAGAAGATGGCAATATAAAATCTTGGTCAAGGATACCTGTTAAAGTTGTTGCATGTTTCAGACTGACTGTGCATGAAATTTAGACGCATTTGTTTGTTTCTGTCAAAAGAACCAGTCCTAATACATGCATAAGTTTAGGTCAAAGCAATTCCTGAATAAAATCAGCCTTTGACCGACTTTTAAGGTTGAAGATTCTTTTGGGAAACAGAATACCAAATATAGCTCCTGAATAGCTACAATTACGTGGTGAAGTTATTTTCCACGTATTCTTCTTGATTTCCCCAAGGTTGCAATGTCGTTGGTAATGTCATGACACTTATTTAGACATTCTTCAACAACAGCAGCCTTCTTTTTACTTTTCTCAGTTAGGCACAGAGAAGGACACTTTAAACAGCCAGTAGCAAGAGACTAGTAGCATTAAGCATGGCCATCAATCATGCTTTCTTAAGTGTTGCTGAGATCCACCACAATTACTTTCTACCTTCTTCCAGACAGCAAAATAAGGAAGGAGGGAATAAACCAGAAGACTCCAAAATGCTTCACAAGACATCACAGATTAGTTCTAATACACAAAATTTAGATGCCACTTCAATTTCTTGTAGTAAAAGAACCCCTTGAACATATGCTGAATATATCAGATTTCTGATTTACCAGACCAAGTTGTTATTGATAAGATCTGAATCTTCCAAATTGCTCCAAAAGTATCAAAACTGCCACTTATGAGATTTTTAAGAATCTCTGAGATTTTCTTCCTAAACCCAGACAGATAACAAGAGCAATTCTTCAATCTCCTGATGTTGAGACATTATTCATGACTTCACTTAGAAGTTCACAATGTCATATTATCAGAACACATAAACATCAGCATACCACCGTCCTCTTCTGACTTCTGATCTTCAGATTAAGTCCAACAATACACATACAAAGTCTCCCTTCAATGTATATTGTAATTGGGGAAAGTGCAACACTCAGTGACTCCCCTTGTTAATGCCAATCAAAACCGTAGCGTGGAAACCAGTAGCACTAGCTCTGAGGTGGTAACTTCAAGCACCCTGAACTAGTCTTAGAACAGTAAGGACATCTCTGATTCATGACTCTCTGGATGGCTGAGAAATCATGTAGCCATAGTCTGAAACCAACCTCCAACCTTCTTAGTGTGCTTACAAGCTTTACTAAGATTCAGACTTTCTAGAAGGATTATCCTTTGATCATGTCATCCTTCTGTATAATATATTTACTAGTAGTTGCTAATACTAGTAAATTCTTCAGACCATAACAGTAGTTATGCATTGTTAAGCAAGCTACTTTTAAACACAAGTAGAATCTACTTATTCCAAACCAACAATAGAATTGCCACACTAGAATATTAAGATTCACAGTCCCAAGTCTCTGCCACAGACTTCTAACAATAATGAACCTATCTGCTTGAGTTCTGAAGTTAACATCCAGGGGATTGATGCCCTTTTATATTCCCCATAAGAAAGGTATGATTACTCACCAGAATACTCTTAGAGAGAAATAAACTCTCTACCAAGTTCTGAGAAATAGGTTCAGAATACAGCCTTGCATGCATATTATACAAACACTTAGTCTCCCATCAAAGTGCTTATATATATCTTTATGCAAGATCCTAATGAATACTTAGTCTCTCGTCAAAGTATTCATTATTAGTTAGATTATGCCATCTTCTCAAGGTAGGATAATTATTCTAACAATCTTTTGCTGAAGAGGCCCTTCGTTTGAGATGATGTTGCAACATCAGATCTGACATTGATCTCAACCATATGAGCCTGGCTTATACTATGGTTTTGGATGAACATCCATAGCAATCAAAGCACACTTTTCTTACATCCTTTATAATCAGACCCACAACAACCACATAACCATGCAGCAACTAGCATGTATCACCTTCACCTTGTCTGCTGACCCTTGAACAGTACAAAGGAGTTAATTGTACCATACTCCTGTAGACAAGAACAGACCAAGTTGTTCTATTATGTGAGGACACCACATAAATGAACTTCAAGTAAAAAGAGGATCTTCTCAGGAACCCATGATCTTTTGAAGATAACTCCTTCTTGCTACATACAACTAACAAGTTCATCCTAGGTGATGGGGATGACTTGTCAGAGTGCAGATATCCACCATTTGACTTTGGTCCAGGATGTCAAGACATTTTGTATGACATGTCTTCCAAGATCTTCAGGTTAAGGACTCCCCCTGAAACTCAGCTCAGATCTTTGTAGAGAATTAAGTGAATTCTCCTTCACATGCTGCAGTTTATGTGATTGGTAGACATAACCTGTTCTATTCCTATCCTCCTAGGAAATCACTAAGATCATGAGAAATAAACTCAAGCATCTTATAGAACAAGGTAAGATGAACTCCCTTTCACATCAGCTTGATCATACTACTCCCTCTGAACAAAAGGTTATCCAACTTCCCTCTTTATGGATACAGTGTTGAGCTCTTTACTTTAGACACATAGTAAGTACTCTTTATTTGGAATTTGCCATGTAACTTGTACTAGAAGAAACTTCATTATCAATCATGAGGATGTTCACTAAATCTGGAACTTATATGTCTTTCCTCAACAACTGATGTCTTCAACAGTTGTGATGTTGTACATCCTTTATCATCACAAGCTTTAGAACTTTTGATTCTGATTTCCACATATTTATCACATAAAGATTCTGCTTCCATCATTTATTCAGTTAGGATTATCTAATCACACTAGAGGATCCTGACTGATTACTTCTTCATGCTTGCTAAGCATATTTACTTGGCTGAAGACACAGAAATGATGTTCCATCATCCATCACATGAGGGGAAACCTGGAAATCACAGCTTTAAAGACCTTTTAGGTGCATTTAGCTCAGCACATATACTCCCTTAAACTCACAACTGGAGTAGATGACCTGTTATCGTGTCCTGATCAATTATTTCAAAACAGATGTCTCCTCTTCCAGATCAGGAGTAGGTTCCAAACATATGTACTCACATTACATGTGTTTAGCACCCAGAACATCTGTTCTTCAACTGGCAGTTGCATGATGTTCTAGCATCCTTAAGAACATCAGTTCCATCTCCTTGGAACACATCATCCTTGATAATCTTCAAGGTCTTCAAGCAGCTTGCAGATGTATATGAGAATCATTGATTAATTGATACTCATCAACACTAATAATAAAAGCCTTTATGAGTGGACTTGAGGAAATCTCAAGTATCTTTGACATTATTGATAGATTGCAAAATCTGCTTACAAATTCTGTTGAAAATAATAACCCTAGAGTTCTTCTTTCACTTCAGGGGTTGTATCAGAAGCTATGCAGCGGAATAGCAGTACTTCACCAGAACTTACACAGTGCTTACTCCATATAGCAAGCATGACACATAAGGATTGAAAATAAATCAATCCTACAAGTTGTTTGCTTCTTCACCAAGCAACTTTCTAGACCCAGCTCTACAGCCCTGTTAAAAGAAAGCTTTATAAACACATATGATGCCTTATCAATATCTTCACTCCCGCATGAAGGTTTTGATAATATTCTTCTCTGTGCTGAATACAGGTTGAACAATGCACTCCAAAATCTTCACTCCCGCATGAGGTCTTTGAATTTGTTCAAACACTTTCATCTTCCTTCAACATAGCTGATCTAGTTTCTCCCAAATTGGTCCGTCCTCCACTCCTAGGGACCAAACAATATGAACACTACTGGTTCAAACAATATTCTACCTTGTACACAACCGAAAAGTATCCCCCATGGATCTCATCCAGAGACAGACAGGATGCCTGCTCTGATACCAATTGAAATTCCTGGTATGTCACAGACTCAGGATGTCTAATGGAATGTTAAGACATCTGATCTGACATTAAGCTGTACAGGTAGAATAGGCTGTACTTTTGATATCTGTTCTACACCATACACTGATCTATCATGCCAGAACCTGCAACACCTTTGACAAACGCAGGTTCTGATTTACTGAAGTTCAGAACAGTTAAGGTTAATCATATACATTGATGTCATGAGGAATGCTGTGACATCAAACAAATAACCAATGCAGAAAGTAAATAACACACAGAATTGTTCACCCAGTTCGGTTCAACCAACCTACATCTGGAGGCTTCCAAGCCAGGGATAAAGTTCACTATTAGTAGTATCAATTCAAAGACCCTACAGCCAACACACCCATTGACAGCCTTCTCACTTAATCACTACCCAATGACACTTTTACCTAAGATCCAATCCTAGATATGAGAACCCTCTCACTCCCCCTCAATCATCGCAGTGATTACTTTCTGCAGTACATAAACTGTTCAGAAGATACACTTCCATTACACAACTTGATCATGCTTAAAAGCTTCAATCAAGTACAATGCATACATCCTCTAACCTACAGGTTTCAAGGAGTATGGTGACCATCCCACAGCCCGGGTGGTTCACAACAAAACTAGCCCTAATGATTACATCTTGTCAATACACGGCTCACTTAAATTAGGTTACAATACTTCTATTTATAACCCTTTTTACCCAACTGGATTTGGGCCTTCATATGACAGCAATGCAGCTTTAACGACCTGCATAAAGTAAGCAGAAAACTTCTGCTGTAAGTTAGGTCTTCAATCGAGCTTTTCTCCTTATCCTTAGCTTCTGATTGAATCTTCTAGGGCTCCACATATGCCTTCAATTTTCGCTACTTGTTATGCATTCTATTTGGCAGAATATTCTGCATAACTTCAGGAACAGAACTGCATCAGACTTGACAGTTCAGTAGCTTGATGTCTGGTATGATGTTATGACATCTCTTGAGACATGTTGTTCCAGATGTTGATTTAAATCAGCACAACATGTTTAGGCATTTACAATAGGGTTTTCAGGCTGTTCCTATTGTACATCACATTACATTATTGTTGTTACTATTTGTTTTACAAGAAATGAGCCAATCCTAAACAAAGGCACTTACAATTTTAATTATATTATTTGTTTTATTTAATTCCATAAAATTAGTTTCATAATACAAAAACATAAAAAAAACCAGAAATCATAAAATAAAATATATTTATTTATTATTTAATGCATTAATATTATTTTATAAATAAATTCTAATAACTAAATTAGTTTAATTTTAGGTTTAATTTTAAGTATTTTCTTTAATAAACTAAAAAACATAAAAATTAGGGTTTCTAGCATTTTTACTCTTTTTCTCAATAATTAAATTTTTCTTCTCATTATTATTAATTATTAATTATCTTGTAAATAAATATGACATTTAATTAATTAGGGTTAAATTAGGTCAAAACTTAAACATTTTCTAATAATTAAAAACAAACTAGAATTAGGGTTTTATTTAAATTTCTAATTTCAGTTAATCTTCCTTTTTTTCATAAAATACAAAAACTCCAAAAATAACTTCTTTTTCTCATTAAATCATTAATTAATCTTTAATTTTAATTTAATTTCTTCAAAAGGTCCAACGCCCTCGCTTTCGATTCTAATTTCTTTTCGCATTTATTTTTATTTTGTGGACATAATGTATTTGCCCCGAAGCCTTGTAATAGATAATTAGGACATTTACTTTACGCACTTTTATTCAAATCGGGTCTTGGTTTAATTTGGCGATGTGGACCCGCGCCTTGTAATAGCGTAGGACTTTTACTTTCCGCTCTTTAAATTCCCGCACCCTTAACTGCTAATAATCACATGAAAGAATGTATGCTCAAATAAAATCAAAGCGTAGAACACTCAATGCATGATCAAGACAAACGATAACTGAAAATGACACACAATTCACACACCACTCCTAGGGTACGCCTCACTGTTGCCTTGCCCCTCGAAACGTGGTCGTCGAGTAGACGAAGTTTTAGTAAGTCCTCATGTCCATGAACATGGCATGGGGGTAGCTTCTAAGGTGTCCTCCTATTGCTCTGGTGACCACACTGTCCCTAATCCTCGAATTGACCCAAACACCTCCAACGGTGGTGCTACCTACCTCTCAATGGTGGGATGACACTACCTTAAGGACATTTACACAGCCTAATTCCTTAGGGTAGGTAGATGACTCGTAGATACTTGCTCTAATTCAAAACAAATCAAAAACTTCTTTTCACACTGACACTTTGCAAAAAGCTTTCAAAAACAACTTTTCAAACACTCTTGAGGACTGATACAAGAGTCGAACTGAAATTTTAACGAAACTTTTTCAAACCCACTCACTTTGAAAAGCAAACAAACATTTTGAAAACACAAATGAGCAAGTATCTAAGAGCCCATGGATAACCATGGATAGAAAGGGTGCTAACACCTTCCCTTTCTATAAATCTACCTCCCGAACCGAGAGCAATGTCAATAAGGAATTTTTCTGTGCTTTTGTCCTTTCCATATTGGAGAAAATAAAAGACGGTGGCGACTCTTGCTTCCGCGACATTTCACGAACCAGCGTTAAACAGTCAGTTCCAGATCCACCGATCACAGATAAGTTTTATAGAGTGAGTGTAAACACCCACTAAAGGGACTAGGAGTACGTGGAAGTCGTTGATTGGATTCAGAGGGAGGTGGCATAAGGGCTAGTGTTAGTAATAAGTGTGATTAATAGTAATCATTATTTTGAAACCGCACCATGCTGTGGTAACTGGTCCAAGACGGTTAGGTGCTCAAAAAAGCGTCTTGATTGACGTGGGTAAAGTCATGCACAGTAAATGTCATGATTCTTCAAAAATACCTATCAAAATCTTGTGAATCTATTTAAAATAAATATTTCTCAAAGGGTTCGAAATACATATTTTAAAGGGCCATTTTGTTGGTTGAAGATTTTGATATTATGGTTCAAAATAAAATGACTGGGTTTTGTTTGAATATAGCAAGTTTGATGATTTAGAATGGAAGAGAATGTTGGTTTCGAATGGAAATATTAAAGTTCAAGGTTTCGAATGGTAGTTGTGGAGTGTAAGTCTAAAGCATTGTTCGAAATAATGAGGAGATTATATCTGTGAGGGTTATTTTCGACACGAATTCGAAATGAAGGTACCAAGGCATTTGAAATTTAAACATGAGCGGGATATTGGAAATTTAAAATACACAAGCATTGGAACATTCGAGGACGCGTGGAGGCTAGAGGGAAGTATTGCTCTGCATGCTTCAAACGTGGCAGATTCTGATAACAAGACCGTTATGGTCGAAATAGTATAAATAGAGGTCTTAGTATTAGGATTTGAAGGTGATATATGTTGTACAAATCCAATAAACATTCAAAATACCGCATGGATAGGGAAACGAATGCTCGAAAGATGTACGTATGATAACACCAGCATTTACAATTCAATGAGAACTCTTTACATTTTCCAGTTTTTTCTTTCATTTCCGTTTCATTTGTGCTTCAAACATTTTACGTTTTCTGCCTTTACATTAAAGCCTTTACATTCGAAGTCATTTATTCCTTTCTGCATTTAAATACTTTTCTTATGTTCGAACCCTCTAAACATTTAATAACTTTTGCATCCACTCATTTAATCCTGCTATTTACCCAATTTTAAGTCTTTAAACTTTTTTCATGAACATTCCTAATACCATATAGAAGTTATCCTTCGAACCATTCAGTATAGCAATCGAAGTGGATTGGATATCTTAGAAACAATTCTAAATTTGAAGTCCTGAATATGAATACCAGTTTTACAATTAGACTTAACCAGACAACTATGTTCCATGGGATCAATCTAGTCGATCCTGCAAGTTACCAGAGAAATTGAATAACAGTCATTAAGTTTATTCGATAGTTTGGAGGACTAGCGGTTGTTCACCAGAAATCACTGTGAACAGAGGGTAAGACCTACGAGCGACCTACGACCCTAGCAAATATAACGTGAGGGTAAGACCTACGAGCGACCTACGACCCTATGAAAGATAACGTGAGGGTAAGACCTACGAGCGACCTACGACACTAGCAAAGATAACATGAGGGTCAGACCTACGAGCAACCTACAACCCTATGAAAGATAACATGAGGGTAAGACCTACGAGCGACCTACGACCCTAACAAAGATAGCGTGAGGGTAAGACCTATGAATGACCTACGACCCTAGTAAAGATAATGTGAGGGTAAGACCTACGAGCGACCTACGACCCTAGTAAAGATAACATGAGGGTAAGTCCTACGAGCGACCTACGACCCTATGAAAGATAACGTGAGGGTAAGACCTACGAGCGACCTACGACCCTAGCATAGATAACGTGAGGGTAATACCTACGAGCGACCTACGACCCTATGAAAGATAACGTGGGGGTAAGACCTACGAGCGACCTATGACCCTAATAAAGATAACGTGAGGGTAAGACCTACGAACGACCTACGACCCTAGTAAAGATAACGTGAGGGTAAGACCTACGAGCGACCTACGACCCTAGTAAAGATAACGTGAGGGTAAGACCTACGAGCGACCTACGACCCTATGAAAGATAACGTGAGGGTAAGACCTACGAGCGACCTACGACCCTAGCAAAGATAACGTGAGGGTAAGACCTACGAGCGACCTACGACCCTATGAAAGATAACGTGAACATTGAGAGTTGGGGAGAAGTACGACGTACTGGCACCGTGGTTTATTTTAGTTGGTAATGTAATAACAGATGTTAATTGGGAATTATGAGGATGAAAAAAATTTGTGAGGATGTTTTGTTGATTTGGGATTGATCTGGCTCATGCTTCATATTCATTTGAGTGTGACATGATGATTCATGGACATGCTATGCGTTTGAGGATGCAGTGCAGTATGTCGTGATGATTATTGTATGTAAAGTGCCAAAACTCATTGGGATCAATTGCTCGTCATCTTGAGGTACCAATGGACTGGTGCTTAAAATTTGAGAGAAAAGAGTTAGCCCTGCCGAGTTCACTGGGGATTAAATCTTGTTGAGGAGGAGTAGCTTGATCTGACTTTCTTCACCTACTGGACTGCTTGTGAATGACTGAATAGAGACATGGATCTCATCAAATGCCCCGAGTTTTCTCTATTGCCAGGGAGAAAAGGGCCCCGTCTGACTTTCCTTACTTCACGACCCACTTGGGGATTAGGAAATGGACATTAGTGTCTTCAGATTCCCCGAGTTCACTTCATTACTGGGGAGTTGCATGTTTAAATATCTGCAGGGAATGATGATGATTCTGAGGACGTTAACTGAACCAAAGTGAACATCATGACTCTCTTAGCTTGATTGAATTTGTACGGATGACAGGAATTTTCTCGAGTAGCTCCGTAAGAAGGGAGGAGGAATGCCCCTGTGTACAAGGATCTCTTCGAGTGGAATGCTATAAGATTCGTGTCATAATATGGTGCAAAGTGGAATGCCCCAATATCTTCCTCTGATCATGGATTCTCGTAGAGATTTGTCGAATCTCGACGTAACTGCCCCAGGTTGCACAAATTTTGAATAGGTTACTCAGCCTGATTTCCCCAGTTTGAAGTTTAAAGAGATTTATCGAAATGGTTGCTTCTGATTGACTGGACAAATATGGAAGAGATTTATCGACGTGATAGCCTCTGATTGGCAGCTTGAGAGAATGCCCCAGAATAAGATCCATCTTTGTTTTTTGACAAGTTTCTGCGGCAATCGTCCTTCGAGATGACCATGTTTTCAAATGATGCTCATCACGCAAGCTTACTTGATGTTCAAAAACTTATTTATATGCAACAGATTGTTTGTCTAAGAATGATGATTCTAATGCAAATTCTATGCTTGTCTTGAAGTTCGAAAAACTTTTATTGAAATAATGTCGAAGCATCAGTTTTTTTTGTTTGTAAGAATAGGTGACGTGTTACAAAATCCAATTTAATACATCCCCGAGGAGTCAGGTTACCGTATTCTCGCTACAGTATTGCTTTCGAATTAACCCATGCTTCAGTTAGGACTTTTAAGGGTTGTAACGTGGCCTGGTTCACGGTTTTAGAAAAAAGATTTAAGGCTCAAAATTATTTGGTACCCCCCCATTCTCCATGATGTTCTCCATTCCTATGTTCAGTTAACTTGATACGAGCACTCATCTCCTGACAAGGGAGTTTGTGATGATTGAGGAACCACATGGGTTTCTAAGACCCGACAATCATGTGCTCCCTGTGATCAAAGAGCCAGTCTTAGAGGGAGAGGTGTCATACACCATCCAACATCCTGACATGCCCACGTCCTGGGAAGAGATGCAGAAGAGCTGGGTCCAGCTTAAGGAAGAATGGAATTCTCTCGAGACCAGTCTACATGTTAGTGAGAAGAAGGTCTTGGAGCTCACCCGCCTATTGCACGAGGAGAGGAATCTCAACACCTATATAACTCCAAAGAGGATGCGTAGTGTCTTTTGGGATTGATTTGCTTTGTAATATGTGCCCATGAGGCTTTGATGTACTGAACAATTATTTCCTTAATGATAATGTGTGTTCCTTTTTGTCTACAACAAATTTGAATTTTCGAACCCTTGAATGCATTGCATAAACACATATCATTCATCATGTGCATAGCAGGTACTCTTCTTTTCAGGTTGCTTACTGTTCTTCGCTGTTTATTTCAGCATCATGAACCCTGAATCATCAACCGAGATGTCTATCAAGGCCCTTCAGGCGCAGAACGCACAATTTCAGGAGCTGATCATGGGTTTGGCTCAAGGCCAAGAAGAGCTGAAGGCTTTTCTCCTGAAGAAGGAGAAGAAAAAGAAGAGAACTGTTCTATTCAACTCGGGTCGGAGGTTTGGTAATACTCTGCAGAATGAAGAAACTGGTTCTTCTGTAGGCAAAGACAGTCCCCAGGGGGGAAAGGCTCCAAGTCCAGTAGTCTCTGACAACGAGACTGATTTTAATGAGGAAAAGTATCCCCCTGCTGAAGACCGGTACAAGCAGTTGGAAGACAGACTGAATGCCATGGAAATTCAACAAGTGCCTGGGCTGGATTTCGGAGACTTGGGCTTATCTACTGGTGTGATCATTCCTCACAAGTTTAAGGCACCATCTTTCACCAAGTATGACGGGGCATCCTGTCCCAAACTACACCTCAGATCTTATGTGCGGAAGATTCAACTGTACACAGTGGACAAGAACTTGTGGATCCACTTCTTCCAGGAGAGTCTTTCAGGGACTCATCTCGAATGGTTCTATCAGCTGGATGGAACCAAAGTTCGTAACTGGGAGGAGTTGGCTACTGCTTTTTACAAGCAGTATCAATATAATGCCGACCTTGCTCCTACACGTACCCAACTCCAGGGTATGTCGCTAGGATCAAGCAAAGGTTTCAAAGAGTATGCACAGAAGTGGAGGGACCTGGCTGGCAGGGTGCAGCCTCCGTTAACTGACCGTGAGCTGGTAGATATGTTCTTGGGGACCCTATCCGGGCCGTTTTTCAATCATCTTATCAGTAATTCATCTGCAGGGTTCACTGACCTTATTCTGACTGGGGAAGGGATAGAGGCTGGTATGAAGTCAGGAAAGATTCAGAAGGGTGCATCTTCAAGTTCTGAGAAGAAGCCTTTTAAGAAGGAGGCCAGTGCTGTGTATGGGCCTAGAAGGCAAGATAAACCGGAGCGCTGCCAATCTGTCAACGCGGAGGTGATTGCTAAACCTGCTGCCGCTCCTCGGCAAACCAATCAACAAAGGGCTGAGAGACCCAGAAGAGAATTTACCCGGCTAAGTATGACCTTGTCGCAAATCTTGCCGCAATTGCTATCAACCAACTTGGTGACTGTCAGAGAGGCTCCAAAGGTCGTGAATACTGCCTCTCCTAAGTATAATCAAAATGCTCGCTGTGCTTATCACTCTGATAGCCCGGGGCATTCTATTGATGACTGCTGGGCCCTGAGAAATAAAGTGCAGGACCGTATTGATGCAAAGGAGGTAAGTTTGAGGCACCTGAGAAGCCCAAGGTGGTGACTGCTCCCATGCCTAACCATGGAGTGAATGCCATTGGGGATGAAGACAAAGTGGAAGAATATGAGTTCAACAGCTGGATTTATCCGACGGCCGACAGTGTACCTAGCAATTGGACTGCAAAGGACAACCTACCTGTTACTTTCGTTACGCAGTAATGAATTCCTTTGTTTTTGTTATTTGTAATAAACAATGAATTAAAACTTTATGGCCCGGTGTCTTACCCGGGGCACCGTGGCTTCATTTGTGAGGGCATATTAATTGTCATTTCATATATCATGAATAAAGACCTTGGACGTTTTCTCGCACTTCAAATCTTATGCTCCTTTTCTTTCTTTCCTTTCTTTATATATTGCAAAACAGTTGTATTTACACACACTCACTCATACAGGTTTCAATCCACTCTGGATCTCACTGGTAACGACTCTGCTACTGCCAATTATGACTTTGAAAATCCGATCAACTTAGCCGAAGACGAAGGTGAAGATGATTGTGAAGTGCATGGCGAGCTTGCAAGACTGTTACTCCAGGAAGAGAGGGCAATTCAACCACACGAAGAGCCGGTGGAAACAATAAATCTGGGTACTGAGACAGATAGAAAGGAGGTTAAGATTGGTGCCAATCTGGAGCCTGGCGTAAAACAACGGTTGACTCAGATGTTACATGATTATGTGGAGATCTTTGCCTGGTCCTACGAAGACATGCCTGGGTTAGATACTGATATTGTGGTCCATCATTTGCCTACCAAGGAAGACTGCCCTCCGGTTAAGCAAAAGGTCCGCCGTATGCGTCCAGAGATGTCCGAGAAGATCAAAGCTGAGGTTATGAAGCAGTTTGATGCCGGGTTTCTAGCAGTGACTTCTTACCCTCAGTGGGTTGCCAATGTGGTGCCGGTACCGAAGAAAGATGGTAAGGTCAGAATGTGTGTTGACTACAGGGATCTGAACAGGGCCAGCCCCAAGGATGACTTCCCCCTACCTCACATTGACGTTCTTGTTGACAACACTACTCAGCACAAGGTGTTCTCCTTCATGGATGGCTTTTCAGGTTATAATCAAATCAAGATGGCTCCTGAAGATATGGAAAAGACTACCTTTGTTACTCAGTGGGGCACCTTCTGCTACAAGGTCATGCCTTTTGGGTTGAAAAATGCTGGGGCAACCTACCAACGCGCCATGGTTGCTTTATTTCATGACATGATCCATCATGAGATAGAAGTGTATGTCGACGACATGATTGCAAGGTCCCAAACTGAGGAAGAACACCTTGATCATCTGCAGAAATTGTTTGACCGTCTGAAACTGTACAAGCTGAGGTTGAACCCGAACAAGTGCACCTTCGGGGTTAGATCTGGAAAGTTGCTAGGCTTCGTTGTAAGTGATAAGGGTATTCAAGTGGACCCTGTCAAGGTTAAAGCCATTCAAGAGATGCCAATTCCCAAGACAGAAAAAGAGGTCAGAGGCTTTTTAGGACGCCTGAATTACATTGCTCGATTCATCTCGCACCTAACCGCTACCTGTGAACCAATCTTCAAGCTGCTGAAGAAAGATCAAGTAGTACGTTGGAATGATGAATGTCAGGCTGCTTTTGACAGAATCAAAGAGTATCTCCAAGAACCACCCATTCTTATGCCACCGGTTGAAGGGAGACCTCTAATACTATACCTGGCAGTACTTGACAACTCAATGGGGTGTGTGCTGGGGCAGCATGACGAGTCTGGCCGAAAAGAGCATGCCATTTATTACCTTAGCAAAAAGTTTACCGACTGTGAGACCCGATACTCACTGCTCGAGAAAACTTGCTGCGCTTTGGTATGGGCTGCTCGCCGGATGAGACAGTATATGCTGACTCACACTACCTTGTTGATCTCAAAGATGGATCCAATAAAGTACATATTTGAAAAACCTCCTCTGTCCGGGAGAATAGCAAGATAGCAAATGATCTTGACGGAATACGACATCCAGTACACGACCCAGAAAGCTATCAAGGGGAGTGTATTAGCAGACCACTTGGCACATCAAGCAGTGGATGACTATCAATCAATGAACTTCGAGTTTCCAGACGAGAGCATCATGATTGTGACTGATTGTGAAGTACCTGGACCGGATGAAGGACCTGAGGAAGGATCCCGATGGTCTATGCACTTTGACGGAGCCTCCAACGCTTTGGGTAACGGTATCGGCGCTGTGATCATATCCCCTCAAGGCACTCATACTCCACTTACTTCCCGGCTATGTTTCAACTGCACCAACAACATGGCAGAGTATGAGGCATGCATCATGGGTCTCCAAGCTGCGATTGACTTAAGGATCAAGTTTCTGAGTGTCTTCGGAGATTCTGCTCTCGTGATCAATCAGATCAAAGGGGAGTGGGATACGAAACATCTGAATCTTATTCCTTACAAAGAATGTGTGTTGACATTGATCCCCCACTTCACAGAGATAACCTTTGAACATTTCCCAAGAGAGGAGAATCAGCTGGCGGACGCGTTGGCTACGATGTCTTCCATGTTCAAAGTCAAATGGGACAATGAGGCTCCCCGGGTCATCATCTGGAAACTGGACGAACCGGCATACTGTTGTGATCTTGAGACTGAATGGGTGACTGAGAAGCCTTGGTACCATGAGGTGAAGAGATACTTGGAAGCTCAGGAGTATCCTGAAGGTGCCTCTGTCAATGATAAGAAGTTTCTGAGAAGGTTCGCTGCAAAGTTTTTTCTTAGCAATGGAATCCTGTACAAGCGAAACCATGATTCGACCTTACTGCGTTGTGTGGATAAGACTGAAGCAGAAAGGATCATGGCAGAACTGCATGAAGGTACCTTCGGAACACATTCCAGTGGACACACTATGGCAAAGAAGATCCTTCGGCAGGGTATTACTGGTCCACAATGGAAGCCGACTGCTACCAACATTCTCGGACATGTCACAAATGCCAGATTTACGCAGACAAGGTGCATGTTCCTCCAGTTCCTCTGAATGTCTTGACTGCACCTTGGCCTTTTGCAATGTGGGGCATAGATATGATCGGTGAGATTAAACCTACGGCATCCAATGGGCATCGCTTCATCCTGGTAGCGATCGATTACTTTATAAAGTGGGTTGAAGCAGCTTCCTACGCCACAGTAACCAAGAACGTCGTGGCACGGTTCATTCGGCACAATCTAATCTGTCGATACGGCGTCCCAGAAAGGATCATTACAGACAACGGTACCAATCTCAATAATAAGATGATCATTGAGCTCTGCGAGCAGTTCAAGATACAGCACCACAACTCTTCTCCTTACCGGCCGAAGATGAATGGGGCTGTAGAAGCAGCGAATAAGAATATCAAGAAAATCATGCAGAAGATGACAGTGACTTATAAAGATTGGCACGAGATGTTACCATTTGCTCTACATGGGTACCGTACCTCAGCCAGGACGTCAACCGGGGCAACTCCTTTTTCCTTGGTCTACGGCATGGAGGCAGTCTTACCAATTGAAGTGCAGATACCCTCTCTCCGGATAATGAAAGATGCAGATCTGAGCGAAGATGATTGGATCCAGACACGACTTGATCAGTTAAACCTAATTGACGAAAAGAGACTTGCTGCTATTTGTCATGGTCAGACGTATCAAAAACGGATGATCAGGGCATTTAACAAAAAGGTCAGACCACAAGAATATCAAGCTGGGGATCTGGTAATAAAACGTATCATCCTTCCTCAGAGTGATCCAAGGGGCAAATCGACCCCTACATATGAAGGGCCATTTGTGGTTAAACATGTGTTCTCAGTAGGAGCCATGATTCTAACCACCATGGATGGTGACGACCTTCCTCACCCCGCCAATGCAGACATAGTAAAAAGATACTACGCATGAAAAAAGACCCGCTAGGTTGACATACCTAGGCAAAAATTAGGGCTTCCCGACGAACCAAAAGGGTTCGGGCAAAATGAAGGGATGAAATGAAAAAAATCTGTACACCCAGCAAGTCAAAAACCTGAAAAGGCGGCTTGGGCAAAAATGGGTATCCTGGTGGACTGAAAACCCGAAAGGGCGGTCCAGGCAAAAGTTAGGGATAAAGCGTAATACTATGTCTCATTGGATCACTTTGCATCCAGAATCCGGTATCAACATCAAGTTCAGACGGCATTGATCAATCAGCTTCATCTTCAGCTAGGTCATCAAGTGATGAGACGCTCGAAGATATAAAGGCGATAGCAAAGTTGGAACCCAGTGGGATCATTCTTTTCACATAGCTGTTTTGTTTTCCCTTTGTACAAAATTGTATAAACTCTTTTGCTCGGCGGCGTTCTCTTACTAGGACGTTAGCCTCTTGTACATAAAACGCCTATTTATAGGCAATTCAAAATCAATATAAATTCACTTTTCAGCTACAAATTGCCAATTGTTTTCCTTTTATGTTTTGTTTTGCGAAGAACGTCCAAGGTTCAATTTGTGATATATGCATTCGACGCTAATTGCTAACTCATAAATATTTGCATACGAAACAAAGGATTAATTACAGGTAACATTAGAAACAGGGGCAATAAAGGGTTGTCTAAGCGATCTAATTGCTCTGCCCACCAAGGTACCAAGGTAAGTTCGGATGAAGAACATAACCAGTATGTCTTAATTCCCCAGAGAGCGAGTCAACAAGTCAATATCATCTCCCCAGCAGGAAGCTTATCCCTAGTAGATTCTGGAAGCTTATCCCCTGCAGAGCACGAACGCGTCTCCCGGCTTTATTCAAAGGTTATTTCCCTACCAGGATATAACTGGGTTATCCTCAGCCAAAAGCCACGGAAAGATCGTCCTCGGCACAGTCTTCTTATCCCCAGCAGAGTCTATTAACACTTCCAACATAACAATGGTATCCCCAGCGAAGTTACCATCAACATCCCAGCAAAGTACCTCTCTCCCCACAGAGTATTGTTCCCCAGCAAGATCGCTAGAATAATTTTCTCCCCGCAGAGTAATCCATTCGCCAAGTTTATTCCCCAACGGAGTTATCTTCTCCTACCGGTATTCTTGCAACTATCATCCCCAGCAGAAACAACAAAGCACTATTCTCCAACGTCAGCCCAGGATGTGACTTCCCGGCACCCGTCAAGGATTTACTTTCCTAGACAAAAACATACATTCATAAACATCGCATTTCTATACATTATAGCATGCATAAACGCATCATATCTTACTATCTCATTTATGTTGAGAACATCATTGCTTGATCCATATCATGCATTGCATATGACTGGCCTTTACCTTTCAGGAAAGATCCAGTCCAGTTCTCAGCTATGTCCAAGACCTTCTCTGGTTCAGTCAGATCGACCCTAAGATCTCCCTGATTCTTATTCCAGTTGAAGATTCCAAGACCTTGCCTGGTTCAGTTAAATCGAATCCTAAAGATTTTTCTGATTCTTATCCAGTCAAAGGCCTTCTCTGGTTCAGTCAGATCGACCCTAAGATCTCCCTGATTCTTATTCCAGTTGAAGATTCCAAGACCTTGCCTGGTTCAGTTAAAATCGACTCCTAAAGATTTTCCTGATTCTTATCCAGTCAAAGGCCTTCTCTGGTTCAGTCAGATCGACCCTAAGATCTCCCTGATTCTTATTCCAGTTGAAGATTCCAAGACCTTGCCTGGTTCAGTTAAATCGACTCCTAAAGATTTTTCTGATACCGATCCAGTCAAAGGCCTTCTCTGGTTCAGTCAGATCGACCCTAAGATCTCCCTGATTCTTATTCCAGTTGAAGATTCCAAGACCTTGCCTGGTTCAGTTAAATCGACTCCTAAAGATTTTTCTGATGCCGATCCAGTCGAAGGCCTTCTCTGGTTCAGTCAGATCGACCCTAAGATCTCCCTGATTCTTATTCCAGTTGAAGATTCCAAGACCTTGCCTGGTTCAGTTAAATCGACTCCTAAATATTTTTCTGATGCCGATCCAGTCAAAGGCCTTCTCTAGTCCAGTTAAATCGATTCCTAAAGATTTTCCTAATGAAGACTCAGTAGAAGACATCTAAGATTCTCTCATCGTTACTATTGAGGTAGTAATCGCCCCAGATTCTCTCATCGTTACTGTTGAGGTAGTAATCGACCCAGATTCTCTCATCGTTACTGTTGAGGTAGTAATCGCCCCAGATTCTCTCATTGTTACTGTTGAGGTAGTAATCACCCCAGATTCTCTCATCGTTACTGTTGAGGTAGTAATCGCCCCAGATTCTCTCATCGTTACTGTTGAGGTAGTAATCGCCCCAGGTTCTCTCATCGTCCCATTGAGGTAGTAACCATCCCTGATTCATTCATCACCTTTCGAAACTCTAGACTCGATTCCTGTATCTCGCCAGGGCACGTCTGAAGAGGTCGGAGATTCAATTCCTATAACCAGTCAGGACACATCTACACAAAGAGTCTGAAGACCAGCTCCTGTAACAGGTCAGGTAATCATCTTTCTTTTTAGGTACGCAAGTTCTCGCTAAGGAATCTCTTACGCGATCGACACCCAGATGGCATCTATAAGCCCATCCACCTACTCATCACCTCTCAACATGGCATCTGTAATCCCATCTTCCTATCCATCAATCTCCAAATGGCATCTGTAAGCCCATTCCCACCATCACACTGCTAACATGTGAGCGCAAATTTTTGGGCACTCTAGTGTTCAATCATCTTCCACCTTCGGATTACGAAAGGCATGCTAGCTAATCTACACCCTCAGGTCTAAGAAGATTGAACAGGGGCAACTGTTGTACCCCAAAATTTTCCCTCCCATATTCTCAAAGATTTGCTAAGAGCATGCTTCAAAATCTCCCAAAGGTTGCACAGTCCAATGGCCTCATAACAGTCAAAAACTAGGGTTTTGGTTCTGGCAAAGAAGTTGAAGTTTCCAAGGGTCCAAACAAGTCCCACATGCCCATAAACATTGTCAAGCATCCTTATGCCAAGTTTCAAGACTTACAACACAAAATTGCATAGTCAAAAACCCTAATTGCCCAACAGTCAACTGTAAGGGCTAAATGGTCATTTGACAGTCAAAAGTCAAAAATTTTGGTCAACATCTTATTTTGAAGCCACAAACATCATTTGATCAATTCTTGATCATGATTCTCAAGGCATGGCTCAAAAAGTCTCAAGATGCAAAAGTTTCTATTTTTGGACAGTTGAAAAAGTCAACTGTAACTTGACCAAGGCATACCTTCCACATGGTTTATCATAAAAATTCCATCCAAAGCTCATTTTGAAGAGAATGACATTTCCTACAACTCCTCTTCACACTTCAAGTCCAAGAAATGCTCTCACAAAAAGTTATCAATCTCAACATTATAGGTCATTTTTAAAAGTCAACAAAAAGGCACTTTAAGTCAAAGACCATAACTTGAGATTGATAAATCAAAATGACATGGGACCAAAGGAATTGGTTAGAGGACTTCAAGACCTTTCCAAAATGTCCAAGAACATGATCAAAGCTTAAAAATTGAGCAAGATATGCCTTGTGGAAGTTGGGAAATTTTTGGGAATTTTGAAAAGTCAACTTTGCTTCAAATGCCTCAAAATTGCTAATGGGCCACAATTTCTTCCAAGAATCATCACCCAAAAGCTATGCACGACCCATTGACTTTAAAGGGATTTATTTAATCATTTTTTATTAATTATTTGAATTATTATTATTATTAGTTCATTTAATTAAAATAAAATATGACAAAAATAGCAAATCATGTTTTCCAAACCTTTTTGTGCAACATATCCACTCATCATGACCTCAATATTTCGTACATACTCAAAAAGGCAAGAATTGGCAATGATTGGCATCAAAAAGGAATGAAAAAGATTGAAAAAGATTATGCAAAATCAAAAATTCAAAATCATCAATGCAAAGGCTTTGGGCTTGATTTTTCTGACCTAATGCATTCATATACATATACACAATGCAACCCTAATCACAAACACAAGCAAGCTGCGCCCAAACTCAAAGAACAAAACTTGTATTTTTTCATTAAAACCTCAAATCTGTTTTCATAGTTTCAGTGTGTTGCAAGGCCTAAAAACTATTCCATCATTTTGCCAAGACTACCAGGAAGCTTTCCCAATCAAAATCACGTCCCCTACCTCAAGAACTGGTAGAACACAGTCGCCCTGTTCATGAGATTTTTCTTAATCGTATTTGAATTTACATGCCATATCAATGCATTTTCATTATTGTTTTACACTAACATGGTCACACTGAAGCTTTTGGTGTCTTTTAATTGAACTAATCTTGCCTGTATAGAAAATTGCCATGGACATTTTTTAGGGTTTCAGGAACCTTGAATTAGGGTTTTACGCTTGAGGAAAAATTGGACAACCAGACTAGTACCATCAAAACCAGGGCATCTGGACGAAACGATTGACCACCTCGCGCTCAATTTATGATTAACGGTGCTCTATTCGCTATTTTTGTAGGTACTATTTAGTGGGGGTTTAAAACCCCCGCTATCTACTCTGTAATTTCAGGCAAAACAAAGAAGCCATGAAAGAGATGATGAGGTGTTGAACGGTGACTGGCCAGTTTGAATAATTGGCGCTTTTTTTATTGTCCCAATAATACTCGCTTTCTCTCTCTTATTATTCTTTGTCCATTATATATCAAAGAAACGCGCTTGGCTTGTTGGTAGACGCGTTGTCATGCAAGCAACGGGACCTGGGTTCGATTCCCAGGTCCCCCATATTTCCCTATGTTTTTTCTCATAACATGTTCAGGTACCCAACACGCCCAGAGGTCCACCAAACTCCCCAACACTTGTGCCTGCCACATGGCTTCAGAGATCAATCCAATGGTCATCACCAGCAATCCACCATACGCACCAGTCAACCGTTTCCCACTCAATCAAAGAAGTCAACCAGGCCTTGCATTTCAATGGGCCTAACTGCTGCAAATTCACCTCCAAATTGGGCAGATACCCCCCATGTTTGCCTTTCCTTTCTCTATGTTTATTCTTTTATTCTTTTATTTTAATTATATTATTTGTTTTATTTAATTCCATAAAATTAGTTTCATAATACAAAAACATAAAAAAAACCAGAAATCATAAAATAAAATATATTTATTTATTATTTAATGCATTAATATTATTTTATAAATAAATTCTAATAACTAAATTAGTTTAATTTTAGGTTTAATTTTAATTTTTTTCTTTAATAAACTAAAAAACATAAAAATTAGGGTTTCTAGCATTTTTACTCTTTTTCTCAATAATTAAATTTTTCTTCTCATTATTATTAATTATTAATTATCTTGTAAATAAATATGACATTTAATTAATTAGGGTTAAATTAGGTCAAAACTTAAACATTTTCTAATAATTAAAAACAAACTAGAATTAGGGTTTTATTTAAATTTCTAATTTCAGTTAATCTTCCTTTTTTTTCTCATAAAATACAAAAACTCCAAAAATAACTTCTTTTTCTCATTAAATCATTAATTAATCTTTAATTTTAATTTAATTTCTTCAAAGGGTCCAACGCCCTCGCTTTCGATTCTAATTTCTTTTCGCATTTATTTTTATTTTGTGGACATAATGTATTTGCCCCGAAGCCTTGTAATAGATAATTAGGACATTTACTTTACGCACTTTTATTCAAATCGGGTCTTGGTTTAATTTGGCGATGTGGACCCGCGCCTTGTAATAGCGTAGGACTTTTACTTTCCGCTCTTTAAATTCCCGCACCCTTAACTACTAATAATCACATGAAAGAATGTATGCTCAAATAAAATCAAAGCGTAGAACACTCGATGCATGATCAAGACAAACTATAACTGAAAATGACACACAATTCACACACCACTCCTAGGGTACGCCTCACTGTTGCCTTGCCCCTCGAAACGTGGTCGTTGAGTAGAGGACGTTTTAGTAAGTCCTCATGTCCATGAACATGGCATGGGGGTAGCTTCTAAGGTGTCCTCCTATTGCTCTGGTGACCACACTGTCCCTAATCCTCGAATTGACCCGAACACCTCCAACGGTGGTGCTACCTACCTCTCAATGGTGGGATGACACTACCTTAAGGACATTTACACAGCCTAATTCCTTAGGGTAGGTAGATGACTCGTAGATACTTGCTCTAATTCAAAACAAATCAAAAACTTCTTTTCACACCGACACTTTGCAAAAAGCTTTCAAAAACAACTTTCCAAACACTCTTGAGGACTAATACAAGAGTCGAACTGAAATTATAAACGAAACTTTTTAAAACCCACTCACTTTGAAAAGCAAACAAACATTTTGAAAACACAAATGAGCAAGTATCTAAGAGCCCATGGATAACCATGGATAGAAAGGGTGCTAACACCTTCCCTTTCTATAAATCTACCTCCCGAACCGAGAGCAATGTCAATAAGGAATTTTTCTGTGCTTTTGTCCTTTCCATATTGGAGAAAATAAAAGACGGTGGCGACTCTTGCTTCCGCGACATTTCGCGAACCAGCGTTAAACAGTCAGTTCCAGATCCACCGATCACAGATAAGTTTTATAGAGTGAGTGTAAACACCCACTAAAGGGACTAGGAGTACGTGGAAGTCGTTGATTGGATTCAGAGGGAGGTGGCGTAAGGGCTAGTGTTAGTAATAAGTGTGATTAATAGTAATCATTATTTTGAAACCGCACCATGTTGTGGTAACTGGTCCAAGACGGTTAGGTGCTCAAAAAAGCGTCTTGATTGACGTGGGTAAAGTCATGCACAGTAAATGTCATGATTCTTCAAAAATACCTATCAAAATCTTGTGAATCTATTTAAAATAAATATTTCTCAAAGGGTTCGAAATACATATTTTAAAGGGGCATTTTGTTGGTTGAAGATTTTGATATTATGGTTCGAAATAAAATGATTGGGTTTTGTTTGAATATAGCAAGTTTGATGATTTAGAATGGAAGAGAATGTTGGTTTCGAATGGAAATATTAAAGTTCAAGGTTTCGAATGGTAGTTGTGGAGTGTAAGTCTAAAGCATTGTTCGAAATATTGAGGAGATTATATCTGTGAGGGTTATTTTCGACACGAATTCGAAATGAAGGTACCAAGGCGTTTGAAATTTAAACATGAGCGGGATATTGGAAATTTAAAATACACAAGCATTGGAACATTCGAGGACGCGTGGAGGCTAGAGGAAAGTATTGCTCTGCATGCTTCGAACGTGGCAGATTCTGATAACAAGACCGTTATGGTCGAAATAGTAAAAATAGAGGTCTTAGTATTAGGATTTGAAGGTGATATCTGTTGTACAAATCCAATAAACATTCAAAATACCGCATGGATAGGGAAACGAATGCTCGAAAGATGTACGTTGATAACACCAGCATTTACAATTCAATGAGAACTCTTTAAATTTTCCAGTTTTTTCTTTCATTTCCGTTTCATTTGTGCTTCAAACATTTTACGTTTTCTGCCTTTACATTAAAGCCTTTACATTCGAAGTCATTTATTCCTTTCTGCATTTAAATACTTTTCTTATGTTCAAACCCTCTAAACATTTAATAACTTTTGCATCCACTCATTTAATCCTGCTATTTACCCAATTTTAAGTCTTTAAACTTTTTTCATGAACATTCCTAATACCATATAGAAGTTATCCTTCGAACCATTCAGTATAGCAATCGAAGTGGATTGGATATCTTAGAAACAATTCTAAATTTGAAGTCCTGAATATGAATACCAGTTTTACAATTAGACTTAACCAGACAACTATGTTCCATGGGATCAATCTAGTCGATTCTGCAAGTTACCAGAGAAATTGAATAACAGTCATTAAGTTTATTCGATAGTTTGGAAGACTAGCGGTTGTTCACCAGAAATCACTGTGAACAGAGGGTAAGACCTACGAGCGACCTACGACCCTAGCAAAGATAACGTGAGGGTAAGACCTACGAGCGACCTACGACCCTATGAAAGATAACGTGAGGGTAAGACCTACGAGCGACCTATGACCCTAGCAAAGATAACGTGAGGGTCAGACCTACGAGCAACCTACAACCCTATGAAAGATAACATGAGGGTAAGACCTACGAGCGAACTACGACCCTAACAAAGATAACATGAGGGTAAGACCTACGAACGACCTACGACCCTAGTAAAGATAACGTGAGGGTAAGACCTACGAGCGACCTACGACCCTAGTAAAGATAACATGAGGGTAAGTCCTACGAGCGACCTACGACCCTATGAAAGATAACGTGAGGGTAAGACCTACGAGCGACCTACGACCCTAGCATAGATAACGTGAGGGTAATACCTACGAGCGACCTACGACCCTATGAAAGATAACGTGGGGGTAAGACCTACGAGCGACCTATGACCCTAATAAAGATAACGTGAGGGTAAGACCTACGAACGACCTACGACCCTAGTAAAGATAACGTGAGGGTAAGACCTACGAGCGACCTACGACCCTAGTAAAGATAACGTGAGGGTAAGACCTACGAGCGACCTACGACCCTATGAAAGATAACGTGAGGGTAAGACCTACGAGCGACCTACGACCCTAGCAAAGATAACGTGAGGGTAAGACCTACGAGCGACCTACGACCCTATGAAAGATAACGTGAACATTGAGAGTTGGGGAGAAGTACGACGTACTGGCACCATGGTTTATTTTAGTTGGTAATGTAATAACAGATGTTAATTGGGAATTATGAGGATGAAAAAAATTTGTGAGGATGTTTTGTTGATTTGGGATTGATCTGGCTCATGCTTCATATTCATTTGAGTGTGACATGGTGATTCATGGACATGCTATGCGTTTGAGGATGCAGTGCAGTATGTCGTGATGATTATTGTATGTAAAGTGCCAAAACTCATTGGGATCAATTGCTCGTCATCTTGAGGTACCAATGGACTGGTGCTTAAAATTTGAGAGAAAAGAGTTAGCCTTGCCGAGTTCACTGGGGATTAAATCTTGTTGAGGAGGAGTAGCTTGATCTGACTTTCTTCACCTACTGGACTGCTTATGAATGACTGAATAGAGACATGGATCTCATCAAATGCCCCGAGTTTTCTCTATTGCCAGGGAGAAAAGGGCCCCGTCTGACTTTCCTTACTTCACGACCCACTTGGGGATTAGGAAATGGACATTAGTGTCTTCAGATGCCCCGAGTTCACTTCATTACTGGGGAGTTGCATGTTTAAATATCTGCAGGGAATGATGATGATTCTGAGGCGTTAACTGAACCAAAGTGAACGTCATGACTCTCTTAGCTTGATTGAATTTGTACGGATGACAGGAATTTTCTCGAGTAGCTCCGTAAGAAGGGAGGAGGAATGCCCATGTGTGCAAGGATCTCTTCGAGTGGAATGCTATAAGATTCGTGTCATAATACGGTGCAAAGTGGAATGCCCCAATATCTTCCTCTGATCATGGATTCTCGTAGAGATTTGTCGAATCTCGACGTAACTGCCCCAGGTTGCACAAATTTTGAATAGGTTACTCAGCCTGATTTCCCCAGTTTGAAGTTTAAAGAGATTTATCGACATGGTTGCTTCTGATTGACTGGACAAATATGGAAGAGATTTATCGACGTGATAGCCTCTGATTGGCAGCTTGAGAGAATGCCCCAGAATAAGATCCATCTTTGTTTTTTGACAAGTTTTTGCGGCAATCGTCCTTCGAGATGACCATGTTTTCAAATGATGCTCATCACGCAAGCTTACTTGATGTTCAAAAACTTATTTATATGCAACGGATTGTTTGTCTAAGAATGATGATTCTAATGCAAATTCTATGCTTGTCTTGAAGTTCGAAAAACTTTTATTGAAATAATGTCGAAGCATCAGTTTTTTTTGTTTGTAAGAATAGGTGACGTGTTACAAAATCCAATTTAGTAGATCCCCGAGGAGTCAGGTTACCGTATTCTCGCTACAGTATTGCTTTCGAATTAACCCATGCTTCAGTTAGGACTTTTAAGGGTTGTAACGTGGCCTGGTTCACGGTTTTAGAAAAAAGATTTAAGGCTCAAAATTATTTGGTACCCCCCCATTCTCCATGATGTTCTCCATTCCTATGTTCAGTTAACTTGATACGAGCACTCATCTCCTGACAAGGGAGTTTGCGATGATTGAGGAACCACATGGGTTTCTAAGACCCGACAATCATGTGCTCCCTGTGATCAAAGAGCCAGTCTTAGAGGGAGAGGTGTCATACACCATCCAACATCCTGACATGCCCACGTCCTGGGAAGAGATGCAGAAGAGCTGGGTCCAGCTTAAGGAAGAACGGAATTCTCTCGAGACCAGTCTACATGCTAGTGAGAAGAAGGTCTTGGAGCTCACCCGCCTATTGCACGAGGAGAGGAATCTCAACACCTATATAACTCCAAAGAGGATGTGTAGTGTCTTTTGGGATTGATTTGCTTTGTAATATGTGCCCATGAGGCTTTGATGTACTGAACAATTATTTCCTTAATGATAATGTGTGTTCCTTTTTGTCTACAACAAATTTGAATTTTCGAACCCTTGAATGCATTGCATAAAAACATATCATTCATCATGTGCATAGCAGGTACTCTTCTTTTCAGGTTGCTTACTGTTCTTCGCTGTTTATTTCAGCATCATGAACCCTGAATCATCAACCGAGATGTCTATCAAGGCCCTCCAGGCGCAGAACGCACAATTTTAGGAGCTGATCATGGGTTTGGCTAAAGGCCAAGAAGAGCTGAAGGCTTTTCTCCTGAAGAAGGAGAAGAAAAAGAAGAGAATTATTCTATTCAACTCGGGCCGGAGGTTTGGTAATACTCTGTAGAATGAAGAAACTGGTTCTTCTGTAGGCAAAGACAGTCCCCAGGGGGGAAAGGCTCCAAGTCCAGTAGTCTCTGACAACGAGACTGATTTTAATGAGGAACGGTATCCCCCTACTGAAGACCGGTACAAGCAATTGGAAGACAGACTGAATGCCATGGAAATTCAACAAGTGCCTGGGCTGGATTTCGGAGACTTGGGCTTATCTACTGGTGTGATCATTCCTCACAAGTTTAAGGCACCATCTTTCACCAAGTATGACGGGGCGTCCTGTCCCAAACTACACCTCAGATCTTATGTGCGGAAGATTCAACCGTACACAGTGGACAAGAACTTGTGGATCCACTTCTTCCAGGAGAGTCTTTCAGGGACTCATCTCGAATGGTTCTATCAGCTGGATGGAACCAAAGTTCGTAACTGGGAGGAGTTGGCTCCTGCTTTTTACAAGCAGTATCAATATAATACCGACCTTGCTCCTACACGTACCCAACTCCAGGGTATGTCGCTAGGATCAAGCGAAGGTTTCAAAGAGTATGCACAGAAGTGGAGGGACCTGGCTGGCAGGGTGCAGCCTCCGTTAACTGACCGTGAGCTGGTAGATATGTTCTTGGGGACCCTATCCGGGCCGTTTTTTAATCATCTTATCAGTAATTCATCTGCAGGGTTCACTGACCTTATTCTGACTGGGGAAGGGATAGAGGCTGGTATGAAGTCAGGAAAGATTCAGAAGGGTGCATCTTCAAGTTCTGAGAAGAAGCCTTTTAAGAAGGAGGCCAGTGCTGTGTATGGGCCTAGAAGGCAAGATAAACCGGAGCGCTGCCAATCTGTCAACACGGTGGTGATTGCTAAACCTGCTGCCGCTCCTCGGCAAACTAATCAACAAAGGGCTGAGAGACCCAGAAGAGAATTTACCCGGCTAAGTATGACCTTGTCGCAAATCTTGCCGCAATTGCTATCAACCAACTTGGTGACTGTCAGAGAGGCTCCAAAGGTCGTGAATATTGCCTCTCCTAAGTATAATCCAAATGCTCGCTGTGCTTATCACTCCGATAGCCCGGGGCATTCTACTGATGACTGCTGGGCCCTGAGAAATAAAGTGCAGGACCTTATTGATGCAAAGGAGGTACAGTTTGAGGCTCCTGGGAAGCCCAAGGTGGTGACTGCTCCCATGCCTAACCATGGAGTGAATGCCATTGGGGATGAAGACGAAGTGGAAGAACCTGAGTTCAACAGCTGGATTTATCTGACGGCCAACAGTGGACCTAGCAATTGGACTACAAAGGACAACCTACATGTTACTTTCATTACGCAGTAATGAATTCCTTTGTTTTTGTTATTTGTAATAAACAATGAATTAAAACTCTATGGCCCGGTGTCTTACCCGGGGCACCGTGGCTTCATTTGTGAGGGCATATTAATTGTCATTTCATATATCATGAATAAAGACCTTGGACGTTTTCTCGCACTTCAAATCTTATGCTCCTTTTTTTTCTTTCCTTTCTTTATATATTGCAAAACAACTGTATTTACACACACTCACTCATACAGGTTTCAATCCACTCTGGATCTCACTGGTAACGACTCTGCTACTGCCAGTTATGACTTCGAAAATCCGATCAACTTAGCCGAAGACGAAGGTGAAGATGATTGCGAAGTGCCTGGCGAGCTTGCAAGACTGTTACTCCAGGAAGAGAGGGCAATTCAACCACACGAAGAGCCGGTGGAAACAATAAATCTGGGTACTGAGACAGATAGAAAGGAGGTTAAGATTGGTGCCAATCTGGAGCCTGGCGTAAAACAACGGTTGACTCAGATGTTACATGATTATGTGGAGATCTTTGCCTGGTCCTACGAAGACATGCCTGGGTTAGATACTGATATTGTGGTCCATCATTTGCCTACCAAGGAAGACTGCCCTCCGGTTAAGCAAAAGGTCTGCCGTATGCGTCCAGAGATGTCCGAGAAGATCAAAGCTGAGGTTATGAAGCAGTTTGATGTCGGGTTTCTAGCAGTGACTTCTTACCCTCAGTGGGTTGCCAATGTGGTGCCGGTACCGAAGAAAGATGGTAAGGTCAGAATGTGTGTTGACTACAGGGATCTGAACAGGGCCAGCCCCAAGGATGACTTCCCCCTACCTCACATTGACGTTCTTGTTGACAACACTGCTCAGCACAAGGTGTTCTCCTTCATGGATGGCTTTTCAAGTTATAATCAAATCAAGATGGCTCCTGAAGATATGGAAAAGACTACCTTTGTTACTCAGTGGGGCACCTTCTGCTACAAGGTCATGCCTTTTGGGTTGAAAAATGCTGGGGCAACCTACCAACGCGCCATGGTTGCTTTATTTCATGACATGATCCATCATGAGATAGAAGTGTATGTCGACGACATGATTGCAAGGTCCCAAACTGAGGAAGAACACCTTGATCATCTGCAGAAATTGTTTGACCGTCTGAAACTGTACAAGCTGAGGTTGAACCCGAACAAGTGCACCTTCGGGGTTAGATCTGGAAAGTTGCTAGGCTTTGTTGTAAGTGATAAGGGTATTCAAGTGGACCCTGCCAAGGTTAAAGCCATTCAAGAGATGCCAATTCCCAAGACATAAAAAAAAGGTCAGAGGCTTTTTAGGACACCTGAATTGCATTGCTCGATTCATCTCGCACCTAACCGCTACCTGTGAACCAATCTTCAAGCTGCTGAAGAAAGATCAAGTAGTACGTTGGAATGATGAATGTCAGGCTGCTTTTGACATAATCAAAGAGTATCTCCAAGAACCACCCATTCTTATGCCACCGGTTGAAGGGAGACCTCTAATACTATACTTGACAGTACTTGACAACTCAATGGGGTGTGTGCTGGGGCAGCATGACGAGTCTGGCCGAAAAGAGCATGCCATTTATTACCTTAGCAAAAAGTTTACCGACTGTGAGACCCGATACTCACTGCTCGAGAAAACTTGTTGCGCTTTGGTATGGGCTGCTCTCCGGCTGAGACAGTATATGCTGACTCACACTACCTTGTTGATCTCAAAGATGGATCCAATAAAGTACATATTTGAAAAACCTGCTCTGTCCGGGAGAATAGCAAGATGGCAAATGATCTTGACGGAATACGACATCCAGTACACGACCCAGAAAGCTATCAAGGGGAGTGTATTAGCAGACCACTTGGCACATCAAGCAGTGGACGACTATCAGTCAATGAACTTCGAGTTTCCAGACGAGAGCATCATGATTGTGACTGATTGTGAAGTACCTGGACCGGATGAAGGACCTGAGGAAGGATCCCGATGGTCTATGCACTTTGACGGAGCCTCCAACGCTTTGGGTAACGGTATCGGCGCTGTGATCATATCCCCTCAAGGCACTCATACTCCACTTACTGCCCGGCTATGTTTCAACTGCACCAACAACATGGAGGAGTATGAGGCATGCATCATGGGTCTCCAAGCTGCGATTGACTTAAGGATCAGGTTTCTGATTGTCTTTAGAGATTTCGCTCTCGTGATCAATCAGATCAAAGGGGAGTGGGATACGAAACATCCGAATCTTATTCCTTACAAAGAATGTGTGTTGACATTGATCCCCCACTTCACAGAGATAACCTTTGAACATTTCCCAAGAGAGGAGAATCAGCTGGAGGACGCGTTGGCTACGATGTCTTCCATGTTCAAAGTCAAATGGGACAATGAGGCTCCCCGGGTCATCATCTGGAAACTGGACGAACCGGCATACTGTTGTGATCTTGAGACTGAATGGGTAACTGAGAAGCCTTGGTACCATGAGGTGAAGAGATACTTGGAAGCTCAGGAGTATCCTGAAGGTGCCTCTGTCAATGATAAGAAGTTTCTGAGAAGGTTCGCTGCAAAGTTCTTTCTTAGCAATGGCATCCTGTACAAGCGAAACTATGATTCGACCTTACTGCGTTGTGTGGATAAGACTGAAGCAGAAGGGATCATGGCAGAACTGCATGAAGGTACCTTTGGAACACATTCCAGTGGACACACTATGGCGAAGAAGATCCTTCGGCAGGGTATTACTGGTCCACAATGGAAGCCGACTGCTACCAACATTCTCGGACATGTCACAAATGCCAGATTTACGCAGACAAGGTGCACGTTCCTCCAGTTCCTCTGAATGTCTTGACTGCACCTTGGCCTTTTGCAATGTGGGGCATAGATATGATCGGTGAGATTAAACCTACGGCATCCAATGGGCATTGCTTCATCCTGGTAGCGATCGATTACTTTATAAAGTGGGTTGAAGCAGCTTCCTACGCCACAGTAACCAAGAACGTCGTGGCACGGTTCATTCGGCACAATCTGATCTGTCGATACGGCGTCCCAGAAAGGATCATTACAGACAACGGTACCAATCTCAATAATAAGATGATCACTGAGCTCTGCGAGCAGTTCAAGATACAGCACCACAACTCTTCTCCTTACCGGCCGAAGATGAATGGGGCTGTAGAAGCAGCGAATAAGAATATCAAGAAAATTGTGCAGAAGATGACAGTGACTTATAAAGATTGGCACGAGATGTTACCGTTTGCTCTACATGGGTACCGTACCTCAGCCAGGACGTCAACCGGGGCAACTCCTTTTTCCTTGGTCTACGGCATGGAGGCAGTCTTACCAATTGAATTGCAGATACCCTCTCTCCGGATAATGAAAGATGCAGATCTGAGCGAAGATGATTGGATCAAGAAACGACTTGATCAGTTAAACCTGATTGACGAAAAGAGACTTGCTGCTATTTGTCATGGTCAGACGTATCAAAAACGGATGATCAGGGTATTTAACAAAAAGGTCAGACCACAAGAATATCAAGCTGGGGATCTGGTAATCAAACGTATCATCCTTCCTCAGAGTGATCCAAGGGGCAAATGGACCCCTACATATGAAGGGCCATTTGTGGTTAAACATGTGTTCTCAGTAGGAGCCATGATTCTAACCACCATGGATGGTGACGACCTTCCTCACCCTGCCAATGCAGACATAGTAAAAAGATACTACGCATGAAAAAAGACCCGCTAGGTTGACATACCTAGGCAAAAATTAGGGCTTCTCGGCGAACCAAAAGGGTTTGGGCAAAATGAAGGGATGAAATGAAAAAAATCTGTACACCCAGCAAGTCGAAAACCTGAAAAGGCGGCTTGGGCAAAAATGGGTATCCCGGTGGACTGAAAACCCAAAAGGGCGGTCCAGGAAAAAGTTAGGGATAAAGTGTAATACTATGTCTCATTGGATCACTTTGCATCCAGAATCCGGTATCAACATCAAGTTCAGACGGCATTGATCAATCAGCTCCATCTTCAGCTAGGTCATCAAGTGATGAGACGCTCGAAGATATAAAGGCGATAGCAGAGTTGGAACCCAGTGGGATCATTCTTTTCACATAGCTGTTTTGTTTTCCCTTTGTACAAATTTGTATAAACTCTTTTGCTTGGCGGCGTTCTCTTACTAGGACGTTAGCCTCTTGTACATAAAACGCCTATTTACAGGCAATTCAAAATCAATATAAATTCACTTTTCAGCTACAAATTGCCAATTGTTTTCCTTTTCTGTTTTGTTTTGCGAAGAACGTCCAAGGTTCAATTTGTGATATATGCATTCGACGCTAATTGCTAACTCATAAATATTTGCATACGAAACAAAGGATTAATTACAGGTAACATTAGAAACAGGGGCAATAAAGAGTTGTCTAAGCGATCTAATTGCTCTGCCCACCAAGGTACCAAGGTAAGTTCGGCTGAAGAACATAACCAGTATGTCTTAATTCCCCAGAGAGTGAGTCAACAAGTCAATATCATCTCCCCAGCAGGAAGCTTATCCCTAGTAGATTCTGGAAGCTTATCCCCTGCAGAGCACGAACGCGTCTCCCGGCTTTATTCAAAGGTTATTTCCCTACCAGGATATAACTGGGTTATCCTCAGCCAAAAGCCACGGAAAGATCGTCCTCGGCACAGTCTTCTTATCCCCAGCGGAGTCTATTAACACTTCCAACATAACAATGGTATCCCCAGCGAAGTTACCATCAACATCCCAGCAAAGTACCTCTCTCTCCACAGAGTATTGTTCCCCAGCAAGATCGCTAGAATAATTTTCTCCCCGCAGAGTAATCCATTCGCCAAGTTTATTCCCCAATGGAGTTATCTTCTCCTACCGGTATTCTTGCAACTATCATCCCCAGCGGAAACAACAAAGCACTATTCTCCAACGTCAGCCCAGGATGTGACTTCCCGGCACCCGTCAAGGATTTACTTTCCTAGACAAAAACATACATTCATAAACATCGCATTTCTATACATTATAGCATGCATAAACGCATCATATCTTACTATCTCATTTATGTTGAGAACATCATTGCTTGATCCATATCATGCATTGCATATGACTGACCTTTACCTTTCAGGAAAGATCCAGTCAAGTTCTCAGCTATGTCCAAGACCTTCTCTGGTTCAGTCAGATCGACCCTAAGATCTCCCTGATTCTTATTCCAGTTGAAGATTCCAAGACCTTGCCTGGTTCAGTTAAATCGAATCCTAAAGATTTTTCTGATTCTTATACAGTCAAAGGCCTTCTCTGGTTCAGTCAGATCGACCCTAAGATCTCCCTGATTCTTATTCCAGTTGAAGATTCCAAGACCTTGCCTGGTTCAGTTAAAATCGACTCCTAAAGATTTTCCTGATTCTTATCCAGTCAAAGGCCTTCTCTGGTTCAGTCAGATCGACCCTAAGATCTCCCTGATTCTTATTCCAGTTGAAGATTCCAAGACCTTGCCTGGTTCAGTTAAATCGACTCCTAAAGATTTTTCTGATACCGATCCAGTCAAAGGCCTTCTCTGGTTCAGTCAGATCGACCCTAAGATCTCCCTGATTCTTATTCCAGTTGAAGATTCCAAGACCTTGCCTGGTTCAGTTAAATCGACTCCTAAATATTTTTCTGATGTCGATCCAGTCAAAGGCCTTCTCTGGTTCAGTCAGATCGACCCTAAGATCTCCCTGATTCTTATTCCAGTTGAAGATTCCAAGACCTTGCCTGGTTCAGTTAAATCGACTCCTAAAGATTTTTCTGATGCCGATCCAGTCAAAGGCCTTCTCTAGTCCAGTTAAATCGATTCCTAAAGATTTTCCTAATGAAGACTCAGTAGAAGACATCCAAGATTCTCTCATCGTTACTGTTGAGGTAGTAATCGCCCCAGATTCTCTCATCGTTACTGTTGAGGTAGTAATCGACCCAGATTCTCTCATCGTTACTGTTGAGGTAGTAATCGCCCCAGATTCTCTCATCGTTACTGTTGAGGTAGTAATCACCCCAGATTCTCTCATCGTTACTGTTGAGGTAGTAATCGCCCCATATTCTCTCATCGTTACTGTTGAGGTAGTAATCGCCCCAGGTTCTCTCATCGTCCCGTTGAGGTAGTAACCATCCCTGATTCATTCATCACCTTTCGAAACTCCAGACTCGATTCCTGTATCTCGCCAGGGCACGTCTGAAGAGGTCGAAGATTCAATTCCTATAACCAGTTAGGACACATCTACACAAAGAGTCTGAAGACCAGCTCCTGTAACAGGTTAGGTAATCATCTTTCTTTTTAGGTACGCAAGTTCTCGCTAAGGAATCTCTTACGCGATCGACACCCAGATGGAATCTATAAGCCCATCCACCTACTCATCACCTCTCAACATGGCATCTGTAAGCCCATCTTCCTATCCATCAATCTCCAAATGGCATCTGTAAGCCCATTCCCACCATCACACTGCTAACATGTGAGCGCAAATTTCTGGGCACTCTAGTGTTCAATCGTCTTCCATCTTCGGATTACGAAAGGCACGCTAGCCAATCTACACCCTCAGGTCTAAGAAGATTGAACAGGGGAAACTGTTGTACCCCAAAATTTGCCCTCCCATATTCTCAAAGATTTGCTAAGAGCATGCTTCAAAATCTCCCAAAGGTTGCACAGTCCAATGGCCTCCTAACAGTCAAAAACTAGGGTTTTGGTTCTGGCAAAGAAGTTGAAGTTTCCAAGGGTCCAAACAAGTCCCACATGCCCATAAACATTGTCAAGCATCCTTATGCCAAGTTTCAAGACTTATAGCACAAAATTGCATAGTCAAAAACCCTAATTGCCCAACAGTCAACTGCAGGGGCAAAATGGTCATTTGACAGTCAAAAGTCAAAAAATTTGGTCAACATCTTATTTTGAAGCCACAAACATCATTTGATCAATTCTTGATCATGATTCTCAAGGCATGGCTCAAAAAGTCTCAAGATGCAAAAGTTTCTATTTTTGGACAATTGAAAAAGTCAACTGTAACTTGACCAAGGCATAACTTCCACATGGTTTATCAGAAAAAATCCATCCAAAGCTCATTTTGAAGAGAATGACATTTCCTACAACTCCTCTTCACACTTCAAGTCCAAGAAATGCTCTCACAAAAAGTTATCAATCTCAACATTATAGGTCATTTTCAAAAGTCAACAAAAAGGCACTTTAAGTCAAAGACCATAACTTGAGATTGGTAAATCAAAATGACATGGGACCAAAGGCATTGGTTAGAGGACTTCAAGACCTTTCCAAAATGTCCAAGAACATGATCAAACCTTAATAATTGAGCAAGATATGCCTTGTGGAAGTTGGGAAATTTTTGGGAATTTTGAAAAGTCAACTTTGCTTCAAATGCCTCAAAATTGCTAATGGGCCACAATTTCTTCCAAGAATCATCACCCAAAAGCTATGCACGACCCATTGACTTTAAAGGGAGTTATTTTATCATTTTTGATTAATTATTTGAATTATTATTATTATTAGTTCATTTAATTAAAATAAAATATGACAAAAATAGCAAATCATGTTTTCCAAACCTTTTTGTGCAACATATCCACTCATCATGACCTCAATATTTCGTGCATACTCAAAAAGGCAAGAATTGGCAATGATTGGCATCAAAAAGGAATGAAAAAGATTGAAAAGGATTATGCAAAATCAAAAATTCAAAATCATCAATGCAAAGGCTTTGGGCTTGATTTTTCTGACCTAATGCATTCACATACATATACACAATGCAACCCTAATCACAAACACAAGCAAGCTGCGCCCAAACTCAAAGAACAAAACTTGTATTTTTTCATAAAAACCTCAAATCTGTTTTCATAGTTTCAGTGTGTTGCAAGGCCTAAAAACTATTCCATCAGTTTGCCAAGACTACCAGGAAGCTTTCCCAATCAAAATCACGTCCCCTAACCTCAAGAACTGGTAGAACACAGTCGCCCTGTTCATGAGATTTTTCTTAATCGTATTTGAATTTACATGCCATATCAATGCATTTTCATTATTGTTTTACACTAACATGGTCATACTGAAGCTTTTGGTGTCTTTTAATTGAACTAATCTTGCCTGTATAGAAAATTGCCATGGACATTTTTTAGGGTTTCAGGAACCTTGAATTAGGGTTTTACGCTTGAGGAAAAATTGGACAACCAGACTAGTACCATCAAAACCAGGGCATCTGGACGAAACGATTGACCACCTCGCGCTCAATTTATGATTAACGGTGCTCTATTCGCTATTTTTGTAGGTACTATTTAGTGGGGGTTTAAAACCCCCGCTATCTACTCTGTAATTTCAGGCAAAACAAAGAAGCCATGAAAGAGATTATGAGGTGTTGAACGGTGACTGGCCAGTTTGAATAATTGGCGCTTTTTTTTATTGTCCCACTAATACTCGCTTTCTCTCTCTTATTATTCTTTGTCCATTATATATCAAAGAAACGCGCTTGGCTTGTTGGTAGACGCGTTGTCATGCAAGCAACGGGACCTGGGTTCGATTCCCAGGTCCCCCATATTTCCCTATGTTTTTTCTCATAACATGTTCAGGTACCCAACACGCCCAGAGGTCCACCAAACTCCCCAACACTTGTGCCTGCCACATGGCTTCAGAGATCAATCCAATGGTCATCACCAGCAATCCACCATACGCACCAGTCAACCGTTTCCCACTCAATCAAAGAAGTCAACCAGGCCTTGCATTTCAATGGGCCTAACTGCTGCAAATTCACCTCCAAATTGGGCAGATACCCCCCATGTTTGCCTTTCCTTTCTCTATGTTTATTCTTTTATTCTTTTATTTTAATTATATTATTTGTTTTATTTAATTCCATAAAATTAGTTTCATAATACAAAAACATAAAAAAAACCAGAAATCATAAAATAAAATATATTTATTTATTATTTAATGCATTAATATTATTTTATAAATAAATTCTAATAACTAAATTAGTTTAATTTTAGGTTTAATTTTAATGTTTTTCTTTAATAAACTAAAAAACATAAAAATTAGGGTTTCTAGCATTTTTACTCTTTTTCTCAATAATTAAATTTTTCTTCTCATTATTATTAATTATTAATTATCTTGTAAATAAATATGACATTTAATTAATTAGGGTTAAATTAGGTCAAAACTTAAACATTTTCTAATAATTAAAAACAAACTAGAATTAGGGTTTTATTTAAATTTCTAATTTCAGTTAATCTTCCTTTTTTTTCATAAAATACAAAAACTCCAAAAATAACTTCTTTTTCTCATTAAATCATTAATTAATCTTTAATTTTAATTTAATTTCTTCAAAGGGTCCAACGCCCTCGCTTTCGATTCTAATTTCTTTTCGCATTTATTTTTATTTTGTGGACATAATGTATTTGCCCCGAAGCCTTGTAATAGATAATTAGGACATTTACTTTACGCACTTTTATTCAAATCGGGTCTTGGTTTAATTTGGCGATGTGGACCCGCGCCTTGTAATAGCGTAGGACTTTTACGTTCCGCTCTTTAAATTCCCGCACCCTTAACTGCTAATAATCACATGAAAGAATGTATGCTCAAATAAAATCAAAGCGTAGAACACTCAATGCATGATCAAGACAAACTATAACTGAAAATGACACACAATTCACACACCACTCCTAGGGTACGCCTCACTGTTGCCTTGCCCCTCGAAACGTGGTTGTCGAGTAGAGGACGTTTTAGTAAGTCCTCATGTCCATGAACATGGCATGGGGGTAGCTTCTAAGGTGTCCTCTTATTGCTCTGGTGACCACACTGTCCCTAATCCTCGAATTGACCCGAACACCTCCAACGGTGGTGCTACCTACCTCTCAATGGTGGGATGACACTACCTTAAGGACATTTACACAGCCTAATTCCTTAGGGTAGGTAGATGACTCGTAGATACTTGCTCTAGTTCAAAACAAATCAAAAACTTCTTTTCACACTGACACTTTGCAAAAAGCTTTCAAAAAAACTTTTCAAACACTCTTGAGGACTGATACAAGAGTCGAACTGAAATTTTAAACGAAACTTTTTCAAACCCACTCACTTTGAAAAGCAAACAAACATTTTGAAAACACAAATGAGCAAGTATCTAAGAGCCCATGGATAACCATGGATAGAAAGGGTGCTAACACCTTCCCTTTCTATAAATCTACCTCCCGAACCGAGAGCAATGTCAATAAGGAATTTTTCTGTGCTTTTGTCCTTTCCATATTGGAGAAAATAAAAGACGGTGGCGACTCTTGCTTCCGCGACATTTCGCGAACCAGCGTTAAACAGTCAGTTCCAGATCCACCAATCACAGATAAGTTTTATAGAGTGAGTGTAAACACCCACTAAAGGGACTAGGAGTACGTGGAAGTCGTTGATTGGATTCAGAGGGAGGTGGCGTAAGGGCTAGTGTTAGTAATAAGTGTGATTAATAGTAATCATTATTTTGAAACCGCACCATGCTGTGGTAACTGGTCCAAGACGGTTAGGTGCTCAAAAAAGCGTCTTGATTGACGTGGGTAAAGTCATGCACAGTAAATGTCATGATTCTTCAAAAATACCTATCAAAATCTTGTGAATCTATTTAAAATAAATATTTCTCAAAGGGTTCGAAATACATATTTTAAAGGGGCATTTTGTTGGTTGAAGATTTTGATATTATGGTTCGAAATAAAATGATTGGGTTTTGTTTGAATATAGCAAGTTTGATGATTTAGAATGGAAGAGAATGTTGGTTTCAAATGGAAATATTAAAGTTCAAGGTTTCGAATGGTAGTTGTGGAGTGTAAGTCTAAAGCATTGTTCGAAATAATGAGGAGATTATATCTGTGAGGGTTATTTTCGACACGAATTCGAAATGAAGGTACCAAGGCGTTTGAAATTTAAACATGAGCGGGATATTGGAAATTTAAAATACACAAGCATTGGAACATTCGAGGACGCGTGGAGGCTAGAGGGAAGTATTGCTCTGCATGCTTCGAACGTGGCAGATTCTGATAACAAGACCGTTATGGTCGAAATAGTATAAATAGAGGTCTTAGTATTAGGATTTGAAGGTGATATATGTTGTACAAATCCAATAAACATTCAAAATACCGCATGGATAGGGAAACGAATGCTCGAAAGATGTACGTATGATAACACCAGCATTTACAATTCAATGAGAACTCTTTACATTTTCCAGTTTTTTCTTTCATTTCCATTTCATTTGTGCTTCAAACATTTTACGTTTTCTGCCTTTAGATTAAAGCCTTTACATTCGAAGTCATTTATTCCTTTCTGCATTTAAATACTTTTCTTATGTTCGAACCCTCTAAACATTTAATAACTTTTGCATCCACTCATTTAATCCTGCTATTTACCCAATTTTAAGTCTTTAAACTTTTTTCATGAACATTCCTAATACCATATAGAAGTTATCCTTCGAACCATTCAGTATAGCAATCGAAGTGGATTGGATATCTTAGAAACAATTCTAAATTTGAAGTCCTGAATATGAATACCAGTTTTACAATTAGACTTAACCAGACAACTATGTTCCATGGGATCAATCTAGTCGATCCTGCAAGTTACCAGAGAAATTGAATAACAGTCATTAAGTTTATTCGATAGTTTGGAAGACTAGCGGTTGTTCACCAGAAATCACTGTGAACAGAGGGTAAGACCTACGAGCGACCTACGACCCTAGCAAAGATAACGTGAGGGTAAGACCTACGAGCGACCTACGACCCTATGAAAGATAACGTGAGGGTAAGACCTACGAGCGACCTACGACCCTAGCAAAGATAACGTGAGGGTCAGACCTACGAGCGACCTACAACCCTATGAAAGATAACATGAGGGTAAGACCTACGAGCGACCTACGACCCTAACAAAGATAACGTGAGGGTAAGACCTACGAACGACCTATGACCCTAGTAAAGATAACGTGAGGGTAAGACCTACGAGCGACCTACGACCCTAGTAAAGATAACATGAGGGTAAGTCCTACGAGCGACCTACGACCCTATGAAAGATAACGTGAGGGTAAGACCTACGAGCGACCTACGACCCTAGCATAGATAAAGTGAGGGTAATACCTACGAGCGACCTACGACCCTATGAAAGATAACGTGGGGGTAAGACCTACGAGCGACCTATGACCCTAATAAAGATAACGTGAGGGTAAGACCTACGAACGACCTACGACCCTAATAAAGATAACGTGAGGGTAAGACCTACGAGCGACCTACGACCCTAGTAAAGATAACGTGAGGGTAAGACCTACGAGCGACCTACGACCCTATGAAAGATAACGTGAGGGTAAGACCTACGAGCGACCTACGACCCTAGCAAAGATAACGTGAGGGTAAGACCTACGAGCGACCTACGACCCTATGAAAGATAACATGAACATTGAGAGTTGGGGAGAAGTACGACGTACTGGCACCATGGTTTATTTTAGTTGGTAATGTAATAACAGATGTTAATTGGGAATTATGAGGATGAAAAAAATTTGTGAGGATGTTTTGTTGATTTGGGATTGATCTGGCTCATGCTTCATATTCATTTGAGTGTGACATGATGATTCATTGACATGCTATGCGTTTGAGGATGCAGTGCAGTATGTCGTGATGATTATTGTATGTAAAGTGCCAAGACTCATTGGGATCAATTGCTCGTCATCTTGAGGTACCAATGGACTGGTGCTTAAAATTTGAGAGAAAAGAGTTAGCCCTGTCGAGTTCACTGGGGATTAAATCTTGTTGAGGAGGAGTAGCTTGATTTGACTTTCTTCACCTACTGGACTGCTTGTGAATGACTGAATAGAGACATGGATCTCATCAAATGCCCCGAGTTTTCTCTATTGCCAGGGAGAAAAGGGCCCCGTCTGACTTTCCTTACTTCACGACCCACTTGGGGATTAGGAAATGGACATTAGTGTCTTCAGATGCCCCGAGTTCACTTAATTACTGGGAAGTTGCATGTTCAAATATCTGCAGGGAATGATGATGATTCTGAGGACGTTAACTGAACCAAAGTGAACGTCATGACTCTTTTAGCTTGATTGAATTTGTACGGATGACAGGAATTTTCTCGAGTAGCTCCGTAAGAAGGGAGGAGGAATGCCCCTGTGTGCAAGGATCTCTTCGAGTGGAATGCTATAAGATTCGTGTCATAATACGGTGCAAAGTGGAATGCCCCAATATCTTCCTCTGATCATGGATTCTCGTAGAGATTTGTCTAATCTCGACGTAACTGCCCCAGGTTGCACAAATTTTGAATAGGTTACTCAGCCTGATTTCCCCAGTTTGAAGTTTAAAGAGATTTATCGACATGGTTGCTTCTGATTGACTGGACAAATATGGAAGAGATTTATCGACGTGATAGCCTCTGATTGGCAGCTTGAGAGAATGCCCCAGAATAAGATCCATCTTTGTTTTTTGACAAGTTTCTGCGGCAATCGTCCTTCGAGATGACCATGTTTTCAAATGATACTCATCACGCAAGCTTACTTGATGTTCAAAAACTTATTTATATGCAACGGATTGTTTGTCTAAGAATGATGATTCTAATGCAAATTATATGCTTGTCTTGAAGTTCGAAAAACTTTTATTGAAATAATGTCGAAGCATCAGTTTTTTTTGTTTGTAAGAATAGGTGACGTGTTACAAAATCCAATTTAGTACATCCCCGAGGAGTCAGGTTACCGTATTCTCGCTACAGTATTGCTTTTGAATTAACCCATGCTTCAGTTAGGACTTTTAAGGGTTGTAACATGGCCTGGTTCACGGTTTTAGAAAAAAGATTTAAGGCTCAAAATTATTTGGTACCCCCCCATTCTCCATGATGTTATCCATTCCTATGTTCAGTTAACTTGATACGAGCACTCATCTCCTGACAAGGGAGTTTGCGATGATTGAGGAACCACATGGGTTTCTAAGACCCGACAATCACTGGCTTCTTGGAGTCTGATCACTCGATCTTGTTCTTTGCTGAGGATTTTTTTTTTAATTTCGCTTTCCCTAATTTTTTCCTGGACAATTTCTTGATTTTGAAGTTGTAGTCCAGCGGGATGCCCTGACTTTTGCCTAAGTCTCCTGTTTTTCAAGTTTTGACTTAACGGGGCTTTTTGTCTCTTTCTTTTTGAACAAGTTATTGATATTTGCGCCATCTTCGATTGGTGGGAAATGGTTGTGGTTGTCTGAGTCCTGGATAGACGAAGAATAACTGTTATGGTATCGTCATCTGCTGACCTCCTGATTATGCAAGAGATACCCATCGGGATATCATTCTCTTCGATGCACGCTGCTGGTAGGCGACGGTTTATCATTATGGTGTTGACTTCTCCTAGCCCTTTGATGGATAACCATTGTTGTATCCCTAGGAACTCCCTCTTGACGAGTTCTGGATGCTCGATCGAATTAACTAAAATCTACCCGCCCCGGGGTTAAAATTGAGGGTTTTTCTGTGTAAAAGAAACTCCAACTTCAAAGCTCGAAAGGGTTGACGAGGGTCTATCTTCCTTATAACTCCGGTGTTTGGGGATTTGAAACAATGCATGTACATCGTCAGCAAGGTTTTATTCAAAAGCATACCGTTTGAGAATCTAAGTATCAGATCTTCATCATCCTCCCTCAAGAGTTGTTTTTTTTTCTTTCTTTAAATTAAATTAAAAAGAGTTAAGCATCAAAAGCAAGTACAATAACAAAATGTAAATGAGTGAATACGAATGGATTAGTTCAAGACAAACACAGTCAATGCATGGTGATTCAATATAAAAAGACAAACAATTTCGCATACAGTGGGTACTGAACAAAACAAGAAAGGTTACAAATGATAATGCAAATGAAATTAGAAATTTCCATGCTCAGGAGACTTCTTTGGCCCTGGCTCAATTGAGGAGACGCTCTTGCAGTCTTGACACTTATCTCAGCAAAGGGATTCAGTCTATTATCAGACCCTTTGGAGTGAACGTGATAACTTTGGCATCAAGGAGGTCTTGAAAGTTGTTTTTTAATGCCCTACAATTCTCAAATGTGTGGCTTGAAGCCCCTGAATGGAATTCGCAACGAGCACTGGCATCATACCCTCGTGGGAGAGGATTTGGTGTTGGACCAAGTTCACGCAGTTGAACCAACTGATTGGCCAACAACTGAGAGAGAAGTTGAGCATAAGACATGGGAATGGGATCCGCCCTCCTTTCAATAACTTTCTTCCTCTTTCGTCCTTGTTGCCCATGGGGTTGATGACTCGGCTGAAAAGACCCAGATCGTGCTTGCTGAACATACAGTTGTTTCTGTGTGTACTGATGTTGATGATTCGTCTTTGCTGTTTACTGGATTCTGAGAAAGGGAACCCCAATGAGTTTTTTTTGTGAAAAAAAGAATGCATGGTAACATGGATGAATGCTTTATCTTCATTTCTAATGAGACCCAAAGACTCGTCTATCTTTTTAAAATTTCCCTTTTGAAAAGTTATATCAACAAGACTTGTCTTTGGATTTCTCTAGATATGAGATATATATACATGATGATGTGATGTTATGGTATGCTATGGCATGAAGTATCAGCTCCACATATTCTGGATAACCATTGCGTAGTCCGTTGCACAGGCTGAAAGTAACAGGATCAAAAGTTCGACGTCACAGGCATGGAGTCAGAGTAACCACCCACGAGGTATGTACTAGGGGTTTACCACCTGCCGAACAAGGTTCTAAAGAGTTCTCTAAGTCTACGCTCTTCCTTTGGATATTACCGACGTCCCAATTACTTGGCAATCAGTAATATTCGCAGGAAAAACTCGTCCGAGCGCAATATCGCGTGACAACTACTTCCGGATTACTCCGTTACAGTCTCTGCACTGAACCTAATAGGCCAAGATGGGTTAATGGTTCTACGACCCTCAGCTTCTCGAGCTCCCAGGTCGAAAGCAACAACGTCTTCCCGATTACTCGGTAAACATCATTACTTTCAAGGGGACCTCCACTGAGTGGGGGATTCTCATGCCTCCTTCTTCGGGATTACTCCCTCAAAGTTAACATGACTATACCGCCCGTCCTAATCCTATGTGTAACCCAAGTCCGGGTAGAGGACTTATCAAAAGTAGTCACCAAACCCAACATAACAATGTATCCAGAATATATGAGTAGCAACAAATATGCAATATATACAAAAGAATAAATAAAGAAATAAAACAGTAAAGCAAGATAAAGCAAATAAATAAACACCCAAAAGAAAAGTAAACAAAACTAGGAGAGACTCGCTAAAATTCCCCAACAGAGTCGCCAGCTGAAGCTACCGGCAGAAAACACAGAGCCGCCACCGAACTTTATTTATCCCGAAGGAAGGGGAAATATCGATAAAACCACAAGGGAATGGATAAGATGATCTTGCGACCAAGAGAAAGGGTAAGGGAGTCGGTTATGCGAAGGGAAGGTATTAGCACCCCTCGCATCCGTTGTACTCAACGGGATCCATTTTGTTTGTTTGTGTTAAAAGGTGTGTTTATCTACAACTATGCTTGCTAAAGGGAAATGGATGGTTTTTCGATTATTGCGTTCGTGAGGGTTTCGCGACCCTTTGCCTACGTATCCAATGAAGGAATCAGAACATCGTAGTTCCTCTTAGAAAAATGGTTGGTTTGTTTGTGTTTTTTAGTGGGCGACGTTAATGCATGCATTCTAGCAATAGGCACGGCCGGTATCGCGGTAGAATGGAGATAACATGCCCTTGGGGGAGTTTTGCTTGGTTGAGTGTTTTTGCGAGTTTTAAAATAAGTTCAAGTAATGATTAAAGAGTGTTTTTTTTTGGATTTTTGATTGGTTTGTTTACTTGTTGATTTTATCTTGCCATACACGCCTAATTACTAGCATTTGTACAAAGCAATAAAAATGCAAGAAATAAAATCCTACGCTATTACAACCATATCAAAAGGCATAAAAGAATATGAAGGAAAAAAATAAGATGAAAGTAAGAAAAATGACTGTCTTTCGATTGGGGGAATCACCCTTCGATTTGCATTATGTTGGCCTCCTTCAATTGGGGCTGGCAACAGCAAAGTCACGTCTTTCGATTGGGCCTTGGCAGAGGCGAAGTCCTGTCCTTCGATTGGGCAAAGGCAGCAGTGAGTTGTGTCCTTCGACTGGGCCTTGGCAGAGGCGAAGTCCTGTCCTTCGATTGGGCAAAGGCAGCAACGAGTTGTGTCCTTCGACTGGGCCTTGGCAGAGGCGAAGTCCTGTCCTTCGATTGGGCAAAGGCAGCAGCAAGTTGTGTCCTTCGACTGGAGGTTGAAAGCAGTGAGGGAATGCCTTTCGACTGAGCCTGGAACCAGTGAAGGCATGCTTCGTTTGGGCCTAGAGATAGAAGGTAGAAGCTTGGATTGAAGGAGTATGGTGAAGTTATGGTGTGGATCAATTGGTGAGTTTGTGATTGAGAATGTTTAAAATGGATCACGTTCGGTTTTGTGGTTATCTCACTGTTTACAAGAAGGAAATAGAAAGGTGTTTTGATGTGTTGTGGATTGGTGAAGTGAGGTTTAAGGTTATGGTTAAAGAGGTTAATGGAAGGTCACGATTTGTTGTTGTTGTGCAGTTGAAAGGATTGTTGGGTAGAGGTTTAGGAATGAATTTTTGTGTGGATTTTTTTTGCGTGTTTTTAAATGAGTTTTTTCTCTGTGAATTTTATGTGGATTTCTAACACTTTATGTTTTAGTTGGTTCAACCATTATTGCAGCCCTGATTTCATGATTATTTCATTGCAAGCTAAAAAAAACAGATACTACATAAGTGGTAAAGAGCTTACCTGCAACTGCCTTGAAGATGCCAAATAGAAATCCAGAGATGAGATTCCAATCAGGTACGATGGTAGACTCGTGCTTGATGCTGATCTTCCTTCTTTGTATTTTATTATGCTCTTCTTCTTCTTTTGTGTTTTTTGTGTGTATACGTTGGTGTTGTTGTTGCTTCTTTGTAGCGTTTTGAATATTGCATAAACAGAGAGATGTAAAAGCATTGTTGTGTATGGTGATGATTCTCTTACAGTTGAAATATAGAGGATGAGATGATGTGTTTGTGGCTTTGGAGGAAGTTCAGCGAAATCTTTTCACAGAGAGATTTTTTATAGTGTTTCTTCTGAGTTTTCCTCTTTGTTCTTTTATGTGTTTTTTTCCTGCTGTCTTCTCCCCCTTTTCTTTTCGTTGATACCACTGTTATATAGAGGAGGAGGATGAAAAAAAGAGAGGGAAAATGAGTTGAAACTTGGATCAGAACAAACCAAAGCGGTAACTCTGTTCTTTTGCTTTATCAAACACAGTTTGCATTTATTCTAATTTTGTGTAATCTCTGGACTGTTATAATGCAGGTTTTTCTATTTTGTTTTGGCATCTTACAGCAGGCACTGGAGCAGCAACAACAGGTTTTGGAGCAGCAATAGCAGGTTTTTGGAGTGTTGTGGCAGGTTGGTGCAGGACTGTTGCATGGCAGCACAACTGGCTTGGGTTTGGCAGTATTTGGTCTTGAGTCGAATGCAAGAGTGAGATCGAAGCACACTTGTTCGAAGGAAACCTTTCCCTTAGTCGAAGCTTGTATCGAAGGAAACATACTGTCAAATCGAAAGCTCAAGCTCGAAGGAAGCACATTTCCCAATCGAAGCATGTGGATCGAAACAAACATAAAGGGAGCCATTAACTTTTGTCTTTTTAGCATGAGGGAAGTTCCTGGCTTCTAAATTGAAGGGCACTTTTTCAAGGGAAGCAAGAACTTAGTCAAATCTTATGAGGATACCTTTTTGGCTAAAATGAAACTTGTATGAAGCAAAGTAAGCAAGAGGCCCTTGGTGCAAGTGGATTCGAATGATGCAAGAGGCCCTTGGTGCAAGTGGATTCGAATGATGCAAGAGGCCCTTGGTGTAAGTGGATTCGAATGATGCATAGAGATGGTTACTTTGTCCCATCGAAACTTGTCCAGACGAAGCAAGCATGCAGGCAACACGCTTGGTGAATCGAAACAGGCTTGTAGGAAGTAAACTTGTCCAGGTCGAAGCAGGCTTGTAGGCAGTAAACTTGTTCAGGTCGAAGTAGGCTTGCAGGCAGTAACTTGTCCAGTCTAAGTAGGCTTGCAGGCATAAAGGATGTACTTCTTGTGAATCGAAACAAAGCATGCAGGAGGCTTCAACTTTTGTGAATCAAAGAAAGCATGCAAGAGGACATTGCTTAAACAAAGCTTGCATGAAGAGCCATTATCCAATCGAAGCTTGCATGCAGGAAGCCATAGCTTGGTCGAAGTTTTCATGTAGGAGGTTGCTGCTTGGTGAATCAAAACAACTTGCAGGAGGCCAATGCTTTATGAATTGGAGCAAAAACAAATGAAGGAAATAATTTCTTAATCGAAGCTTATGGATCAGAGCTTGCTTTAAGGAAGCCAGATGCTCAATCGAAGCCCCTAAATCCAGCTTGCTCGAAGGAAGCCATATGCTCAATCGAAGCCCCTAAATCCAGCTTGATCGAAGGAAGCCATATGCTCAATCGAAGCCCCTAAATCCAGCTTGCTCGAAGGAAGCCAGATGCTCAATCGAAACCTCTAAATCGAAACAAACTTGCTCTTCTTCAATTTCGTCCAAAAAAACAAATTTATCTGATTTGCTCTTTCAATAGTTTCCTCTTTGACTTGATGCTTGAAAATCCAATATGATCCAATTGTACTTGTGCAGACTTAAACCCTGAGAATCCTTGTGAGAATGGCCTAATGCCCTGATTTTTGAACCATCCTCGAGGCAGGCGACAGAAACATCTTCACAGAAACCAAAAAACTTGAAACCCTAGTGTGATACGGTGGGAGAACTGACTTGAGGTTTTGCGTTTGTTTTCGCAAATGTTTCGGTTGAGTAAGAGTCGCCATCGACTTTTTATTTTATCCTAAGGAAAGGTTAAAAAGCACAGCAAAAACCTTTGAGATGTTTTCTTGGGTTCGGGGAGTAGATTATAGAAAGGGAAGGTATTAGCACCCTTTCTATCCATGGTTATCCATGGGCTCTTAGTTACTTTCTTAGATCAACTTGCCTTGATTTTCAATTGTTTTAAATGGTGCTTTGTGTGTGGGTTTGAAAATGTTTTGAAAAGAGGCCAATGTGGTGGCAACCTTTGTAATGATCCATGTTGGGATGTATACAAAGGTGTAGGTCTTTTGAAAAGTTTTCAATGTTTTTGAAAGTTTGTTTTGAAAGTGTAGTAATGTGTGGTTTTGAAAAATAGGCAAGTGTTTTTGTTTTGCAAGTTGGCAAGTAACCAAGAATTGTCTACTCTAAATTTCTCAAAGATCTTTGCTATGTTTTAACCCTTTTAACAATTTTGTTCCACCATTGTATTTGGTGGACAATCTTGTGTTAGGATGTGAACGGGACGGGCGCGGGTCATCGTTTAGACCATAATTGCAATAGTGTCAAGTATCTTTGGGTAATTTTTCTTTAAGGGACTTGATCATTTTTAGGCAACTTTTGAAAGCGTCGTCGAGGGACTATGATCATTTGATTGTTTTGTTTTTTGCCAAAGATACCTAACATGCAATATGGCCCATTTATTGAAGGCAACAAGTAGAGTACCCTAGGGGTGCAAGTGTGATTAGTGTTGTCCATTTTCATGCTTGTTTATCTTGAATTTAAGTCAAACTATTTTTGGTTAATTTTTGCATACAAACCCTAATTCTAACATGGCAAATTTAGAAAGCTTTTAAATGCGAAAAATAAAAGGTCCTAAGTTATTACAACACAAGATATGGGATGGGGGTACAAATATTCAAATGGGGGTATTTTGACAAGAAAATAAATTCTAACTATTACATCCAAATTGAATTACACAAATTATTTAATTGCACAATAATTAAATAAAATAAAATGAATATGCAAAATGCAAATATGGTTTTCATATATATATGTAAAAAAGGATTTTATATATGTCAAATAAACAAAAATAAAAATGAATTAATCTTGGTATTTTTGGTATTTAGGGCAAAACCCTAATTTTGCTAAATAATATGTATTAATTATACAATATGTGCAATATTTATCAATTATGTACAAAAATAAATAAAAGAAGGTATATTGTAAAAAAAAAGTATTTTTGAGGTCAAAATATTAATAAAAATAAAATGTATTAATTCTTTGTATTTTCCCTAAATATACTAATAAATATATAAGTATTTTACATTATTTATTACATATATATTATATGTACAAAAATAAAATATTTAATATTATTAAAAAAATATATATTTATTATAAAATGTTTTCAAGAGATAACATAAAATAAAAATCAGAAATAAAATATGTTTGTATTATTTTTTAGTTATTTTAGATAATAATATATTTATGTTTATTTATATACAAAACTAAATGAAACAAAATAAATGTCAAAAAAATGCAAAAAAATGTGGGGAAAATATTTTTAATGTTTATTTATGTTTAGATAAAAATATAAAAACAAAATCAAAAGGAAAAAATCAAAAATAACAAAGATATCTCAAAATGGGCAAGGGGGTGCATGTGTAAAACAGTGGTGTAAAAGGAAAAACATTTCAGGCCCAACCCAAAGACCCTGTCTTCTTCAACCTCCAGCATCCTTGTACAACCAAAACACGCGTTTCTTCTATCTCATGATTCTTGGACTTTTAGCACAAACTCACTGTTGTACCCCAAAATTTGCCCTCGCGCTTTTCCACAAGAAATATCAGCTTCAAACATTTCCTGACTTTTCAAACTGGCTCAAGAATCGGACAAATGGACTTTTCTTGACAGTCAAGCAAAATTAGGGTTTTTACTGATTTTCAGAGCTTTGGATTGTTTCACAGTTGGCTCAGGGTTTTGAATGATTTTTGGTCCAATTTTGATCAGGCGAGCGTTATTTGGCATTTAATCGGGAATTAAGGTTTTACGGGCATATTCTCAGAAAGGTTGAAATTCCACAGTACTTTGCGGTTTATTTCGAGATTCGGGTTGAATTTGCATTGTTCATAATTTAATCAGTAAGAGGAGGCAATTGGTTTGAATTCACCAGTCAAAAGATATGGGCAGTTTTGGGTTCACAATGTTTATGGCAAATCAGTGAAGAAGGAATGCGCTTGGTCAGTTCAGTTTGGTTGACTGCTGCTTTGCTTTGGATATCGGAAGAGACAGGTTTAATCGATCAATATTGTTATTATTTAAGTTATTTATTATTCTAAAAAATTGAATGATTGAAATTTATTTTTCAATTGTTTTAATTCTAAGAATTTTAAATAAATAAATAAACAATAAAGAAATTAGAATTAATTGGATAATTTAGATTTTATTTGATATTTGAATTATTTGTACAAATTGTTGTTTATAATTTAAATTATGAACAATAATATACATTAATTTAAAATATTACATAAAATAGAAACTATCCTATTCTCTAATATTCTTCATTCTTCACTCCGCTCCGATGCTCCACTTTTTATCTGCAAAAAGAGAAGAAAACAAGAAAAGTCAGAAAGCAGTTAATTAAAGACAGTTAAAATTGCTCATCATTAGGGGCCACTGACTGGGATCAGTTGACCCTCTCTGCAAATCGCGGGATTTCTCCCGGTTCACAAAGAGGGAAGAATGCCATTTTTTATTCATGAATGTCAAATGCATGATTTCTAAAAGATCAGACTGCAAATTCAAACTAAACTGAAAAGTCCAATTCCCACTCAAATGCCAAAGATATCAAAGAAAATCAAGAAAGTACATTTGCTGTCACAAGTACTCAAAAGCTGTCAAGGAAGGATTTTGGAAGGATATCAAAATACAAAGTCAAATCCCAAGATATCAAGGAAAAGAGAAAAAAGCGCCATAAGTTGTCAAAAGTTAGATAAAGATGCAGAATGTGTTATGCAAGCAGTCTAAAAATCATCACTTCCCATCAAAGGCCCCTTCAGAAAGTACAGAACAATAATCATATAAAATTCTAAAGCTGTACTTCAAGAGAGAAAAAAAGAGATAATAGAAGCATAGGCAGGCTTAGGAGAAGACAGAAGAAAAAAGATATAACCCAACAACTCAGTTCAGCATAGCAGGTGAGGATAGAAGAGAGAAGTATACAAACTCAGAACACCCTGCCCAACCACGGAACCTTGTTAAACCAGTTATCAAATACATCATCCAAAACCAATATGCAAAAAACCTACTGTCCAGAAATTTCATCAACCCTGCCTCAACCTTCAAACACACAAAAACCTGATAAGCAAAGCATGAAACCTGAAAATGCCTAAACCTGCCTTACCATTAGCCTCACAAACCCAAAACATGTGAACAAACCCACTACTGTCAAAACAAAAACACAACTCAGTTGAGCATAGCAAAAAGAGGGAGAAAAGATACAAAACACACAACTCTGCCTCAATGTACAATATACACAAGCCAATACAAAGCAGTAAAAGGTTAGAATAGAGGAGAAATCCCCAAACCTCATATCAGCATCATAACCTGCCTAATCAAAAGAAAACACCACCATAACCAGAATAACCATGCCCATTGCCTAATCTCAAGACACCATACTGTCAACAAACTCACAAGCATAAAAGTTCAAGGCAATACAGGTGAGGCAACCCACGAGCCCTCAGTACAAGCATCATAGGGCAATAAATCTCAGAAAGGCATCCAGTCCAAGGCAATAACTGTTCAAAATCGTTCAAGACAGTAAAGGCAACGAAAGAAGAAGAAGGAGTTAAATCAGTACCAAGTTTTCAGGCAAATCGACGCATCATAAAACCTAAGCAACAGGCATACAGCAACTCAGGGACAAAGGAGAAGCATACAAATACTCAGGCAACAATACATAAGCATCAGTGACATAGAAGAAGAAGAAAGAAGGGAAAGGGTTCTCAGTATACATCATCAAAACCCTAATATGTCAAAAGAACGAAAATACCAGGAAAGCATCAAAAACAAAGCAAGCTTCCAGCTTCATCACTGAATCGCCGCTCCGGCCTCCTCAACACCTCCACTCTTCTCTCCTCCTCCTCCAAGGGCAGGTAGTAAGCATTATTCTTTTTCTTCCTTTCCTTCACCTCATAATGATAAAAACTCAACTTAAAACGAATCCAAAATGCGTATCATTCACGAAAGAACGTAAAGTGTGGAAATCAAACCTTAAATCAAGAGGATGTGAAGCTTACGCCTTGGAGGGAAGAGAGGTCTGAGGGTAGCGTTGGTGGCCGGATTTGATTTGCTCAGGAAGCTTGATCGGAGAAGACGAACGCACGGCGCCGCTGCTAACCCTACGTTTTCATCTCAACTGAACACACTCCTCACTAACCCTAAATTCGTTTGCCTGAAACTTGGGCCTGACCCGTCCTCACTTCCCCAAAGCCCATTAAACACTAACCCTTTTTTATTTCATCAACAATATTCACTTAACCTTTTTTTATATAATACTAACCCTTTCTTTTATTTTTATAAACAATATTTACTTTTTTTTGTAGAAGACTAACTTAATTAAAATACATCTTTACCTCATATATTAAAATTGAAAATAATTATTTCCATTCATTTATTTACTCTTTCATCAAAATACATTTGTACATACTTAAATAAATATACATTTCTTGCATAATTTAAATTTCTTAAGACATTTTATACATAATTTAGTTAGAAACATGAATATTCTATTAAAAAACATTTTATTTTGTGCATACATTTTAAAACATTAATTTTGTACATATTATACATTTTTTATACATAATTAAAATTGAAACTTTTTAATTAACATACACATTTGTACATAACAATTTAAATACATTTTTTTTTTTTAATATTAAAGTCACAAATATTTGATTAAAATACTTTCTTTTTTATACATAATACAATTTAATTAAAATTTGAACATACCATTTAAGTTAAAACATTGTTTCTTCTTGTACATAATTACACATACATATATACATGTACACTTACACCAATACATTCACATTGCCCTATACACATTTTTATCTTATATTTGTATATTCGATATTTACATTTTGATCGCACATTCGATTTGGTTGTAACTTATTGGATATTATAAGTCTCATCCCCTTTGTACATTTATACTCCCACTCCCGGACACTATTTTGTAATAGCGTAGATTTTACATTCCGCAATTTACAGTTTTCCAATTATACCATGGTTAGACCTAGGGTTTGTATGTACATAAAATCAAACGCTAGATAACCTAATACAAGACAAATACATGTAATCAATACACAATCACACTTGCACCCCCTAGGGTAATCCCACATGTTGCCTTCCAAAATGGGCCATGCTTGCACGTCGAGTATCTTTGGCAAAACAAAATCAAATGATCATAGGTCTCAAAAATGTTGCCTAAACGGAATGATCATAGTCCCTTCAAAGCAAATTGCCAAAGACACTTGGCATCATTGCATTCATGGTCCATACGATGACCCGCGCCCGTCCCGAATAAACTTCCTAAACGCAAGATTGTCCATCAATTTCAATGGTGGAACAAAATTGTTAAAAGGGGTTAAAACATAACAAAAACCTTTGAGTACAATAGGGTAGACAAAAAATCTTAGTTACTTGAGATCAAACTTGCAAAAACACTTGCCTTCTTTTCAAAAACCACAATCCACAACACTTTCAAACAAACTCTCAAAAACATTTGAAAACATCTTTTCGAAAAGATTCACACTTTTGTAAAACACTCAAACACGAGTCAAATGCATTAGTTGCCTAAGACAAGGCATATTTTTCCAAAACATTTTCAAAAAGCACCCACACACACACCATTTTCAAAGCAATCGAAAAACAAGGCAAGTGATCTAAAAAACCAAGTAACTAAGAGCCCATGGATAACCATGGATGAAAAGGGTGCTAATACCTTCCCTTTTCATAATCTACCCCCCGAACCCACGAAATATCTCAAAAGGTTTTTGCTGTGCTTTTTTAACCTTTCCTTTAGGATAAAATAAAAAGTCGGTGGCGACTCTTGCTCAACCGCACAAGTGCGAATGCGAACGCAAAACACTAGTCAGTTCTCCCACCGTATCACAGAACTGGCGACTCTGCTGGGGATATTTTTTAAGTGGGGTTACCTTAGGGTTTAGATCACCTTTACTTTCAATTGATTGCTTTGGTTGCTTTACATTTGTGGGCTTTGTATCGGAGTTTTATAGATCCTAACCCGGATCTGGGGAAACCCTTTTAGGTAGCAACAAGGATGTGAGGGAACTGTGCGGGGTATACCGACATGGTTGAAGCAGTCTGCTACGTTGATGTGGCACTTTGGTGTGTACCGGTAACCCTTGAGTTCAGTCAAGGAGAGTACGGGGCCGCCGCGTGGTGTCGTGAAGCATCAACTGACCTTAGGAACCTTAATTGAACCTTCTTGGCCTTTATAGGGTAGTGAGATAACTGACTTTGGTGCAGTCCGAGGTTGGTTGATACTCGATACTACACTCAATTGAGGGTTACTTTCCTGGGATATTTCGGTCGCCAGTTCAGTGGCTAAATCGAAACGATGAACAATGAAAGTAATCCAGTGACATTGGGACCTTTAGAACCCGGTTACTTTTGATAGGACAGGTTTTAACCAACGAACTGAAAGAGGGTAGTACCTGAACCCCATGCAAGCCTAAACCTAAGGACTTGTTTGCTTTGTGTGAATATGTTTGCCTGTATATACACTCACTTGCTTGTGCATACATGTACATGACATCATAACATCATACCATAGCATTTTCAATAACCGTTTCGAGGATCTCGAGGGTTCTTTTGATGCAGGGTTACGTTGAGCCAGACACCTACCAAGGGGCAAGAGGTTTCTCCTCTAAAACAAATGCCGTCAAAGTTCAAGAACAACAACTTGAATCAGTGGTTATGACCCACTCGACATGGTGAGCTTGATTCTAGTGGAAGGACGTCCACCGGTACAGGGCTCTCCAATCCAAGAGCAAAGTTCAACCTCTAACATTTTCTTGTGTTTACCCCAAGAGATCTTTGAAAGCATGTATCCACATATCATGCATTTCATTTTGACAATCCTCCCTTTTTCAGGTTTCCTTACTCTCCTGCTGTTTATTTCAGCAAGAGATGGCTCTAGAACGGTCTGTCAAAGACATCCAAGACCAGACTGCTCAGCTGCAGGAGATGTTCCTGAACTTGTCTCTGGGGCAAGAAGAGATGAAAGCTCTCCTCACCAAGGGCTTGGGGAGTTCCAACAATGCCAGGAATGATCAGATTGCGGAGCTGCAGTTTGATCTGACAACACTGAGGACCCAAGTGATGGGATATTTGGTGGGCCAGATGGCTCTCATCCAAGACCTATCTCAAAGACAAGAGGAACTCAGAGTTCTTGTCCGCCAACTGCTTCCAAACAACCAACTGGGGCAAACATCTGAGGTCGAAGAGCAAGTCACCGCTCAGCCTCCATCAACTCAAGAAGACAAGGGGAAAGCTCCTTTGCTTGCTCCAGGGTCACAAACTCATCAACAACCTCGCCAGCGTCAACGGGAGAATCGGCGTAAACGAGAAAAGTCGGGAAGACAGTTTACGGAGACTGAAATACCATTATTCTTCATACTGAAGCGCCTATTGGAGGTCAATTTGCTCACCGTAAAGGACCCTCCTCAGAAGCTCAATATCTCCTCTCCTCACTTTAATCCCGACGAATTCTGTGTTTATCACTCCTGCAGCCCGGGACACAGTACCAACGACTGTTGGGCCCTGAAGAACAAGATTCAAGATCTGATTGACATTGGGGTGCTGAAATTCATGCCGGACGGCGAGATGAAAATCTTCCGTTAAAGGGTTCTCCGCTTGAAGTGACGAAGCTCGAAGCTGAAAGACTTTTAGTTTCTTTTTGAATTTTTTCAAAGTTGTAATTTCTTCTGCTGTCAAACAATTATCTGTTGATGTTAAACTCTGTTTTCATTAATGCATTGCATATGTTTGTCTTGAATTCATCCATTCGTTTCACTACTCTTATGCTTTTCTTTATGATATTCGACTCTTGATAAAAAGCTGTAAGCCTTTAGAGGGAGGATGACGAAACGATACCATGATCTTATACGGTATGCTTTTGAACAGACCTTGCTGATGATGTACAGGCATTTCTTTCAATTCCCAAACACTGGAGTTATAAGGAAGTTAATCCCTAGTCAACCCCTTCGAGCCAAAGAAGTAGGAGTTTCCTGTTCTAAACAATCAAAACCTTTGATATAAACCTGGGGCAGGGTAGTGTCTCAGTTAATTCAAAAGAAAATGTGCATTGAAGTCGCAAACTCTCAGTTCGCAATACAACGAACGACGTCAAAAAGAGAAAGCGTTCCTTTGGAATCAAAAGACAAGGGTGGTTCCCTATCACATAGACAGTCAATCCCTCAAAAGAGAAAAGCCCACTGAGCCAAAACCTATAAAGGAGGCTTAAGAAAGCTGGGGCATCCCGCTGACAGTAATCCCGAAAACGGTAACAGTCAGGCAAAAGTTAGGGATAACAAATCAAAATCAAAATAGTAAGGTCATTACAGAAACCTCAACAACATGAAAGGTGTTGAAAAAGAAAAAGGAGATAATGACTGTCTCCCAAATTCAAACTGGTGAACCATCGCCCAAAAGTCGTTCCAAACTCAAAACAGAGTGCGACGCACAGTTAACTGAGCTTAGGTTGAAGGACATCACGAAGAGCGGGTGGGTACAAATATACTTTGAGCCTTTATCCTTTGTTTCTTAAACTGTGAACCAGGCCACGTTACAACCCTTTAAAAGTCCTAATTGAAGCATGGGTTAGTTCGAAAGCATACTGTTACAAAAGGTATCCTGACTCCTGTAGGGCTTTGCTCTAAATCTTGTGTTAACTTGTCTTGTGAAAAGTTTTCTGCTAAAAACGCATTTTTCAAAACTTCGAGACAAACATAAACTTTGCATTATTCGAATATCACTGTCTGCATTTGACCCTTTTATTTGACAGCGAAGAAATTCATACAGCAAATGTTCGGAGGAACGAAAACTCTCTCAGTAAGTCAAAATCACTTCAAGAGGATAACACTTCCATCAAATCCCTTATCAACAAAGGGGCATGACATGTCACAATTCAATTAACCTGGGGTAGTCCAGTCAAGGTCCAACAGATCTTTCAAAGTTCAATTAACTTGGGGCAGCCCAGTCAAGGTCCACAGATCTTTCAAAGTTCAATTAACCTGGGGCAGCCCAGTCAAGGTCCAACAGATCTTTCAAAAGTTCAATTAACCTGGGGCAGTCCAGTCAAGATTTCAAGAAATCTCTCAATGTGCAGAGTAATCCGATTCAAGACTCCTTCTTCACCACTTGGGGCATTCGAATGTCAAAAGTGTCCAACAAATCAACTACAACATTTCCAGATTTGACTCCTGTATCCAGCCAGGGCATATCTGTTGACGACTATTTCCAGATTCGACTCCTGTATCCAGCCAGGGCATATCTGTTGACCACATTTCCGGACTCGATTCCTGTATCTAGCCAGGGCACGTCTGAAGAGTTTGAAGATTCGACTCCTGTATCCAGCCAGGGCATATCTGTTGACGACTATTTCCAGATTCGACTCCTGTATCCAGCCAGGGCATATCTGTTGACCACATTTCCGGACTCGATTCCTGTATCTAGCCAGGGCACGTCTGAAGAGTTTGAAGATTCGACTCCTGTATCCAGCCAGGGCATATCTATCAACTATCACCTTTCCAGATTCGATTCCTGTATCCAGCCAGGGCATGTCTGAAGAATTCCAGATCAACACCTGCAACAACCCAGGAAACATCTGTGAACGACCGATTGTAGACCAACACCTGTAATAAGCCAGGAATTTATCTACATCACCACTTGGGGCATTCGAATGTCAAAAGTGTTCAAAACCAATGCAGTTTTACACAAGCTCGTCTTCAGGAAGCCCTACACCGGTTCCTCTTCAAGACTTCTGAAACAGGTTTACGGATTCTTCCCAACAACGGAAGTCAATCTACCAACTTGTTCAGACTCTTCTCAAACCTTTGAAATTAGTTTACGGAAGCTTCCCAACAACGGATGTTGCTCTATTGCTGATTCAATCTCAAGGTTTCTGAAAACAGTTCACGGGTTCTCCAAGTAAACGGATGTTAACCTATCACTTGTTCAGATTCTTCTCAAGACTTCTGAAAACAGTTTATGGATTCTTCCCAAGTAACGGATGTTAATCTATCAGCTTATTCAGATGCAACCTCTGAAAACAGTTTACGGACGCTTCCCAACAACGGATGTTGTTCTATTGCTTATTCAACTTTGGGATTTCTGAAAACAGTTCCCGGGTTCTCCAAGTAACGGATGTTAACCTATCGCTTGTTCAGATTCTTCTCAAGCTAAAGATCGCGCTCGCCAAAATTCTCCCTATCCCCAGCGGAGTTCATCAAAATCCCCAGCCAGGGAATCCTCCAGAAGTCAATTCCCCTCAGAATTTAAGCTTCAGTATCCCCAGCGGAGCCATACCATTGAACCTTCTCCCCACAGAGTTTCGGGAGGACAAATCTTGAGTTCCCCAGTGAAGTCTCCAGAGTTACTTCCCATCAGGCCGAAGATTCTCAATCTTACCTCCCCAGCATGAGTCTATTATTTTGGGACTCCCCAGTAGAGGTCATCAGGAATTCTCTTCCCCAGCGACAGCCAGGGATTTATTTTCCCCGGCAGCAGTCAAGACGCTTTTATCTTCAGCCATCTTGGATCCGTGTATCCTCGGCAGGATTAGCTCATCAGCTTACATGCGCATTCATTACATTCATGTCATAAACATTAATTGCATCATGCATCATAACATTACATACAACTAACCCTTTGCCTTTTCAGGAAAGATCAGTCAACAGACACAGATCATCTCCCAAGATTCATCCAGAAATAGTTCAGAGGTGACCCAGACACGGCAACATTCTGATACTTATTCCAGATTCATTCAGACGCATCAGCAGAAACCTTACACCGGTTCCTCTTCAACTTCAAGACTTCTGAAATAGTTTACAGATTCTTCCCAACAACGGATGTCAATCTACCGACTGATTCAGACTCTTCTCAACTTTTGAAGACAGTTTACAGATTCTTCCCTACAACAGATGTCAATCTACCAACTGATTCAGACTCTTCTCAACTTTTGAAGACAGTTTACAGATTCTTCCCTACAACGAATGTCAATCTACCAACTGATTCAGACTCTTCTCAACTTTTGAAGACAGTTTACAGATTCTTCCCTACAACGGATGTCAATCTACCAACTGATTCAGACTCTTCTCAACTTTTGAAGACAGTTTACAGATTCTTCCCTACAACGGATGTCAATCTACCAACTGATTCAGACTCTTCTCAATTTTTGAAAATAGTTTACGGACGCTTCCCAACAAAGGATGTTGCTCTATTGCTTATTCAATCTCAACTCCTGAAATAGTTTACAGATTCTCCAGACATGGACGTCAATCTGTTGCTTGTTCAGACCCCAATTCAGAGATGTCCTCAAAATATGGAGGCCCTTCTGATATTTGTCCACCCACCATTGACATACAGTTCAACATGTCCAGATGGCATCTGTAAGCCCATCCTCCTACCAGCAGTCGCCGAATGGCATCTGTAAGCCCATTCTCAGATGGCATCTATAAGCCCATCCCCAGACAAAATTCTCTCGCACCAGATGGCATCTGTAAGCCCATCACCAAATGGCATCTTTAAGCCCATTCACCTCCACTGTCACATCGACGAGCGCAAATTTTCTGGGCAAATTAGTGTCCAATCTCCTTTTACCTTCAAGTCGCGAAAGGCAAACTTGCCAATCTAACTCTTCAGGTCAAAGAAGATTGAACAGGGGCAACTGTTGTACCCCAAAATTTGCCCTCGCGCTTTTCCACAAGAAATATCAGCTTCAAACATTTCCTGACTTTTCAAACTGGCTCAAGAATCGGACAAATGGACTTTTCTTGACAGTCAAGCAAAATTAGGGTTTTTACTGATTTTCAGAGCTTTGGATTGTTTCACAGTTGGCTCAGGGTTTTGGATGATTTTTGGTCCAATTTTGATCAGGCGAGCGTTATTTGGCATTTAATCGGGAATTAAGGTTTTACGGGCATATTCTCAGAAAGGTTGAAATTCCACAGTACTTTGCGGTTTATTTCGAGATTCGGGTTGAATTTGCATTGTTCATAATTTAATCAGTAAGAGGAGGCAATTGGTTTGAATTCACCAGTCAAAAGATATGGGCAGTTTTGGGTTCACAATGTTTATGGCAAATCAGTGAAGAAGGAATGCGCTTGGTCAGTTCAGTTTGGTTGACTGCTGCTTTGCTTTGGATATCGGAAGAGACAGGTTTAATCGATCAATATTGTTATTATTTAAGTTATTTATTATTCTAAAAAATTGAATGATTGAAATTTATTTTTCAATTGTTTTAATTCTAAGAATTTTAAATAAATAAATAAACAATAAAGAAATTAGAATTAATTGGATAATTTAGATTTTATTTGATATTTGAATTATTTGTACAAATTGTTGTTTATAATTTAAATTATGAACAATAATATACATTAATTTAAAATATTACATAAAATAGAAACTATCCTATTCTCTAATATTCTTCATTCTTCACTCCGCTCCGGTGCTCCACTTTTTATCTGCAAAAAGAGAAGAAAACAAGAAAAGTCAGAAAGCAGTTAATTAAAGACAGTTAAAATTGCTCATCATTAGGGGCCACTGACTGGGATCAGTTGACCCTCTCTGCAAATCGCGGGATTTCTCCCGGTTCACAAAGAGGGAAGAATGCCATTTTTTATTCATGAATGTCAAATGCATGATTTCTAAAAGATCAGACTGCAAATTCAAACTAAACTGAAAAGTCCAATTCCCACTCAAATGCCAAAGATATCAAAGAAAATCAAGAAAGTACATTTGCTGTCACAAGTACTCAAAAGCTGTCAAGGAAGGATTTTGGAAGGATATCAAAATACAAAGTCAAATCCCAAGATATCAAGGAAAAGAGAAAAAAGCGCCATAAGTTGTCAAAAGTTAGATAAAGATGCAGAATGTGTTATGCAAGCAGTCTAAAAATCATCACTTCCCATCAAAGGCCCCTTCAGAAAGTACAGAACAATAATCATATAAAATTCTAAAGCTGTACTTCAAGAGAGAAAAAAAGAGATAATAGAAGCATAGGCAGGCTTAGGAGAAGACAGAAGAAAAAAGATATAACCCAACAACTCAGTTCAGCATAGCAGGTGAGGATAGAAGAGAGAAGTATACAAACTCAGAACACCCTGCCCAACCACGGAACCTTGTTAAACCAGTTATCAAATACATCATCCAAAACCAATATGCAAAAAACCTACTGTCCAGAAATTTCATCAACCCTGCCTCAACCTTCAAACACACAAAAACCTGATAAGCAAAGCATGAAACCTGAAAATGCCTAAACCTGCCTTACCATTAGCCTCACAAACCCAAAAACATGTGAACAAACCCACTACTGTCAAAACAAAAACACAACTCAGTTGAGCATAGCAAAAAGAGGGAGAAAAGATACAAAACACACAACTCTGCCTCAATGTACAATATACACAAGCCAATACAAAGCAGTAAAAGGTTAGAATAGAGGAGAAATCCCCAAACCTCATATCAGCATCATAACCTGCCTAATCAAAAGAAAACACCACCATAACCAGAATAACCATGACCATTGCCTAATCTCAAGACACCATACTGTCAACAAACTCACAAGCATAAAAGTTCAAGGCAATACAGGTGAGGCAACCCACGAGCCCTCAGTACAAGCATCATAGGGCAATAAATCTCAGAAAGGCATCCAGTCCAAGGCAATAACTGTTCAAAATCGTTCAAGACAGTAAAGGCAACGAAAGAAGAAGAAGGAGTTAAATCAGTACCAAGTTTTCAGGCAAATCGACGCATCATAAAACCTAAGCAACAGGCATACAGCAACTCAGGGACAAAGGAGAAGCATACAAATACTCAGGCAACAATACATAAGCATCAGTGACATAGAAGAAGAAGAAAGAAGGGAAAGGGTTCTCAGTATACATCATCAAAACCCTAATATGTCAAAAGAACGAAAATACCAGGAAAGCATCAAAAACAAAGCAAGCTTCCAGCTTCATCACTGAATCGCCGCTCCGGCCTCCTCAACGCCTCCACTCTTCTCTCCTCCTCCTCCAAGGGCAGGTAGTAAGCATTATTCTTTTTCTTCCTTTCCTTCACCTCATAATGATAAAAACTCAACTTAAAACGAATCCAAAATGCGTATCATTCACGAAAGAACGTAAAGTGTGGAAATCAAACCTTAAATCAAGAGGATGTGAAGCTTACGCCTTGGAGGGAAGAGAGGTCTGAGGGTAGCGTTGGTGGCCGGATTTGATTTTCTCAGGAAGCTTGATCGGAGAAGACGAACGCACGGCGCCGCTGCTAACCCTACGTTTTCATCTCAACTGAACACACTCCTCACTAACCCTAAATTCGTTTGCCTGAAACTTGGGTCTGACCCGTCCTCACTTCCCCAAAGCCCATTAAACACTAACCCTTTTTTATTTCATCAACAATATTCACTTAACCTTTTTTTATATAATACTAACCCTTTCTTTTATTTTTATAAACAATATTTACTTTTTTTTTGTAGAAGACTAACTTAATTAAAATACATCTTTACCTCATATATTAAAATTGAAAATAATTATTTCCATTCATTTATTTACTCTTTCATCAAAATACATTTGTACATACTTAAATAAATATACATTTCTTGCATAATTTAAATTTCTTAAGACATTTTATACATAATTTAGTTAGAAACATGAATATTCTATTAAAAAACATTTTATTTTGTGCATACATTTTAAAACATTAATTTTGTACATATTATACATTTTTTATACATAATTAAAATTGAAACTTTTTAATTAACATACACATTTGTACATAACAATTTAAATACATTTTTTTTTAATATTAAAGTCACAAATATTTGATTAAAATACTTTCTTTTTTATACATAATACAATTTAATTAAAATTTGAACATACCATTTAAGTTAAAACATTGTTTCTTCTTGTACATAATTACACATACATATATACATGTACACTTACACCAATACATTCACATTGCCCTATACACATTTTTATCTTATATTTGTATATTCGATATTTACATTTTGATCGCACATTCGATTTGGTTGTAACTTATTGGATATTATAAGTCTCATCCCCTTTGTACATTTATACCCCCACTCCCGGACACTATTTTGTAATAGCGTAGATTTTACATTCCGCAATTTACAGTTTTCCAATTATACCATGGTTAGACCTAGGGTTTGTATGTACATAAAATCAAACGCTAGATAACCTAATACAAGACAAATACATGTAATCAATACACAATCACACTTGCACCCCCTAGGGTAATCCCACATGTTGCCTTCCAAAATGGGCCATGCTTGCACGTCGAGTATCTTTGGAAAAACAAAATCAAATGATCATAGGTCTCAAAAATGTTGCCTAAACGGAATGATCATAGTCCCTTCAAAGCAAATTGCCAAAGACACTTGGCATCATTGCATTCATGGTCCATACGATGACCCGCGCCCGTCCCGAATAAACTTCCTAAACGCAAGATTGTCCATCAATTTCAATGGTGGAACAAAATTGTTAAAAGGGGTTAAAACATAACAAAAACCTTTGAGTACAATAGGGTAGACAAAAACTCTTAGTTACTTGAGATCAAACTTGCAAAAACACTTGCCTTCTTTTCAAAAACCACAATCCACAACACTTTCAAACAAACTCTCAAAAACATTTGAAAACATCTTTTCGAAAAGATTCACACTTTTGTAAAACACTCAAACACGAGTCAAATGCATTAGTTGCCTAAGATAAGGCATATTTTTCCAAAACATTTTCAAAAAGCACCCACACACACACCATTTTCAAAGCAATCGAAAAACAAGGCAAGTGATCTAAAAAACCAAGTAACTAAGAGCCCATGGATAACCATGGATGAAAAGGGTGCTAATACCTTCCCTTTCCATAATCTACCCCCCGAACCCACGAAATATCTCAAAAGGTTTTTGCTGTGCTTTTTTAACCTTTCCTTTAGGATAAAATAAAAAGTCGATGGCGACTCTTGCTCAACCGCACAAGTGCGAATGCAAACGCAAAACACTAGTAAGTTCTCCCACCGTATCACACTTACAACATGAAAAATGTTAAGCATCAAGCCACGATTCCATACATATAAAAAACTTAACTTAACTCTCAGAAATGAGAGAGAATTTCTCCATCCCTAATTCTTAACCTAAGTTTTTGTCAATGTTCAGGTCTTAAATTCTCTCAGCACATGTAATATAAATGGAAAGTAAAGATATGTATAGCTTCAGGGGCATGAATAGAACATTTTTCATTCACAAACTTAGAGCTAACTCTTCCTATATTAAGAGATAGAAGTCCATGAACTTACCTGTTCAGCTTGGATCGTGTCTGGCAATGGAGGCACTTTCAAGGCAAGGTGAGGATTGGCACAGCTTGCTTGAAGTTCAGGGATGCTATTCCAACCTTTAACTTGCTTTGAAACCACCTGAATCAAGTTATGGCAATCAACCTGCAAAACAGAAAAAATGAAAATGGTGAAGTTGGTTAGAGGTGTTATAGGTCGTGTCCAATGCTTGGGATAGCTTGTATATGTGGTATGGAATGTATATGAACAGGTCTTAGCAAGAATGCACGAGTGGACTGAGTTATGGAAGTCCAACTGCAGAGGTGACTCTGTTTTCTGCAGTAGGAGGGTGTTTTGAGGTTTGATGATGTTTGGAGGGTGTTTTGCTCGTGCCTTAGCTCTGTTATATTATTTGGAAGGTGTACAACAACTTTGCTTAAGCTTTTCTTGGCAGAAATGAGAGTTGGTGTAAGTTATGCCAAGTTACTTCTCACTTAAGCAAGAAATGGCAAGTTGGTTCTCTAGACTTGTACAGGCCCCTCAAGTATGCTGCACACTTGAGCCTTGATCAGTGTGATATCTCCATGAATCTTGTGTCCAAAGATATGCATTGTACCACTTGGATTGCAAATTTGACATAAAGTGCACCTTTACCAAAATAGATATATTGCTTTTTCTAATTATGGCTCAATCTTGTATGCAATGCTTAAACACACAAGATAAGACTTAAACATGAAGGATTGGCATTAAATTTATGAGTGTGAATGAGATAAAGGACCTTTAATCTAGCTTAGAGCATGCTGAGTTCAAAAATGCAAAGTTATGGACATGTAAATTGGCCATGAACAAAGTGAGTTTTGCCCATATTGCCAAATTCGATTCTCCCTAACCATAAGGTTGTTTGATGAGTTATTGGACATTTTGGAAAGCTTGGAATGTGTACTACAATCCATATTTGTAATGAAAATTGAAATTCCAAGTGGAAGCATGTGAAAAGTAGCCATGAAGTTAGGCAAAAATCCTGCCTAAAATAGGTCAAAAATTTTCTAAGTTAAGAATGTTTTGCACCCTTGTTCCAAAAATCATAACTTGAGCTACAAGCTTATTTTGAGGAAACTTTGTGAATCAAAGTTGTAGATTTTGCAATAGACTACAACTTTCATGTTTTGACTTTTCCTTGAATCCAAATGCATCTTGATGAAAAAGTGGGACAAAGTTAGGAAAAAATTAGGGATTTTCATAACTTAGAAAAATTCTAAGTTATGAAAATTCTTCATTTTAAACCCTAATTTGCAATTTTGGGTTTCTTGATGAACAAGTTTCATATTTTGACATGTTTTGATGAAAAATGAATCTTGACACTTGATTTTGACCAAAAAGTCAAAGTTTGACTTTTCAGTATACAGTCAAAAATTGATCAATTGACTGGAAAATTCATCTGTCAATCTTGTGCATTTGGGATCTTTTGAACCTGTTGAACATGTCAAGACAATTCCATTGGGTCCTTGAGTCCATATATGAGCTTGGTTTGCCATTGGCTAGGTCAAACTGTCAAAAATTGCCTTTGTGCAGTCAAAACCCTAAAAATGACCATTTTGCCCTTTTGGTGATCTGATCAAATTTCTTGTGGAATTGTGATCCAAACTTGATCAAATGGTCCATATGAGTTCAATATGTTGATGTGGGTCAAAAATCATGAGGTTTGACTGTTAATTGACCACAGTTGACTTTTTCCCCAATACAGTTGATTTCTAGGTCAACTGTCCAATTGACTGGGCAAAGATTGGAATCAAGGCCTGAAACTTGGTATGGATAAACTTGTGAGTCCAATATGAAGCATGAAAGTCATCTTAGTCATTTTAGGTCAGAACATCTTTGTGCAAACACAAACCCTAATTTGGGTCAACAGTGCAAGGAGAAGTCTTGAGCAGAGGAAACCCTAACTGGATCTTGCGTTCCCAGGGTCTTGTGATGAGAAAATGTTGAGGAAATGGGAGGGAAAATTTTGGGGTACAACAGTTGCCCCTGTTCAATCTTCTTGAACCCGAAGAGTTAGATTGGCAAGTTTTCCTTTCGCGACTCGAGGGTGGAAGGAGATTGGACACTAGAGTGCCCGGAAATTTGCACTCGCATGCTGGAGTATCAGCAATGTGATGGCGGGAATGGGCTTATAGATGCCATTTGGAGAGATGGTGGATAGGGAGATGGGCTTATAGATGCCATCTGGAGACGTGACAGAACCTTGTCAGGAATGGGCTTATAGATGCCATTTGGTAGTGTTGATCGCGTAAGAGATTCCTTAGCGAGAACTTGTGTTCTTTGAGAAAGGAAGATGTTTTCCTGGCTTGTTACAGGTGTTGATCTTCAGTCTCTTCATGCAGATATGCCCTGGCTAGATACAGGTATCGAATCTACAATTGGTTGTTCACAGATGTGCCCTGGCTAGATACAGGAATCGAATCTTGAACTGTTGTCGACAGATGTGCCCCGGCTGGATACAGGTATCGAATCTGGAATTGTCGTCTACAGATATGCCCTTGCTGGATACAGGAATCGAATCTGGAATTAGCTGCTCACAGATGTGCCCTGGCTAGATACAGGAATCGAATCTGGAACTGTTGAAGGTTGGTAGAGATAGCTTTCCTGGCTGGATACAAGTGTAAACCTCTGACCTGAGAATGAAAGATAATTTCCTGGCCTGTTACAGGGGTTGATCTTCAAATCTCTTCATGTAGATAAGCCCTGGTTAGATACAGGTATCGAATCTACAATTAGTCATTCACAGATGTGCCCTGGCTAGATACAGGAATCGAATCTGGAATTGCGACAGTTGATAGTAATCATCTTTGGATTGACCTTTTCCTGAAAAGGCAAAACATCAGTTGTATGCAATGTTATGATGTATGAAATGCACGATGTCATGATGCTCAAAATGAGATAGTGTTGTATGCACTTTATCATGTATGCAAGCAGGATGTATGAAATGTGAAATGTTTACGAATGTATTTTCGTCTAGGAAAATAAATCCTTGACGACTGGCCGGGGAATCAAATCCTGGACTGACGTTGAAGAGTAGAGTTCTTCGTTCCCGCTAGGGATGACAGTTGCAAGAATAAACCGGTAGGAGAAGATGACTCCGTTAGGAAATAAACTTGTTGGAGAGATTACTCTGAGGGGAATTACTATGTGGGAAGAGATACCTCGCCGAGGTTTTGATGAGAACTCCGCTGGGGATTCTGCTGATAGGTTATGTTGGGGAACTCTAAGGAACTCCGCTGGGGATAGGAAGAATTTCGCTGAGGACGGACTTTCCGTGGTTATTAGCTGAGGATAACCCAGTTATAAGCTCTTATGAGGAATAACTTTGAATAAAGTCTGGGAGAGACGTCCGTACTCCACAGGGGATAAACTTCAAGACCTGCTGGGGAATTGAGCTAACCTGGTTTTATTCTTCAGCTGAACTTATCTTGGTACCTTGGTGGACAGAACAACTAGATTGCTTGGACAATTCAAAATTGCCCCTGTTTCTGATGTCACCTGTAATTAATCCTTTGTCTGGCTGGAAAATATTCATGGTTAGCAATCAACGGCAAATGCATATATCAAAAATGAACATTGGACGTTCTTCGCAAAACAAAACAGAAAAAGGAAAAAACAATGGATAATTTGTCTGAAAGATTGAACTTGTATTGACTTTGAAATTTGCCCGTAAATAGGCGTTTTTGTACAAGGGGCTGACGTCCTAGTAAGAGAACGCCGCCGAGCAACATAGAGTTTATACAATTTTGAAAAGGAAACAAAACAAGCCATGTGAAAATAATCCCACTGGGTTCCAACTCTGTTATCGCCTTTATATCTTCAAGCGTCTCATCACTTTGCTGCTTAGTTGAAGATGAAGCTGATTGATCGATGCCGAAGTCTGAGCCCTGATAGTTGATGTCGAATTCTGGATGCAAGGGGATCCAATGAGACATAGCATTACGCTTATCCCTAATTTTTTCCTGGACCGCCCTTTCGGGTTTTCAGTCCACCGGGATACCCATTTTTGCCCAAGCCGCCTTTTCAGGTTTTCGACTTGCCGGGTGTACAGATTTTTTTTATTTTCATCCCTTATTTTTGCCCGAACCCTTTTGGTTCGCCGGGAAGCCCTTATTTTTGCCTAGGCGTGTCAACCTAGCGGGTCTTTTATTCATGCGTAGTATCTTTTTACTATGTCTGCATTAGCGGGGTGAGGAAGGTCGTCACCATCCATGGTGGTTAGAATCATGGCTCCTCCTGAGAAGATATGTTTAACCACAAATGGCCCTTCGTACGTAGGGGTCCATTTGCCCCTGGGATCACTTTGAGGAAGAATAATGTGCTTGATTACCAGGTCTCCGACTTGATACTCTTGTCGTCTGACTTTCTTGTTAAATGCCCTGATCATCCGTTTTTGGTACGTTTGACCATGACAAATAGCAGTAAGTATCTTTTCGTCAATTAGGTTTAACTGATCAAGCTGAGTCTGGATCCAGTCATCTTCGCTCAAGTCTGCATCTTTCATTATCCGGAGAGAGGGTATCTGGACTTCAATAGGCAAGACTGCCTCCATGCCATAGACCAAGGAAACGGGAGTTGCCCCTGTCGACGTCCGCGCTGAGGTGCGGTAACCATGAAGAGCAAACGGTAACATTTCGTGCCAATCTTTGTAGGTCACTGTCATCTTCTGCACAATCTTCTTGATATTCTTATTTGCTGCTTCTACAGCCCCGTTCATCTTCGGCCGGTAGGGAGAAGAGTTGTGGTGCTGTATCTTGAATTGCTCGCAGAGCTCAGTGATCATCTTGTTGTTAAGATTGGTACCATTGTCCGTAATGATCCTCTCAGGTACACCGTATCGACAGATCAGGTTGTGTCGAATGAATCGTGCAACGACGCTCTTGGTTACAGTGGCGTAGGAAGCTGCTTCAACCCACTTTGTAAAGTAATCAATCGTTACCAAGATGAATCGATTCCCGTTGGATTCCGTCGGTCAGATCTCGCCGATCATATCAATGCCCCACATTGCAAAAGGCCAAGGTGCCGTCAGGACGTTCAGAGGCACCGAAGGGATATGCACCTTATCAGCATAAATCTGGAATTTATGACAAGTTCGAGAATGTTGGTAACAGTCGGCTTCCATTGTGGACCAGAAATATCCTGCCCGAAGGATTTTCTTTGCCATGGTATGTCCACTGGAATGTGTTCCGAATGTACCTTCATGAAGCTCTGCCATGATCTTCTCTGCTTCAGTCTTATCCACACAACGCAATAGGGTTGAGTCATGGTTTCGCTTGTAGAGAATGCCATTGCTGAGGAAGAACTTTGCTACGAATCTTCTCAGAAACTTCTTGTCGTTAACGGATGCACCCTCGGGGTATTCTTGAGCTTCCAAGTACCTCTTCACTTCATGATACCAGGGTTTTTCAATTACCTCCTCAGCCTCAAGACCACAGCAATATGCAGGCTCGTCCAACTTCCAAATGATGATCCGGGGCGCCTCGTTGTCCCATTTGACTTTGAACATAGAAGACATTGTAGCCAACGCGTCCGCTAACTGATTCTCCTCTCTTGGGAAGTGTTCAAAAGTTATCTCCTCAAAGTGGGGAAGCAATGTCAGCACATACTCCTTGTAAGGAATAAGATTTGGGTGTTTCGTATCCCACTCGCCTTTGATCTGATTGACCACGAGAGAGGAATATCCGAAGACACTCAGAAACTTGATCCTTAAGTCAATTGCAGCTTGAAGACCCATGATACATGCCTCATACTCCGCCATGTTGTTGGTGCAGTTGAAACATAACCGAGCGGTGAGTGGAGTATGAGTGCCTTTGGGGGATATGATCACAGCGCCGATACCATTACCCAAAGCGTTTGAGGCTCCGTCAAAATGCATAGACCATCAGGATCCTTCCTCAGGTCCTTCATCCGGTCCAGGTACTTCACAATCAGTTACTACCATGATATCTTCGTCTGGAAATTCAAAGTTCAACGACTGGTAATCATCCACAGGTTGGTGTGCCAAATGGTCTACCAATACACTTCCCTTGATTGCTTTTTGAGTCGTGTAATGGATGTCATATTTTGTCAAGATCATTTGCCATCTTGCTATTCTTCCGGACAGAGCGGGCTTTTCGAATATGTACTTGATTGGATCCATTTTTGAAATCAACAGAGTAGTGTGAGTCAACATATACTGTCTCAGCCGGCGAGCAGCCCATACCAGAGCGCAGCAAGTTTTCTTGAGCAGTGAGTATCGGGTCTCACAGTCGGTAAACTTTTTGCTCAGGTAATAAATAGCATGCTCTTTTCGGCCAGACTCGTCATGCTGGCCCAGCACACACCCCATTGAGTTGTCAAGTACTGTCAAGTATAGTATTAGAGGTCTCCCTTCAACCGGCGGAATAAGAATGGGTGGTTCTTGGAGATACTCTTTGATCTTTTCAAAAGCAGTCTGACATTCATCATTCCAACGTACTACTTGATCTTTCTTCAGTAGCTTGAAGATTGGTTCACAGGTAGCAGTTAGATGTGAGATGAATCGGGCAATGTAATTCAGACGTCCTAGAAATCCTCTGACTTCTTTCTCTGTCTTGGGAGTTGGCATCTCTTGTATGGCTTTCACCTTGGCAGGGTCCACTTGAATACCTTTGTCGCTTACAATGAAGCCTAGCAATTTTCCAGATCTCACCCCAAAGGTGCATTTGTTTGGGTTCAACCTCAGCTTGTACAACTTCAGACGGTCAAACAGCTTCCGTAGATGGTCAAGGTGTTCCTCCTCAGTTTGGGACCTTGCAATCATATCATCGACATACACTTCTATTTCATGATGGATCATATCATGAAATAAAGTAACCATGGCACGTTGGTAAGTTGCCCCAGCATTTTTCAATCCAAATGGCATGACCTTGTAGCAAAAGGTGCCCCACTGAGTAACGAAAGTGGTCTTCTCCATATCTTCAGGAGTCATCTTGATCTGATTATAACCGGAGAAGCCGTCCATGAAGGAGAAAACTTTATGCTGAGCAGTATTATCAACCAGAACGTCGATATGAGGCAGAGGGAAATCGTCCTTGGGGCTGGCCCTGTTCAAATCCCTGTAATCAACACACATTCAGACCTTACCATCTTTCTTCGGCACTGGAACCACGTTGGCAACCCACTGAGGGTAAGAAGTCACTGCTAAAAACCCGGTATCAAATTGTTTCATAACCTCGGCTTTGACTTTCTCGGAAATCTCTGGACGCATACGGCGGACCTTTTGTTTTACCGGAGGGTAGTCTTCCTTGGTAGGCAGGTGATGAACCACAATGTCGGCATCTAAACCAGGCATGTCTTCGTAAGACCAAGAAAAGATTTCCATGTAGTCATGCAGCATCTGAATCAACCATTGTTTCACACTGCACTCTAGATTGGCACCAATCTTGACTTCCTTTCTATCTGTCTCGGTACCCAGGTTTACCGTTTCCACTGGCTCTTCATGCGGCTGAATGGCCCTCTCTTCCTGGAGTAGCAGTCTTGCAAGTTCCCCAGGCACTTCGCAATCATCTTCACCCTCGTCTTCGTCTAAGTTGATCGGATTTCCGAAGTCATAATTGGAGGTAGCAGAGTCGTTACCAGTGAGATCCAGAATGGATTGGAACCTGTATAAGTGAGTGTGTGTAAATATAGCTGTTTTGCAATATATGATAAAGAAAGAAAAGGAGCACAAGATTTGAAATGCAACAAACGTCCAATGTTTTGATTAATGATATATGAAAATGTCATACAAAAGCCCTCACAAATGGAGCCACGGTGCCCCGGGTAGGACACCGAGCCATAAAAGTTTCAACATATTGTTTGTTACAAATTGAAAACAAAAGAATTCATTACTGAGTGACAAAAGTAATAGGGGTGAAGTATTTGGCAGTCCAGTTGCTTGGTCCACTATCAGTTGTTGGGTAGATCCAGCTGTCAAATTCTGATTCCTCCACTTCGTCTTCAATAGCATTCACTCCTGGGTTGGTGATGAACACAGGAGGTCTTCCAATCCTCGCTTTACGAACAGCCCTCTGAGCCTCTACAGTGAAGCCCAAACCAAACTTGTCGGTCTTCGGAGTAAAGTCAGGAAGTCGGCCCCAATTTGCACATTCACCCTTCTCAATCACAGCCCGGGCATCCTTTAAGGAAGCCATCTTCAAAGGAGGGTCTTCAATTACAGTTTCAGCTGATGCCAGCGTCTGAGGCACCTCTTCAAAGTGTTGAAAGGGGGTTTCAATGAACTCCCCGTCCATTTCTATGTATCGGAACGAGTTTAAGTGGCTGACCATATACTCTTCTTCCCCTTGACTGTAACAATCTTTCCTCTAATCGGGTACTTAAGCTTTTGATGTAGTGTGGAGGTCACAGCTCCGGCCTTGTGAATCCATGGAAGACCCAGCAAACAAGAGTAGGATGGACGGATGTCCATCACATAGAAAGTAGAATCAAACACCTGAGAACCAACCCTGATTGGGATGTCAACTTCGCCATGTACCATCCTTTTCGAACCGTCAAAGGCTCGGACAACAATGTTACTGGGCTTGAGCTCCAGACCCTCACAATCTAGCCTGTTTAGGGCCTTCTTGGGAAATACATTCAATGAAGAACCGGTGTCTACCAACACATGGGCAAGAGTAGTGCCCCTTCATTCAATAGAGACATGCAGGGCGTCATTATTGTTCTTTCCTTTTGCAGTCAGATCGGCGTCAGAAAAGCCCAGACCATTATCAGCAGTCAAGTTGGCAACACAATCAGTAAATTGATCAGCAGACGTTTCTTGTGGCACATGGGCCGTCTTCAGGAAGGAGATCAGGGCCTTGGCATGGGCCTCTGAACACAATAACAGTGATAGCATAGAAATTTTTGATGGGGTGTGCCCCAACTGCTCAACAACATTGAAATCACTTTTCTTGATAATCTTGAGAATCTCCTCCATCTCTTGCTGGGAGGCTTCAACAGCGGTTGTCTTCGGCGCCTCCGTCAAGGCAGGAAAATCAGCAGCAACCCCTTTGCCCCGAGCATTAGAGGACTCGGCGGCAGGGGTAGAAACAGGAACTTGATTTGGAAGGGAAACATGCACACTTGCGGGTGTGATGATAAGAGGTTTCTGAATAACTGGTGGCAAAATATATGGTGAAAACAGCCTACCACTGCGAGTAATCTTGGCAGGCCCGGTGATGTTGCTAACATCAGTACTTGTATCAAACTTTTGCTTCACTCCAAGCACATAAACATCTGCCCCATAGTGCCATGGGACAGCTTTGTCGGATGTATAGGGGAGGGGCCCCGAAACTGTAATGATGATGGGAGCCAACTTCTAAGTGGACATAATTTTGACAGGCTTCTTTGAAGGAGCCTTGGGAGGTTTGTTAAAAATAGTGACAATAGAAACTTCTTCGGCAGGGACAGCAGGAATGGCAATCTTCTCGAATAAGATCTCTTTGCTATCCACCAGGCTTTAGATACCTGATTTTAGCAAAGGACAACCAAAAGGGGAAACATCACATAGAAGGCAATCTTCACCACATCCCGGAAATAAACCGGCTAGCAACAGATTCCTTTTAACAGTCGATAATGGAGTAACAATCTCTTCCACGGAGGCTACATATCGGTCTTCTTCCACAGCGTTCACTCCATGCTGGGGCATGGGAGCAGTCACAACATTGGGTCTTTTGGGCGCCTCAAACTGTATTTCCTTAGCATCAATAAGGTCTTGAACCTTATTCCTCAGAGCCCAGCAATCGTCCGTAGTATGCCCGGGGCTATCAGAGTGATAAGCGCAACGGGCGTTGGGGTTGTACTTTGGAGAAGCTGTGTTTACCACCTTTGGAGCTTCTTTGACAGTTACCAAATTGGTTGATAGTAGTTGTGGCAAAATCTGAGACAGGGTCATACTGAGCCGAGTGTACTGCCTTTTGGGCCTCTCACCCCTTGGATGGTTGAATTGATGAGGAGCAGCAGCAGGCTTTAAAATTACCAATGCATTAACAGTTTGGCGGCGTTCCGGCTTAACTTGTCTCCTAGGACCATAAACAGCATTAGCTTCCTTTTTGAAAGGCTTCTTCTCAGTACTCGCAGCGGCACCTTTCTGTATCTTTCCCGACTTGATACCAGCTTCTATCCTCTCACCAGTCAAAATTAAATCTGTAAACCCAGCAGAAGAATTACCATTCAGATGGTTAAAGAACGGACCAGACAAGGTTCCTAAGAACATGTCAACAAGTTCACGGTCAGTCAAAGGTGGCTGCATCCTGCCAGCCAGATCTCTCCACTTTTGCGCATATTCTTTAAATCCTTCGCCTGTTCCCAGCGACATACCCTGAAGTTGAGTACGTGTGGGAGCGAGGTCAGAATTATACTGATATTGTTTATAAAATGCGGTGGCCAAGTCTTCCCAGTTTCGGATACTGGCTCCATCCAGCTGATAGAACCAATCGAGTTGAGCCCCGGAAAGGCTATCCTGAAAGAAATGGATCCAAAGGTTCTTGTCTGCAGTTTAAGGTTGGATATTCCTTACATATGATCTGAGATGCATTTTCAAGCAGGACAGCCCGTCATACCTTACAAAAACTGGCACTTTGAACTTCGGGGGGATCACAATTCCAGCAACTAATCCCAAGTCTTCGAAATCTAAGCCGGGAACTCTCTGCAGCTCCATAGCTGCCAACCTGTCTTCCAAGCCTTTGTACTTATCATCAGCGGGCAGGTATTGTTGGTCAGAGTAGTCTTCGTCCTCTTCAGCCTCCTCTTCCTCAACCTCGGATTCGGAAGGTATCGCAGCCGCATTCTCTTTACTGGTTCCCTCCTCAGAAGTAGGGGAAATTCAAGCACTCTTCTGGCTTCACCCTCAAACCTTCTCCCTAGGGTAGCCACCCAGATTCTCTTCTTCTTCTTTTTCACTTGGTCTTTATTCCCCAGCGGGGCTTTCATATCTTCCTGACCCTTAGCCAAGGTCATCAGGAGTTGTTGAAACTGTGCGTTTTGAGACTGCAAGTCCTTGACCGTTTGTTCGAGATCCATCCTACTGAAATAAATAGCAGAAAGATAAGGAAACCTGGTGTGGAGACCTTCTTATGCACATGATGAATGGTATGCTTATGTATGCAATGCATTCAAGGATTTAGAACATTCAAAATTGTTGCAAACAAAAAAGAACGCACGTCATATTAATAAGAAGAAATTTTACAGTACATAAATGCCCCATGGGCCAAATATTACAAAAACTTCTCAAGGTAAAAATACATTGCGCATCCTCTTTGGTGCGATGTAGGTGTTGAGGGTCTCTTCCTCATGGAGTCGGAGGGTGAGCTCTAGAACCTTCTTCTCGCTGGCGTAGAAGCTGGCTTCAAAAGTGTTCCGTTCCTCCTTAAGTTGGATCCAACTCTTCTGCATCTCCTCCCACGATGTAGGCATGTCAGGATATAGGATGGTGTAGGGAACCTCTCCTTCCTTGACGGGCTCTTTAATCACAGGGAGAACATGAGGATAAGGCATCATTAGACTCTGGGCTCGGGCTCGTACCCACTTGAGGTAAGGCTTAAGAGGGATGGAGTTCTTGTGCCCCAATGTCTTGCTGTCAACTTTGTTAGGCATCCTCCAAGCTCTGATGAATCTTTGGCGAAGTCCTTGCGCATCGTTGTCGAATTCAAAAACTAGATCAGGAATCAACATGTCGTGAGGGCCATCTCTTCGTGCATACCCAAATTGTCTCAAGGCTAGACAAGGGTTGTAAGTAATGCCTCCCCTAATGCCAAGTAATGGAACATTAGGGAACTCTCCACAACGATCGACGATGATGACATTTTCTCTGGACCGAGAACACCAATGTACATCAGAGTGAGTGAGGGTCATCAACCGCTGTGACCACCTTAAGCCTTGGTCATTCTTCAAGACATATTGTGGAAGGTGCGAAATAAACCACCTTGCAAGGAGAGGAGTACAACACATGAGAACACCCATCTTTCTCATTGTTCGTGTGTAAAATGAGTGAAGAATGTCCCCAAGCAATGTTGGTATTGGATTTCCGGATAAGAAGATCTTGACGGCGTTGACATCTACAAGCTGGTCAGGATTTGGGAACAAGACCAACCCATAGATAAGGAGGGCCACAATTTCTTCAAAGGCTTGTAGGTCCAATGAATTCTAACACTCTTGTGTCTTCTCAAACAAGAATTTGGCTAAGAAACCTTTGACAGCGCTTCTAGTTTCCCAATGCCCCTTGATGTCAGATGGCTGTAGATGTAGTGCTCGAGCAACATCTTCAGGCTTTGGTTCCTTTTCCGTACCGTTGTAGGGTAGTTGATTAAGGATAGGAATTCTCAGGAGTTGAGAAAATTCCTCCAAAGTGGGCACCAACTGGTAGTCAGGGAAAGTGAAACAGTGGTGAAGAGGGTCAAAGAACTGGAACAGCACCTTCATCATGTCCTCTTCAATGTTGGTGTTGACTAAGCTGAGCAGTCTACCATGTCTCTCACTGAAGGGAGAGCTTTCCGGAATTCTTGATGTGAGCTCCTTGAGTTGAGGAGGGATTCTCACAAGGTTGACTTGGATGGTTTTCCTGCGAGGAATTTCCATGACCTACAAAACAAGAACAAAGATGAAGATCTAAACCCTTGAAATGGTTAGTGAATGCATATGATGCTTTATGATGTTCATGATGTATGCACAAAACATATGTACAAACAATTCACACCAAACCCTAGTTTCAGGCTTGCATGGGGTTTCATAGGTAAGTACCCTCTTGAGTGTAGTTGGCTTAAAATCCTGTCCTATAAATAGTAACCAGGTTCTAAGGAGCTCAATATCATTGGATTGTTTTCATTGTTCATTGTTTTGGTTTATCCACTTAACTAGAGACCAAAATATTCCAAGAAAACAACCCTCAATGAGTGTAGTATCGAGTATCTACCAACTTCGGACTTCACCAAAGCCGGTCATCTCACTACCCCTAATGAAAGGCCAAGATGGTCAAGTAAGGTTCTAGGTCATTAGTGCTTAGTGACATCACTCAGCGGCCCCGTACTCTCCTTGATTGAACTCAAGGGTTACCGGTACTCACAAATATGTCGCACTAATATAGCTATTGCTTCAACCGTGTCGGTATACCCCGCACAGTTTCCACAACGTATTGCTATCTATGAATGTTTCCCCAAATCCGGGTGTAGGATTGCAAACCCAAACAAGAGAGCCAAGATGTAAAGCAATCAAAGCAAATAATTAGTCATGCAAGAGGGTGATCTAAGCCCTAAGGTTACTCCACTTTAAAGTTTTCCCCAGCAGAGTCGCCAGTTCTGGTGATACGGTGGGAGAACCGACTTGAGGTTTTGCGTTTGTTTTCGCAAATGTTTCGGTTGAGCAAGAGTCGCCACCGACTTTTTATTTTATCCTAAGGAAAGGTTAAAAAGCACAACAAAAACCTTTGAGATGTTTTCTTGGGTTCGGGGAGTAGATTATAGAAAGGGAAGGTATTAGCACCCTTTCTATCCATGGTTATCCATGGGCTCTTAGTTACTTGCTTAGATCAACTTGCCTTGATTTTCAATTGTTTGAAATGGTGCTTTGTGTGTGGGTTTGAAAATGTTTTGAAAAGAGGCCAATATGGTGGCAACCTTTGTAATGATCCATGTTGGGATGTATACAAAGGTGTAGGTCTTTTGAAAAGTTTTCAATGTTTTTGAAAGTTTGTTTTGAAAGTGTAGTAATGTGTGGTTTTGAAAAATAGGCAAGTGTTTTTGTTTTGCAAGTTGGCAAGTAACCAAGAATTGTCTACTCTAAATTTCTCAAAGATCTTTGCTATGTTTTAACCCTTTTAACAATTTTGTTCCACCATTGTATTTGGTGGACAATCTTGTGTTAGGATGTGAACGGGACGGGCGCGGGTCATTGTTTAGACCATAATCGCAATAGTGCCAAGTATCTTTGGGCAATTTTTCTTTAAGGGACTTGATCATTTTTAGGCAACTTTTGAAAGCGTCATCGAGGGACTATGATCATTTGATTGTTTTGTTTTTTGCCAAAGATACCTAACATGCAATATGGCCCATTTATTGAAGGCAACAAGTAGGGTACCCTAGGGGTGCAAGTGTGATTAGTGTTGTCTATTTTCATGCTTGTTTATCTTGAATTTAAGTCAAACTATTTTTGGTTAATTTTTGCATACAAACCCTAATTCTAACATGGCAAATTTAGAAAGCTTTTAAATGCGAAAAATAAAAGGTCCTAAGTTATTACAACACAAGATATGGGATGGGGGGTACAAATATTCAAATGGGGGTATTTTGACAAGAAAATAAATTCTAACTATTACATCCAAATTGAATTACACAAATTATTTAATTGCACAATAATTAAATAAAATAAAATGAATATGCAAAATGCAAAAATGGTTTTCATATATATGTAAAAAAGGATTTTTTTTATATGTCAAATAAACAAAAATAAAAATGAATTAATCTTGGTATTTTTGGTATTTAGGGCAAAACCCTAATTTTGCTAAATAATATGTATTAATTATACAATATGTGCAATATTTATCAATTATGTACAAAAATAAATAAAAGAAGGTATATTGTAAAAAAAGTATTTTTGAGGTCAAAATATTAATAAAAATAAAATGTATTAATTCTTTGTATTTTCCCTAAATATACTAATAAATATATAAGTATTTTACATTATTTATTACATATATATTATATGTACAAAAATAAAATATTTAATATTATTAAAAAAATATATATTTATTATAAAATGTTTTCAAGAGATAACGTAAAATAAAAATCAGAAATAAAATATGTTTGTATTATTTTTAGTTATTTTAGATAATAATATATTTATGTTTATTTATATACAAAACTAAATGAAACAAAATAAATGTCAAAAAAATGCAAAAAAATGTGGGGAAAATATTTTTAATGTTTATTTATGTTTAGATAAAAATATAAAAACAAAATCAAAAGGAAAAAATCAAAAATAACAAAGATATCTCAAAATGGGCCAGGGGGTGCATGTGTAAAACAGTGGTGTAAAAGGAAAAACATTTCAGGCCCAGCCCAAAGACCCTGTCTTCTTCAACCTCCAGCATCCTTGTACAACCAAAACACGCGTTTCTGCTATCTCATGATTCTTGGACTTTTAGCACAAACTCACAACATGAAAAATGTTAAGCATCAAGCCACGATTCCATACATATAAAAAACTTAACTTAACTCTCAGAAATGAGAGAGAATTTCTCCATCCCTAATTCTTAACCTAAGTTTTTGTCAATGTTCAGGTCTTAAATTCTCTCAGCACATGTAATATAAATGGAAAGTAAAGATATGTATAGCTTCAGGGGCATGAATAGAACATTTTTCATTCACAAACTTAGAGCTAACTCTTCCTATATTGAGAGATAGAAGTCCATGAACTTACCTGTTCAGCTTGGATCGTGTCTGGCAATGGAGGAACTTTCAAGGCAAGGTGAGGATTGGCACAACTTGCTTGAAGTTCAGGGATGATATTCCAACCTTTAACTTGCTTTGAAACCACCTGAATCAAGCTATGGCAATCAACCTGCAAAACAGAAAAAATGAAAATGGTGAAGTTGGTTAGAGGTGTTACAGGTCGTGTCCAATGCTTGGGATAGCTTGTATATGTGGTATGGAATGTATATGAACAGGTCTTAGCAAGAATGCACGAGTGGACTGAGTTATGGAAGTCCAACTGCAGAGGTGACTCTGTTTTCTGCAGTAGGAGGGTGTTTTGAGGTTTGATGATGTTTGGAGGGTGTTTTGCTCGTGCCTTAGCTCTGTTATATTATTTGGAAGGTGTACAACAACTTTGCTTAAGCTTTTCTTGGCAGAAATGAGAGTTGGTGTAAGTTATGCCAAGTTACTTCTCACTTAAGCAAGAAATGGCAAGTTGGTTCTCTCGACTTGTATAGGCCCCTCAAGTATGCTGCACACTTGAGCCTTGATCAGTGTGATATCTCCGTGAATCTTGTGTCCAAAGATATGCATTGTACCACTTGGATTGCAAATTTGACATAAAGTGCACCTTTACCAAAATAGATATATTGCTTTTTCTAATTATGGCTCAATCTTGTATGCAATGCTTAAACACACAAGATAAGACTTAAACATGAAGGATTGGCATTAAATTTATGAGTGTGAATGAGATAAAGGACCTGTAATCTTTCTTAGAGCATGCTGAGTTCAAAAATGCAAAGTTATGGACATGTAAATTGGCCATGAACAAAGTGAATTTTGCCCATATTGCCAAATTCGATTCTCCCTAACCATAAGGTTGTTTGATGAGTTCTTGGACATTTTGGAAAGCTTGAAATGTGTACTACAATCCATATTTGAAATGAAAATTGAAATTACAAGTGGAAGCATGTGAAAAGTAGCCATGAAGTTAGGCAAAAATCCTGTCTAAAATAGGTCAAAAATTTTCTAAGTTAAGAATGTTTTGCACCCTTGTTCCAAAAATCATAACTTGAGCTACAAGCTTATTTTGAGGAAACTTTGTGAATCAAAGTTGTAGATTTTGCAATAGACTACAACTTTCATATTTTGAGTTTTCCTTTAATCCAAATGAATCTTGATGAAAAAGTGGGACAAAGTTAGGAAAAAATTAGGGATTTTCATAACTTAGAAAAATTCTAAGTTATGAAAATTCTTCATTTTAAACCCTAATTTGCAATTTTGGGTTTTTTGATGAACAAGTTTCATATTTTGACATGTTTTGATGAAAAATGAATCTTGACACTTGATTTTGACCAAAAAGTCAAAGTTTGACTTTTCAGTATACAGTCAAAAATTGATCAATTGACTGGAAAATTCATCTGTCAATCTTGTGCATTTGGGATCTTTTGAACCTGTTGAACATGTCAAGACAATTCCATTGGGTCCTTGAGTCCATATATGAGCTTGGTTTGCCATTGGCTAGGTCAAACAATCAAAAATTGCCTTTGTGCAGTCAAAACCTTAAAAATGACCATTTTGCCCTTTTGGTGATCTGATCAAATTTCTTGTGGAATTGTGATCCAAACTTGATAAAATTGTCCATATGAGGTCAATATGTTGATGTGGGTCAAAAATCATGAGGTTTGACTGTCAATTGACCACAGTTGACTTTTTCCCCAATACAACTGATTTCTAGGTCAACTGTCCAATTGATTGGGCAAAGATTGGAATCAAGGCCTGAAACTTGGTATGGATAAACTTGTGAGTCCAATATGAAGCATGAAAGTCATCTTAGGCATTTTAGGTCAGAACATCTTTGTGCAAACACAAACCCTAATTTGGGTCAACAGTGCAAGGAGAAGTCTTGAGCAGAGGAAACCCTAACTGGATCTTGAGTTCCCAGGGTCTTGTGATGAGAAAATGTTAAGGAAATGGGAGGGCAAATTTTGGGGTACAACACCTAGTATCTTGACCAGCACACATAGGGAAATAAACCCTAATCCAGGCTATGATGAAATTGAGCAAGAACCACCCTTGTAACATGATGACAAAATTCGTTTCACGATCCACTAATCGAGAACCAGATGCGCTTCCTTTTTACCTGATAAGAAAACCTCAAAACAAGATTATACAAAAAGAGGGCGTAACCCTAATACTTCAAACCAAAGCGCCTGATTCCATGAGATGTGGGATATGCAAATGACTGAATGATAAAATGATGCAAATGGAATGCAAAGTTCAAAGCTAGACAAAAAATAAAGAGATAGGGCAAATTTGGGGTACGACACTTACCAAGTGGATGAAGTTGAAGTTAATGATGTAATTCCGGATGAACACACTACAAGTTTGTATGATACAATGGTTGAGGGGAATCAAGTTGATGAGGATGAAGATCATGAAGATTCTGGATCTGAGGATAGTATCACATCAGATGACGAGGATGATATGGATGACGAGCATGACGATTTAGAATAGTGAACCTATATTAATGAGAATTGTGTCTTGTAATTTTACTTAACGAACCATTTATTGAATGATTTAATGAATATGTATTCATGAGAATTGTGTCTTGTAATTTTACTTGACGAACCATCTATTGAATGAGTTAATGAATATGTATTCATGAGAATTGTGTCTTATAATTCAAATATATTATATGTTAACTTGTATTTTCTATAATTAGGTAAAAATGACACCCAAAGATAATAAGGGTAAAGGTCCTAGTGATAGTGGTAGGAAGCCCAGGCGTCCAAGGGTAGTAGTATGCCAGTCACCTCACTCAGCCACGTGTCCTCCCCCGCAGAGTCAGGTTCATCATATGTCCATGGACAGTACTATGCCATTTACTCCATTACTATCATCTCAGAGTCCTCTTCAGTTCCCATCTGGGAGTACATGTTTTATTAGTCCATCTGGGGCCCCACCTGGTTTACCATTCCAGCAGACACAGGTGCCATCATCCTTCCAACAGACACAGGTGCCATCATCCTTCCAGCTGACACAGGTGCCCTCATCCTTCCAGCACAGTTTTCCATTTCCCGCATAGATGCCCTCATCCGTGCAGCAGCCTGGAGGATCCAGCACCCCACTTCCTACACAGAAGTCCCCATCCATCCAGCAGCCTGGAGGATCCACCTCTTCACGACCCACACAGACAGGTCGCACCCCCACATCTCACACAGAGTCGGATGATGACGATCTTGGTGTGGATGATGATCAGATAGATGGGAGAGATCTTCGAGGGGATGATGATCCGAGTGAGATTCATACCATTGATGGGAGATTTTGGATTTGGCCTGAATTAAACTCATAAGTTTCTTATTTATTGATTTTTATTTATAAGTACACATTTCCATTTTTAATATAACTTTATATAATTAATTATGCTAATTCAATTATTGTTGTTTTAGTTTCGGGCCGAGCCGGACTGCTGCTAAGGTTATAAATTATATAATTCAGCAGAATTATACAAAATTTTTGAAGAGTTTTAGAGAAGTTTCCGATAAAGAAGAATGGTTCAAGCAATTTCAAGTATAATTAATTTATTTCTTAAGTTATTTTTATTTAAATGACCTTTTCATTATTGTTATAATTTATCTAACTATTTATTTTAATGTCATACAACATTGCAGGCGAAATGTGTTTGGGATCCCCTGAACCATAACAAAGTAAAAAAAAAAAATTTGGCAGGAGTTCAAGACGACTATCTGACATGATACGACGTGTTAGAGAGAATTGGCACCTTTTGGGCATTCGTCCCAAATGGATAGGCAAAGAAGTTTTTGAACAACTTAAGTATTGGGAATCAGATGAATTTAAGGCTAAATCTGAAACTGCAAAGAAGAATAGGACATCGGGAAAAGGGGGTTGCCTTAATGCTGTTGGAAGTATTAGTACTGCTGAGCATGCTCGACGCATGGTAATTATTACCACTTTTTAAAGTCATATTTGGATTTATAACATATTATTAATTTAAGTTAATTTTTTTATTTAGGCTAAGCGTTTGGGGAGACAACCATTGATGACTGAGCTGGTTAAGGAAACTCGGACAAAGAAATCAGGAGGATTTATTGACGAGCGCACAAAAAAAGTCCTGGTAAGTAAATTTATGTTATTTTTTTAAAGCAATTTTGTGACGTGATTTTCATGTAGCAAGTGACATGTTGTGGCGTGAAAATTGAGTGGCAACTGATAAGTTGTGGCGTTACAATCACGTGGCTATTTGTTTTTTATTATTTTTTTTATTTCATTTAATTTCATTAATGTTACTTATAAATTTAACTTGATTTTTTTATTGTATGTGTAGGAGGATTATCAGGCCTTGCTAGTAGAATTTCTGACCCATAATCCTCAGTATACTCCTCCTCCGGGAAAACCAGTTCATCCAGATGTGGATTTCTATATTTGGAGTCAAGTTGTTGGGGGAAAGGGGCCTAACGAGTGTTTTTTTGGTGGTGGAAATTTGGCGGGCACCTTGAGGAGTGGGGATAGAAATCTGTATCAGAGAGCTGCAGACGGTGAAGGAGGGTCACGTCAAACAAATTTGACACCAGATCAGTTAGAACTGGTAAGACAATTGGTTAGACGCGAGTCCGAAGATCGTGAAGCGGCATTGAAGGCCCAAATAGATGCCCAAATGGAGGCAATTAGGGGTGAACATAATAGACAAATTGAGGCAATGGCGAAGAGGCAGGCTGATATGGAGGAGCAAATGCGATAATTTATGCAAGCATTTGGTAGAAATCCCAACAGTGGTGGCCAAAATAATAACCACCAAAATAATGATGACTTTCTTCCCGACTTTTCCGACGACTCGAATGATTCTGCTTAGTTTTATTTTATTTTGTATTTAGTTTTTTATTTGTGTAATATAAATTTATAATCATATTGTATATTTAAAAATATTATAAATTTAAATTTGAGTTTATTAAATTTATAATATTAAGTATATTTATTTATACATTTAGATATATTTAGTTTTCTTTTTGATAATTTGATTTATAATATTGTATTTAATAAATAAATTATAATATTTAATTTATAAATTTAATAAAACAAAAAATAATATTAATTATTATAATAGAATTAATATATTTAAAACAAATTTTTTTAAAAAAAAAAAACACAAGTTGCGGCGTGTTTTTCATGTCACTAATTAGTGACGTGAAAAACACGCCGCAACAGCAAACGTACAGATAAATATAAACTTCCTGCTCTGCTCTGCTCTGAACACTTTCATCCTATAAAGTCTGTTGCAGCGTGAATTTCACGTGGCAACGTTGTGACGTGTTTTTCACGCCGCAACAAGATTGCCACGCGCTAAACAGCGACGTGTTTCTTAAGGTGGCAAAAGTTGATTAGTGGCGTGATTTGGATGTTAGCGACGTGGCTTTCACGTGGCAAAATACAAGTTATTTTGTAGTGAATCTATATGTTGTAGTTTGTAAAAAAATTAAATATGATATAATAACAAAGTTTTAAAATAGAAATTTGATAGGGAACTATCATATATTTTAGGTTTAAAAAAATGTATTAATATTTAAAATAGGTTTAATAGATTTTTATTATCCTCCACGATATTATTTTGAAGATTGTTGTTAAGATTAGGTTATATGTTTGATTTTAATCATGTTGAATTTGTATGAACATATTTACATACTTTATTAAATTTTGACGGGGTACTGTTATACATTTTATATATGATATTGTTGGTCGTAAAAAAAAATGTAATTATGATATAATAAAAAAGTTTTAAAATTGACATTTGATGAGAGCTGTCGTACATTTTAGATTTGAAAAAATATGTTAATATCTAAAATAAGTTTAATAAATTTTTAGAATTAACTCATTTGAATTCAACTGAAGTTTGTTAACTCATTTAGATTCACGGATAGATGTGAACATTATCTATGAGATACTAGCTATTGACTGATCATTTTAATGTCTATCTTATAACTATTTTTTTTGTTGTTTTATATAATTGAAGTTATAAAAATAATTGTACGATTTATTATAAATACGAATAATGCTTAAAAGTTATACATATTATGAGTATATAATTGATACTAAATGAATATTTATGAATTGCGAAATAAATTATATTATGTTTGATATTCCAAACACATGAATTAAAATTTGACAAATGATTTTAAGTTATAACTATATCAATATTATTTAACTGAAAATATAATGTCATACTTAACAATTTAGTCATTGATACGTGTAATGTGAATTCCCATTGGTTTCTTAATAGTTGCTTATTATACAATTTACCCTTAGTTAATGCTATGATATTGAATTGTTACTATATAGAGCAGCATAAAGGCACTGAAAGAGTGCAAAAAGAAAATTAGAAAAGATATGACAAAGCATGTTTGTTCTCTTAATTGGAGTGGCATTTGTAAGGGTATGTACTAATAAAGCAATAAAAAACAAAAAAGATAAGTAAAATATACCAAGAATAAAGAAACCTCATTAACTACGACTCCCACTTTCCTCAAACATCAATCCTTTTAGACTTTTGGCCAACCAAATAGCTGTCTCCCTTGAGGACACCTTATCTTTTCCAAAGGGTTTCAGAACAACTGCAAGTTCCTCCAATCTATTTTGCTGCAGCAAATCTGCACACAATTCTAATAGGCCCTCAAGTGCCTCAGCTCTCTGCTTGGAAGATTTAACATCCAAAGATTCTTTTTCTGGCATTTCCTCTTCGGATGTTGGAGGGCTATATTTGGTATATTTAGTGGAATCAGGTTTTGAAACTAGAGAAGCAGGATTGTTTGCATCTTTCTTTTCAACACCAGGATGGTCAAAAATACTTGACTTCAAGCTCAAGTTTCTGATTCCCAAATTATCAGTGGTAGGTTCAGAGCAATTTGAAGATTTAAGGGACCATAGAGTTCCGGCGTTTCTTATTTCTAAATCATCCTTTATAATTTTGATAAGTTTACCAACATGTACATCTGTAGCTCCCATCTCCATTGATTCCATTACTGAAAGCTCACTTCCCATATGGTAACTGGTATGGCGTATAACATGGATGACATCATGAAGAGCTGGGGGAAGATGGCCAGACGCTGGCCTTTCAGTTTCTAGATCCTGTAGAAACATTTCCTTCTCTTCTTGTAAACCTTTTTGGCTTGAAATTTTGTTAGATATAACCAGAGGAGCAGTTTCAGCCACTGATGACATTCTTTCCCTCACCTTGAATTTGTCATCATGAGTCAATATGCCCATAAGTTTCGGCTCGTGAAAATTATGAGGCTTATTATTTGACACACTTACTAGACTAACTTCACAAACAGACTTTTCTTCAGAAATGGTAAGTGAATCGAGAGAATTGATTGAAGCTATTCCCTCAGAAATATCTTGAAGGGATTTGATTTCTTGTTTGACTTCGGCAGAGGGACCATCGGACTCACAGGCAGCAGATTTAGTTGTTAGATTTATGAGAAAAATGTCATCAGAAGCATACATTACCTCAGAATGTTGATCTGAGTGATCCAGAGTTAACCTGGGACTTAAGTTCTCATTAATAGTAATGGAACTCTGAAAATTTGATGTAAAGGTAGAGGTTTCACCAGACAAATTTTCAGCAGGTCCACTGATGTCTGGACGCGATTTCATTTTTTCAGTGAGATTAAAACTCTCATGTTCAGGAAGTGTTGGCTCACTCATATCAATATAAGTGGTTGCAAAGTCAGAAAGTTCGGATCCTTGAAAAGAGACTGATGATGAGACAGATTTGCTGCTGTCTGTTTGCAATCCTTTGGTGCTACTTTCAATAGCCTTCAAAGGCTCTCTAGAAGCATGTGGTGGATGACTATTAGTCAGCTGATGATGGACCATCTTAGACTCCTGAGCTATTTTATTTGGATCTAACCTTCCTGTATCCTTTGCTGCATTTGGGATATCATTTTCAGCCAGCCTTATACTTCTCAGACACGAGGGTGTCTTAAGAAGACTTGGAGGAGTTTTTTGTTTTGGCCTTCCAGGAGCTCCACCTTCTGCTACTACTTGTTTCATAGGACCAGATGGCAATGTTACCTTATGTCGAGGTTTTGTTTTAGGTGTAGATTCCATTGGTAACTGCTGTCATGGATTAATACGCAAGAAATAAGTTTCAGTATCATAAAGATATCCTTATAGGTACTTAGTAGTTAGTATATCATTCTAATGGTAATGTACCTGATGTTTAGAAGCATGAGACCCCTGGATTTGTTTTGCATGATTAAGGGTTGCTTTTGAAGGTGCAATAGTTGGCACATATAAATTACACTTCAAACCAGTAACACCAAAATCAGGTCTGGGCAATTTAGACAATGTCTCGTTATTTATTTTGTGTATTGATGTACCACTGGCCATCACCCCATTGCCTCTCATTGGATGGATTGTCTCTCTAACTTTTTCATGTTTTGGTGCCATCATTACATTCTTAGTTGTTTTTGGTTGCCTAGATCCAGCATTAGAATGGTGTTCAATGTGAGGTTTCTTCGTAACCTCCTGTTTATCGGTTTTGGCATTGAAATTGCTGGATCTATTTCGTTCTCCAGCATGCATTAGAAGCTCAGACCCATCATCATCAGTCAATGCGATGTCTACCTCGGTGATTTTGTCATCACCCTTTGGTGCAGCTTTTGCAATGTTTCGCTCATTTAACATCAAATTACCTTTGCCACCTCTCAAACTATTGCTGTTTTCACTTTGTACCATATTTTTTCGAGGATCATGGACAACAGAAATTGGCTTTTCAGGAAAAGAGGCTGCTGCTGGAGGACAGAGAGGTGAACAATATTGATGTACATAAGGCTGCAAATAAGGGTGCTTTAAGATTTCGGATGCCTGTGAATTACATAAAATGAAAGCTTTCAGGATAACTAATGATGCAAAACAATTTTTCACATTGGAAATAATGTTACTCTTTAAGAGAGGCTTACTGTTGGACGGTGCTCAGGGTTTTTCCTCAGCATCCCTTTTATCAGTATTTTCCTGTGCATATGAAGTTGCAGTTTAACATTTCCAGTACATAAACATGCACAAATGAGAGAGATTAGAAAATAAAAAGGAAAACAAAACTCATCCTCCTATCTATATGAATGGCAGGAAAAGCAACGGATAAATAAGTTTGCATTTGTTTTTAATGTGGCACTGATAGTTCTCAACTTCATGTTCAATGACGATGCTTACCGTGAAAACCAATGCCATTCCTGATAATAAACAAAATTTTGAAGTGGTGCAAAAAAGCAGTGTCTAACTGTTCCCTTAAGTTCACCAACACAAACATGTGCGTCTATACTAGTAATTATATCTTTCAGCCCTACCTACTTGTTTTCAGCAGGTTATCTGACCTCAATTCATCACTGACTTTCTATCAACAAATGATATTAGATGCCAAGCTTAGCAAAAATAGACACTTACAAGGATGGGGAATAACAGGGAGGCAAAGCACCAATAGAGGGACGGTTTATCTTGCTTATCAATCCGCCCATATCCTGAAACAGTACCATTCGTATCAAGAAAAAAGAACTATGATGATATCTCCACTTCAATAAATATCCATACAATAGTGAGAGTCACATAAAGGCTAAAGGATTACCAACTCAAAATCACAAAACAATTCTATTAAAAAGTTCAGGAAAGGGAAGAAAACTGAATGTTAGGAAGTTACCCCACCTTTAACAAATATCAGTCAAGTCTACTTAGAATACCAAAATAAAGTTAGAACTCTATCACAGATAACAGAATAGGGGCTAAAATATAGGCCTGAATGAGGATTCTGACAAGGTTGTGGCATGTACCAACTGAAAATAGAAGAAATCTTACAAAAGCTTTGAAAGCAGGGCGGTGAGCAGCCATCTCATATATACAACACCCTGTACACAAAAATGTAGTATTGAAACTGCAGCAAAACCCATATCAGATATTCGTAAGAAAAATAAAAAATTACCTAGTGACCAAATATCAGATTTGAATCCATAAGGAATATCGGCAAACAGTTCAGGGCACATGTAGTTGGGAGTTCCAACGACCTGCAAACAAATATTTACAACAATTAAATTCCCGTACAACTATCTTCAATATAGCAACAAATCGAAGCCTTCTGTTCTTATGAACAAATTAAGTTTTGGGGAATAACATTTGGAAGGGAGGTGTTCAATTTTACTGCATGGCGTGTGTCTGCGCGCGCGAGTGTGTGTCAATTTTAAGAGAGAAAACACTGGGAAGTAGGAACAATATGAAATTGAAACCATAAACTCATAGCTCAACTTCATTGCTTTTCTGCATATTGTGTTAGCATGTATGATTCATCAATACTATGGTATGGAGACATGTCAGAGCAAAATTTAAAGAAGAAAGCATAGAAGTCAAAGAAGAAAGCAACAAGTTCCCAATTTCACACGTACCGAAGAAGTCAAATCATCCGCTTTTAGTGTCTTAGCAAGCCCAAAGTCCCCTATATAAATATCAGGAAATTACTGACAAATTAAGGATGAAGAATTAATCAATCATCTATGTCCAATGTAAATAAAATTGGTATATGAACTAACCCAGGCGAACATCATGATCCTTGGTGAGAAAGATGTTAGAACACTGTCATCAGAGTTAGACAAAATTTAACATGGTATACTCTTAAGTGGAATTTAAAAAGAATAAAATGCCATGTAGTTTTTTTCATCCATGTTATACCTTTAGGTCACGGTGTAAAACAAATTTTGAATGCAGGTACTCTACTGCCAACAGTAATTGAGTAATCCATTTGCAGAGTTTCTTAGCAATGTCAAACACTTCCAACGTTAGCAACCAAAAATATTTAAGCAAAAATCCTAAATTGAGGAAAGTCAAAATATTAACAAGAATACCTCCTCAGGAAAGTAAACCCCATTTGATTTTTTCATCAATGCTGCTCTGAAATGATTTGAAGTGAAAACAAACGTAACAAATTTAAGCAACCCGAATTTTTGGCTCATCAACATATAAATGACATTCTGAATACAAGTATTATCCGTTGACTCACATGTCTCCACCTTCACAATATCCAGTAACAATGCAGACAAAGCAACCCTACAATACAAGTAAAACAATCCACAAACTTAAATGAAAAGGAACCAAACAATCACTCACTTGCTGTATAACTATCTGTAGTATACAACAGAGAGAGCACAGCACTGAAAACATTACAAATTGTTGAAGTGTGTTAGAACAAGCTAATGGTACAAGTGATTTTGATCTTGAATTAGATTAAGTTTGAAGAGATGTAAATTATGTTTCAACATTCTTACCATGGAATCTAAAATTTTGGACACATTTTAATTCAATGCAATAACTTCTTTTATCACTCTTAATATTGAAGTTTGGAGGCAAAATCAATTTACTAAAATGTTAGGTTTTATACTTTTTATCATATTAAATGTTTTTAAGGTCATGTATACTTTATAAAAAAGTGTTCTAACTTTTATGATAAGATGGCTATTAATTAAAACATTTTATTTTAATACAATATGCCACATTCATATTGATTTTTCAAATTTTAAGAGAATTTTTTAAAAATAAAAATTAATAAATACATCTAATAATTCAAAAGGAAATTTGTGTTTAAGATTTTTTTTCTTCCTAATTGATTTTTCAAATTTTAAGACAAATTTTGAAAAATTCAAAATTTATAAATACATCTAATAATTTGAAAGGAAATTGATATTTAGGATTTTGTTTTTCTTCCAATAGGTGTTTATAATTAGGAAACAAGAGTAGTTGCTAACCTTGTCAACCCAAGCCTCCTTGAATTCCACAATGTAAGGGTGCTTAATCCGAGCAATAAGATCCATCTACGATCCCAAAATCTAACTACAATGCTTCAAATTAACAATCAAGAAAACTTAATCACAAAACAAAAATCGATACCTCATGATCAGCAGATTTTCTACACCGTTGGGTTTGCCGGGCAAGCCTAATTTTCTTCAACACGTATCTGCAACAACAACAAATTAATGAAAACGAAGAAGATTCAATCGAAAACCCTAACACAGAACAAAATGGCGCGAACAAGTTAAACGTGGCAGTAGTACCTTTTCTTCTCCAGCTTGTGATTAACGAGAATCGCAGCACCAAATGCACCACGACCGATCTGTTCCATGATATCGTACTGATCCATTCTAGAAACCATTGCCATTTTCAGTTTCAAAGAAAAATCAATTTCACGGTTTCGTTCTCTACTGCATTGCTTTTGTAATGTTTGAGAAATCAATGAACGTCTTTTCTGCCCTTTTCCATTACTCTTTTACCAATTCGGTTGTAACTGCATTGGCAACACTCGTCGTGACTCAACTGTGTCTCACAATTAAAACAATTAATTAATTGTTTTATCAATTATGTTAAAAGTGGTAGCGAAAGCAGTTGAAAATCCATCAAAATCCAAGATGAATATCTACTTATCTTAATGAATAAGATTGACATTATCACACAATGACAATGAAAAACAAGAAGAAGAAGAAAAAAGAAGAAAGAAGACAATTTACTTTCTCTATTTATAAATTTAGATTAGTTTGCTCTCTATAAAAGTTTAAAATATATATTTTAAAACTAAATCATATCTATCTATTTTACATCTAAATCAAATATATATAAATCTAAAATTAAATTTGTGTGTAATAAACTGTTTTCACACTTCTAAATCAAATCAAATCTTTTCAACATTCTCTTGTCTCCGTTGAACAAACTATTTTGACACAAAGAATTACTTTCAACGTAAGCAGCTGGAGGACTGGTTTCTCTCTAGGATGAGCAGAGAAAAATTTAGAGAGAGAAAATAAGAGTCACGGTTAGGGGTATGCATTTAAAGCTCGTCCACCAACTACTTAGTACTTTCCACCTTTCAATTTTTTTTCTTCACACTCTTGTTCTTAGCGGAATGGGACTCTAGTAGTTCATTCGATATTCTCTCCGATATCACTGTTTTTTAGTAGGACCCCATTTACCATTTGAGTCAAATTATTTAATTTTTATTGTTTTATATTTGAACAAAATATTTATGCGTACAATCACAAATATTTTAGAGTTGGACACTTAGATACGGGTGTTCAAAATCGAACTGACCCAATAAAAAATTGTTAATCAAGTCGAACAAAAACGAAAAATGATAAAAAAAATTATATTTAGTTCGGATGTATTTGAGCCAATTTTTAACATAACCGTGTGGTTCAGTTCAAAATCATGCATAAGAGTCAGACGGTTAGGGGTATACACTTACAGCTTGTCCACACCTTTCAATTTTCGGTCTTTATTGTTTCGTATTTAAGCAAAAACATATATTCGTACAATCACAAATATTTTAGATTATATGGCTGTTTAAAATTAAACCGATCCAATAAAAAATTGTTAATTAAATTGAACAAAAGCAAAAACCGTAAAAGAATCATATTTAATTTTGATGTACTTGAGTCATTTTTTAATAGAATCACGTAATTCAGTTCAAAATCGTGCGTAAGAAAAATATTAGTTGTACTTGTCACTAGTTTGGAAACTGTTTAATTCTTGGTAGAGTAAGAAGTAGTATATATACCGTTTCTCTTTCTAATGTTGAGGCTGAATACGTAGTCACTGATAGTTGTAGTGCACAAGTCTTATGGCTAAAACAACTGTTGCTAGATTTTAATTTAAAACTTGAGTGCATTCCGATCAAGTGCGATAATACTAGCCCAATAAGCCTCACTAAGAATTTGGTATTTCACTCGCGAACTAAACATATAAAAATACAATACCATTTTCTTAGAGACATTTTGAAAAGGGAGACATTGTTTTTTAATACGTTAATGCGAAAAATCAGCTTGTTGACATTTTTACAAAACCATTATCATCATAACTTTTTCACAAAATTTATAGGAAATTGGGAATCTTGGATTCCTCGTATCTTAAATAGGTTGGAATTTCTATTTAGTTTCGTTTGTTATTTGTATTTTGCTTTTTTTTATTAACAATCTCTTATTACAAATCATATGTCTATATAAATCTTATATTCGGTTATAGCATTGTGTGTATGTTTGTTCTGTATATATTTATTGGTTTGCTTATTACATTCTTAATTTCATTCATCTCCTACATGTTTTTTGTTTTTCATTTTTCATTTAAAGTCTTTTTAAATGTGTGTTGTTTATTATGTACATTTGAACATTCACATACTTATTGATACATTATTTAACCTTCATTCTAAATAGTTTAATATGATGTTGCATATCTATTTGCATGTTTGTTGTATGTAACATGTCTATATTCATGTAACATGGTATCTAATTTATGAGAACATAAACAACCTAATCATGTAATCAATTTCAATTATCCACAGTTCTACACCAATTGAAATTGAAATTGAAGATTATACCTTGATAATATATCCTTATTAATTTTAGGTTTAAATAGTTTTTTGGTCTCTGTGAGTTAATATATTTTTTATTTTCGTTCTTATATTTTTTTTTTGATAAAGTCCTTAAATGTTGAATTTCATTTGGTTTTAGTTCCTAAAATAAAAATTCGTAGGAAAATCTGCAGGTTTCCTGCAGATTTTAATTTTAAGGACTAAAACCAAAAGGATTTTAACATTCAGGATCATTTCTAAAAAAAAATAGAGGAACGAAAATAAAAAACACGACAACTTACAGGGACCAAAAAATTATTTAAACCTTAATTTTATCTTTCATAACTCTAGCGTAGTGTCAACTAAGAATTTTGCTGAAAACCCTCGATCAATGACAATAATAAAAGGTTGATGTTAATCGATTTTAGATATTTGCAAAGTTAATTTCTGAGAAAATTAAGTTATTTTGTGGTTATAGAAAAATTAAATTTTTGAATCTTACAAAAATTTTCGAATAAGAGGAAAAACATGAAAAAACAAGGGTCCAGCCTAAAATAAAATAAAAATATTTGAAGGTCTTCAACTTTGATGATTCGAGTGATAATTTATATATGATTAAAGAAAAAGATAAATATTTATAAGTGATAATTTAATTAAAGAAAAAATCAAATATTTATAAAAGTTTAACGACTATGATTAGCAGAGAGTGTAAAACTTCTTTACACTGCCGATATATTTCAATTAAATTTATAATATAATAATATTTTGTGTTTATTTAATATAATAAAAATAGTTTTCAACAATAATTATTTAAATCAATTTTTTGAAGAAAAAAATCTATCAAAACAACTTTTCATTTCAAATACTAAATTATTAAGTATTTATGACAAATAAAAAATATTATGAGCAAATAATTCTTTATAATATATTAAAACTTTATGGCTAAATACTAATTATAAATTAGATTGAGACGCGCATGATGCGCGGGGGCATTGGTGAATTTTTTAAGTAGTATTTGATTATATAAATTTTAATTTTGTTTAATATAAAAAATATTATAATTAAGTCGATAAGATGAAGAAGATAAAAAAGAGAGAACAACTTTAAATAAAAAATATGTTTGAATTGTAAATATGATAAATAAGAACTTGCTATTTAGTTTTAAAATGTGAAATAAGTGGGGGGAAATTCAATAAAAGTTTTATATTTTCATTATTTTTTTTCTAACATTTTAAAAAATATTAAATCTTTATTATTTTATGGATGTGAGACATTATACATTCAAACGACTTAGATTCTATGTAACCAATCATAGTTAATATTAAGATAAATAATCTTTTCGAAGAATATATTTTTAATTTTACATTTTATTTCTCACAGAAAATAGACATGTCTAATAGGCTTCGTTGAATATCAAATACTTAAATCATTAAGTTATATCATTATATTTTATTAAGATCGTGGGAATTACTTTATTGAAACAAATGATCTTTAATCTTTTATTATTCTTAGGTGAAATTTTCTTTAATTAAAATTTGTGAAAATGATAATCTTAATTTTAAAGTATTTATGAATTTTATGAAAATGATACATTTTAATTTTAGAGTAATTCTTTCATTAATGTTGTATGTGGTTATTTTAAATATTATTTAATTTTTTATACATATTTTTATTATTTTATTATTTAGTGTAAATCTTTTAAGTTTAATATTTTGTTTTTTTTGGTCTTACTGAATCTGTTCACCTAAAATCTAAGCTTTTGTAAGTTTTTAATTAATTATTTAAACTTGAATTTTTTTTATAAAAAAATTTGTATTATATTAACTTAAACTATTTGACTATATTGACTAAACTTATAGAATCAATGTTATCTTTCACAAATATATTAACAATGATGAAATATATGAAAAGATTGCAAAAAAATAAAATAAAGTATTCTATAAGGTTTATACAATTAATATGTCTTTTAGTATTATATTTATTTATATCTATTAAAGTTATTAGTAATTAGTTGTTAAAATAATAGACTTTCTTGTAGTTAACGGGTGTTGAATCGGGGATTTCTAGTAGAGAATATGTCTTTTTTAAAAAGTGAAGATGAATTTTTATATGTCACAAGGAATATATTTGACGTGACAAATTTAGATGATATGGATGATGAAGTGTCGAAGTAAGAATTTAAGAGGTGTCATTGAATTGTGTGATGCATTAGATTTAATAGATATAAATAGATTGTTAGTTATATTTGTGTATTTAAAGACAGACGAATGATTACGACGATTGATCAAACAGCCTTGTGAACTATCGTAAAAATATTAAAAAAAACACATTGCGACAATTAGATCTCAATTATCTCAATTCAAGTATTCTAAACGTGTATTTATAAAGGCAGTCGAATGATACGACGATTGTTCAAACTGCCTTGTGAACTGTCGCAAATATATATAAAAAAACACACATTGCAACAATTAGATCTCAACTATCACAATTCAAGTATACTAAACTGACAATTTTATTCTAGTGAATGATATTCTTTTTTCTCACGGTGCCATGTCTCGAACTAAGTATCTCAAGGTTGAAGGGTAGCCTTACAATGAAGTGACCTTTAATTATTTATTTAGTCATGTTGGGATATTAGACCTAATCCAAATTGTGTAACCTAAGCCCAAGTACAATTAGGGTTTGTTAGCCTACTTAGTGTATAAGTTAGGTGTATATAAATAGTCATAGTTTGTATCATTATTTGTAACAAGTCAATTTAATAATACAATCTTTATTTCCTTATTCTTTCTCTTTCTCCCTGCAATAAAGGTGCATCATGCACTAACAAATTAGTATCTAGAGCTCATGTTAGATTCTTGATCGTGCTTTCAAGAATCACACATTAAAGATCATGTTTTAGGGATCGTGGTTTATTGTCAATCAATCATTGTGAAGATGAACGGTACTAATGGCTTTTTGAATTCTCTTCCAATTCTTGACGCCGAGAATTGGATTCGATGGAGAAAACATATACAAACTCTGTTTGACTTTCATGAAACCCTAGAAGTAGTTATCGATGGCATTCTTGCGCTGGCTGCAGATGCAACCGACACACAGAAAACCACCCATAACGAAGCTAAGAAGAAGGATTGCAAGGTTGTGTATTGCATTCAAACGGCGGTTAATGTAGAGAACTTCAACATGATCTCTCATGATGAATTGGCGAAGTAGGCATGCGATATTCTTTTCAAGTACTATGAAGGAGGTGAGGAAATCAAGGTTGTCAAGTTGCAGACCTTGCATCGACAATATGAATTATTATCGATAGGAGAAGACAAAAAGATTGTAGAATATGTCTCGAAGGTGCAGAAACTCGTCCATCTCATGAAGAGTTATGGTGAAACCTTAACTGATAAGATGATAGTTGAGAAGTTAATGCGTATGTTGACCTCTCACTTTGATCACGTTATCGTAGCTATTCAAGAATCCAACCAACTTGAAACCTTAAAACTGGAGGATTTGGTTGGTTCGTTGGAAGCGCGTAAGATTAGGATTGTCGAAAGGAAATGAGTTTAAGACTCGATACAAGCATTATAGACTCGATGATGGAAAAAGAATGGTGGTTCCAACAAATTCAAAGGATAATTCGACAAGACTCTGCGCAAGAATTCTTGGTCGAATCCTCACAAGAATAAGGTCGATGACAGGGTTTCTAAATCTTCGAAAAGAGGAGAAGGAAATTCCTATTAGAGAGACAAAGAATATAAAAAGTTGTGTAGTGCTATAACTATAAAAAGTACGGTCACTTATCCAAGCATTGTTGATTCAGGAAAGACAAGGGATTGACAAAAGGCAAGGACGAAGGCGCAAACCTTACACGCCAAGAGTTAGATGATTCCGAAGATATGATGGTTATGGTTACAGTTGCAATGTCGGTTCCAAAATATGGTTCCTCGACTCAGGCTGCTTGAGTCACATGACTGGTCAAAAGGTGTGGTTGGTAGATTTCGGCAAGTCGAATAAGAATAAGGTAAAACTTGCTGATAATAGTTTGTTGTAAGCAGAAGGTACTGACAACATAGTTTTTCAAACGAGTAATGGAGGGAAAGCTATGATCAAATATGTATTCTATGTACCTGGAATGAAGTGCAACTTGTTAAGTGTTGGATAATTTGTCAAAAAATGTTTCTCAATTGTCATGAAAGATGGAGCTTTAAAATTTTTTGACACCTATAACAACTTGGTCTTAAAATATCCGCTATCAAAGAATATGACGTTTAAGACCATGATTAGTTCGACTGAAGTAAAATATCTAAAAACTGTTATCGACCACAAGGATAGTTGGTTGTGGCATTTGAGGTTTGGATATTTGAACTTTCAATCACTCAATCAGCTGATTACTTAAGATATGTTAATTGGTATCCCAAGTCTTGAGATGCCCGACAAACTCTCTAAAGGATGTTTAGTCGGAAAGAAATCCAGAAATCCATTTGTTTCGACTATACCAATGAGATCATCCTACACACTTGAAGTGGTACATTCAGATGTATGTGGCCCGTTCGAAGAACATACCATTGGTGGAAACATATATTTTGTTTCATTTGTCGATGAGTATAGTCAAAAGATGTGGATCTATGTGATTAAGAGAAAGGACGGAGTATTCGAAATCTTTAAGAGATTCAAGATACTTGTTGAAAACCAGAGTGAGAAAAGGATCAAAGTTCTACGAACAGATGGAGGTGGTGAATACACATCCAAGATGTTTGAAGAATTTTATGCATAAATGGTGTAGATAATGAGGTAATTACTCCCTATATGCCTCAACATAATGGAATTGCAGAAAGAAGAAACATAACCATATTGGATATGGAGAGATGCATGCTAAAACAGAAGAATTTTCCAAAATCCTTATGGGGTGAAGCTGTTTCGACTATAATTTATATTCTGAATAGACGCATATAAAGAAATTAAAGAACAAGGTTCCTGAAGAAGTATGGAGTGGAAAACGACCACCAGGGAGTCATCTGAAGGTGTTTGGACCTATGTGTTACAAGCATGTTCCTGATGCGAGAAGAAGGAAACTTGATGACAAGAGTGAACCTATGATTCTGGTAGGATATCATAAAACTGGTGCATACAGGCTATTCAATCCAATCAATGAGAAAATTGTGATAAGTCGAGACATTGTGATTGATGAAAACTCTGTCTGGGATTTAAATTCTAATGATGCAATTAACAATCCATTAATGAGCTATGAATTCGACAAAGAAACTGATGAAGTCGAAGTCGAAGAAATTTCAGATATTCTAGTCGAAGTTGAAGCAGTTGCTGACATTCCTAACACAGTCGAAGTTGAAGAGAGTGTGACTAGAACAAGCCAAAGGCCTAAAAGAACTAGAGTTCTTCCAGCAAGACTTCAAGACTATGAAGTGACTGGTGATGATGGAGTAACACCAGATGGAGAATTAGTTCATTTTGCTTTACTTGCAGGCGCTAAACTAAACAACTATAGAGAGGATTTAAAGAATAAACAATGGAAATCTTCTATGGTATATGAGTTACATGAAATTGAAATAAATAACACATATGAGTTAGTCGAATTTCTAGAACACGCAAAAGTTATCGAAGTAAAGTGGGTATTCAACTTGAAAGACAATGCGGATAGGTCAATAGCAAGACATAAGCCGAGACTGGTAGCTCGGGTATTTCTTCAGAGAGAAGGACTCAACTACTCTGAAGTATTTGCTCCAGTAGAAAGATTGGAGACTGTTCAACTAGTAGTAGCCGTGGCATGTATGCAAGGTTGGTCGACTTTTCATTTAGATAAGAAATCATCATTTTTGAATGGTCCTTTAGACAAAGAAGTCTATGTCACACAATCTCTGGGGTTTGTGATTCAGAAGGAAACGAGTAAATATATAAACTGCATAAAGTGCTCTATGGCCTCAAGCAGGCACCTAGTGCATGGAACAAGAAGATCAACCCATACTTAGTCGAATTGGAATTTGTAAAAGGCAAGTTTGAGTATGGTGTCTATGTTCAAGTTGTAGCACAAGATATAATAATCATCTATTTATATGTTAATGACTTGCTGGTAATTGGGAATAGCTTGGAGAACTTGTCGAAGTTCAAAGAGCTGATGATGAAGGAATTTGAAATGTCGGATCTTGGAAATTATCTTATTTCCTAGGCATATGGAATTTCAAATGTAGAAGCAATGAATGATGCTACATCAAAGAAAGTATGCCAAAAAGATACTCAAGAAATTTAGGATGGATGATTCGACTCCTGTATCTTTGCATGTCGAACCAAATTTGAAGTTGGAGAAGTATGGAGAAGAAGACAAAGTCGATGTAACTTTGTTTAAACAAATAGTTGGATCTCTGAGATATGTGTGCAACACTTGACCTGATATAGGTTTCGCTGTCAAAATAGTGAGCAGATACATGAGTGAACCAAGGGTGTCACACATGAAGGCTGCAAGAAGAATTCTGAGATACTTAAAAGGATCGATAAACTGTGAAATTCTATTTCGACGAGACTCTGAAAGCAAAGAAGCTACAATTACTTATTTTTCAGATGCTGACTGGTGTGGAGATAAGGAAGAGTAAAGAAGCACAACTGATTATTTCTTTCAAGTATTTGGGGTCTCAATCTCATGGTGCTCGAGAAAGCAATATGTGGTGGCATAGTAATCGTGTGAGGCTGAATATATAGCAGGATCTTATCCTGCATGTCAAGCAATTTGGATCAGATTTATATTGGAAGAGTTCGAAGTCTAAGTGAAGAAACCTCTAGCGTTGCAGATCTACAACAAGTCAACCATTAATCTTGCAAAGAATCCATTTTTGCATGGAAGAAGTAAGCATATCGAAGCTAGATTTCACTTCTTGAGGAAAAGGTAAATCAAGATGAACTTGAAGTTAGGTATTGCTCAAGTGAAGCACAGTTGGCCAACATTTTCACCAAAGGATTGAAGATCGACAAATTCCTGAATTTGAGAAAGAAATTAGGAATAATTCAGATTGACTATTTTTAGAGTTTGTTTGACAACTTGGATTATATGGAGTATGTTGAGATATTAGACCTAATTCAAGTTGTGTAACCTAAGCCCAAGCTCAATTAGGGTTTATTAGCCTACTTAGTGTATAAGTTAGGTGTATATAAATTGCTATTTCTTTGTTTTGTTGTGATTGGTATTATGTTTGCTAAAACTAACTTAGCTTTGAAATGTTGAATAAAGATGTTCTATGTACTGAAGCAACATGTCCTATGCAATATCCTATGTGATGTCCTATGCATGCTCTTTCGACATCGTGATTGTGTACAGTTGGTTATTGGATATTCTAGTCAGTTACAAGTGCAAAATATTATGTGAATATTGTGTCATCCTATGTGGCGCTCAGTTTGAAGATTGAATATGATTCAAGCTGATTTCAAGGAGAATTATTAGTTTCTAATTATGGAGATAATTAGGAAACTAATGATTGATGTCTTATCTTTGAGGAGATGATTTTGCAGCCCCTGTTACTTATCCAGCTGGGATTTGTGAAGCCCAAATCTAGCTCAATGAAGATTATAAATAGAAGGCTTCAACCATAGTTGTTTTTTACGAACTTACACTATTTTGATTAGAGTTTGTGTGCTTATTATGAGCCTCTCGATTATCATGTTGATAAAAGAGTAGGACTTTGTTTTTGTCGTGAGTTCTGTCAGTCATTTCAAAGCTTGTAAGCAGTGAATAATTGCGTGTCTTTGAAGTGTGACTTCTGTGATTTTCTAAGTGTTTAGAATTGTTCAGTCGGTGGTTTGTGATTAGAAGGGATTTGAGAAGGGTCTCATACCTAGGTAAGTCTTAGGTAGAAGTTAAGCAAGGGTAGTGATTAAGTGAGAAGTTGTAAACGAAAATTTTTAGCTTCGAATTGATACTATTAGTAGTTAGTTTGATCCCTGGCTTGGTAGTCTCTAGAGTAGGTGTTGGTTTGCACCGAACTGGGTTAACAATCCTGAGGTTTCTTTACTTTTCTACACTTCGATTATCGTTTATCTTGTCATTGCTTGTTTGTTCAAAAAAAAAAAAGGTGTCTCGACATCTTTTAGGATATCTGTGATAGTTTCTATCATTATTTGTAATAAGTCAATTTAATAATTCAATTCTTATTTCCTTATTTTCTATCTTTCTCCTCTCACTAATGGTGTCTCACGCACTAACAAGTCAATCATCTGTGTATCTACATTCTTATTAAAATTATCCAAAAATTATATTTTCTAAAGTTATACTTATTTTCCCCCTGTCATATAGGCATTTTTTGAAAAATTCTCCTATAAAAAAAATTTGATAAATTTCTTTAACATTTAAAGATTCTTTGACATGGCCGTTTTTTTTACTGATGCATGACCAAATAGCTTTTTATTTTTATTTATTTTTTATATTTTTAATGTCACATTAGCATTTAATTTTATATTAATTTTTGATTAAGATGATAACATGTTAAATAGTCAAAAGTTTGTGGACAGGGAAGATGAGCACATGGCCATCACCTATCCCCTAGATTAGATGTTTGCTCTTGTTATATTAGCGCATTTAAAAACAAGAAAAATGTGTTTTATTTTTTCCTTTTGTTTTTACTGTTTTTTTTTCTTATTTAATTTTATGCTTTATTTTCCCTTTTTTATAGTAATATTTATTTTAATTTCAATTATTTAATATTTATTAATTTCAATTGCTTGTTTAATTTTAATATTTTAAATATACCATTACTTTTAATATTAATAAATATATATTTCTTATTATTTAATATTTAATGTTATTAATTAATATTAAATAATAATACATATTTATTACATAATATCTCAAGTTAAATATTTATTACATAATATGTAGTTAATAATTGTAATAATAATTTAGTTAACTCATTTATTAATTACATAAAAATACATTATTAATTATTAAATATTAAGTTTATTAAATATTAAATATTAATCAAATTAAATTACCATAATTAAATATTAAGTTTATTAAATATTTAATTTAATAAATATATTTGAATGTATCAACTATAAAATATTTCTTATGTTATTTAGATATTATTTTCTATGCATTTCTCATAGAATATTTCAATGTATCAAATTCTTATAAAAACAATTAATATATTTAATATTAATTGATATCAATTTATTTAATAAATATTTAAAGTAATAATACATTTAATATATTTATGAAAATATTGTGTAAAACGAAACAAAGATATTAATTGAAAATATATTTATTAATATTAAAAGTAACAATATATATATTTATTAAAATTTGTTTATATTTGATTAGGTAAACGTAAGGGTGTTCATGGTGTGGTTTGAGCGATTTTGACGATAAAAGTCATCCGAACTGCAAGAAGAAAAATGTGTGATTTAGTTTGATTTGATTCAATTAGCTTTTAAAAACAAAAGGAACCAAAGCAAATCAAATAAATGCAGTTTGGTTTTGTTCGGTTGATTTAATTTTTAGCAAATATTTTATTGACCCATACATACGCATATAAACGACAATATAATTTTATATTTACTCATTCATACACTACCAAATAATAACAAAATTCATCATATTTAGACAACAACTTCCCATTTAATAATAAAAAATTAGATTAGTCAAAAGTGGAATAATAAACATAAAATAATAGCATCAAAAATATCAAGAATATGATTATGAAACAAAAAAATAAATAGAACATATGAGAAATTAGTGAAGATGAAAAGAAAGGACGTAAGAGACGAGAGATTAGAGAAGAAGATGTGTGATAAAAATGAAATTGAAAGAAAGAAAATTTGAATAAAATGTTAGGAAACTACGAAAAATTTCCCCATATTATCAAATTTGTGGAAGAACAAAATAATGCGGAAGCATACAAACATAATGAAAATGAAATCTATAAATTTATTAACCTCTCCTCACATGAAAATTTCACAACTCAATTACACTAAAAGAATTTATTGAAATTATGTTCTGATGATTACAAATGAAAGATACAAGGCTTTTATAGCCAATAAAACAAGAAAGGTGAATGGTTATTATTTAACATCTCCTTAAAGTTCTCATAACCATTATTGTTTCTTTTTACTATTATTTTTTCTTGTTTCTCCTTCATACTCTCTTTATCTCTCTTTTATTTTGACTAACAATCTCCCACTTGAAGAGTGATTTCAATCAGTCTTCACACTTTGGTCAAACAACAACGTTTATCAATCTATTATTCTAGCAGGCCAACTGAAGAAGAGCACAACTTCAGTTTATCAATTGTTACCACCTTTGTTAACATGTCAGCTGGATTCTCACTTCCTTGTATCTTGCTCAATGTTAGTACCTCATCCTCAAGAAGAGATCTAATGAAGTGATAACGAAGACCAATGTGTTTTATTCTTGAATGAAATGCAGAGTTCTTTGCTAGATGTATTGCACTTTGACTGTCACTATACAAAACACTCTTCTCCTGCATGAAACACAACTCTGTTAACAATCCTTGAAGCCATATTAATTCCTTACTAGCTTCTGTGACTGCTACATACCCAGCCCCAGTAGTAGATAAAGCAACAATCTTTTGTATTCGAGATATCCAACTAACTGCTCCTGTACCAACAATAAATATATAGCCAGTCGTACTTCTTCGGTAATCAACTTCACCAGCAAAGTCTGCATCAACGTATCCTTGTAATTTTATTTCTCCTTTTCAAAAGTATAGACATTTCTCTTTAGTGCCTCGTAGATACCGCAAAATCCACTTGACTGCTTCCCAGTGAGCTTTTCCGGGATTTTCCATAAACCTGCTTACAACTCCCATTGCATGGCCAATGTCTGGCCTAGTACATACCATTGCATACATCAAACTTCCTATGGCTGAAGAATATGGAATCTTAGCCATGAATTCTCTTTCTTCCTCCGTCTGAGGAGACTGATCCTTGGATAGGCGAAAATGACTTGCCAAAGATGTGCTAACCGGTTTGGCATTGCCCATGTTGAATCTTTGCAAAATACGATTGATGTACTCTGCCTGAGATAACTGCAAAATTCCTCTTTTCTTATCTCTCATGATTTGCATTCCAAGAATCTTCTTTGTTGGACCCAAATCCTTCATGTCAAACTCCTTTGATAACTGCATCTTCAAGTTTCTGATTTCATCCATATCTGGACCTGCTACTAACATATCATCGACATAGAGTAGCAAAATGATGTAATTGCACTTATATCTCTTGAAGAAACAACAGTGATCAGCATTGCACTTCTGGAAACCTTCCTTGTGCATAAAGCTTTCAAACTTCATATACCACTGTCTTAGAGCCTGTTTTAGGCCATACAAGCTCTTCTTTAATCTGCACACCATATTCTATTTCCCTTCCTCTAAGAAACCTTCAGGTTGGTGCATGTAGATCTCCTGATCTAAGTCTCCATGGAGAAACGCAGTCTTCACGTCCAATTGCTCAAGGTAGAGCTCTTTGCTGGCCACAATACTTAAAACTGACCTGATAGTATTGAGCTTCACAACTGGAGCAAATATTTCAGTGTAATCAACTCCTTCTTTTTGCTGAAATCCTTTGACAACTAGTCGGGCTTTGTATCGCTTAGAACCATTATGATCCTCTTTTACTCAATACACCCATTTGTTGTGAAGTGCCTTCTTTCCACTAGGTAACTCAGCTAGTTCCCATGTCTGGTTGGAAATTAAAGACTTCATCTCATCTTTCATTGCAAGCTCTCACTTACTAGCATCTGTGGTCTGACATGCTTCTGCATAGTCTTCAGGCTCACCTCCATCAGTTAGCAACATGTAGTCCATGTATCTCCTGTTGGGAACATGAGGTCGAGAAGACCTTCTCAATATAGGAGTTAGAGTACAAGTCTCTGATGCGTCATACTGTTGCTCACTGCTTTGTTCATTTGATTCCTCTAATTGAGGACTTTCAATTGTAGGACTTTCTAGGATATCATCCACCTCTGCATAAACCGGGTCATATAATTTTGATTCATTGGTGCTTGTGTTATGCCTATCTTTATACATAACTCTTTCATTAAAGACTACATCTTTACTGCGGATCATCTTCTTGTTTTCATCATCCCATAAGCGATACCCAAACTCATCCTCACCATAACCGAGGAAAGTACATTTCTTTGATTTGGGGTCAAGCTTATTCCTGCCATGATCACTAATGTGCATATATGCTACACAACCGAAAACTTTAAGATGTGAAAGTTTTACCTCTTTTTCGCTCCATACCCCTTCTGGTATTCTATGCTCCAATGGTACCGATGGACCTCGGTTGATTAAATAAGCTGATGTGTTGACTGCCTCTACCCAGAACTGCTTCGGTAATCCTGACTGCACACGTAAGCTTCTGGCTCTTTCAGTCAACGTTCGATTCATACGCTCAGCTACACCATTCTGTTGAGGCGTACCTGGCACAGTCCTCTCCATTCTTATTCCGTGCTCATAGCATAACTTCTTGAACTTGGTGTCTACATATTCACCACCATTGTCAGTTCGGAGCTTTTTGATCTTCAATCCGGTCTCATTTTCTACCATTGCTTTCCACACCTTGAAAGCCTCAAATACGCCAGACTCATATTTCAGAAAGTATACCCATACCTTTTTGGAATGATCATCAATAAAAGTCACGAAGTATTTCTTCCCACCAATAGATGAGACAGTAGTTGGACCCCAAACATCAGAGTGAATAAGCTCAAGCCTTTCCTTCTTTGGGGTTCTCCCATTTGTCTGAAAGCTGACTCTCTTCTGCTTTCCAAGTATACAGTCTTCACACATGTTAATTTCTATTGACTTAAGACCTGGTAGTTTTCCTTTTGAGTGCATAATCTTCATCCCTTTCTCACTCATATGGCCCAATCTTTGGTGCCATAGACTGGGACTTTCATTTGTCGCAACTGCAATCAAGTGACATGCTCCCGCTATCTTGTAAAGAGTACCATTCTTTTTACCGCGAGCAACTGTCATTGCACCCTTTGAAATCTTCCATTGATCACCATGAAAAACTGTTGTGTAGCCTTCACTAGCCAACTGGCCTACTGAGATTAAGTTCTTTGTCAGGTCGGGAATATGTCTTACATTTTTCAATTCCCATTCAGACCCACCTAACTTAATCTTCATTACACCTTTACCTGTAATCTCACATGATTGCTCATTACCGAGGTAAAGTTTACCGAGGTTTCCAGAGACATAATTATTAAAGAATTCTTTCTGGGAAGTGGCATGGAAGGATGCTCCAGAGTCTAACACCCAAGACTCTTCCTTATTCTCCAAAGAGCATATCAACGCGTCTTCTCCTCTTGAAGTGGAAGCAACATTTGCTTCATCCTTTACCTCTTAATTCTTTGGTGGGAGTCTACATTGATTTTTGTAATGCCCTTTCTTTCCACAATTCCAACATTCGATAGTCTTCGAATTATTGAAACTACGATGGTTTCTGGATTTGGATCGTCGGTCCTTTGATTTACCACGTCCATATCCCCTGGTTGAATTTCTTCCTCTTTCCTTTGTATGTAATACTGAAGAGGATGATGATTCACCCAACTCTCTTCGCCTGATCTCTTCACTGAGAACCAGATCACGAACATCATCAAATTTCATCTTTGTACTTCCTGATGAGCTACTCACTATCGTGACAGTAGCACTCCAACTATCTGGTAAGGAAGACAAAAGTATCAATGCTCGTACTTCATCGTCAAACTCAATTCCAACTGAACTCAATTGGGTTGTTACAATATTGAGTTCATTGATATGTTGTGCAATTGAAGTGTCTTCTGTCATCCGAAGTGTAAATAACCGTCTCATCAAATGAACTTTATTTGATACGGAAGGCTTTTCATACATGCTTGAAAGAGCCTTCAAAAGACCAGCGGTTGTCTTCTCCTTCGCAATGTTAAAAGCAACATTTCGAGATAACGACAATCGGATAACACCAAGTGCTTGCCTATCAAGAAGGTTCCACTCATCTTCCTTCATCGAATCTGGCTTCGTTTCCATGAGAGGTTGATGTAGCTTTTTCTGATATAGATAATCTTCAATCTGCATCTTCCAAAAGCTAAAGTCCACACCATCGAACTTTTCAATTTTCATTTTTCCTTCGTCTGCAGCCATCACTCCCACTTAAATCTGACTTCCTCAGGATCGTCTCTAAAAATTTCTTTACTAGAAAAAATTAGAAAAAATCAACCAACTGGCTCTGTAGCTTTTTCTGATATAGATAATCTTCAATCTGCATCTTCCAAAAGCTAAAGTCCACACCATCGAACTTTTCAATTTTCATTTTTCCTTCGTCTGCAGCCATCACTCCCACTTAAATCTGACTTCCTCAGGATCGTCTCTAAAAATTTCTTTACTAGAAAAAATTAGAAAAAATCAACCAACTGGCTCTGATACCAGTTGTTAGGAAACTACGCAAAATTTCCCCATATTATCAGATTTGTGGAAGAACAAAATAATGCGGAAGCACACAAACTTAATGAAAATGAAATCTATAAATTTATTAACCTCTCCTCACATGAAAATTTCACAACTCAATTACACTAAAAGAATTTATTGAAATTATGTTCTGATGATTACAAATGAAAGATACAAGGCTTTTATAGCCAATAAAACAAGAAAGGTGAATGGTTATTATTTAACATCTCCTTAAAATTCTCATAACCATTATTGTTTCTTTTTACTATTATTTTTTCTTGTTTCTCCTTCATACTCTCTTTATCTCTCTTTTATTTTGACTAACATAAAAATGAGAAGGTGAAAAGGAAGAATATAAGATAGTGGAGATTAGAGAAGAAGAGGCAAGATGTATGTGATGAAAAATGTGTGATATTGCTATGAGAGATTTGAGAAGACCTGAACTGAAACCATAAGTGTAAGGATGAAAAAATTATTCGTAATCATAAGGCTAATGTATAATAGATTTAGGTTTGGGTTGTATGTGAGTTAAGTAAAACTTAAGTTGTAACATAATACGGTTTGATTCGGTTTGGTTGGGTTTATAAAATACAAACCGCAAACCGAACTGTGTGATTTTATTAAAAGATGACCCAAACACACCCCAATCAAATGCGGTTTTTTGTAGTTTTAATTTGGTTTTTTCAGTTTGATTTGTCTTTTAAGTGCAAGCTTCGATCTTCCATGAAAATCGAATAACCCTTTTCTGTGAGTTGTCCCAAACTCAAAATATTTTCTTTGAGGTTTGATACATAATACACATCTTGGATAGATCCTATCAAATCATCCTTCTGCAAGAAACTGATTGTTCCTTTTCTTTCGACCCTTACTTTCGACACATCTCCAAACAAAACATGACCAACCTCAATTTTCTTTATTTATTTGAACAAGTACTTATGACCACACATATGGTTACTTGCTCCTGAGTCTAGGTACCACATAGTATCATTTCTGCATCTGCTTCCTTTTGAGTCATTAACAGAAATCCTTCATTCGATTATGTTTCTAGAGCAAGATTTATTGTTTCTTCTACCTTTCTTCTGAGACGACAATCTTTTGCAAGATGTTCCATTTTACCACAATTGTAGCAACTGTAGGAGTTGCAATCTTTCGCATAGTGCCCCTGTTTGTTGCATTTGTAACATTTGATGTTGTTGTAATTCGATCTACCACCTCTCTGGCTACGTCCTCTTCCACGCCAGTTTTGTTGACTTGACTGTCCTTTGTCAAAGTTGTTATTTTGGTAACTTCGACCACCATTACGTCCTCCGCGACCATATCCTCTCCCACGCCAATTTTGAGAGAAAAGTGTGTTTGCATCTCTGTTGGGTTCTGCATCCTCAAGTGTCTCCTCCTCTTTCTTCTTTATTTTGCGTTGTTCATATGCCTCAAGCGAACCAGCCACTTCTTCGACAGTGATTGTCGAAAGGTGTTTTGCTTCTTCTATTGCGCATACTATGTTTTCAAACTTATTTGTCAAAGATCTCATAATCTTTTCGACAATACGAGCATCAGACATTGTTTTTCCATTTCGATTGAGTTGATTTTCCACCGTCTGCACACGAGTGATGTAGTCCGATACAAACTTTGTCTCATTCATCTTCATTCTCTTCATTTCTCCTTGAAGAGTCTGCAATTGAACTTGCTTGACTCTATCTGCTCCTTTGAAAGCTTTTTCTAGCGTGTCCCACGCCTCCTTCGATGTAGTCGAACCAACAATCTTTTCAAAAATTGATTCATCGACTGCTCTGAACAGCATGTACAATGTTGTTTTATCCTTTGCTCGCGTTTCTTTCAACGCCTTGTTCTGAGCAGCTGTGTTTGCCGTCGTATTTGATGGTTCTTCAAACCCATCGTTAATTACTTCTCATACATCTAACGATTTCAGCAGCGCCTTCATCTAGATACTCCAATTCTCATAATTCGACTTTGAAAGTCGTGGCAGTGACATTTGTCCAAACATATTTGCCATGCACTCTGATACCAATTTGAAGAAATATGAAGAGAATGACAGTGGACTATGAACTTCTTTATATATTGTCCAACTAACTTTTAAAAATGAGATACAATGTGATTTATATAGTTACATGATAGAATATTTAAAGTTAAAACATTTACTATTTCTAAGTTCCAAAGAAATATATTTTCCACTGCCAAAGAAAATCTAACTTTTGATTTACCAAAAATTGATTTGAATTTAACTAACAAAATTTTCTTATTTTTCATTTCGATCACATTAACTTAACTGAATATTTTCCTGCTACAAGGGAGAATAATCATTTTAAATATAAAACATTTAGTCATCATCATAAAACCTATTATGTCACAGCATGCATATGACATGTTTAAAAAACCGACTTAATTTTTCTTTTTTTTTTTCTTGATACAGGTATACTAAAAATTATGAATATTTGTTTTGTTCTATATAACATTTGGGCTGACAGTGAAAAAGTTGATGAGTTTTGATCCAGATGAATAGACAGAGTTTAAGGGAAGAGTACATGCTTGTAATTGAAGGCTTTTTCAATATTCCATCGTGTGGTGATGCTTTCTTTCATAGTAAAGTCTTGTTTTTATTATATAAACCACTTTAGTGACATAAAGATAATATAGAGAAAATAAAGGTATTGGTTATTTTTAGTTGCAAATTTATATTTAGATTTAAATATACGTGTAATTTCTATTCTAGTATTTCGACAAAATTGTTACTGGTACTTTAAATGTATTTTTGCACATTTTTTGACAAAATGGATATTAAGACTTTGAGACTGTAAATAAAACATTAGTTGTATCCGCATGTGGAAACAGTAGAAAAGTACCCTTGAATTATGCATGTATAAACAAGAAAATATTATAGGATAGATAGTGGTCGAAATTATTACGTCCATACCACACACTTCATGTCGGATCTTTTGACCGGATTGTTTGTTCGTGTGTTCAAAAAAGACAAAAATATTGATGAGAAAAATGAGAGTGGATTTAAACTTTTTTTTATTTTTTATAAAATGTCTAACTAACTTTTAATATGAATACAAAGTAATTTATATAAGGATTACAAGATAGAATATTAAATGTTACAGTATTAACTATTATTAGGTACTTAAGGAATAAACTTTCTACTGTCCAAAGAAAATCCGTCTTTTGCACTATCCAATACAGATTTGAATTTAACCAACAAAATTCTCCCATAAATTCAAATATTTCGTCGATCCATCATACTTAATATTTTCTTGTCTCTGTCGAATAGCTCATTCGACAATGGTTTTGTAAGAATGTATGATGTTTGATCCTTGCTTGCAACGTGCTTCAGCTCGATGCTTCCATCCTTCACATGTTCTCGAATAAAATGGAATCGAACATCAATGTGTTTGCTTCTTTCATGGTTGACTGGATTCTTCGCCAGTTCGATTGCAGATTTGTTGTCGACTTGAATTATTATTGCATCTTCTTGTTACAACTCCATCCTGCTCAACAATCTTCTCAGCCATATTGCATGGCATACACACCAAGATGCTGCCACATACTCTGCTTCACATGTCGAAAGAGTTACTATGGGTTGCTTCCTTGACAACCAGGTGAATGCAGTGTTTCTCATGAAGAACACATATCCTGAAGTGCTTTTTCGATCATCTATGTCACCACACCAATCGCTGTCAGAGTAGCCAGTCAACTTGTATTCTTCTGCTTTTGAATAAAACATTCCAAGTCACACAGTTCCTTGGACATATCGAAGGATTCTCTTCAGAGCTTTCCAGTTTGCAAAAACTGGTTCTTCCATGAAACGACTCACAATTCCAACATTCAGCGAAAGATCTGGCCTTGTGCATGTGAGGTACCGAAGACTTCCCACCAAGCTTCAAAATTTGTTTGCTTCGACACACTCTCCCCCATCAAATTTTGAAAGCTTTGCTCCTGGTTCCATTGGTGTCGAAATTGGATTGCAGCTTTCCATTTTAAATCTTTTCAGGATATCTTTTGCATATTTTTCTTGTGAGATGAAGATTCCTGTTTCTTCTTGTTGAACCTCCAGACCAAGAAAGTATTTCATCAGGCTTAAGTCATTCATCTCAAATTCTTGTGTCATTGTGCCTTTGAATTCTTCTATCATTTGATTATTGTTACCCAAGCAAATTAAGTCAACGACATAGAGAGCAACAAACAATATTTTCTCTTTTTCCTTCTTCACATACATGGCATGTTCGTAGGGACATTGCTGAAATCCATTTTTTTGAAGTATGTGTCAATTTGTGTGTTCCGTGCTCGTGGTGCCTGCTTCAGCCCATAAAGTGCCTTCTTTAGCTTTAGCACCTTTCCTTTATTTTCGAATTTCATGTATCTAGGTGGTTGTTCGACATAAAGTTCTTCTTCAAACACGCCATTCAAAAAAGCTGACTTGACATCCATCTGATATATTTTCCATTTGTATTGAGCAGCTTGAGATATGAGTAGTCGAATTGTCTCCATTCTCGCAACATGTGCAAACACTTCATCATAGTCGATTCCTGCTTTCTGCTTGTATCCTTTCACCACAAGTCGCGCCTTGTATCTTTCGATTTTACCTTGTGCATTTATCTTTTTCTTGAACACCCACTTCACACCAATTGTTTGACTTCCTTTTGGTAACTGTGCTAGCTCCCAAGTATCATTGCATTCGATGACCTTAATTTCTTCATTCATAGCATCCTTCCAATTTTTGTTTCTTACTGCTTCATCGAAACTGACATCTTCAGTGTCTGCCAACAAACATACGAAATGCACTTCTTCTTTGTTTTCATACAAGTCTTATAAACTTCGCAACCTGGGCTATGAGAGTCCATCTTAATCATCAGAGTCTTCTGGTTCCGTCGAAGTGTTTTTTGGTATAACACCTGGTAATTCGACAATAAATCTAGTCGAGTTGTTCCAGTCCCACTTGCTTCCTTCGTTTACTCGAACATCTCTACTTACTATCACCTTTTTGTTTATTGGGTTGAAAAGTCTGTAACCTTTCATTTTCTCATCATACCCAATGAGTATATATTTCTGACTCTTATCTTCTAGCTTTGTTCTTCTTTGATCAGGTACATGTGCATAAGTCACACTTTCAAACACTTTGAAGTGAGACACATTTGACTTTTGTTTGCTCCAAGCTTCTTCATGTGTTAAATCTCCCAACTTCGAATGTGGACATCTATTCTGAATGTAGATTTCACATTGTATAGCTTCTGCCCAAAATTCCTTCGACATGTTCTTGCTCTTAATCGTTGATCGAACCATGTCCAGGATTGTTCGATTCTTTCTTTCTGCCACACCATTTTGTTGAGGTGAGTATGATGCAGTCAGGAATCTCGTTATGTCTTGCTCTTCACAGTACTTCATAAAGGCCGTCGAAGTATACTCCCCACCTCTGTCTGATCGAAGAGCTTTGGTGTGCCTGTTTATTTCTTTCTCCACCATTATCTTAAACTTCTTGAATACTTCGAAGGCTTCTGACTTTTCATTCAGAAAATACACCCAAGTTTTCCTTGAGAAATCATCAATAAAGGATATAAAGTACTTTTTGCCACTGAAGGATTCTGGGGTAATTGGTCTACATATGTCAGTGTGAATCAATTCCAGAATTTGTTTAGCCTGATATTCTGCCTTCCTTTGAAATGAGGTTCTCGTCTATTTGCCAAACACACATTCTTCACAGAACTTTCCTTCAAATTCTACGTCTGACAGTCCATGCACCATATTTTTCTTTGCTAACCTCCTTAGTCCAGTCTGATGTAGATGACCAAAACATAGATGCCACAGGGATGCTTGGTCTTCGACATTGACTTGCAAACACTTTTCTCGAATGCTTCTTAAATTCAACTTGTGCATTCGATTTCTCTCCATTTCAAATTAAGCAACCAGACGTCCTGACTTGTATTTTAAGTGCAAACTTCGATCTTTCATGAGTATCTAATAGCCCTTTTCTGTGAGTTTTCCCAAACTCAAAATATTTGCTTTGAGGTTTGATACATAGTACACATCTTGGATTGATCCTATCAAATCATCCTTCTGCAAGAAACTGATTGTTCCTTTTCCTTCGAGCCTTACTTTCGACGCATCTCCAAAGAAAACATGACCATCCTCAATTTTCTTTATTTCTTTGAACAAGTGCTTATGACCACACATATGGTTACTTGCTCCTGAGTCCAGGTACCACATAGTGTCATTTTCTGCATCTGCTTCACGTTGAGTTATTAACATAAATCTTTCATTCATTTTGTTTCTAGGGCAAGATTTGTTGTTTCTTCTATCTTTCTTCTGAGTCGACAATCTTTTGCAAGATGTCCCACTTTACCACAGTTGTAGCAACTGTAGGAGTAGCAATATTTCGCATAATGCCCCTGTTTGTTACATTTGTAATATTCGATATTGTTTTAATTCGACCTACCACCTTTCTGACCACGTCCTCTGCCATGCCAGTTTTGTTGGCTTGACTGTCCTCTGTCGAAGTTGTTATTTTGGTAACTTCGACCACCATTACGTCCTCCTGTTTACCGTTGTTTTTGGTAAACAACCGCTGATCTCTAAAAAGGTAAGTTCTTTTTGGTTTACTTACGGGATCGATCAGGTTAATCCCATGACATATGCTAATTTTTATGTAAAATGGATAAGCAGGAAGAACGCACGTTCGACCCAGAGAAAGGATGTTTGAGATTTTGGAAAAGTAAGCAGAAATGTAGAAATGCAAGTAAAAGAAGTAAAAAAGACAACTTTGCAGGATAATAGTAAAGCAATGTAAAAGACTTTCATTAAGGAAAAAAGGTGTTTCCAACGTACATTTCTCAGTCTTTATCCTTTCTCAGTCTTTATCCTTTCTCACGCAGCAGTTACTTGGATAATGTTTGAGTGACTTAGTACAATAGGTTGAACACACTTGAAAATTACACAAGTTTCTTAATTTATACTAAAAATAAGTAACCGTCAAGGGATCATTCTGCGCTAAGATGAAGACAAGTGTCTTCTGCATGTCCCTCGACCTATGGCTTTCAGCCACGTTGCTTCTTCTTAAACGCTGGCAAAACTGCCTTTCCCTCCAATAATTCAAAATTCAAATAGTCTTCATATCATGTGTCAAAGCAAGGATACTTTCTCTCAGTCGAGGGACATGAGTCCTTTTCAGCTGAACGAACTTGAAAATGAGCCTTGGTCGAAGGCTCAAATATAACTTAGATCTTTTTCCCTAAGTTATTTCATATGTCGAACATTCTTCTTGACTTGGTTCATTACAGTTTTTTGGTCTAAAAGACCAAATATAGTAAGTGTCGAATTTGGGAGCCAACAAATTTCCCCCCAAGAATGTCTATTTCGACGCCTAAAGAAATAACCATTCTTTGAACTTCCCATTCGACACATGTCTTCCCAGTTGTCCACAAGGTCTTGACGTGTGCTTTTCGCCTTCCAACAACTGATGCACTTGAGAAAATCATCATTACTCTTTCTCCAAGATGTCTCTTCTAACTTCCGTTACCACGCTTGCCATGATGACCATATTCCTATAACCTAGGCAAGCATGTCAAAATATTTCCCAACGCCTGCACGGTAACCGTTTCACACTTCGCCACGTGTCCCACTACCTGTGAAAAATTAAATGGCCTTGACGAGACATATCCCTCTTCTGAAGGCTATAAATACTTCTGAACCTTTCTATTTGGAACTTTTACCATTTCCAGCATTTCCAAATCTCTTTCTTTCAAACAATATTGTACTGTCAACTTTGTTTTCTCCCACATCCTCAACAATGGCTTTCCTCTCCAATGCACCAAACCGTCCTCAACCTAAAAACGCCGATGGTGTCCAGAAACCACCAGAGGTCTTTTCCACTAACCCTCCTTCTTCTTCAATTGATAGGTATGTTGCTGAACCCATGACGAAGGAGTGACGAGAAGCATATGATTCTTAGCTCCCCATTCCCATCAGATACGGTGGAAACATGTATGCTATGTCTGGTCCGTTGTCTTCATGCATCGAAAATCCCTTGAAGAATCGCGCCTTCTTCCCTACTCACCCAAGGCTCAAACCCATAGGTTGCGCGAAGAAGCCTAGGGATGACCCTGAAGACGCTACTCTGGCTAACCAACAACACCCTCAAACTACAGAGGATATCAACCTCCAGTTCATGAACAAAGGGAACCGAATCTTTCGATCCAGCCCTAACCTCTCCTCTGAGTATTCAGACTGGTTGAATAAAATGGAGAAGGCACAAGCTTCCGTCTGGAAGGAGATGGGCATTTATGACTTGGTGATGCTGTCGAAGACAGGATTGCCTTACTTCCCCCTCATGCTGGTATCTTCATTGTATTTCTGGGATAGCGCGCATTTCACTTTTCATCTTCCTTGTGGGATGATGACCCCCACTTTATTCGACATAGCTGCAATCACTGGTCTTCGACCGACTGGTGACTATTTCGACCCTGAAGACTTGTCTGAGGATGCTATTGGGTTTGCTGCTACAAAACCCACTTACACCACCTTTATTAACCACTTCCACGACAAAACCTCTAGTACTGTGTCAGAGGTGGAGCATATAGCCTTCTTGGCTATGTGGTTGTCTCGTTTTGTTTTTTGTACTAAGTCACTTCAGGTGACGAAAAAGATGCTGACACTCGCGACGCAGCTTCACCATAAATACACCCATTTGCCTGGCTGAATTGATTTTGGCCAACCTATATGAGTCCATCAGTAATGGTGTGATTCAACTTAAGGTTATAGGGGACAGGGGGAGCCTGCTGCTATCTGGTCCTTTTTGGATTCTCCAACTTTGGCTCAATTCCACCTTTGAATCTTTCCTTCCTCAGAAGAACAAGATTAACGAAGAGGCCCCTGAAATCCTGAACAAGAGGGTCGAAGGCACCAGGCTTGCATTGCTAACTCCTACTGATGAAAGCCAACAGTTTCAAAAGGCTTTCACAAGCTTCGTAATGATGTTTGCGGAGCGAAAGCGCTTTGTTTCGACCATGGCTCCTTTTGCCAGTCGAAAAGTTGGTCCAAAATGGTTCACCAGACCATATCCTTCGAATGAGGAGGAAGACATGACTGATGAGTTCGTGAGCATGTGGGAATTGTTTCTTCGCCCCAGGATCATTCCATTGAGATTCAAGAGTTCAAAAAATCAATTGAGCTTGATCGCTTATCAACCAAATCTTGTCTCTCGACAATTTGGTATTGCTCAATCACTTCCCTCACCCATTTATCCTTGAGAGAAGCTGCTACTTTTTTACAATGTAGACTACTCAGAAGATGCTGCTACCAAGCATATTGGTAGGTACTCCGGTCGAACTATACTGACCCTGTTCGAATTTAACCTCAATTTTCTGAGTTCCGTTACTTTTGAGGAGTGGTGGAAACAGTATTATGACGAAGAGTTCTTCAATGAGAAGGACTTCGCCCACCACCTAAGTGAGGTGTTTAAGCTGGTTCTTGACATGGTCAAGAAAGGTATTATTCTTTTCCATCTCTTCGCCTTAGATTTGTCTTTCGAAACTCGGTTAACTATAGTTTCCTTGTCTTCTATTTAGCTGTCAAGAGAACCACCTCGAAGAAGACTGCTGAGAGTACAAAAGGGGGAGATTCCACCGTCATCCCCTCTCCCAAGGTATTTACTTTCTTCCATACCCTTATTTTTTATGATTGTCTAACATGGGTGCTGATCCCTTCGACTTGGTTTTCTGGGTACTCAGAAACCTACCCCCAAAAAATGGAAGGTTCAGGAGATCCAAATCTCTAGCGATGAAGAAGAGGAGTCTCCTTCTGTTCCTTTGCAGAGACGAAGATTGAAGAAACCAGTTCCTGCCGTTGAACCTCGCCCCAAAATCAGGATTAAGACTACAACTACGAGGCCTCCTCCTGTAGTCATCAATGAGTCGACTGAACAGGAGGTAATTGCTAGGCTAAACAACCCTAGCGAGAGTTATAACTCCAGTCCTGGTGCTGAAATCCCAGTCCAGGTATTTTCTTCGACATATCATCATTTATTTCTCGACTCCCTTTTGCTTTATGAGGATTCTGAAAGAAACAAATTCCTTTTATTTTCCAGGACACTGCTGGCACTTCCAAACGAATTCCTACTCCTGTCGAGGACTCTGTCACCCTCTTGAATAGTGAAGGAGATCCTACCTATAGGCCTTCTTCAGCGAAAGGCTCTTTCATGAGTTCAGCTGACGAAGTAAATCAAACTTCCGAACCTCAGCATGAAACCATAGAAGAAGCCGATGAAGAAGAAGTTGTAGGAAACCAAGAGGAGACTAGGGTTCCGCTGGTTGATGTGTAAGAGAATGAAGAGGAAGGTATCCCTGGCGTTGAAACTGAAATAGAGAGGGAGAATGTAGAGATATCAGAGGCTGATGGTGAAAAAGGTTTTGCTGAAGGAAACCAAAATCCTCCAGGCACTGAAGCAATTCCAGATCCAGTGGCCAACGTGGTTGTTACTACCAACGAAAGTGTTCCCTCGACGGGATCCATAACTAAGGAGGATTTGGCCTTGCTAAAACAGCAAAATCCTTTAGGTTATCTGACTGCAATTCTAGAAGGTCGAGAAAGCTCCTCTGATCATAGTGCCTCGCCTGTATCTGGGAGATCTACTTCGACCTCTCCTCTCGACGAAGCTCTTCAGAAAGTTAAAGCACAAATCTTCAAAAGGGATTTGATGTTAACCTTGGAGGGGGAACCAGCGGCTCCTTCTTTTCTGAAGATTACCCTGAAGGCTGTCGATCTCCTTGCTGCTTCTCCGGACGTGGCCAATGTAATCTTGGACTTAATTTCCATTGTTGACCAAGTATCCGCTGATTATAACCGTCAACAGACTCTCAATCGTGAGATTGAAGAAGCCAATGGTCAAGTGGCTGCTGCCTGGCATGCTGCTACCGAATCAGCTTCCTGGGTGAAGGATTTGTCAAAGGCCCAGGAGGTTAGACAAAAGGTGGTCGAGGAGATAGATCGAGACAATGCTCAACTGAGGGTGCAGATTATAGAGTTGGAAGCTAAAATTGCTGCCAACGACAAAAAGAAAGAGGAACTTCTTGCTGTGAACACTGAATCAGAGAGCCAAGAAGAATTGGTTGAAGGGTTAAGACATGCCGATCGAGCTCAATCTCTGGATGCTAAGCTCGAGACCCTTCACCAATCGAAAGCTCTACGTGATCGACGGCTAGAATTGCAAAGAATCAAGTATCTCCAGATTAAAGCTAATCTTCCCTTTTGAATCCTGTTTCTCTTATTTATGTAATCACTTGTTTGTAACGATTTCAGAGCCATTTTGGCACTTTTAATGAAATTTTTAAGTTTCCATTTTGGCATTCTCTATTAAACAGTGACTATATATTATTTGTTTTTACCTCTTGAAGCATAGGTCTATACGTTTTCAAGTATTTACCATTCACCTTCAAAAGTCTTTGATCTTCGCTTAACTCTTCGATCTCATAGGCTCCACCAGAGAATGCTTGAACAATCCTAAAAGGTCATTCCCACTTAGGGGACCATTTTCCCAAATTTCTCTCTTCGAACCATTGGGAGTATTACTTTCCAAACTAGATCTTCAAGCTGAAACGTCTTAGATTTCACTCTGCGATTATAGGATTTCTCAACTCGCTTCTTTTGCAGTCTCAAAAGATCCAGAGCTTTCGACCTTTCTTCGTCTAGGTCTACTAGTTCGTCCAACATCATACTCCAATAGACTTCAGAAGGGATCTCATGATGTATCTGAATCCTTGTCGCCTGCAAGTGGATTTCCACTGGTAACACTGCATCATGACCATAGGTTAGGCGAAATGGTGTTGTTCCTGTGGCTTCTTTCGGACAAGTTCGACACGCCCACAGAACTTGATCTAGCGTCTTGTGCCAGTTTCTGGGTTTCTTTCCCATGTGTTTCTTTATTAAACTGATCACTACTTTATTTGCTGCTTCGACCTGGCCATTAGCTTGCGCATAATAAGGCATAGACGTTAGTAGTTTAAACCCTATTTCCGCAGTAAAGTCTTGCATCTTTCGACCAGTAAAGACTGACCCTTGGTCTGTAGTTATTGTTTCAGGGATTCCAAATCTATATATGATGTACTTTTGAATGAATTCAATGATATTCTCCTGGTCTACATTGACTAAAGGAATCACTTCAATCCACTTAGTAAAATAATCAATGCCCACCAATATATACTTCTGGCCTTTAGAAGATGCTGGTCGAATTTCTCCAATGAGATCCAAAGCCCATCCTCTAAAAGGCCAAGGTTTCACAATCGAGTGAAGTTCATTTGCTGACACATGTTGAATACCTGTATGTTTTTGACATTCTTGGCATCCTTTTGCAAACTCAACATAATCCTTTAACATAGTGGGCCAATATAAGCCTTGTCGAAACAATAACCATTTCATCTTTTGGCCTACTTGGTGTGCTCCACATGCCCCAGCGTGTGTGGTGGAAAGACCTATATATGCTTCTGTTTCACTTAGGCATTTCAGAAGCACACATTTCAGTGTTTTCTTAAATAGTTCATTTCCCATCAAAACATAACTTAGTGCTATGTACTTTATCTTTCGTTTTGTCGAAGCCGTTGGATTTTGTAAATAATCCACTACAGGCTTTCTCCAATCTTGTTCTGTTAGATTGTCTATGAACGAAATTTCAAAATTTTCATGATCAGTGTATCCCAATGTTGCGGTCTTTAAATCCAATGGAGATAACTTAGTGGCAGTTACTCTCCCTCTAACTTCGATTGCTTGTTGTAGCCTATCTTTCGAAACTTTATACCTAGAAGTAATTTGTGCCAAGTCGTTGGCTACTTGATTTTCCAATCTGGGTATATGTCGAATGTTCACTGCCTCGAAGTTCTTCAACAACCATCTGGCTATTACGAAATACATGATAAGGTTTTCTTTTATGCATTTATATTCTTTCGTAATTTGTTTTAGGACTAACTCTGAGTCTCCCATTATTTCGATATGAGTTGCCCCCAATTCTAACAGGATTTCAAGGCCTACGATTAACGCTTCGTATTCAGCCTCATTATTGGAGCAATCCCCGTCTATTTTGTACTTAAATGTTATTGGAATTTTGTTTGGAGAAATAATAAGGACCCCGACTCCAACTCCATCTTTATAACTAGAGCCATCAAAGTAAAGTTTCCACGGTTCGATCTCCAAATAATTCAGTGATCCTTCTTGTATAGAACGGTCGACTATAAAGTCTGCGATCACTTGACCTTTCATAGACTTGAGAGGCATAAAGGTTAATGAGTACTCAGTTAATGCAAGTGCCCATTTGCCAATTCTACTGTGCAAAATGGGTTTCGACAATATATATTTGAAAACGTCAAAATGAGACGAAACATAAATATTAACTGGCTTTATATATTGCTTAAGTTTTGTACATGAAAAATATAGACATAAACATAGTTTTTCAACCTCGTTATATCTAGTTTCTGCATCGTTTAAAACTCTACTGAGGTAGTAGATGGGCCTTTCAACGCCATGTTCATCCTCTTGAGCCAACATGCTCCCTAAAGTTTTATCAGACGCAGCTATGTACAGTCTCATACTTCTACTTCGACAAGGAGGCACCAAAATAGGTGGTTTGATGAGGTACTCTTTGATTTTATCGAAGGACTCTTGATGTTATTCCTTCCATTCAAATCCTCCTTTGTTAAGTCGAAGTAATGGCGAAAAGGCTTGCGTTTTCCCACTGAGGTTGGATATAAATCTCCTTAGGAAATTTATCTTCCCAAGTAAGGATTGCAATTCCTTTTTGTTAGTTGGTGCTTTGGCTTGCAAGATAGCTTTGGTCTTGTTTTTGTTTATCTCAATTCCCTTTTTATGGACCACAAAACCTAAGAAATCTCCTGCTTTTACACCAAAAGCACATTTTAGAGGATTCATCTTCAGGTCGTAACGTCTCATCCTCTCAAAGGATTGTCGAAGATGATCCATGTGATTCTTCCCTGAAACAGATTTGACAACAATATCATCAATGTAAATCTGCATGAAAGTGTCAATAAAATCATGGAAGACCGAATTCATGGCTCTTTGGTACATTACCCCTGCATTATTTAGGCCAAAGGGCATTACTACCCATTCATAAGTGCCTAAAGCCCCAGGGCAACGGAATGCCGTTTTCGACACATCTTCTTCAGCAATGAAGATTTGATTATATCCAGAGTAGCCATCAAGCATACTCATGTACTCGAAACCAGCGGCAGAATCTACAAGCATTTCCGCCACTAGCATTGGATATTCATCTTTGGGTGTTGCAGCATTCAGATCTTTGAAATCGATGCACACCCTCAAGGTATCATTTTTCTTTATAACAGGCACAATATTCGCAATCCATTCGACGTACCTGGTCGTTCGTATGAACTTGCATCTCAGCAGCCTTTCGACTTCCGTTTTGATTTTTTATAAAATCTCTGGTGCAAACCGTCTTGGAGTCTGCTTAATGGGCTTCTTTCCAGGCTTTATAGGCAACTGCAGTTCTACCAATCTTCTTTCGAGACCAGGCATCTCGTCATAGTCCCACGTAAAGCAATCCTTGAACTCTTTTAGTAATTTGATCATTTCGACCCTGAGTCCTGGATCCATTTTTGTGCTTATGTACGCGGGCTTGTTCACAGGACCTTCGCCTAGATTTACCTCTTCTAGAGGATCTTGTGCCAACACTTTGACATTGTTCGCCAACGGGTCCTTTTCGAAACCTAGAGGTTCATCGTCATAGATGGCGTCTAACCTCTGGTATCGAAAGTCTTTCGTTCCTAAGTCAGGAGGCTCTGGGTCGAAATCTTTCCCAGGTCCTGTCTTCGAAAGGACTTGTTCATTAGCTTCGAAAGCCACATATTTAACTTCAGCCTCTAAGGCCGCTATCATTCTGTTTTCGGCCACATACACCGAAATATTTTGGAGAGTTTGTGACTCGGTCATCATCACCAAACTCGCTTCCCCAGCTTGTTGGTCGTATATCACTAACTCCTCCAAAGTCGATGTTGGATAAGTCTTCTCTATCCCACTGAAAACCGTAATCGGAGTGTAGGTATAGGGAGCAGAATGCATTAGGAGTTGGGGTTAAATCAAACTCAGGTGGGTTACATGGCCCTATGTGAGCCAAATTTCTGTCGAAACTATTCTTTCCAACACTGTTGATTTCACCTAAGTAATAACTCTGATCTGATTCAATGTTCTCTACAATGCCGTCGGGGCGCCATATTGCGACCCTTTGATGCATCGAAGATGGCACTGCTCCGATGCCATGTATCCACTCCCGACCCAGGAGTAGATTGTAATTGGGTTTTTCTGAAATAACCATGAACATGGTGGGTCGAAGGATTGAGCCCACTTTGAGGTCTAGTTGTATGACACCCATTGTGGTGCCAATGCCACCTTCATAGTTGGATAAGACCATGTTATGTGGCTTTATGTTAGCATCTCCCTTGCCTAACTTTTCCAGCATGAATTGTGGTATGATATTGATGGTCTCCCCACAATCAACCAAAATTTTATTTATAGTTACCTCCCCTATCTTTGCTCTAATGAACAGGGGTTTCAGATGGCTCTTCATTGCCTCTGTTGGTGGTTCAAAAAATGAATTTTTTTCTTCTATGCATCCATTGTTCATTATATAGTAACATATTGGCTTGTGTCTAGCCAGTTTTTGTTCAACCATTAGGTCAGTCTCTTCGACTTCAACCTCACGGTTGTATTCTTTAGGCAACACGGATATGACATTCACCATGATGTCTAAACTGTCACTGGAATCGGAGTCGTCTTCATCATTCGACCCACATTCCTCCGCCCAAGGCATATGATTTCTCTCTAGAGGCTTCATTTGTTTCTTCTGCACATTAGTGTTAACTTTTGGATGAGGTCCAGCTGCCTCTTTCTCGGCCTTTCGCCGTCTTTGGAACCTTCTCCACTGCGAACGAGACATATGATTTTTTCCTTTGTAATTGCTCGACACATGGGTCATTTTATTCGACGCAGAAGCATGGTACTCCTTTCTGTAATCTAGAGAAGAACCTCTTGGTACGTCGAATTCCTGCCATTTCTCTTCATTTGGCCTCTTTCTTCCCATGGTGTTTATCCAAGTATCTGTAGGCACATTAGTTGGAGGCCTAAAAGTTGGTGGCCTCCTTACCTGATTCATGGGTCTTTGTTGATGCCCCCTTCTGGGGTCAAATCTGATTTCTGAACCCATTCTTTGTTGGGCATTGGTGCCCTATTTTGCTTTCACAATCCGTATAGCTTGTATGTGTTCAGCGGCTTTCTTATAAAAAATAGAGCTACATCTAGGGCATAACATTACTTCCGATTTCTTCTTTTGGCACCTATGTAGAAAATCTGCCAGGTCTTCATTCTTCTTTGGGAATGCAGTTTTGTTTACTTCTTCTTGTCGAATGGCTTCCTCTGAGGCTTTGGCGCCAGAGACTTCAACTATGTTAACCTGCATGTTGCTTTTGGCAACAAGTTTCATCTTCTGCATTTTAGCCTCTAGGTCCCCTGTCGAACCCTTTACAGCAGCTAAATAAGAACCTGTGGTGGTTCTTTTGCTGGAGCTTTTAGCAACTCCTTTGATTTTGTTTGGGTCTTCAGTAACCCGTTTAATTAGTTTTAGGCTTCCAGCAGCCTTCTTGTTCGACCCTTGGGCAACTTCCTTTTTCAAATCCAGGCCTTCAGTGGCCTTTCTCACCCCTTCAATAGTTTTTCTGGAGATGTTTCCCGTGAAACTTCCAAAGATGGGTTTTGTGATGAAATCTTCAGAAACTTCCACCATGTGAATACCAACTGGTTCGGCATAATGCGCCTCTGTCTGCAGTGGGTTTGTGTCGATTTTCATTGCTGGTTTATCAGCAAATTTCAGCCTTCCTTCCTTTAGCGCTTGTTGAACGAGATCCCTGAAAAGGAAACATTGTGAGGTTTTATGTCCCAAAAAATTATGGTATTTACAAAAACCTCTTTTCTTTCTCTGTTCTAAAGGAGGCAATTTTGCCCCTGGGGGCACAATCATCTGGCCATCTTTAACTAATAGATCAAATATTTCGTCACATTTAGATATGTCAAAGCTATAAGTTTTCTTAGGAAATTTGTCACTGTTTTTCTCAGGATCTACAGGATTTTTCCCATTTGATGGCACTAGCAATTTACAAGAATATGGTGGTCCTTGTTTTAATTCCGCTAAATCGATTTCGCCTTCTTCGACATCTATAGGATCACTGGATGTCTCTGGATCGTTATCATCCATTTCGACATAAGCTACCCTTTCTCGTCGATGAGTTTTGGCAACTTTAGCCTTTTCAGCTTTAAGGCGTTCTACTTGTCGAACTCTATCAGCAAGTTGGGCCATATCTCTTAGGTATTGTGTATCTAACTTTTTCCTAATCGAATAATTCAGGCCCCCCGCTGCTATTTCGACTAATTCATGCTCAGGCATTTGGGGTAAAGCATCTTGCTTTGAGTAATCGAAATCTATTTAAATATTCATCAATTGGCTCTATAAACCTTCTCTTCACACTAGCCAATTCTTTTATACTTATCTTGGTTTGACCCATGTAAAATTGTTCATGGAACAATCTTTCCAATTGGTTCCAGTTGTGGATCGAATTGGCTGGGAGGGTGGTGAACCAAGTGAAAGCATTCTTTGTCAAGGAACTTGGGAAATATTTGATTCTAAGATTTTTGTTGTTTGCTATTTCTCCGACCTCTATCAAATATCTAGCCACATGTTCGACAGTCGACTCTGTCGTATCCCCTGAAAATTTAGTAAACTTTGGGACTTTTCCCATAGGTGGTAAGTCAGTTTGCAGAATATATTCTGACAATGGGGATGTAAATTTTGGTCTGTGAAAACCAACATTCACCCCTTTTTGAAGCATAATCCTTTCGATCATGGCAATTAAATTATTGTCCATCCCATAGTTTTGGTGTCGAACTTGCTGTATTAATTCGTCAGCGTTTTGGTTTCTATTAGCCATAATAACGCCTTGATCGATTTCTCTAAGGTTTCGTGGTATCTCAATCCTTGGTTGTTCTATTTCTACCCTAGGAATCTGGGGGTTTGGATTAACGATCAAATCCTCTTCCATAATTACCCCTTGGTTTACTCTTATTGGTACCCTCTGGGATTGTCGAACAACTTGGGGTACCCCAAAGAATTCAACCATGCGCGTCATTTGTGCTGTCATCTGTTGATTCGACTGTGTAGCAGTCTGAATAAGGGGATTTAGCACTGTACTTAGAGTTTGTGCTAACATTTGTACCATTTCATGATTACTTTCGTCTATCTGTTGCCTCAAAATTGTTGTTGAAACATTTGTGAGGCTTGGTATTATGTGAGATGGCCCTCCCAAAAATTAGTTTCTACTGGCTCCAGACCCTTGTAATGGCGATATTGCATTCACCAAAGGTTCTGAAAAAGTGGAAGCAACATTCATAAGGCTAGCCATTTTAGTAGTTGGCATGCTATATGGCTGTTCTCGACCCATCCAGGTTGTCGAAAAGCCCCGGGGCACAACTGATCGAGATCCTAGATTTATCCTTGGTGGAGGCGTTCCTAAATGACCTCTTGGACCCACATACGAAAGTAAGAGTCCAGTTTGATTTGTGGTTAACGTTGGCATTGATCCAACAGAAGTTAGGATATTCCCTTCGACAACAGTAGTAACCACTGTTCCTGTGATTGGTGGAGGTATTTCTCCATGGTTTGGCTCGTTAGCCATACTACTCTCACTATTTTCCTTTCTAACAATATACTTGTTGGTTACTCTACCACTTCTTAATAACATGCAATGTTATAACTGTACAGGAAAAAACACAATAACATAAAAAATTAGCAACGTCCCACCGGGTGTGCCAATTTGTTTACCGTTGTTTTTGGTAAACAATCGCTGATCTCCAAAAAGGTAAGTTCTTTTTGGTTTACTTACAGGATCGATCAGGTTAATCCCAGGACATATGCTAATTTTTATGTAAAATGGATAAGCAGGAAGAACGCACGTTCGACCCAGAGAAAGGATGTTTGAGATTTTGGAAAAGTAAGCAGAAATGTAGAAATGCAAGTAAAAGAAGTAAAAAAGATAACTTTGCAGGATAATAGTAAAGCAATGTAAAAGACTTTCATTAAGGAAAAAAGGTGTTTCCAACGTACATTTCTCAGTCTTTATTCTTTCTCACGCAGCAGTTACCTAGATAATGTTTGAGTGACTTAATACAATAGGTTGAACACACTTGAAAATTACACAAGTTTTTTAATTTATACTAAAAATAAGTAACCGTCGAGGGATCATTCTGCGCTAAGATGAAGACAAGTGTCTTCTGCATGTCCCTTGACCTATGGCTTTCAGCCACGTTGCTTCTTCTTAAACGCTGGCGAAACTGCCTTTCCCTCAAATAATTCAAAATTCAAATAGTCCTCGTATCATGTGTCAAAGCGAGGATACTTTCTCTCAGTCGAGGGACATAAGTCCTTTTCAGCCGAACGAACCTGAAAATGAGCCCTGGTCGAAGGCTCAAATATAACTTAGATCTTTTTCCCTAAGTTATTTCATATGTCGAACATTCTTCTTGACTTGGTTCATTCTAGTTTTTTGATCTAAAAGACCAAATATAGTAAGTGTCGAATTTGGGAGCCAACACCTCCACGACCATGTCCTCTCCCACGCCAATTTTGAGAGAAAAGTGCCTTTTCGTCTCTGTTGGGTTCTACATCCTCAAGTGTATCCTCCTTCTTATTTATTTTGCGTTGTTCATGTGCCTCAAGTGAACTAGCGACTTCTTCGACAGTGATTGTCGAAAGATCCTTCGCCTCTTCTATTGCGCATATTATATTTTCGAACTTATCTGTCAAAGATGAGCATCAACAATTTCTTCTTCAACACAGACTCTGTCTCCTTCATCTTCATTCTCTCCATTTCTCCTCGAAGAGTCTACAAGCGAACTTGCTTGTCTCTATTTGCTCCTTTGAAAGCCTTTTCTAGCGTGTTCCATGCTTCCTTCGACGTAGTCGAACCAACAATCTTTTCGAAAACTGATTCGTCGACTGCTCTGAACAACATGTACAATGTTGTTTTATTCTTTGCTCGCGTTTCTTTCAATGCCTTGTTCTGAGCAGCTGAGTTTGCCGTCGTATTTGATGGTTCTTCAAACCCATCGTTAGTTACTTCTCATACATCTAACGATCTCAAAAACGCCTTCATCTGGATACTCTAGTTCTCATAATTCGACTTTGATAGTCGTGGCAGTGACATTTGACCCATCATATTTGCCATGCACTCTGAGACCAATTTGAGGAGAAAAATAGGAGTGGACTTAAATTTGCTTTCTTTTATAAAATGTCCAACTAACTTTTAATATGAATACAAAGTGATTTATATAGAGATCACAAGATAAAATATTAAATGTTACAGCATTAACTATTACTAGGTCCATAAGAAATAAACTTTCTACTGCCTAAAGAGAATCTGTCTTTTGCACTACCCCATGCAGATTTGTATTTAACTAACAGATATCCTGCAACCCTTATTATCAGACACCCTGCATCATTGTGTTGTTAAATATCTGGTATAGCGTTGGTAATACCGGTATTCTGTATCGGAATTTTGACTATCCTATATGAAAGCTGGTACAACATTCAATCCCGCAATGCTCAAGATATCAGCGCTTTTCTGGCATACCGGTCTACCGGTTATGAATTGTATATCGGAAGCAATATTTTTATTATTATTTTTTATAATAAATCCTAAATCTGTTTCTATTTTTCTGACATATAGGATATTTTGGCCTTGCTAAGACTCTAAAAGCAAATGATTTGGCTTCTTTGGTATGCATGACAACGAAACTTGTTTCTTTCTTCTTTAAACAAACTATTTCCTTAACCACAAGCTAACAAGTGTGTTTTATTTATGTAGAAATACCTAGTTACCACATATGGAAGTAGTAACTGTTGTAAGTGTTTCTATGCAGGTGGTAGGAACTCTTGAGTTACATGTGTCCTGAACTTCTGACTTCTTGCTGATATTTCATATGGATTCGAATATGATATTTGGTCATTAGGTATATAATTTATAAGCAAGTATCCGATTCTCTTGCAGATTTGGTTTTGGGCGCAACTGAAATGAAATTTTGTTGTTCAGGCTGCTGTCTTATATGAGATTGCTGCTCATTCGACTCTGCTTTCCGTTAAAATGGATAGGAAAAGCATATAGAAATATTTCTATATGCTTGTTAGGAATTGTTTGTCTTTCATTTGCAGTATCTAGGACAATTGGACCAAATTGGAAGAGCCTAAAGCAAAGGATGAATCTGATGGATTATACCTTGTTGATACACTAAGGTTAGATGCTTCTCTATTTCATTTTCTGCTATTGTATTTAATTGTGAGTATTTAAATTGTCTGATATGTTTTTTTTATATCACTTGATTAGATTTCTTGGAGGACTTGTCTCTGCTCATTTTATATATCTTGTTCTTCCTTTAATCAGGTCATATGTGGAGTGAGTGATATAAAGGCCTTGCATGCAACACTGTTGGACATGTGGATGGACAAGTTTGGGTGTTTCAATTGAAGCCTTTGATTCACAAATCGTGATTTCTTAATCAGTTGATGCAACTACTGTAGTTGGGCCCTAATAAAAAATTCCATGATTTATATTATATTGGTATGATATATGAGCTCATATGGAGAAAATGAAAGAAAGTTTCAATCATTCATGTTTCAATTAAGTTCATGGCAGTAACTATTGTAATTTATATATTCATTAGTATATTTTGAATGAATTATTTAGTATTTCATTTCTATTTTTTTAAAAATTTATATCTTAAGCGGGGGTTATAAACCTCCATAATTCATTTTAAATTCAATGTAAAAGATATTGACTAATAATATTTTTTTATAAATTTAAATCATATTTTACGACACATCCACAGCAGTTTTAAACCTTCGCAAATTGCAACAAAAACCTAAAATCAAAGACATATTACCGATGGTTTTTAACCGTCGCCATTTCTAATTTAAGTCTGTTCCAATTAGTCATGAACTAGCACGACAGTTGGTGTGAGGGTTTTGGCAACTGTCGCGAAATAGGTTGGGGACACACGATTCTACGATAGTACTACAACTGTCATAGATTGTAAATTGCGTCGGTTTAAACCGTGATAATCTGCCAAAATAACTGTCACAATCTGTCAATTTTCTTGTAGTGTAACGGGGACTGTCGCTTTCGCCGATTCAAAAATGAGTTTACTCTTTAAATCTACTCGTTCATTTGTCACATATGAACAATGCGCATTGCGTTAAAGTAGTGAACCTATTTTTAAGAAATCTAACTCTTAACCTAGTTGAAAAGTATTTTTAACTGGATAGTTTTGTTAGAACAAAGTTTGAATCTACTACCCTAAGTTTAAGTTTTGATGATAACAAAATTCTAAGATATATTAATTATGTGATTCATGTAAAGAACTATTTGCTACCTAAAAATTACTTTCTGTTCTACAGAAACTCTGATGGGTATCAGCAAGAGTACATCTTAATCAGCATCAGAAAACTTGATATCAACATCAGCATCAGAAGTTGCTATATCAGAATACCAGAATCAGAAGTTGCTATATCAGAATACCAGAATCAGAAGAACAACTCACGCTTATGCTGAAGCTTGATGAACAGAACTGCGCTCAACACTCTGATCTCTGATAAAGACAACAACAATTCATCAGCACTTAAGCAGCGTCAGAATGAGCCAAAGCCAGAACACGCTTTAAGTAGCAACGATACTGTGCATTCAAGACGAGTTATTACCAACGACATCATTCCAGACAAGATCTGCTTAATAAGGAAAGTTTGTTATTGGCATTGAATCAAGATTATTGCTCCAATGTTCACCAATTCCAATGCTATATAAACAAGACAATGAAGATTGAATTTGCTAATGCTCTACAACAATTTCCACGCCTAAAAGCTATTCATCATCTTCTTATTCTCAGTTTGCTAAAAGCTCCAAAATTCCTTACTCAATTATTTTAGCAATCTAGTTTCCATAAGCTTAAGTTGTGTAGTATCACAGTTGTGATAAACAGTTTTGTAGAAAACATTCACACACCTAGATTTCAATTCTTTGTAAGAAAGTGATTCCTTGAGAAACCGGTTTGTGGTTTGCTTCAAGAAGGCTTTAGCAGTTGTTAAAGCAGATTGTAATATTCAGTTGAATATAGTGGATTAAGACCTCGTTGGAGAGAAGCGAAATCACCTTGACGGGTGGACTGGAGTAGTTTGAGATCAAACGAACCAGGATAAAAATATCGTGTTCATTGCAATTGATTTCAAGTTTTAACAATTCAACCCCCCTTCTTGTGTTTTTCACTTCTTCAATTGGCATCAGAGCACCTGGTTCTGAGCTAAAACACCTAACCGTGTCAGTACAAGATCCAGCGTCAGAAAAACACAATGGCAGGAACTTATTCTCACACCAGCAATGACAACAATAAAGACAGAGACAGATTCAGCGGCAAACCTCCAGTCTTTGATGGAGAAAATTTTGATTACTTGAAAGACAGAATTGAAAGCTTCTTTCTGGCACATGATGCTGATCTGTGGGACATGGTGACAGATGGATACACGCACCCTGTGAATGCAAACGGTCAGAAGATTGATAGGAAAGCAATGTCTGACCAACAAAAGCGTGACTTCAAGAATCACCACAAGGCCAGAACCATCCTTCTCAGCGCCATCTCTTACGCTGAATATGAAAAGATCTCTAACCGAGACACAGCAAAGAACATGTTTGACTCACTCAGAATGACGCATGAAGGCAACGTTCAGGTCAAAGAAACTAAAGCTCTTGCGCTCATTCAGAAGTATGAGGCATTCAAAATGGAAGAAAGTGAATCCATTGAAACAATGTTCTCAAGATTCCAAATTCTGGTGGCTGGTCTCAAGGTTCTGGACAAAGGATACTCTACTGCTGATCACGTCAAGAAGATCATCAGAAGCTTACCAAAGCAGTGGAGACCAATGGTTACAGCTCTGAAGCTTGCAAAAGATCTCAACAAAATTTCTCTGGAGGAACTTATCAGCTCCCTCAGAAGTCATGAAATAGAGCTAGAAGCTGATGAACCTCAGAAGCAAGGTAAGCCTTTAGCATTAAAATCTAACAAAAAATCTGAGTCTAAAGTTTTGCAGGCAGTTGAAGAAACATCTGATGGATCCTCATCAGAAGAAGACGAACTTTCTCTCCTCTCCAGAAGAGTGAATCAATTGTGGAAGCAGAGACAAAGGAAGTTCAGGAATCCCAGAAGATCTGATCAGAACGAGTCTTCTTCCAGATACAGAAGGACAGATTCCTCCTCTGGATACAGAAGATCTGAAGGCTCCTCAGGAAGCAGAAAGCCAAACACCAAGGACATCATATGCTATGAGTGCAATGAGCAAGGACACTACAAGAGTGACTGCCCAAAGTTTCAGAGGGAAAAGCCCAAAAAGAAGTTTGGAAGAGAAAAGAAGAAAAGTCTCATGGCTACATGGGATGACTCTGACTCGTCTAAAGCTGACTCAGAATCAGATGATGAAAGAGCAAACATAGCTCTCATGGCCAACATTTCAGAAGATAGTGAAGCTTCTGAATCAGACTCAGAATCAGATACTGAAGAGGTATTTCCTGACTTTGCAATTAATTTTACTAAGGCTGAACTTGCTGAAAGCCTTAATGAAATTCTGGAAAGGTACCAGCATATTAGAGTTAAATTCAGAAACCTGAAAAGGAATCTTGAATCTGACTCTAATAAGACTGAGAGTCTTAAATTGGAGAATTCTGAGCTGAGAAATAAAATTTCAAAATTAGAAAATACTTTACAAAACTCTCAGAAGGAACCAATTTCTGAAACTCCCAGCAACGCTGATGAGATCATCAAGGAGTATGATCACAGTTTCCAGAAGTTCCTTGCTAAAAGCATAGATAGAAGCAAAATGGCTTCAATGATCTATGGAGTTAGCAGAAATGGCAGGAAGGGAATAGGATACCAAGGTAAGGTTCCTACACCAAAGAATTTCATGAATTTAACCATTAAACACACTCCTCTGAATTCACATTTTGTGTATGGTCACACACATGATATTAAATACACTAACAGTAAGTATTCTGTGAAACCAAAATTCAACCAGAGTTTTGGTAAATCTAACAAATCAGGACCCAAGAAAATATGGGTACCTAAGGATAAAATAATACATGTTGCAGATATCTTTAGCAGCAAATCAGAAACACCAGTCATGGTACCTGGACTCTGGCTGCTCGCGACACATGACGGGAAGAAGGCATATGTTCCAAAGCCTGGAACTTAAGCCTGGAGGCCATGTTGGCTTTGGAGGCAATCAGAGGGGAAAGATAATTGGCTCTGGAACTGTAGGTAATGGAAATCTTCCCTCTATAAATAATGTTCTGCTAGTAGATGGATTAATGCATAATCTGTTATCCATAAGTCAATTAAGTGATAACGGTTATGACATAATCTTTAATCAAAAATCATGAAAAGTTGTTAGTCAGAAAGATGGGACTATCCTGTTTAATGGAAAGAGGAAAAACAACATCTATAAAATCAAACTCTCTGAACTGAAAAGTCAGAATGTAAAGTGTCTTCTGTCTGTTAACAACGAGCAGTGGATCTTGCACAGAAGATTGGGGCATGTTAGTATGAGAAGAATATCTCAGATTAACAAACTCAATCTGGTCAGAGGACTTCCTAATTTGAAGTTCAATTCAGATGCTCTGTGTGAAGCATGTCAGAAAGGCAAGTTTGCAAAACCTTCTTTTAAATCTAAAAATGTTGTTTCTACCTCTAAGCCATTAGAACTTATGCACATTGACTTATTTGGACCAGTTAAAACTGCTTCAGTCAGTGGCAATAAGTATGGGTTAGTAATCGTAGATGACTATAGCAGATGGACATGGGTAAAGTTCTTAAGACACAAGGACGAGTCACACTCTGTGTTTGTTACCTTCTGTAACCAAGTTCAGAATGAAAAAGATCTTAGAATCGTTAAAGTCAGAAGTGATCATGGTGGAGAGTTTGAAAACAAAGATTTTGAGTCATTCTTTAATGACAGAGGCATTCTGCATGATTTCTCTTGTCCTATAACTCCCCAACAAAATGGAGTTGTAGAACGAAAGAACAGAACATTGCAAGAAATGGCCAGAACCATGATCAATGAGACAAACGTTGCTAAGATCTTCTGGGAAGAGGCAATAAACACAGCGTGCTACATTCAGAATAGAATCTCAATAAGACCTATTCTGGAAAAGACTCCATATGAATTGTGGAAGAACAGAAAGCCCAACATTTCATATTTTCATCCATTTGGATGTACTTCTTTTATATTAAATACAAAAAATTATTTGAACAAGTTTGACTCTAAAGCACAGAAGTGTATTATGTTAGGATACTCTGAACGCTCAAGAGGGTACATAGTATACAATACAGAAACACAGATTGTGGAAGAATCAATCAGTGTTCGTTTTGATGATAAGCTTGACTCTGAAAAGTCAAAGCAGAATGAAGTTTTTGCAGGTATGGAAATTGAATTTACAGGTTCTGAAGACAAGTCATCAGAAGCTCTCAACACAGTCACTCCTTCAACATCTGAAAGGAGTACTACTAGCAATCCTACAACAGCTGCTGATCAACCTCAGAAGAGATTACCCAGAAGCAGTTTGGATCATCCAGAAGAAACTATCCTAGGAAGAAAGGAAGATCCAATCAGAACAAGAGCAAGCTTCAGAAACTATGAAGAATCCCTCATGGGACTTGTGTCTCTCATTGAACCTTCTTCTATTGATGAAGCACTTCTGGACAACGACTGGATTCTAACAATGCAAGAAGAGCTGAATCAATTCACCAGAAATGACGTATGGGATCTTGTTCCCAGACCTAAAGGATTCAACGTCATTGGAACAAGATGGGTGTTCAGAAACAAGCTAAATGAACAAGGTGAAGTCATCAGAAACAAGGCACGACTGGTAGCACAAGGTTATAGTCAGCAAGAGGGGATAGACTATACAAAAACCTTTGCCCCAGTCGCCAGGTTAGAATCTATCAGACTTTTAATTTCATTTGCTGTTAATAGAGGCATCACTCTGTATCAGATGGATGTCAAGAGTGCATTCTTAAATGGCTATATAGAAGAAGAGGTTTATGTGCACCAACCCCCTGGTTTTGAAAATACAAAACATCTAGAACATGTTTTCAAACTAAAGAAGTCACTATATGGTCTGAAACAAGCTCCCAGAGCTTGGTATGAAAGACTAAGTAACTTTCTGTTAGAAAACGAATTCACCGGAGGGAAGGTGGACACTACCTTATTCTGTAAGTCAGTTAAGAATGACATCTTAGTCTGTCAAATTTATGTTGATGATATTATTTTTGGATCTACTAATCCTTCTCTTGGAAGAAAATTTGCTAAGTGTATGCAGGCAGAATTTGAGATGAGCCTCATGGGGGAACTGAAATTCTTTCTAGAAATTCAGATCAATCAAACTCCAGAGGGAACTTACATTCATCAGAGCAAATATGTCAGAGATCTTCTGAAGAAATTTGACCTCTCAGAATGTAAGCCATCAAAGATTCCAATGCATCCCACGTGCATTCTGGAAAGAGAAGAGGTAAGCAAAAAGGTAGAACAGAAGGTCTACAGAGGTATGATTGGTTCTCTCCTTTATCTGACTGCTTCAAGACCTGATATCTTATTCAGCGTATGTATTTGTGCTAGATTCCAATCAGATCCTAGAGAATCTCACTTAACAGCTGTTAAGCGAATTTTCAAGTATCTGAAAGGTACTACTAATCTGGGTTTATTTTATAGAAAATCTAGTGATTACAGCTTAGTAGGCTACTGCGATGCTGACTTTGCTGGAGACAGAGTAGAGCGTAAAAGTACTTCTGGAAGCTGCCAGTTTCTGGGAGAAAATCTGATCTCTTGGTCCAGCAAAAGGCAATCCACAATTGCGCTATCAACAGCAGAAGCTGAGTACATATCATCAGCAGGATGTAGCACACAAATGCTCTGGATGAAAAGTCAGCTTGAAGACTTCCAGATTTTTGAGAGTAACATCCCTATACTCTGTGACAATACTTCTGCTATTTGCTTAAGTAAGAATCCTATTTTACATTCTAGGGCTAAGCATATAGAAATAAAACATCATTTCATTAGGGACTATATTCAGAAATGAATTTTGAATTTAAAATTTATTGATACAGACCATCAATGGGCTGATATCTTCACTAAACCCCTTTCTGAAGATAGATTCAATTTCATTCTGAAACATCTCAGCATGAAAATCTTCCCAGAATGAAAATGTTTTAAGTTTATATATTATCCTTCAGAATGTATTTGTTTTACTGTGAACTTCTGATCAATCTCTTTTCAAAAAGAAAGAACATGCAGATTGTATCAGATGCTAGTCTTAAAGATCTGAGCGTTTCAGCTCAAGAATAGACGTGCTGATCACTAAATCAAACAAGTGTCATCCAATCATCAGCAAATCTCTGAAGCAGAACACGCGTGCACGCTTCTGAGAAGGCAAAACGCTGATTGGGTGCATTGAGACACATGTCTGGTAACCATTTCAAGTATCTTTCTCAAATCCCCCAAAATCAGCAAGCATTAAATGAAAGTAATCACGTTTTAAAACGTAATCATGATTTTATTTTCTCTTTCTTGAAACCGTTTACTCTTTCAAAAAGTATTTTGAAATCTATTTAAGCTCTTTAACTTCTCACATTAATCCTTTACCGTTTCTCATAATCTCTCAAATATTTTCTGCATTTTCTCTGTGTGTTCTTCTCTCTCAAGAAACCATTTTTCAGTTTTCTCAGAAAAATCCTAAGTGTGAACATGGCAACCTCCAGCAGTGCTTCTGCAGGTTCTTAGAAGAAAGCTTCCTCTGAACAGTACCAAGTTCCATTCAGAACACTCCTTACACCAGTGAAGAATCTAGAAGTGTTGTCTGAACTGATTATTGACTTTGGCAGTCTGAAAGAGAATGGTTTTGACTTGACAGAAGAAGTTAGGGCACAGAAATGGGAGAGATATTTTGACAGGTTGGTTGGACCAACATTCCCAGTTTTGGTCAAGGAGTTCTGGATTCATGTGTCCTCTTCAATGCATCAAGTCACCTCCTACATAATGGGAAAGAAGATTGTGATCACTGAGGATCACATAGCAAAATTGATTGGTTACAGTGGCGGTGGCGTCCACTGTATTGATATGGCTGAAAGATGCTCTGACATTGGTGTCATAGAAGAACAGATTTTCACCCTTGGGGTGCTCAGCAGCAAAATCAGAGACCTAAAGGATCACCACAGAGTTTGGGCGAAGATCATTCTGGGGTGTTTTAATCATAGGAAGCCAACAAGTTCCCTTGATTATATAAATATAGATCAGCAGTTTCTGATCTATTTTATTAATCAGAAGGTAAAAATCAACTTGGCTCATCTTCTGTTTAATCACCTCAGAACCATCGTGAAGGAGACCAGGGAAGAAGAAAGAACCAAGAGGGATTGGATACCCTTTGGGAGGTTAATATCAGATATTCTGACTGAGAATAGGCTGATAGAGCACCTCATAGAAGCTCAAGAGTTAAGCACTATTGAACCAACTGTTGGCAAGCCTCTGAACGCGAAGAATCTGAAGAAAATGAAATTAATAGAGAATATCAGAAAGGAACCCAACGTTACTCCTATTGCTGACATCACCAGCAGAAGAGTCCCACTGAGCGACTTTCCATTATTTTCTGAGATAGAATCTAAACCAGTGGTGGTTCTCAGATACTTGGACGCGTGCAAGGCTGATGGTACAGATCCCAAGCTAAATATCAAAGATCTGCACCAACAACAACCAGAAGTTTCTCTGAAGAAGACGAAGAAAAGGAAGGCCCCTTCAGAAGGATCATCCCAGCAGACTCCCAAGAAAAGAGGTAATTTATCTGCTGCTTCTGTTTTAAATCCTTCTGCTATTCCAACATCAATCCCAACTCCAGCTTCACATGAAATTCCAATCCCCATACCAACTATAGATGAAACCGAACCAGAAGATGACCCTTCTGAGGCACTGACTCTCAGAAGACCCCGCACTAAACATCCTAAACCCACAACTTCAACAACATCAGAACTTGACAAAGTTCTGTCTGATATTGATCAACGTGTTTCTGATCACCTCTCAAATAATCCAAACACTGAACCACAAATTTCCCACTCTCCTCAACCAGAACAACCTCTCTCACCCATACCAGAAGAACCACATATTCCTGAACAACCAGAAATTCCTCCTCCTTCTCCACAACCAGCAATTCCTCCTCCCTCTCCTCAACCAAAAATTCATCCTCCATCACCTCAACCATCACCTCCTCAACCTGAGTTTCATCACTCTGAAACTCCATCTCCTGAACCTCATTCTCCTCAATCCTCTGAGCCACAACCTTTGGCAATTCAGCTGCCATGTGGAACAACTGTTACCATGGCCCAGCTGCCATCCTCGCCAGAATCTACCCCTCCAAACACTCCCAAAACTCCCCCCAGTCTAATTATTATTTCTGATTCTCCCACTCCATCTCCCAAACAAACATCTCCCAAACAAACTACAGATGAACCCAACAGGACCTTCATCGATTTAACAATCCTTGACAATCTCAAAAATAAAATAGCCATTCCAAAACCAAAACAGCCAGATGTTGGCTCTGGCATTGTGAATTTTGAAACAGGTTTGCAGCAGTGGATTGCTTCTCTGAAGCAAGTCTGTCCTGGAATGATTGACCCTGCAGCCTCAGACCAGCTCTAGACACGATTCAGAATTTGGGTACGTGCTGAAGCTCTATAATTGCAAGACATCAATTATGAGCAAGCACAACAGAATTTCAGCAAGCTTCTGAACGAAGTTGGAAGTCAGCTGCTGAAAGAAGACGTGCTCCTTCTGGATAGTGAGCCATGGTCTGAGAAGCGTCCAGCTTCACAAGTGCAGCCAAAAGAAGATCAGACCATTCAAGCTGAAGTCAGTCAAGCTGAAGATGTTGCAGAAAGCTCTCAAAAGCTTCCTGCTTCTGATGTTTCTCAAGCTGCCTTGGACAGGCAGACTCTGGAAGAGCTGAAGCTGAATGATATTCGTTTGCAGCAAAGGATGGATGAAAATGATCAGAAGATGAAGGAAAGGATGGATGTGCAGGACAGCAAGATAGATACAGTAGTCAGCATGGTGCACAAGCAGACTGAAACTGCTGATCAGATTAAGGCAATGCTGGAGACTCTGTTCACACGCTTTCCTCCCCAACCTTAGATTTTCATTCATGCTATTTTCATGTTTTCTTTGCATATCTTCTGTACTGTTTTGTCTGGCTCTGAATATTTTAATATAACAAGTTTTTCTGCTCTTATCGTTTTAGCACATCACTTACACTTTTTGATTGCTGACAAAAAGGGGGAGAACAAGAATGATATTTTTCATAACGGATTACTGAGACAAAAAGTCTCAAACATTCTAACTCTGATATACTTGAATGTTTTCTGTTTTTGCATAAGTCTACAGGTACAAGAATGCTCTTTGATACACTGAAGCCCAAAGCCCTGATACTCTGATCCAAAGCAAAGCTCTGATAAAGCTCTGATATTCTGATCTGAAGTTCTGACAGTCAAAGCTCTGATATTCTGATCTGAAGCTCTAACACTCTGATGTTCAGAAAGTCAATAAAGATCTGATCCTGAAGAACTCTTGGAATTAAAAAGGGAAGTAATCAATTCAGGGGGAGTATCTCCGACCCCAACTCCTCTATCCCTTATCTTTGATAAATACTTATTTAATTCTGATACAACTTTTCACTTAGTTATCTATTTTCAATTAAAAAATATCTAGTTTTTGTCATCATCAAAAAGGGGGAGATTGTTAGAACAAAGTTTGAATCTACTAACCTAAGTTTAAGTTTTGATGATAACAAAATGCTAAGATATATTAATTATGTGATTCATGTAAAGAACTATTTGCTACCTAAAAATTACTTTCTGTTCTACAGAAACTCTGATGGGTATCAGCAAGAGTACATCTTAATCAGCATCAGAAAACTTGATATCAACATCAGCATCAGAAGTTGCTATATCAGAATACCAGAATCAAAAGAACAACTCACGCTTATGCTGAAGCTTGATGAACAGAACTACGCTCAACACTCTGATCTCTGATAAAGACAACAACAGTTCATTAGCACTTAAGCAGCGTCAGAATGAGCCAAAGCCAGAACACGCTTTAAGTAGCAACGGTACTGTGCATTCAAGACGAGTTATTACCAATGGCATCATTCCAGACAAGATCTGCTTAATAAGGAAAGTTTGTTATTGGTATTGAATCAAGATTATTGCTCCAACGTTCACCAATTCCAATGCTATATAAACAAGACAATGAAGATTGAATTTGCTAATGCTCTACAACAATTTCCACGCCTAAAAGCTATTCATCATCTTCTTATTCTCAGTTTGCTAAAAGCTCCAAAATTCCTTACTCAATTATTTTAGCAATCTAGTTTCCATAAGCTTAAGTTGTGTAGTATCACAGTTGTGATAAAAAGTTTTGTAGAAAACATTCACACACCTAGATTTCAATTCTTTGTAAGAAAGTGATTCCTTGAGAAACCGGTTTGTGGTTTGCTTCAAGAAGGCTTTAGCAGTTGTTAAAGCAGATTGTAATATTCAGTTGAATATAGTGGATTAAGACCTCGTTGGAGAGAGGCGAAATCACCTTGACGGGTGGACTGGAGTAGTTTGAGATCAAACGAACCAGGATAAAAATATCGTGTTCATTGCAATTGATTTCAAGTTTTAACAATTCAACCCCCCTTCTTGTGTTTTTCACTTCTTCAAGTTTTTAACTTGAAAGGGTTACAAGCTTTCACCTAGATAACCGGATCCTAACCCTATGAACGCGTCCACAAATAGTTTTAAAACCTCCTTCTAGCAATGTTAAATAACCCTAATTAACTAACAAAGTGCTTTTGCCGTATTTGTTAACTAAAAACAAATCAATCTTAATCTTTTTGTGTCGGACGACTTTTGATATTACCCAACATTTCACTGCTTCACTTTCGTGTAAGGAGATTAAAATAAGTGTAGAAAGATTGTATTTAAATTAGAAATAGCCCATTAGCCATCCTACAAAGACCATGTATAGAGCATCGCCTATTGACGATCCTCACATCTTAACATTAAGAATTTAGCCGGACATAGTAATTGAAAATAAAGCGATAAAGATTTTAAGTGCGAAAGTAAACATGAAAATAAACGGTTCGATAGAAGTAAATGTGATATATAATGTGGGGAAATTAAAGTAAATGCAGAAATAAATTAAGAAACATACTCCAAACGGAGTCTGAATCTGGTACAAATAAGCTGACATAAATGTGTCGAAATAAAACTTATACATGTGCTCCAATCTTCAATACAGACTTATCATGAAACAAGATACCCTTCAGTGTGAAGGGATCTGGATACAGTTGGACATAGTTTAGCCTAAGTGTGCATAAAAGAAAGGATGATAAAAAATGGTGTAGCTAGGAGGTATTTATAGGCTTCTAAAAGCCCTAGAAGTCACCTAGAACTGTTTCTAGTCGTGGAGAGAAAATAGGAGGCGTGGGTGGACTCTTGGTGGCTAAGTAAGCCCATTTATAACCGTCTGATCATACAAAGGGTGGTGACCGCCACACCCTTCATGGCGACCGCCATGCTCACTAAGTGGGCATGACTTGGTCAACCATTGGAACATGGTTGGACCACCCATGGTTACCCTAGGATGGTCACCATGGAGGTGGTCATGCTTCAATACTTGCTCTTTTTCTTTATTTCTTGTTCGTTTTGCCTCTTTTCTTCGCTCGTGGCTCCCGATTAGTTAAATTCCTGAAACAAAGGGAAAATACCAACAAAAACGTAGAAATGGAAATAAAATAGCTAGAAGTTGTATGCAAATTAAGTCAAATAATCAGTGAATTTCAAAGTCATCAGTTACCTTACACCCATCATCAGTGTAACACCCCAAAATAATTAGATTATTTATTTAATTATATAATGGATTTATGATGAGTATTTGTGAGGTATTTGCAGAGTATATATGATGTTGTGATGAACATGATGCTTGATATGATGTTTGGTGTGGTGTATGATGAGGTAGTGAGAATTAAGATGATATTGAATATTTTTTTAAGGATAATTTGTATAATTAGAATAATTAGTTGGAGTTATTTTAATTGGTTAAATAGAATAATAATAAGAAGTATAGACTATGAGGACAAGGTGACAATAGTGTGATGTAAGTAAGGGTAAGATGGAAAGACCATAGAAAGGGCCAAGGGTTAAACAAGGAGTATAAATAAAAGTGTCTCATTATGTGCGATCGAGAAAGTAAGAGGAATGCTGTGAAGAGAGCTAGGGCACATAAGAACTCAGAAGGTTCTGTAGAATGTGAAGAGGAATAGATTGCTGCTAGGAATATAAGGTAATGAGAGTTTATCATTGTTATTATAATTGATCTAAGGTTTAAATAATTGTAGGTTTGTGTTGGGGTTTTAAATATGATGTTGTTAATATGTTGCTTGGATGAAAATTGATGAAATTGTGAGTTTATTTTTCAATAATTTGATGCCTATGATTCATAATAAGATGTGTTGTTATAATATGATGAAACTAAGTGAATATATGATGAATTGAATCCTGTAAGATGAAGAAATCGTGTAAAAATTAGACGGGTGCAGTGCAGAGATCAGAAGAGGGAAGTCTTGTTCGCGCAGGCTCACTGGGAGAGCGGAACGCGTCGCCAGGGGAAGGAGTCTCGCCCTTGTCGCACTAGGCGAGCAGGGAGCGAAGGAAAGGGATGAAAAACAGAGCGCCTAGAATTTTGTATGGAGAGTGGTGCTCGCTCGAGCTTCGCCGGATGAAGGAGAATTGAGAGGTACTCGCTGAGCGAGCGAAGTTCTACGTCGGGTGAGGGTAAAGAGATGAAACTAGAGCCCCTGAAATTTGTGTGAGGAATGTTATCACTCCGACCTCGCTGGGTGAGCGTCACGCGAGCAACCTGCTTCGTCGGGCGAGCCTCAGGCGAGGGACTACATGAGGATTTTAAAAGTTTCGTAACTTGAGTTTCAGGACTCTGTTTGACACGTCGTTCAGAGATTTATGAAGCTAATGCGATGAACTATACTTTAGTGGAATAAAATGAGTCATGTGATGTGTTTTCCCATTACTTTTGTTCTGATGAATAAGATGTTTTGGTGATTGTTTTGTTATGATGTACATGCATATGATGAATTATTGTGGCTATGACCATGACATGTTTAATAAGAAGTATGTGATGATTTTATGATTGATTATGTGAATGATGATGCATTTTTACTAGGAGTGGTCATGTTGTTATTGAGATTTTTCGTATCATGCATTTGTGGCATATGTTAGGACTTCGGTCCATTGATGTTGTTAGGATGATTGGTCCAGTGGTGGTGATAGAACTTTAGTCCAGAGATGGATTCAATCCCATAGTGTGGATCAAATGCAATTCTATGACGTGCTCTGATTCCAAGCGGGAATCGATCCTATTAGTTGGGATCTTTGGAGAAAAGATTAATGTCTCATTATTGAAGTTTTGGTACCACATGCATGTGTTTAATGAAGTCGCATTACATTCCTCGTGACATTGGATAATGATTGATCAAGTGATGCTTTATGAATATGTGAACTGATGATGTCTTGATGATGATTGTTGATGTGATGATATGATGATGTGTTTGAGGTGTACTTATGATATTTGTGAAGGTGTGAGTATAACATGAGGTTTTAATGATGTACGAGTTCTTGCTGTTACGTTATAACTACTATGTTTATTCCTTACGTCTTTTATAATGATTATGATTACTCACAATTTCTGCTTGAAAATGTTGTCTCTATATGTGGATAACTTGTAGGTGATCAGGAATAGCCCGTAAAAAATTAGAGGATATCTTTATGGAGTCTTTTAGTTGCTTTATTTCTCATAAAGAGGGTCTTGCTCTGATATGTAAAATCGGGGTCTTTGGTATCGTTTGAATTGAACTATATGTTCCTTGTTTACATGATGTGTTGGGAATACTCTATTTCGTTTTTAAGATGTTTTTGAAGTTTAACTTATGAGCTACAAAGTATGATGGTATTTGATTTTGAAGTATTTAATAAAGATATTTTGAAATAGTAGTTCCACTGCGATGAGTTGATGCTTTATGACAATGGTTTCAAAAAGATAGAAGTTTTAATTTTGAGAACCCGTGTTACGGAGTAGGTCGTGTTTTACTATAATGTTTGTATGAAGCACGTGACACCCTTTTTGGTGCATTAATTTGATTTGATTATTGAATCATTTGCGAATATTCCTTGGGTTTTAGAAGGGTGTTACATTAGTGGTATCAGAGTAGGTCAGTCTGTCCGGCCATGTTGTTGAGTCTGTAGTGTATGACAATGGAATACCGTAGAGATAGTTTCTAACCATTGTGATTGTTATTGATATGCAACAGAGAAATGGCTGGAAGGAATGATGTTACAGTTTCTACTGCTTTGCAGGCTGTTTCTCAGGCTGTGCAACATCAGCCTAATGCTGGAGGGAATGATGGATCCCATGTTTTGGAGATGTTTTAGAGGAATCACCCGCCTATTTTTAAAGGTAGGTATGATCCTGATGAATCACAAACTTGGCTCAAAGAGATTGAAAGGATATTCCGAGTCACAAATTTCTCAGAAGCACATAAGGTGTGGTTTGGTACGCATATGCTGGTAGAGGAAGGCGATGAATGGTGGATCGACACCCATCAGACGCTAATAGAAGAAGGTGATGTCATTACTTGGGTTGTGTTCAGTATGGAGTTCCTGAGGAAATACTTTCCAAATCATGTGCGCGGGAAGAAAGAGATTAAGCTTTTGGAGTTGAAACAAGGGAATTTAATTGTGACTGAGTATGATTCGAGGTTTGTGGAACTGGAAAAGTATTACCTACACTACAGTGAAGAGTCTACTGAGTTCTCAAGGTGCATCAAGTTTGAGAATGGGTTGCGTCCGGAGATCAAAATGCAATTGGATATCTGCAGATCCGTAGGTTACCAGATTTGATGAATAGATGTAGAATCTATGAAGAAGTTTCAAAGCTCATTCGGCTCACTACAAGAGTATGAATGAGAAAAGAGGAAAACGATATCAAGATCGTAGGAAGCCTTATGATGCTCCAACTGATAAAGGGAAACAAAAGGTTTCCAATGGGAAGAAGATAAGTGGGGGAGGAGCTCCCGCTTCTGTCAAGTGTTATAGGTATGGTGAACCAGGCCACCGTTCCAATGAATATGGTAAGACAAGTCATCATGCTCCTGAATGCAAGAACGATGGTCCAACCTGTTTCAATTGTGGAGAGTAGGGTCACATCAGTACCCAGTGTTAAAAGCCGAGGAAGCATGTTACAGCCCAGACCAATGGTAGAGTGTTCTCTCTGAGTGGATTGTATGATTCTAAGAAAGACAAACTGATTTGAGGTACTTGTTTCATTATTAATGTTGAATTGGTTGCTATTATTGCTACTGGTTCTACTCATTTGTTCATTATGTGTGAATGTGATAACATGTTGGGTTTGAAGTTGTCTGATATGAACGGTAGTATTATAATAGATACTCCTGCTAGTGGTTTTGTTATTACTACTTTTGTTTGTTTGAGATGTCCATTGACCATTTATGGTAAGAGTTTTATTATGGATTTAGCGTGTCTACCCTTACACCAAATTGATATTATTCTTGAGATGAACCGGTTGAAGTTTAACTATGTTCACATCAACTGTTATAATAATACTTTGAGGTTCTCTAAGTTCGATGATAATGGAGAACTGATGTTGTTGAATGCGAAGCAAGTGAATGAACTCTTGGAAGTCGAAGATTTGATGTTTGTAATGTTTGCATCATTGCAAGTTGATTGTGAAGCTGCGAGTGTTGAACTACCTATTGTCTGTGAATTTTCAAAGGTGTTTCCAGACGATATAAGTGATTTTCCCCCATAATGTGAAGTGGAGTTTTCTATAAAGTTGGTTCCAGGTATGAGTCCAGTGTCAATAGCTCCTTACCGAATGTCAGCTTCCGAGCTGAGTGACTTGAAGAAACAATTGAAAGAAATGCTTGAGAAGAAGTTTGTTCTACCAAGTGTTTCCCCATGGGGTACGCCTATGTTAATAGTGAAAAAGAAATACGAAAGTATGAGGTTGTGTATGGATTAAAGGCATTTTAATAAAGTGACTATTAAGAATAAGTATCCACTCCCGAGGATTGATGATTTGATGGATCAGTTAGTGGGTGTTTGTGTGTTCAACAAAATTGATTTGAGGTAGGGGTATCATCATATTCGTGTTAAACCATATGATATTCTGAAGACGGATTTTCCAATGAGGTATGGTCATTACAAGAAAAGTGTGATGTCGTTTGGTGTATCTAATGCGCCAGGTGTTTTCATGGAGTATATGAATTGAACTTTCCATCCTTATCTAGATAAGTTTGTCGTGGTCTTCATTGATGATATACTGATTTATTCGAAATCAGAAGAAGAACATGTTGGGCATTTGTGAATTGTTTTGCAGGTGTTAAAAGAGAAGAAGTTATATTCAAAGTTGTCAAAGTGTGAGTTTTGGTTGAAGGAAGTTTATTTGCTTGGCCATGTGATTTCTAGTGGTGGAATTGCGGTAGATTCGTCTAAAGTTGATGCCGTGTTGCAATTACTCTGAAGTATGCGACTAAGATTCAAAGTTTTCTTGGTTTAGCAGGTTATAATCGAAGGTTCATTGAGGGGTTTTCTAAGCTAGGATTACCATTAACTCAGTTGACTTGAAAGGGTCAAGCTTATGTTTGGGATGTTGCATGTGAATAAAGTTTCTTAGAATTGAAGAAGAAATTGACGACTGCTCTGATATTGGTTTTGCCTAATCCGAGTAAGCCTTTTGTGGTGTATTGTTATGCATCGAGGATTGATCTTTGGTTGTTTTCTAATGCAAAATGGACAAGTGGTTACTTATGCTTCTAGGCAACTGAAGGTTCATGAGAGGAATTACCCTACGCATGATTTAGAGCTAGCAGCCGTGGTGTTTTTGTTAAAGATTTGGAGACATTATCTTTTTGGATCTAAATTTGAAGTATTCAGCGATCATAAGAGTCTGAAGTACTTGTTTGATCAGAAAGAATTAAATATGAGACAAATAAGATGGCTTGAATTGTTAAAGGATTATGACTTTGATTTGAGTTACCATCCTGGTAAAGCAAATGTAGTTGCTGACGCATTGAGTAGCAAGTCACTATGTATGTCGATGCTTATGGTTCGACAGTTAGAAATGACTGAACAATTTAGAGATATAAGCTTGGTGTGTCAAGAAACTCTTGATAGAGTGAAGTTAGGGATGATAAATTATCTAGAGGTATTATAGAATAAATCTGAGAAGGTCAGAAGTTTGATTTGAAGTTTGTTGATCAATTAATCTTGATTAACCAAAGTAAAGGAGGTCAGTCCCGAGTTGATGAGAATGGTGTGATGAGATTCAGGAATAGGGTTTGTGTTCCGGATGTTCCAGAACTTAAGAAGAGTATTCTTGAGGAAGGACATAGAAATGGGTTAAGTATTAACCCCAGTGCTACAAAGATTCAAGACTTGAAGAAGTTGTTTTGGTGGCTGGGTATGAAGAAAGAAGTTGCCAAATTTTTTTATGCTTGTTCGACTTGTCAGAATCAAAGATTAAGCATCAAAAGCCTTTGGGTCTTATGTAGCCTTTGAGTATTATAGAGTGGAAATTGGGCAGTGTCTCTATGGATTTTGTGTCACATTTTCCGAAGACTACTAAAGGAAATGATTCAATTTGGGTGATAGTGGATAGGTTAGCTAAGTCGGCTCATTTCTTATCGATGAAGATCAATTATTCTATAGAGAAACTAGTTGAGATGTATATTGAAGAGATTGTGAAATTGCACATGATACCTTCGAATATCGTATCAGATAGAGATGCAAGGTTTACATCGAAACTCTGGGAAGGTTTGCAGAATGCTTTCGGTACTAAGTTGAGGTTGAGTTTTGCATACCATCCATAGACAGACGGTCAGACAAAGAGGACTATTCATTCTTTTAAGGATTTGTTGAGGGATTGTGTGTTGGAACAAGGAGGTGCTTGGGACAACCACTTGCCATTGATTGAGTTTACATACAACAATAATTTTCATGTGAGCATTGGTATGACACCGTATGAAGCGTTGTATGGTAGGAGGTGTAGAAATCCATTGTGTTGGTATGAGTCAGGAAAGAATGTTGTGTTCGAACCTGAGATTGTGCACGAGACAATTGAAAATATTAAGATAATCCAAGAGAGAATGAAAGCTTCTCAGAGTCGTCATAAGAGTTATCGCGATAAGAGAAGAAAGGCACTTGAATTCCAAAAAGATAATCATGTGTTTTTGAGAGTCACTCCATTGACTAGTGTTAGTAGAGCTTTGAAGTCGACAAAGCTTACGTCATAATTTATTGGTTTATATCAGATATCGTAGAAGACAGATGAAGTGGCCTATCAAATTACTTTACCGCCTTCGCTTACGAATCTTCATGATGTGTTTCATGTATCTCAATTGAGGAGGTATATTCTAGATCCATCACATGTGATCCAAATGGATGATGTACATGTGAGACATAACCTGATTATTGAAGCATCACCTGTGCGGATAGAAGGATGGGAGTTAAAGCTATTGCGGGGTAAAGACATTGCCTTAGTGAAGGTATTTTGGGGTGGACCAGTTGGTGAAATTTGGACTTGGGAACACGAGGATCAGATGAGAAAGTATTCTCTGATTTTGTTCTCGCCAGGTAACTTTCAAGGGCAAAAATTCTTTTAAGTGTGGGAGAGTTGTAACACCTCAAAATAATTAGATTATTTATTTAATAATTTAATTGATTTATGATGAGTATTTATGACGTATTTGCGGAGTATATGTGATGGTGTGATGAACATGATGCTTGATATGATGTTTTGTGTGGTGTATGATGGGGTAGTGAGAATTAAGATGATATTGAGTATTTTTTTAGGATAATTTGTATAATTAGAATAATTACTTGATATTATTTTATTGGTTAAATAAAATAATAATAATAAGAGGTAGAGACTATGAGGACAAGGTGGTAATATTGTGATGTAAGTGATGGTAAGATGGGAATACCATAGAAAGGGTCCAAGGGTTAAACAAGGAATAAAAGGAAAAAAGTCTCATTTTGTGCGATCATGAAAGTAAGAGGATTATTGAGAAAAGAGTTAGGGCATGAAGGAACTCAGAAGGTTCTGTAGAACGCAAAGAGGAATAGATTGCTGCTAAGAATCTAAGGTAATGGGAGTTTATCATTGTTATTATAATTGATCTAAGGTTTAGATTATTGTAGTTTTGTGTTGGGGTTTGTGATACGGTGGGAGAACTGACTTGGTGTTTTGCGTTTCGATCGCATTTATGCGGATAGCAAGATTCGCCACCGAATTTTCTTTTATCCAAAAGGAAAGGTAAAAAAGCACAGGAAAGACCTTTCGAGATTATTTCTCGGGTTCGGGGGGTAGATTATGAAAAGGGAAGGTATTAGCACCCTTTTCATCCATGGTTTTCCATGGGCTCTTAGTTACTCGTTTAGACCACTTGCTTTTTTTGTTTTGATAGTGTGCTTGTGATGTGGGCTTTAAAAGTGTTTTGAAAAATCTATTTGTAATGGTTCTCGTTTCTATAAGAACGCGTACAAAGTTTTGTTTCGAAAGATGGTTCAAAGATGTGTTTGTGGAATGTGTTTTAGAAGGTGTTTTGAAAAGATGTTTTGCAATGGTTCTCGTCTCTATAAGAACGTATACAAAAGGTTTTGTCTTTTTGAAAATGTTTTGAGATGAAAGTGTTGGTGTAAAATGTTTTTGTCGTGATCAAGTGAGTAACTAGGAGCGAATCTATCTACTCGAAAGGTCTCAAGGTTCTTTTAATCCTCCTTTAGATATTGCTATATTACCATTGATTTGGTAAGAAGCCCCATCATTGGATGTAAAGGGACAGGCGCGGGTCAATTTTACAGTCATCAAAAGCAACTTACGTGACGCTTTAGCAATTTTTATAAGGGACGCGATCGTTTTATCAAAGGCAACATCAAGGGTCATCGAGGGACTACGATCTTTTTATCGAAGGGTCATTTGCTAAAATGTCCCATACTCGAGGAACATGACTGTATTTCCGAGGCAACGAGCGAGGTTACCCTAAAGGTGCGCGTGTGAAAAAGCGTGCTTGATTCAAGTTAATTTGATCTTTGAAATTAGGTTAACTAACGATTGATTTTTTTATCTTGCCATACACGCCTAATTACTATATAATAATGAGTAAAACAAATAAAAATACAGAAATTGAAATTATACGTTATTACAGAGTTTCGGGAATGGGGGTACAAATTAATGAATGGGGGTGACAGTAAAAAATAAATATTTAAATCACGCAATACAAGTCCAAAATGTTAAATAATTATTTAGGTTAAAACTCTTTTCATTTGATAAAATTAATTAAGGACTTAATTAATAATGTCAAACAAAAATTATTTTAAAGTTAATAATTATTTAAAACAATTGTTAACATATTTATATTTTTTAAATATATGCTGAAAAAATAAAAATCAAATAATGAAAAGAAAATATTAACAACAAAAAAAAAATATAAAGGGGAAAATTAGAAATGGGCCTGCCAAAAGAGTAAAACAAGGGGTGCAGAAATTAATAGGCCCAAATGCTTCTGGCTAATCCATGGAGATGCATCTAAGATGCGTAGAAAGGGTGTGATAATTGATCAGAGGGATGGATGATGAGGGCGTATCAGATTAACATGGGGGTGCAAGTGGGGGATTATTTAGGGCAACTAAAGAGGTGGTGACAAGTGTCACCACCGGATTAGGTCAAAGTGTTGTTATCAAACAACACAAAACTCCACTACGCCTAAGCCAGGCCTCATAACTCATTGTTTTTTCTCTCTCTTGAACGTGTTGCCCTCTCTCTTCTCTCTTACCATAGGCCTTCACCGGAGAAGACACTTTGGCCGCGCCGGAAATCGCCTTACGGCGGTGACGGCGGAGGCGTGTCTCAAAACCTTACTTTTCTTACATTTTTCTGATCGTCTCTTTCTATTAGTTACTAATTCATGACTAATTTTTGCAGATTTTCACTTGGTGACCCTAAATCTAGAAATGGGGGGAAATGAAACCCTAATTTTCGTTTGGTGAGATCGGCGAAGGTAGCGATGCATGCAATGATATAATCAAAGAGAGTAAGGAAAGAGAAGAAAGAGATCGTTGGTGAGGTCCGGATCTATAACCTTACTAACCTCCTAATGTTCTTTTCGGTAAGATAGCTCTGACTATGTGTTTGTGAGTGACGTCTTTCTCCTTCTGAGTTCGTGTTATCCTGGTTATCAGATTAGGCTTTTTGTTGTTTGTTTGCTAGTGATTTGTTGGGTTTTAAATAATGATGTTTGATGACAAGGTTTGGATGATGGACTTTGGTTCTATGTTTTTTTATGTTGTCTGCTATTTTTTTTTATGATGGTTGGGATGGCTGTTTTTGATGAATACTATGATGTTCCAGTTGATTTGAGACAAAGAGATTTCTTGAACTTTTTGATTCTGAGTTTTTTGTGGTTTGCTAGTTTTCTAGTTCTGTTCTGGTTTTTTCTGATGGTTCTATGATGTTTCAGTTAGTTTGAGACAAAAGGATTTCTTGAACTTTTTGATTCTGAGTTTTTTTGTGGTTTGCTAGTTTGCTAGTTCTGTTCTGGTTTTTTGTGATGGTTCTATGATGTTTCAGTTGGTTTTGGTGATGGTTTGATGATGTTTCAGTTGGTTTTGGTGATGGTTTGATGATGTTTTGATGGATACTATGATGTTCTATTGGTTTGGAGATGGTTTGATGATGTTTCAGTTGATTTTGGTGATGGTTTGATGATATTTCAGTTGATTTTGGTGATGGTTTGATGATGTTTTTATGGATACTATGATGCTCTGTTGGTTTGAAACAAAGGGATTTCTTGAACTTTTTGGTTATGAGTTTTTGTAGTTTTGCTATTTTTTTAGTTCTGTATGTTTCTCCTTCTGATATCTTATGGTTCTCTCCTCTATAAAACAGTAAAAACTTGTTATCTCATTAGGGTGAAAAAAATAGGAGGGAAAACACTTTGAATTTTGATAGTTTTGGCTTTTCTAGTTTTTGGCTTTTGAGTGCAGCTTGGACTGTTTCCGTTTTGGTGCAAGTCTGGGCATTTTTTGGACTGTATTGCAGACTAGTTGCTATGGTTTATGTTGACATGCTTTTGTGCAGAATTTGGACAGATTTATGGACTGCTATGGCTAACATAGGGAAGCTTTTTGAGCATGTCTTCTTGGACTGTTTCTTATAGCAACCTGTTTGTCTTGGCATTTGCTGGCTAGGTGATATCTTTCCTCTTTCCTCTCTTTGTGAGATAAAGCATTTTTTCTTTTGATGCATTTTCTGAAGGGTTTGCTTATTTTCTTGGGAAAATGATGATGTTGACTTATATTACAACATTTGGTGCTTTTGGCTTGTCGCTTGCATATTATTTGTTTTGCTCTGTTGTAGCTTTGTTGCTGTCTTTGATTTCTGATTTGGACAGCTTGCTTGTTGTCTGCTATTTGCAACTTGTTGCCTTGTATCTTGTGCTGTTGTAATTTCTTTGCAAAGCACTGCCTTTTTTGTGATGCAGTTTGGCTATTTGGTATTATTTGACTTGTGCATTTTGACTGCTGTTGTTTGCAGCCTGTTGCTTTTGTTGCTGTTTGAACTTGCTGCCTTGCCTGTCCAATTTATATATTTATTTCTTTTTCCCCTTTTTGTGAACCAAAACCTAGGTTTTGAGATTTGCAGAAATAGGGAAAAATGGACAAACAAAATTCTGATTCCTAAAATCAAACCCTAATGATGAAAAATCAAATTTGCTTGGACTTTTCAATATTGATTTTTGCTAATATTTTCTTTTCTTCTGTCACATGTACAAACAAATGGCAAGCAAGACAATGGTTAGAAATGAGGAATTTCTTGAGGCTGAAGCAAAGAGTCTTGAAGAAGAAGCAAATTTTCCTTTGTAGATTTAAACTTTGTATTTTACTTGTAATCTATTTGTAATCACTTGTAATCATTTGTGAATGACCCACAAAATTGTAATGAACAAAGCTTGAGTAATAATGAATATTTGTTGTACAAAACTTTTGAGTTTTATTTTAATTTTGGAATTCTTGATTTGAATGTTTTGAATAAGCATCCTGGCTTGATAACTTTCACTTTAAGTAAACATAATATGATAGGATAAATCATGTATCTTGCACTCTTAAACAAAATAAATGTTTAAAAGCTCAAACCCAAATGATTAATTGAACCCTCAATCATGATTGCTTAAAAATGATAGCTTTATACATTGCACCTTATTCAAACAAAACATGCCCTCAAAAGTAACATCAATCTTCAGAAGATTATAGTTAAGAAAACAAATAGAAATCACACAAATTCCTTTGCAATTATCTGGGCCATGGATTGGGCAAACCTTTGAGAAGTGCAAAACCCTAATTGTTGACTGGTTTCCTAGGAAGAGAATCTGTTTGATCAACTTTTGAGCCAAATTGAGTATTTAAGAAACCTTGGGATAGCATCTTGAGTGAAAAATGGGAGGGAAAATTTTGGGGTACAACAGGGTTGAAGGTGTGAAGAAAACTTAAGAAAGGGGGGTTTAAATTGGTTTTTCCTTTCTTGAATAACTTTCGCTTCTAAGCATTATTCATTGAACAATGCTTCTGAGTGTTACTTCTAAGTAATGCTTCTAATTAAGTTAAGAAAACATAAACTCTAAAGCATAAGCAAAAGTAAGGAACATGTGATATATCCCGATTCACTTGAGAAACCCTCAAGCTAGTCCAGTTCACCCTACCAAGGTGATACCGCCTTTAACTCGAGGACTTAATCCATTACAGCCAATCTGATTACAATCACATGGGTAACCGCCAGTTCTTAACATCCAATGACACGTTAAGTGATCCAGACTGGATATAACGTTCATTGACCCAATAGAATCTGATCCCTCAGAATCTCTTACCAGGATTTCCTTCCAATGATATCCATCAGTGATCTCACAAGGCTGACCTTCACTCAGTCCCCTTTGAGATATGACTACTATTGACCAAATAGAATCCACTACCAGGATTTTATAATGACCTTCAGTCACTATCTTCTTGAGGAGATACCTTCACTCAGTCTCTCAAGGTATCATCATACAACTGTTTGATTTACATTTGCTTACAATAATAATGCTTCTAAACAAGTGGGATGTAAAGAAAATTAAGTACATCATAAGAACTTAATACACACTAAAAGATATTACATTGTATTGTAGCTTTAACACGTGGTCTTCTTTTCTTCAAGTATCTTCTTCACGGACAACAACCCAGAGCACTTGAATCACTGAATTCTTCTTCATAAGCTTCTAAAATCTTTATTGATCTTAATGTAGCAAAGAGAAGAAATTCTTCATCTTGATTCACTTTATAACATTCTGGACAATAACCCTTGTTCTATTTTCTTCAATGATCACTATAGAGCACAACATTTATGTTGTGGATATGTAACTGGAGCTTTCATGATCATCTTCATTATCTTCTGCGACTTAGCAAGCTTTTTGAAGCATATGAAATTAAGCACATTGTGAATCAATGATTTCATTGTAATCATTATCAACATAATTGAAGAATCATTTTGATAACAGTTTTTCTTGTTATTGTTATAGTGGTTGATATCTTTTTGGTTGTGTTCCAATAATGACAACTTTCATTTTTAACATTGAACACCAACAACATTTTAAACATACGATTCTTTTATTATATATCCAAGCAAAATAGAGCCTTTGGCTATTTGAAAAAGAATCTTTACAAATAGTACTGCTATGTCCTTTTCTCTTCCATAATTCAAGCTAGTGGAGAGGTAGTGGAATAAGGCTTTTTCATACTGTGTACTATTGTACCATGTTCCCGTTATATTCTTTCCTTTTGCACTTATGAGGCTTCTGCGAGCATGAGTTTAGAAGCGGGAACATAACATAAAGTCTTTAGAACTTCAAGTATTCAGAGTCTTCAGAACTGTGTCTTCAGAGTCTTCAACACTTGGTCGTGAGAAACCGTTGTAGAGAACCTTGGATCAGAAGAGCTTCAAGTCTTCAGAGTTTTAAGAACTGCGTCTTTAGAGTCTTCAGCCCTTGGTTTTGAGAACCTTGGATTAGAAGAGCTTCAAGTCTTCAGAGTGTTAAGAACTGTGTCTTTAGAGTCTTCAACAATTTTTCTTGAGAACCCACTTTATAAAACCTTGGAACTTTAGAACTTCAAGTCTTTGGAATCTTCAGAACTTTCGTCTTTAGAATCTTTAGCACTTGGTTCTTTAAGAATCCTTTTAAGAACCTTGTTATTAGAAACACAAGTCTTCAACATCTAGACTTCAGTAGAAACATTGTCTTCAGATCTTTTAACTTTGTCTTCTTAAAACAGGTTGTATTTTTAGAAACTAAGTTTTTAGCATCTAGACATCAGTAGAAACGTTGTCTTCAGATCTTCTAACTTTGTTTCTTTCGAACACACTGTCTTTAGAAAATTGAGTCTTTAGCATCTGTACATTAGTAGATAGTTGACTCTTCAGATCTTCTGACCATTTTATTTAGACAAACATCAGACCCTACATTTCAGAGCCTTCTGGAATGTCTTGCTACTGTTCAGCAGAACTTGTATAGGGTAGAAGTGAAACTAATTCTCTTCTAATGTCTTGGCCATGCCATCCATCAGAAGAAGAACCTGTTTGTTAAGTACTCAACAATAACAAACATTAAAGTATCAAAATTTTGCATACAAACATACTCATTTGTTATCATCAAAACTCAGAGATAATATTGCAGAACCAAATCTTGTTCTTACAATCTCCCCATTTTAAATGATGACAAAACTATGTATTTTGATGACACAATTTTGTTCTTATAATAAAAAAAAGTGAAAATAGAAAGTTAAGGAATACTTATACTTTTTATGATACTTCCCCTTAGTCAATGACTTAATGAAGATCGAATATCTTAACTCTGAACCATTTGAGTAGAGCTCCCCCTGATTCCAATAGATTAGATATCGAGATCTTTAGATTCTTGACTCTGGATGCCAATAAATGAGATCTTGATATTTCAGACAGTATTAAACTTTTGATTTGCTCAGTTCTTTTGGGAGGCATCTGCTTCTGTTTTTGATTCTTATGTTATGAATTTCATTTTCTTAGATAGCTTACATCTTTTGAACATTATGATACCAAGACCAAGATGACTTTAACTTTAAGAAAGTTCTCAAATTCTCAACAGTATTGGGTTTATCTGATATTTGAATATATGTTCACAGAGTATACATCTTTGATTATATGAACAACCAGTCTTTAAGAGATTTAGTAGATTTGTTTTATTTTGACCTGTCTTAGAATGCCTAGTGAACTTGTTCAGAGTTCCTCGGTTAATCATTAAACAATCAAACTAGCATTAGTGGTAAATTCACATTTTATATGATTTACTTTACAATTCACCAGGTTCATCAAAATTATTATACTTCTCCCCATTTTTGACATCATCAAAAAGATAACTATTCGTGAAAACATAAAAAGCCAACAAAAATATATTTTTTTAAATAGTCACATAATCAGAAGATCACAAGCATATTTTTATAATTATAGAAGAAAAAGGAAAGAGAAAATCCTAGAGCCTAAGGTTCAGGAGCAGGAGCAGAAATATTTTGCAGAATCAACTGTAGCATGTTATGAACTTTTTCATTGATAGCCTTTTGCTCAATGATGCTTTCTCTAAACACCTGTTGTTATCCTCTAATCTCGCTAATTGCATTTTCTAGACGCACAATGGCAAGATCGGAAGATGAAGCAACTAGGGCATCTTATTTAGCCTTAGTATCTTGTTCTACCAATCTGGCTTCTTTAGCTTTTCTGGCTTCTTCTACCTCTTGAGCCATAAGCCTGGCTTCCTCTGCTTCATTTAGTGCTCTAGCTTCTGCTTCTCTTTGTCTTTGAGCAAGTAGTTCAAAAAATCTGACTCTTTCTCTTGTCTATTTTCTTTCAGTTACCATCTGAACATCCCAAACTCTGGATGCTCCAGCAAAAGAATCCGTTCTTTCAACTTCAGAAGACATCCACTTCTGAAACTTCTTCCAAGAACCATCCATGTCTTGAGGCTCAATACTTGTACCTGCCTATGCCCTTAATTTCGAAACTCTTTTCATATCTTTAGTTCTAAAAATGTTAATGCATTCATCCAAGGTTTTAGAAAGAAAAAAATTTCTCCTTTTCCGAAGGAATGAATTCAGAAGTTATAGGTTCAGTTTGGTTGAGTTGTTCAGTTAGATCGAAAATATCAGACATAAAACATGATTTAGTTGTTGGGTTTGAAAGGGCTTCAATATCATCAAATATTGTTCTCTCAGACATTTCAGGAACATAAGATGTTTGGAGGTCCTGACTTTGAGAGTTTTTGAGTGATTGATGGAGATTTTGACAAGGATCAGAAACAATAGGAATTTCTAATGAAGGTTGAGATGTGATGATTTGTGATAACGATGAGACAAGTGGGGAAGAGAATGTAGAGATGGGTTGAGATGGTATGGGTGTAGAGATGAATAAGAATAGGTTATAAACGTGTGTGGTTGATGAGTTCGCAAGGTCGGAAGTGGTTATAGTGTTTGGGGTAAAGGCAGTTGTTGTTGCAGGTATCGTTGTAAAGACAGTTTCAGAATCAAGGTTTTCTGTAGTTAAGAGAGAAGAATTAGAAACATGAATAAATGTGGTGGATGGTGGAATAGAAAAATAATTGAAATTATCAGACGTAGGAATGGTGATTGTTGGTTGATATACAGGAATTGTTAAAAATGATGGTTAAATGAAATATATGAAGAAGGAATAAAATTAGTAACATAGTCAGAAACAATTGTAGTCCTGGTTGATGGTGAAAGAGGATTAATTTGTGCAATGGAGGTTATGGACGAACATACATTAACCGTATTAGAAGCAGAAAATGAAATGATTACAGAAGTTTCAACAACAGACTTACTTGTTGTTACTGAAGTTTCATTTCCCAAAATGGCATTTTCTAGAAGTTTAGACTTTTTCTTCTTCTTTCTTTTAGGATTATAACCACCTGATCTTTCTTTCCTTTTTCTTTTTGAACAATCAACTTCATCAATAGAATATTTGGTGATGTCGAAATTAGACATATCATGTCGTGCTCTAGCCATTCTTACAACATATGCAACCACGTCAGTTAAGTTACCAGTCTTTGAAAATAAAGGAAAATTGTTAACATGGATTCTTCTATTCTTGGTGACTTTAGCTGGCTCACCCAAGTGTTTCTTTTTCAGTTTTGGGATTATCTTCATGTTTCTCAAAGTCTGTCCATTAAATGGTTCTACAACACTAGAAATCAAGTATTCAATGAACTTGGCCTCTTTTGTCAGAAAGTTTACCAAGCCACTTTCTACAAATATGCTCGTCTGAAGGCGTCCGCATGGAATATTAGAAGATACCTTTTTCTCTTGATTTGCAGTGGCTCTTGATTTTCCGATAGTCTCCTTCAAATGACTAAAAAAAACAAAGGGAAGATTCACCTTATTTTTAGCAAGCAAATAATACAGCATTAACTGTTGGCTGATGTTGAAATAATCTGAAGAACTTGTTGGAGGTCGATTTATGCAACCCACAATGATATCAAATTGTCATATAGATCTTTACTCTTGTATTCTTTCTTCTTAGCGGTGTAATTCTTAAACAACAATTTATGAAGAGCGTTCTTTTGAGCATTAGACCTAAACTCCATTCCAAAAGTACATTTTCCTTTCAAAAGCTATAGACCTATAAGATCTGCAATAGACTTTTATGTGATGATTATTCTTTGACCAATAACATCTGAGACAATGTGAAGATCATCACAATCATCATTCTTCCAAAAATCCTTTACTGAGGCTCCATAAACCGAACCATGTAACCTTCGAAAGTAGTTTTCCCATCCTTGAGCTTTCAACTCCTCTCTAATGACAGACCCATTTTCAGCAAGATTATCAAAATCAACCATGTATTCATGAAGAACTACTAACTAAGATGGAGGAACGATGCTGTGAACTTGGAAAGATTTCTGAGTGATATTGGAAGATGAAGTTGAGGCGATTTCAGTTATAGGTGGAATGATTGAAGCTGACGGGACCATTTTTGAAGACAAAGACGCAATAGTTGACGATGTTGCGGCATATAGATTTAGGGCTTGTTCTAATTCACTAGAAAACTTAACAACTTCTTCTTGATCGGGAGTCATCATTGTTTAAAGCGGATGGAAATCATGAAGACGGTTGTAGAAGAACTTTTGAAGAGGATGGAGAAATCCGAGAGAGATGAGGAACATTTGAGAGAAAATGGTTTTTGGTGTTTCTAACAATTGTGAGGAGTGATGACAGGGTCTAGATAACCAAAGGCTTCCATCTGATCAGAGATATTTCTGAAGGAAACATCTTCTAATAACTGAGTCTATAAAATAAAATTAGCAGAAGTATAATAATTAAAGAGAAAGAGAGAAATGATACTTCCATATCCTTGAAGATCTTCCATCTGTCTTTAACTTTATCTTTCTCTTAGATATAACTTATGATTAACTTCTTTCTTCTTATGATTTCTTCAGAGCGGTCTTTTAGAGGTTCTGAATTATCTTCATATTGATTCCTCTTATTTCTTTGAGTATTCTCAGTTTTTTGATTTGAGAAGAATAATCTTCTTCTGAACTCTAATCTCTAATCTGAGATCTAGGATCAATCTTATCTTAAGATGATCTCTTCATTCTTATGTTTAGAATCATCCGTCCGGCTTCTTGAGAATAATCCTCAGAGTACAAATTTTTTGATCCTTTATTATCAGAACATCCATCTATTTGTCAAACTTCCTTTGAACAAAAGCTTACTTTTTTATAAGGTCAATATTTCATGAACTTCTGAGAAGCTATGTGCTAGAGAGAATTAACTATCCTTGCCTAACGTCTTCTGAATTTGTTGATTCCTTGAACAAATTGCAAAATATGTTCTAATACAAATATCATCAAACTTTGACTATTTTGACTGACAATCTTGTTCTTGCAATGCTGAGCTAACTTATTTAGAGTTAGACTTTGATCATACTTTTGATGAGTCAATGAGCGTTCTTTCCTCGATAATGTCTGGTCTTCTACAAAGACTTTTTCAACAGAGCTAATGTTAAGATCTTCTGCATGCTTGAATAGACAACTTTATCATGAAGTTCTTATGTATCATAAGACAACAATCTTTCTTCTTTTTGAAAATATTCCTAATGAGATCTTATGAGAAAGTCAAGGGTGGACTAATCCGTTTCTTGAAAACATCTCATACTCTCAAGGAACTTAATCAAAAGTATTCAACAAATATAACTTCTTATCTAATGAATCTTTTCTTGTTAGCTTGTTCTTTAATTTTCTGATTTTAGATAGTAGTTGAAAATTGAATAATTATCACCTTAGAGTATTTCTTCACACAACATCTGGATCTTTATCTGACACTGTTAGGTGTTTGATATCCATCAGTAATAGAACCAGGCTCTGATACCAATTGAATGCGTGAAGAAAACACAAAAAATGGGGATTTGAATTGGGGTTTTCTTTCTTGAATAACTTTCGCTTCTAAGCATTATTCGTTAAACAATGCTTCTGAGTGTTACTTATAAGTAATGCTTCTAATTAGGTTAAGAAAACATAAACTCTAAAGCATAAGCAAAAGTAAAGAACACGTGATATATCCTAGTTCACTTGAGAAACCACCAAGCTAGTCTAGTCCACCCTACCAAGGTGGTTTTGCCTTGAACTCAAGGACTTAATCCATTATAATCGATCTGATTACAATCACACGGGAAAATGTCAGTGATTAACATCCAATGAAATGTTCAGTGATCCATATTGGATATAACATTCATTGGCACAATAGAATCCGATCCCTTAGAATCTCCTACCAAAATTTCCTTCCAATGATATCCATCAGTGATCTCACAAGGATGACCTTCACTCAGTCCCCTTTGGATGTAAACAAAATTAAGTATATCAGAAGAATCTAATACACACTAAAAGATATTACATCATATTGTAGCTTTAATGTGTGGAAGCCCAGAGCACTTGAATCGCTGAAGTCTTCTTCAAGTAGCTTCTTCATGGAAAAAAGCCCAGAGCACTTGAATCGCTGAAGTCTTCTTATTCATAAGCTTCTGAAAGCTTTGTTGATCTCAATGTAGAAAATATGAGAAATTCTTCATCTTGATTCACCTTAGAACATTCTGGACAGCAACCCTTGTTCTATTTTCTCCAATGATCACTTTAGAGCACAACATTTATGTTGTGGATTTGTAACTGGAGATTTCATGATCATCTTCATTATCTTCTGCGGCTTAGCAAACTTTTTGCAGCATATGAAATTAAGCATGTTGTGAATCAATGATTTTATTGTAATCATTATCAACATGATTGAAGAATCATTTTGATAACAATTGTTCTTGTTGTTGTTATAGTGGTTGATAGCTTTTTGGTTGTGTTCTAATAATGAAAGCTCTTATTTTTATCATTGAACACCAACAACATTTTAAACATACGATTCTTTTTTTATATATCAAAGAAAAATAGAGCTGTTGGCTATTTGAAAAAGATTCGTTACAAATAGTACTGCTACGTCATTTTCTCTTCCATAATTCAAGCTAGTGGAGAGGTAGTGGAATAAGGCTTTTTTGTACTGTGTACTATTGTACCATGTTACCGTTATATTCTTTCCTTCTGCACTTCAGAGGCTTCTACGAGCATGAGTTTAGAAGCGGGAACATAACATAAGGTCTTCAGAACTTCAAATCTTCAGATTCTCCAGAACTACGTCTTTAGAGTCTTCAACACTTGGTCGTGAGAACCCATTGTAGAGAACCTTGGATCAAAAGAGCTTCAAGTCTTCAGAGTCTTAAGAACTGTGTCTTTAGATTCTTCAGCACTTGGTCTTAAGAACCTTGGATCAGAAGAGCTTCAAGTCTTCAGAGTCTTAAGAACTACATCTTTAGAGTCTTCAACACTTTGTATTGAGAAGTCATTGTATAGAACTTTGGATCTTTAGAACTTCAAGTCTTTGGAATCTTTAAAACTTTTGTCTTTAGAATCTTTAGCACTTCGTTCTTTAAAAATCCTTTTAAGAACCTTGTTATTAGAAACACAAGTCTTCAGCATCTGGACTTCAGTAGAAACATATTCTTCAGATATTTTAACTTTGTCTTCTTAAAACATGTTGTCTTTTTAGAAACTAAGTTTTTAGTATCTGGACTTCAGTAGAAACGTTGTCTTCAGATCTTCTAACTTTGTTTCTTTGGAATACACTATTTTTAGAAACTTGAGTCTTTAGCATCTGGAATTTAGTAGATACTTGAGTCTTCAGATCTTTTGACTGTTTTCTTTTGACAAACATCAGAGCCTACACTTCACAGCCTTCTAGAGAGTCTTGCTAATGTTCAGGAAAACTTGTGTAACATAAAAGCGGAACTAATTCTCTTCTATTGTCTTGGCCACACCATCCATTAGAAGCAGAACCTGTTTGTTAAGTACTCAACAATAACAAACATTAGAGTATCAAAATTCTTCATACAAACATACTCATTTGTTATCATCAAAACTCAGAGATAATATTGCAGAACCAAATCTTGTTCTTACCGGGGTTTTGGGGATGATGTTGTTAATATGATGCTTGGATGAAAATTGATGAAATTGTGAGTTTGTTTTGCAATAATTTGATGCCTATGATGCATAATAAGATGTGTTGTTATTATATGATAAAACCAATTGAATCTATGATGAGTTAAGACCTGTAAGGAGAAGAAATCGTGTAAAACTTTGACTGGTGGAGTGCATAGATTGCAACAGGGAAGTCCTGTTTGCACAGGCTCATGAGGCGAGCATGATGCATCTCCGGGCTAAGGATTCCCTCCCTTGTCGCGCCAGGCGAGAAGGGGGCGAAGGGAAGGGGTGAAAAACAGAGCCCCTGAAATTTTGTATGGAGAGTGGTGACTCGCTCGAGCTTCGTCGGGCGAAGAATAAGTGAGAGGTACTCGCCGGGTGAGTAAAGTACTCCGTCGGGCGAGGGTAACGAGATGAAACTAGAGCCCCTGGAGTTTTTATGAGGAGAAATTATCGCTCTCACCTCGCCGGGTGTTCCTCAGGCGAGGCACAACATGGGGATTTTAAAAGTGTCGTAACTTCAGTTTCAGGACTCTGTTTGACGTGTCGTTCAGAGTGTTAGGAAGCTAATGCAATGAACTATACTTTAGTGGAATAAAATGAGTCATGTTATGTGTTTTCCCAGTCATTTTTTTGATGAACAAGATTTTTTGGTAATTGTTTTATTATGATGTACGTGCATATGATAAATTGTTGTGGCTATGAAAATGACATGTTTAATAAGAAGTATGTGATGATTTTATGATTGATTATATGAATGATGATAGTTTTGACTAGAAGTGGTCATGTTGTTATTGAGATGTTTCACATCATGCATTTATGGCATATGTTAGGACTTCGGTCCAGCGATGTTGTTAGGACGATTGGTCTAGTGATGGTGATATGAATTTAGTCAAGTGATGGATTCAATCCCATAGTGTGGATTGAGTGCAATTCTATGAAATGCTCTGGTTCTAAGTGGAAATCGATCCTATTGGTAGATATATTTGGAGAAAAGATGATTGTGTCATCAATGAAGTTTTGGCACCACATGCATGAGTCTAATAAAGTTACATTATATTCTTCTTGACATTGCGTAATGATTGATTAAGTGATGCTTTATGAATATGTGAACTGATGATGTCTTGATGATGATTGTTGATATGATGATATTTGCGAAGGTGTGAGTATAACATGAGGTTTTAATCATGTACGAGTTCTTGCTGTTGCGTTATAACTACTATATTTATTCCTTACGTCTTTTATAATGCATGTTTCTTAGCAGTGAAGTCATATCCTCAATGGGTTACTAATTTTGTTCTGGTACCAAAGAAAGACGACAAGGTGCGTATGTGTGTAGATTTCAGGGATCTAAACAGGGTGAGCCCCAAAGATGACTTCCCACTTCCACATATTGATGTCTTGGTCGACAACACCGCTCAACACAAGGTATTCTCGTTCATGGATGGTTTCTCGGGTTATAATCAGATCAAGATAGCGCCTGAAGACATGGAGAAAACTACCTTCGTCACACAGTGGGGAACTTTCTGTTACAAGGTCATGCCTTTTGGGTTGAAGAATGTCGGGGCAACTTATCAGCGTGCCATGGTATTCTTATTTCACGACATGATTCATCATGAGATAGAAGTCTATGTCGACAAGATGATTGCAAGGTCAAACACTGAAGAAGAACATCTTGATCATCTGCATAAGTTATTTGAAAGGCTGAAGAAGTACAAGCTAAGGCTAAATCCAAACAAATGCATTTTTGGGGGGAGATCTGGAAAACTCCTAGCTTTTGTCGTCAGTGGTAAAGGTATTAAAGTTGATCCTGCAAAAGTTAAAGGTTTCTTAGGACGGCTGAATTACATTGCCTGATTCATTTCTCATTTGACTGTTACATGTGAGCCAATCTTCAAGCTGCTGAAGAAATATCAAGTAGTAAAGTGGAACGACGACTGTTAAATAACCTTTGATAAAATCAAGGAGTACTTACGAGAACCTCCAATTTTGATGCCACCAGTTGAAGGAAGACCTTTAATCATGTACCTGATAGTTCTAGAGAATTCACTGGGGTGTGTACTGGGGCAACATGACGAGTTTGGTTGAAAAGAGCATGCAATATACTAATTTAGCAAAAAGTTTACCTACTATGAAACAAGATATTCACTGCTCGAGAAAACTTGTTGCGCTTTGGCATGGGCTGCTCGCCAACTAAGAATGTATATGTTGACTCATACTACTCTATTAATCTCTAAAATGGATCCCATCAAGTACATATTCGAGAATCCAGCTCTCTCTGGAAGAATAGCCCGATGGAAAATGGTCCTGACAGAATACGATATTCAGTACACCACTCAAAAAGAAATCAAAGGAAGTGTACTGGCAGATCATTTGTCGCATCAAGTTATAGATGACTACCAATCTATGAACTTCGAATTCCCGGATGAGAACATCATGCTAATTACATATTATTGAGAACCTAGACCGTATGTAGGACCCGAGCTAGGATCCCGATGGACTATGGTTTTCGATGGAGCTTCTAACACGCTTGGAAACGAGATCGATGCTGTAATTATCTCTCCCTAGGGTTGTCATACGCCCTTCACTGCCAGAGTTTTCTTTGACTGCACTAACAATATGGCTGAGTACGAAGCATGCATCATGGGTATTAAAGGTGCTATCGACATGAGAATCAAGTTCTTGAGAGTATATGGAGATTCATCTCTAATAATCAGTCAAGTTAAGGGAGAATGGGATATGAAACACCCAAATCTCATTCCATACCAAGAGCATATGCTGACCTTAATTCCATACTTCGAGGAGATCACTTTTGAGCACATCCCAAGAGAAGAGAATCAGTTGGCAGACGCATTAGCTACCATGTCATCCATGTTCAAGATCAGACGGGACAATGAGGCTCCCAAAATTACCATTGAAAGATTCGATGAACCAACACATTACTATGAAATTGATACTGATGGAGTAGAAGAAAAAAATTGGTTTTATGAAGTGAAAAGATACCTTAAGGCTCAAGAATACCCTGAAGGGGAATCGATCAATGACAAGAAATTCCTACGGAGGTTCTCGGCTAAGCTCTTCTTGAGAAATGGGATTTTATACAAGCGCAATCATGATTCAACTTTGCTTCATTGTATGGAGAAGAAGGAAACAGAGGAAATTATGAAAGAAATGCACGAAGGCGTATTTGGTACTCACTCTAGTAGGAATACTATGGCTAAAAATATTTTGAGAGTAGGTTATTATTCGTCGACTATGGAAACCGACTATCACCACAACTCGAGAACTTATCATAAGTGCCAGATATATGTTGATAAAGTTCATGTGCCCCAGATTCCTCTGAATGTTTTGACTGCTCCTTGGCCATTCACAATGTGGGACATTGATATGATTAGAGAAATCAAGCCTACTGCTTCTAACAGACATCACTTCATTCTCATCACCATTAACTACCTCACAAAATAGGTTGAAGCCACCTTGTTCGCCTCTGTTACCAAGAATGTGGTCGCCCGGTTCATAAAACATAATCTTATCTGCCGATATGGAATCCCCGAGAGAATCATCACGAACAATGGTACCAACCTCAACAACACTATGATCACTAAACTCTGCATGCAGTTCAAGATCAAGCATCATAACTCTTCTCCGTATCGAGTAAAGATAAATGGAACAATAGAAGCCGCCAACAAGAATATTAAGAAGATCATACATAAGATTGTTGTGACTTACAAAGACTGGCACGAGATGTTACCGTTTTCACTTCATGGCTATCGCACTTGATCATGAACATCAACTGGGCAACCCCATTCTCTCTGGTTTATGGTATGGAAGATGTCCTACCTGTTGAAGTTCAAATTCCTTCTCTGAGGATTATGAAAGATGTAGACTTAGACGAAGATGAGTGGATTCAAACCAGGCTAGACCAATTGAATCTGATTGACAAAAAGAGGCCTGCCGCTATCTGTCACGGTCAAATGTATCAGAAGCGTATGATCAAGGCATTCAACAAGAAAATCAAGCATCAGGTATATCGTGCTGTTGACTTGGTAATAAAGCACATCATTCTATCGCAAGGTGATCCTAGGGGAAAATGGACTCCCACATACGAATGGCCTTTTGTTGTCAAGAAAGTATTTTCGGGCAGTGCTATGATACTAACCACCATGGACGGTGAATATCTTCCACACACTGTGAACGTGGACATAGTTAAAAAATACTATGTATGAAAACGACCCACTAGGTTGATTGTCCTAGGCAAAAATAAGAGCATCCTGGCAAACCAAAAGGGTTCGAGCAAAAATTAGAGATATATAAAAAATTGTACACCTGGCAAGTCGAAAACCTGAAAAGGCGGCTTGGGCAAAAAAGGGTATCCTGGTTGATTGAAAACCCAAAAGGATGGTCCAGGAAAAATTTAGGGATTAAAAGCGTACGACTATGTCCCATTAGATCACTTACTGCAAGCTTTATTGCCAAAGTCAAAAGCTCAAATGGTACAGATTTGTTCAATCAACTTCCTCCGACAACAAGGGATGATATGTTCGAAGACATAGGGGCAATAGTAGAGTTGGAACCCAACGAGATCATTTCCACATAGTTATATGTTTTGTTTTCACTTTATACTATTTTCATTTCATGATAACTTCCTCTTACTAGGATTTATGTCTCTTTGTATAAAATCGCCTGTTTATGGGCAAACTATCAATACAAATACACCCTAAAATTAAAACTTTTTTTTTTCTGTTTGCAAAAACGTCCAATGACTAAAATTGAATGAACATATGCATATGAACATGATTAACTGTTAACAAATATATGCATAAGAACAAGAATACGCATTTACTCAAGACTCTAGGAGTTGGGATGACGTTCAAGCCATCCATAAATCCCTATATAGCCACTTCCATGAGATCATCCCCACATAGTAATCTTCACAAATCCATCTTCAATAAAGATACATTCCCCGCAATTTCCCCGGCAGACCCCTCTGGCAGATAAAGGAGTATGATCTTCTTCCCGACAACATCACCCACCTACAGAGTCCCAATCAGTATAATTCATGGAAGTTCTCTTCCCCAGCTGAGTTTATTCCCCCAAAACTATAAAACCCCCTACAAATTTCTTCTCTCCAGCAGAGCTCACTTCCTCAGAAAGGTTGTTTCCTCAACAGAGTATTTCTCTGCCAACAGGGTTTATTTCACCAACAGGGTTTATTTCCCCAATAGATTATAGTCTCCCCAGCTTGAGTCTATTCCTCAGGTGGCTACGAATCACCGAAAAAATTCCTCTCCCTAGTGAAGTCGCCACTATCCCCAGAGAGTTGCTACGAAACCTAGAATCGAATAAAATATCAGTCAACCTTATCCTACCAGATGAGTCGGAAGGTTATCCATCTCTTTTATCCCCAGTCAGGGTATATAAGAATTAAAACTCCCCAGGCGAGTCGGAAGGTTATTCATCTCTTTTATCCCCAGTCAGGGTATATAAGAATTAAACTCCCCAGACGAGTCGGAAGGTTATCCATCTCTTTTATCCCTAATCAATGTATATAAGAATTAAACTCCCTATTAGAGAGATGAATGACTAATGTTCCTGAACTTTTCTCCCCAAACAGAAGTCAACATTCCCCAACGGAGTTTACTCAAATAGCAAACAAGAATCCCCAGCAGAAGCATTCTAGACAAGGTTGAAGATTACACATGTTTTTCATCCCCAGCCACAGTCAGGGATTCATTTTCCCCAGTAATATGCAATATGGAACTGTTGATACGTTTCCAACAACATTTCACATTCATAAATCATTTACCAATATCATAACATATGCATATGAAACACATACAACACAGTCTCATTTATTTTGAGAACATCATTATGTAGTGTATTTCATACATCATGTCGTTGCATACAGCTAACTCTTTACCTTTTCAGGAAAGTCAATCAACAGACAAACATCATCAACTAATTATATGACCCGACAATATTCTCCAAAGCTACATCTGACAAAGGGCTATTTCAACAATTTCCTCAGAGGGTCATTCTCATAAAAAAGACATCTCCTGGCTCAGATTAAATCAAGCGTAGATTTATTTTGATTATTATTCAAGTAGACATTTTCTAGCTCAGATTGAATCAACCATAGATTTATTCGGATACTTCTTCCAGCTAAAGACAAAAAGACCTCTTCTGGATCAGATTAAATCAAGCGTAGAATTGTTCTGATACTTCTTCCAGTAGACATTTTCTAGCTCAGATTAAATCAACCATAGATTTATTCTGATACTTCTTCCAGTTAAAGACAAAAAGACCTCTTCTGGCTCAGATTAAATCGACTATAGATTTATTCTTATACTTCTTCTAGTAGACATTTTTTGGCTCAATTTAAATCGACCATAGATTTATTCTGATATTTCTCCCAGTTAAAGACGGACACAGACATCTTCTGGCTCAGATTAAATCGACCATAGATTTATTCTGATACTTCTTCCAGTAGACATTTTTTGGCTCAAATTAAATCGACCATAGATTTATTCTGATACTTCTTCCAGTAGACATTTTTTGGCTTAGATTAAATCGACCATAGATTTATTCTTATACTTCTCCTAGTTAATGATGTACGCAAACATCTTCTGGCTCAAATTAAATCGACCAGAGATTTATTCTGGAACTTCTTCTAGTAGACATTTTCTGTCTCAGATTAAATCAACCATAGATTTATTCTGATACTTCTTCTAGTTGCAGGATAGCATAGATATCTTGTGGCTCAGATCAAATCAAGCATAGATTTATTCTGATACTTCTTCCAGTTTAAGTCGAGCATAGACTTAGTCTAACTTCTATCAACATTTATTTTGGATGGTATCTATAAGCCCATCTTTGATGACTCACTGTTATCTCTCCAAATGACATCTTTAAGCCCATTCTCGGTATAATCAACCAACAACGTTACTTCATGCACCGACGAGTGCAAATTTCTGGGCACTTAGGTGTTCAATAATCTTCTACCTTCCAGTCACGAATGGAGAACATGCCAATCTAACTCTTCAGGTTTACGGAGATTGAACATGGGCAGCTGTTGTACCCTAAACTTTTCCCTCCCATTTTCTTCAAGAACTTCTAGGTTTCTCAAATGCTCAAGAATTCTCAAACGTTGATCAGACAAAGCTCCCTCCTAAGGCAGTCTACCTCAAATTAGGGTTTCATGTTGCATCAAGATACTTGAGTCCATGGGATCCCAAATTCTCACCATTGTCCTAATATGATATCAAGATCATCCGTGTCAAGTTTCAAGCCTTTCAGAGGAAGTTTGCTCAGTCAATTGCTCAAATGCCTGAAAATCGACTGTGCTAGGGCAAAAGTCAAATGTGGCCTACATACAGTCAAACTTCAATATTTTTTGTTAACATTCTAATTTTGAAGGATATTTCATTATTTGATCAAGGGTTGATCATGATTCATCAAGGATTGCTTATAATTCATCAAGATTCAAAAGTTGCTAAATTAGGGTTTTGTAGGAAAAGTCAACCCAACTTTGACCAAGCATAACTTTCTCATACTTTATGAGAAATGACCCATCCAAATCTCATTTTGAAGCGGATGCAATTCCCTACAATCCATATTCAGCTCCCAAGTTAAAAATATGCATTCACAAGAAGTTATGAATTTGGACATTATAGGTCATTTTGAAAAGTCAACAAAAACACCTTTTTTGTCAAATCTTCATAAATGAGCATGGAATATCAAAATGATATGAGAGCAAAATGGTTGATTAGAGGACATCTCAATATTTCTAAAAAGTCCAAGAACACCTCCAAAGGTTCAAAATTGAGCAAGTTATGCATTATTGAAGTTGACCTTTTTTGCAAAATTGCCAAAAGTCAATTATCCTCAAAACTTCAAATTTTGCCAAATGGGCCCATTCTTTTTCACTTGTTTTGAGTTGGCAATATAACCCACGTGCTCTAGCCCTTTCCACTTGTTCATGTCATATTTTTATTAATTATTTTGATTTTTATTTGAATTAATTTGATTTAAATCAAAATAAATCAAATAAAAATCCAAAGCATTGATAACAAAGGATCTTTTGATTGTTTCAGGCTCTAATAACAGCTAGCAAGGAATTCAAATTCGCATCAAGCCATATGTGTACATAAAGATTGTAAATAAGCCATGTTTGGAAAGTTGTTCAAAGCAAATCAAATCAATATCAAAATCATTAAAAGAAGAAGATTTAGACAGGGCAATCAACCCTAATGCATTGTGTGATACATAAGGAGGCGAGGCAGATGAAAATCAGGGTTAGAAAGGCACGAGAGAGCAAGAACAAAAACTGAAAAATTAAGGAAAAAGTGTGAGATCAAAATCCCACTTAGAGGCATCCTCAAGGCTCGAGACCTCTCCCAATCGTTTCCTAGCATTCTCCATAACCTAAAGCAAACAAAAGCAGGAGTTTTCAAGCCCTCTCACGCACTGTAAGTCGCTCGCGGTACCACCCTGTTCTTGAATTCATATTTTGTAATATAGGCATTGTTGACATGAGTTGATGACATATTCTTAATCTACAAAGCATTTGCAAACTTTTGGCAATACTCAATTTCATTTATATGACCTATACCGTGAATCACCATTGTTAGGTTTTCTTGGAGTTTTTTAGGGTTTTGTTTTCAGGTACAATTAGCCTTCATAATGGCTATGGTTGTGATCAGAAGAAGGAGACGATCTCAACCATGGCCTTAGATATCATTTCCATGGCTTGTGGGAGATTTTGAGAATGGATAGGGTTATAGTGACGAAACTTTATCCATGGGTATAAGTGCTTCTGGTTTTAGCCACGGAGAGAGGAAGAAGAAGCAGGCGTGTCACTCCTCCATTCGTCCATTCAAACATTGGCGCGTTTTTCTGATTTTTGTCCACTAATATTTGTTTTTGTATTTTATTATTTTCTTTTAATAGTATAACAAACAACAATAACTGATCCAGTGGCAAGCGTGGCATGGAATTCCCCTTGGGTCCTGGGTTCGAATCCCGGGTCCCCCCTATTTCTCTATTTCATTTTATTACAGGAAATCCAGTGTGCGCATGAGCTTGACGTCCATCATGTTCCTTCGTCATCCACACGCCAGATGGCCAGATCTGGTGGCTACCACTGAGGCTGCACCAAAGGGCCAGTCAAACGCAACTCACTGAATTACAGAAAGTCAAAATGGACCAACACAAATGGGCCATATTCTTGCTATTGGCACACCACTTTCAGGCCCATCTCTTTTTTTTTTTCATTTAATTATCTTTTTATTTATTTTATTAACCAAAATTAATTTTCTTCTTACCAAAAAAATCACAAAAAATATTTTATGTTAAAATTAAATTTAGGATATTTTATTTTTAGTAAAAATCAATTAATTAATTAGGTTTAATATTAGATGACTTTAACTAATTTTGTAAATATTTAAAATTAATTAGAATCAATAGGTTTTAACCCTAATTTAAAAAATAAAAACAAAAAAAATATTTTCTTTTAATTAGAAGGGTTAAAACCCTAGTTTCGCTTTCAATTCAATTGTCTCGCGCGCTTCATTATTATTTCATCCAATTATTGTATCTGCTCCCGGCTTGTAATAATTTAATTAGGACATTTACTTTTTGCTGCTTTTATTTTCAAAGGGTTGTCTTTGGCGATGTAAATACTCGATGCCTTGTAATAGTTAGTTTAAATTCCGCACTTTAATTTCTGCAAATTATTCAACTGTTAGATGTTTGATAATAGGGCTTGCATGACAAGAATGAATGCTTAATCTTAAAACAGTTAGATCACCCTAAACATGTGCAAAGATAAAAATAACTGAAATCAACACACTCGCACATACGCACTCCTAGGGTACACTCCCACTTGGTTGCCTTCGTAAACAGTCATTGAGTATAGGTTGTTTTAGAGGTCGTCCTCTTGTCTAAAATATCATAAGTTGTCTCAAAATGGTTGCCTCGGATATTGTTGCCTCGAATAAATGATCTAAGACATTAGGGTTACCGTTAAGACGTCCTAACATTGCTTTAGTGATCGTATGTCCCTCTTTCGAATTGACCCTCAAAATCCAACGACGGTGCTGCCTACTCACTAATAGTGGGATAGCACTGTCTAAAGGAAACAAACATAGAACAATTCATTTTTCGAGTAGGTAGATTAGTTCTTAGGTACTTGCTCAAATAAAACAAAACTCTTTCACACTTACACTTTTACAAACAAGTTTTCAAAAACACTTCATTACACTCTTGAGGACAGAAGCAAGAGTTAAATCGAAGTTAAAACAAAAACTTTTTCAAAACCACAAACACAAATAAAACAATTTTGAAAACAATGAGCAAGTACCTAAGAGCCCGTAGATAACTACGGATAGAAAAGGTGCTAATACCCTCCCTTTCTATAATCTACCCCCCCGTACTCAGAAAATTTCAAAAAAGAAATTTTTCTGTGCTTTTTTCCTTTCCTTGTTGGATAAAATAAAAGTCGGTGGCGACTCTTGCTTACCGTGACATTTTGCAAAAACAAACGCAAAACACAAACCAGCATTCCAAAAACAGTCAGTTCTTCCCACCGTATCACACAATGCATCCACAACCAGGGTTTCATATTGCACAAGGAATATTAGGTTGAAAAGGTCTCAAATGACTTTCATGGTTCATCATAGGTCCTCAATAATTCTTAAGTCAAGTTTCAAGTCTTGCATCACATGTTGGCTCAGTCAATGGCTCAAAAGACTGAAAATCAACTGTATAGGGTAAAAAGTCAACTATGGTCAACATACAGTCAAACTTCAATATTTCTGGTCAACATCAACATTTTAAGGTGATATTCATCATTTGATCAATGGTTGATCATGATTCCTCAAGGAAATCCCTCAAATCTTCAAAGGTAAAAAATTGCCAAATTAGGGTTTTCATTGAAGATGACTGATCATTGACTTTTGGCCTAGTGCATGACCTAATGGCTTAAACCATGATCTCAATGGATCAAATACAACATCTTGACCAAATTACATGGATCAAGACATATTCAAAGTTACAAGTGATTGACAGTTGAAGAATTGAATCAATTGAATGAAAAGTCAACAGTCACTCAAAAGTCAAACTTTGAAATTTTGATCAACATTGGAGTTCAAAAATCAAGAATCATCAAAACATTCAAAATTATCAAGTTTGATCATCAATAATCAAAAGGTAAAAAAAAGACAACAAAAGTCAAAAGTTTGAAAATTTTCCAAGACTTAGAAAAAATTCTAAGTGTTTTGTTCTTAACAAGGTCACTACTTCAAGGCCATTTTTCACTTAGATACAAGCTGATTGAAGGAGAACTTTCAACATGAAAGTTTTAGAGATTAATGAATTCTACAACTTTGTTAATATGGGATGATCCTCAAAAATTGCTTGGATTAAGATATATAGGCCCATTAATTTCTGATATTTTTATCCAACACTTAGAAAAAATTTCAACAAGTTTTGATGAGTTTTTTATCCCAACTTCTTGGCCAATTTTTACCAAGTTTACTTTTGATTCAGCCAAAGTAGTCAACATGAAAGTTATAGATCTTGATTCAAGATTTCCAAAATGTCCAAGAACACAAATTTATCATACTTGATCTAGAAGTTTCGAAGAGATGAAGATGACATGTCAAACTTGAATTATAGTGTGATGAATGAAGAATGGAAAAACACAAGAAGAGGGGGTTTGAATTGGGGTTTTTAAAACTTAAAGTAAAATACACGTTGGTTATCCTAGTTCTTTTGAACTCAAACTACTCCAGTCCACCCGCCAAGGTGATTTCACTTCTCTCAACGAGGTCTTAATCCACTATTCAAACTTGATTACACAGATACGATGACAACCGTCAATGTCTTCTTGAGTTTAAACCACAACCTTGTTTTCTCAAGGTATTACACAATACAATATTTGAAAGAGTGTACAATATGTGGTTTTTAATAAAACGGTATCACAAAAGTGATGTTTTACACAAATGAATTTTTGTAAGATGAAGGTGATGAAAATATTTCATTTGTTGTGTGCAGCAAAATCGTAAATGATTTCTCCTTCAAGTCTTGTATATATAGGCAATGCATGTGATGAGCTTTTGGAATGTTGATAAATAGTAATTAAAGAACTTTCCAAACATAGAGATTATTGTCCTCTTTCAGCCGTTACTTTTGAATAGCCATAAATGAAATGTAACGCTTCAGAAGATGTATGTTACCGTTGGGACTCCTTTACTTCTTTCCGAAACTATATGAATCAGAATAACGGAGTTCCTGTTCACAACATTTATTGCACTCAGAAGTTGTAGCTTGATAATTTCTCTATATAAGCGTGTTATGCAGATTACTTTCTATATAAGATATGTTGAATAAGAGTTTAAACAATGATCTAACTCATGTTTTGTGCTTCTTCCATCAGAACTTCTCTATAAAAAAAAATACTTATTTAGGGAGCATAATTGTTCTTTGAGTGTTTGTTCTCATCAAAACTCTTACAAGGGTTGTAGAATCAAACTATGTTCTAACAATATCCCCCTTTTTTATGATGACAAAAACTTGGATATTTTAATAGAAACTTAAAGAACATAAAGCATTTAAAGTCTCCCCCTGAGTTGGATACTCAGATAGAGAAGAAATACTTCCCTGAAGATTGTTCTGATCAAAGTTTTGGAGAAAAAGATTTTTGATGCGTCCACTTTAGTCCTCAACAGAGTTTGTTCCTGTTTTTCTTTCAGAAAAAAACAATAGAAGTTATGATATTCAAAATTTTGAGACTGAGTCTCAATACTGTTATATTTAAAATATCTTACGTTCTCCCCCTTTTTTGTCAAGAATAAAAAAGAAATAAAAACACTTTAGACAATAAAAGGTATGTTGTATTAAAAAAGATTCCAATAAAAACACATTCTGAAGGAAACAAATAAAAAATGAAGAAAAAAAAATTTCAGAACTAAGTTTGAGGTGGTGGAAGTCATGTGAATCGGGCTTCCAATAAACTCTTGATCTGACTGTTTGATTCCTCTTGTTTTCTAAGCACCCCCTTGATTTCCTTGCACATATCATCCTGCTTGTCTAGCGTTTCCTTAAACATAACATTCTCTTTCTTTAACTCCTCTAGAGTTTGCATCACAAGAGATGAAAAGTGTATATCAGCAGAAGGAATCACTTTTTCAGAGCAAGCTGTGGTTGATTCTGACTCAGGAGATTTTTCAACTTCCTTGCCTTTGTCTTGAATAATAACCAGAGGAAGAGGATCAAAGGATGGTTCACCGAATTCTGTTAGCTGATGATCTTCCCAAGGGACATTATCCAGCAGAAGGAGTGGTTTCTTTTCCCAGTGACGCAGAACTTGATCCTTGAAGATATTCAGATGATCACAAAAGTTCTGTTGAGCAATTTCATAACTTAGCTCCTTGAGTTTCAGGGATTCAGAGTTGAACCATTTTCTGAACTGGTTTTAATAAGAATCAGAAGCAGCTAGATTAAGATTCTCTATGCAAGTTAGCTTCAGAGAGTTAACCCATTCCTGTATTTTTGTTTCAAAAATCAGCAGAGATTTACCAACATCTGCTTTGGAAATTTTTGGTTTTGATTTTGGAATGACGATTTTCTGAGAACTTGTGATGAGATTATCCAAGGCTTCTAAGTCTATAACTGTTCGAAGGGGATCTTATGGGTGGTTATTGGGAGAGGGAAAGTCAGAAATAATAATAGGTGAATTTGGTGAGTTTGGTGGAGTGGATTTATAGGGAGATGGAATATCTTGGATGGAGAGGTTTTGTGAGGAAGTTGAGGGAATTGTGGGTGGTAGAGAGACCATGAGAGATCAGGTGATTCCAGGTATGGATGTTGTGGTATCAGAGTCAAAGTTTGGATTTTCTGTGTGGGGAGCATCAAACATCGGATCAAATCGACCAATATTAGAAAGAACTTAAGCAAGTTTAGGTTGATTTTGGTCAAGATGGGTAGTAGGTGGATTGTTCAGAAGGTTATCTAGAGATAGTGAGGTGTCAAAGTCAATGTCAAAGTCATCAAAGGTTTGAGGCGATGGATCTTCTGTGGGTTTTGGAGAAGGAGGGTTTTCAGATGTTGATGACAGTACTGATTCAACAACAAAAATAAAAGATGGATTACCTTTCTTTTTGGTAGCTTTGGGAGTCTTCTGAGAAGTTCCTTCTCCAACAACTTTCTTTTTCCTTGATTTTATGGGAGCAACTTCCATAGGTTTTTATCTCATATCACGTATGTTCACTTCTGAATTTGTCTCGTCCCTTTTGCAAGCATCCATATATTTGAGAATAATATCTGGAGAAGCATTTGTTTGAGAGAAGAGAGGAAAATCCTTCAGAGGTACTCTTCTAGTGGTAATGACTTCCATGTTTATTATTGTTGGATCATTATTGATGGTTTCAATAATCTTCATTTTCTTCAGATTCTTGGCGTTGAGAGGTTTACCAATACAAGCTTCCAGAGTGCTAACTTGTTGAGCCTCAGTTAGATGTTCTATCAGTTTGTTTTCTGTCAGAATATCTAAGATGAGTCTTCCCAGAGGGATCCAATCTCTCTTTGTTCTTTCTTCTTCTCTTGTCTCTTTGACGCTGGTCTTCAGATGATTGAACAAAATATGTGGGAGATTAACCTTTGCTTTGGTGACTATGAAGTATAGAAGATATTGTTGATCAATGGTGATATAGTCTGGAGAACTTGTGGGTTTTCTGTGATTGATGCAACCGAAAATGATTTTTGACCAAATTCTGAGGTAATCTTTCAGATCTTTGATTTTGTTTGATGGTTGGCCAGAAGTAAAAAATTTCTTCTGAAATATTTTTTAGGTCAGAGCTTTTGTCACCCATATCGCTGCAACGAATACCGCCACCGTCGTGACCTATCAGTTGCCCAATGAGATCTTCAAAGATGACTATTTTCTTTCCCATCACGAAGGAAGTGACCTGATGATTTAAAGGTGTAGCGTGAATCCAGAATTCTTTAACAAATCTTGGAAAAACTGGACCCAGTAGGCGATCAAAGTACTTGTTCCATCCTTAGAACTCAACACCAGGGGTTAGATCGTATCCGTTTTCCTTCATGCTGATGAAGTCTACAATTAGCTCACATAGAACTTCCAGCAAATCAATGGGAGTATGGAGAGTTCTTGAGGGTTCTTCATACCTTTATGCTATTGAAGAAGAAGATCCAAGAATGCTTTGAGAGCTTTGAGCAAGTTGTTGGGAGGAAGCCATGTTCTCACAGAATCTTTAGTGTTTTTAAAAGATTGAACAAAATTAAGAGAGAAAAACAAATTGAAAGTGGAAAAGTGACAGTTTGAGTGAGCAACGTATATATTGGAAAATAGGAGACTTAATTAACAAGAAAATGGATTAAAGAGAATGATTACTAGAATTAATGATTCCTGAGAAAGAGGGATATCATAAAGATATGAAACAATTACCAATATGACACTAGTCTCAATGCATCCAATCAACGTTTCAGTCTCTTCAGAATTTGAACACATGTTCAGCCTTAGAGGAAAACCTTGCGTTGAGTTGACAAATGTTGATATTGTGAACTACAAGCTTCTATCTTTGAAATGAACCATTTGGATAATGTTCAGGTCTTCTTAGATAGATCCTGATACAACTTTCCTTCTTACTTCTGAAGAACTATTGATCATATGTTCACACAAAAATAAAGGCATGAAGTTCTGAGGGTTAACGTATACATAAACAAAACTATTATTCTGGGCATAGTTTCATGCTGAGATGTTTCAGAATGAAATTAAACCTATCTTTATAAAGGGGTTTAGTGAAAACATCAGCCCATTGATGGTCTGTGTCTATGATTTTTAATGAAAGAATTCCTTTCTGAATATAGTCCCTAATAAAATAATGTTTAATTTCTATATGCTTAGCCCTAGAATGTAAAATGGGATTTTTTGAAAGACATATAACAGAAGTATTATCACAGAGAATAGGAATGTTACTCTCATATATGTTGAATTCTTCGAGTTGGATTTTCATCCAGAGCATCTGTGTGCTGCATCCAGCTGCTGCTATATATTCAGCTTCAGCAGTTGATAATGCAATGGTGGATTGCCTCTTGCTGGACCATGAGATTAGATTGTCTCCCAAAAATTGGCAGCTTCCATAAGTACTTTTCCTTTCTATTCTGTCTCTAGTGAAGTCAACATCACAGTACCCTACTAATTTGTATTCTTTGGTTTTTCTATGTAGATCTTCTGTTCTACCTTCTTACTTACCTCTTCCTTTTCCAGAATGCATGTGGGATGCATAGGAGTTTTGGCTGGCTTACATTCTGACAAGTCAAATTTCTTCAGAAGTTCTTTGACATACTTGCTTTGATGTATGTAGGTTCCTTCTGGATTTTGATTGATTTGGATACCCAGAAAGAACTTGAGTTCTCCCATCTAACTCATTTCAAATTCTTCCTGGCGACTGGAGCATAGGTTTTTGTATAGTTTATCCCCTCTTGCTGACTATAACCTTGTGCCACCAGTCGTGCTTTGTTTCTGACAATGTCTCCTTGTTCATTTAGTTTGTTTATAAATACCCATTTGGTTCTAATGATGTTAAACCCTTTTGGTTTAGGAACTAGACCCCACATATCATTTATGGTGAACTGGTTTAATTCTTCATGCATTGCAAGTATCTAATCATTATCCAGAAGGGCTTCGTCAATGGAAGTTGGCTCAATCAGAGACACTAATCCTATGAGAGATTCTTCAGAATTTCTGAATGTATATCTTGTTCTAATTGGATCTTCTTTCTTTCCCAGAATCTTGTTTTCTGGATGAGCTAAACTGCTTCTGGATTGTCTTTTCTGGAGAGGCTCTTCAAATTTTATTGTAATGTTTGTGACAACTTCTTCTGGAGTTGACTGTGATTCTTTGTGAGCAACTTTTGATGCAGTGTCTTCAGTATCTGTAAGTTGAACTTCTATATCTTCAAAAATTTACCTTGCTTTGCCTTTTGAGAGCCAAGCTTATCATCAAATCTGGCACTGATAGACTCTTCCACAATCTGTGTTTTTGTGTTATATACTCTATAAACTCTTGAACATTCAAAGTATCCTAACATGAGACACTTTTGTGCTTTAGAGTCAAACTTGTTTAGATGTTCTTTAGTGTTTAGAATGAAACAAGTACGTCCAAATGGATGAAAATAAGAAATGTTGGGCTTTCTGTTCTTCCATAATTCATATGGAGTCTTATCCAGAATAAGTCTTATGGAGATTCTATTCTGAATATAACAAGCTGTGTTAATTACTTCTACCCAGAAGTTCTTAGCAATGTTAGTCTCGTTGATCATGGTTCTGGCCATTTCTTGTAAAGTTCTATTCTTTCGTTCTACAACTCTGTTTTGTTGAGGAGTTCTAGGACAAGAGAAATCATGAGAGATGCCATTCTAAATAAAAAATAATTCAATTTTTTTGTTTTCAAATTCCCCACCATGATCACTTCTGACTTTAACAATTCTAAGATCTTTTTCATTTTGGACTTGGTTATAGAAAGCAAAGAACACATAATGTGACTCGTCCTTGTGTCTTAAGAACTCTACCCATGTCTATCTGCTATAGTCATCTACGATTACTAATCCATACTTCTTGCCACTAATGGATGCAATTTTCACTGGTCCAAATAGATCTATATGCAGGAGTTCTAATGGTCTAATGGTAGAAACAACATTTTTTATTTTGAAAGAAGGTTTTGTAAACTTGCCTTTTTGACATGCTTCACACAGAGCATCTGAGTTGAACTTCAGTTTAGGAAGTCCTCTGACCAGATTGAGTTTGCTAATCTAAGATATCCTTATCATACTAACATGCCCCAATCTTCGGTGCCAGACCTATTGACATCGTTAATAGACAATAGGCATTTTACATTCTGACTTTTTAGTTTAGAATGTTTTATTTTGTAAATGTTGTTCTTTCTCTTTCCATTAAAGAGGATAAATCCATCTTTCTGACTAACTGCTTTACAAAACTTTTGATTGAAGATTATATCATAACCGTTATCACTTAACTGACTTATGGATAACAGGTTATGCATTAATCCCTCTATTAACAGAACATTAGTTATAGAAGGAAGTGTACCATTACCAATAGTTCCAGAGCTAATAATCTTTCCTTTTTGATTGCCTCTGAAACCTACGTAGCCTCCAGATTTAAGCTCCAGGATTTAGAACATATGCTTTCTTCCTATCATGTGTCGTGAGCATCCAGAGTCCAGGTACCAAGATGGGTGTTTCATTGTTGTTGTTAAATACATATACAACATAGACAATTTTGTCCTTAGGTACCCATATCTTTTTGGGTCTTTGTTTGTTAGAGTTACCAAAATTATGTTTGAATTTTGGTTTAGCAGAAAAAGCATCACTAGTATACTTTATGTCATGTGTGTGCCCATAGGTGAAGTGAGAATAAAGAGGTGTGTGTTTTATGACCATATCCTTAACTTTCTTAGGTTGAGATACTTTACCCTTGTATTCTATTATTTTTCTGCCATTTCTGCTAACTCCATAGATCATTGAAGCCATCTCGCTTCTATCTATGTTTTTAGCAAGAAATATTTGAAAGCTATGATCATATTCCTTTATGATCTTATCAGAGTTACTGGGAACTTCTGAGATAATTTCTTTCTGAGCCTTTTGTAATTTATTTCTAGCTTAGAAATTGTTTCTTTAAGCTCAGAGTTTTCTGATCTCAGTTTCTTAGTTTCTTCAGAGTCAGAAACTAGACCCTTTTTCAGGTTCTTGTTTATGACTCGAAGTTGCTGATATCTTTCAAGAATTTCTGACAGACTTTCTTCTAATTGAGATCTAGAAAAGTTAGAGAATACCTCTTCTACCTTTGAGTCTGATTCTGATCCAGATGATCCAGTGTCATCTGATACGTTGGCCATTAGGGCTATGTTGGCTCTTTCATCTTCTGATTTTGTTTCAGCTTCATAAGAATATGAGTCATCCCATGTTTCCATGAGGCTTTTCTTATTTTCCTTAAAGAACTTATTTTTAGGTTTCTCTTTTTAAATATTCGGTCAGTCGCTCTTGTAGTGCTCTTGTTCATTGCATTCGTAGCATACAATGTCTCTGTTACTTGATTTTTTGTATCCAGAAGATGGTTCAAAATGATTTCCCATTCTTCTGGAAGTTCTGAACTTCCTCTTCCTGTGCTTCCACAGCTGATTGACTCTTCTGGAGAGAAGAGACAGTTCGTCTTCTTTTGATGAGGATCCACCAGAGTTTTCTTCTTTTTCCTGCAAAACTTTTGGTTCATATTTTTTGTTAGATTTAAGAGCTAAAGATTTACCTTGCTTTTGGGGCTCATCTTCTTATAACTCTATCTCATGACTTTTCAGGGAGATGACAAGTTCTTCGAGAGAGATTTTGTTAAGATCTTTGGCCAGTTTAAGAGCTGTGACCATGGGTCTCCATTTCTTGGGTAAACTTCTGATGATTTTCTTTACCTGATCTGTAGTTGAGTAACCTTTATCTAGAACTTTTAGCCCAGCAACCCGAATTTGAAATCTTGAGAACATTGTTTCAATGGTTTCATCTTCTTCCATTTTGAAGGCTTTATACTTATGAATGAGAGCAAGAGCTTTGGTTTCTTTGACTTGCGTGTTGCCTTCATGCATCATTCTCAAGGAGTCAAACATGTGTTTTGCTGATTCTTTGTTTGTGATTTTATCATACTCTGTGTAAGAGATAACACTCAATAGAATTATTCTGGCCTTGTGATGATTTCAGAATTCCCTTTTTTGATGATCTGTCATTCTTTTTCTGTCAATCTTCGGACCGCTTTCTTCAACTGGATGAATGTACCCATCAGTCACCATATCCCAGAGATCACCATGATGAGCTAGAAAGAAATATTCGATTATGTCTTTCTAGTAATCAAAGTTTTCACCATCAAAGATTGGAGGTTTACTGCTGATTCTGTCTTTCTCATTATGATAATCATTACTGATGTTCTGACTTGGTCCCACCATAGTGTTTTCTTGCTTGGATCTTTTTCTGACATGGTTAAGTGTTTGTACTCAGAACCAGGCGCTCTGATACCAATTGAAGAATGGAAAAACACAAGAAGGGGGGTTTGAATTGGATTTTTTAAAACTTAAAGTAAAAAACACGTTGGTTATCCTGGTTCGTTTGAACTTAAACTACTCCAGTCCACCCACCAAGGTGATTTCGCCTCTCTCAATGAAGTCTTAATTCACTAATCAAACTTGATTACACAGATACGATGACAAACATCAACGTCTTCTTGAGTTTAAACCAAAACCCGGTTTTCTCAAGGTAATACACATTACAATATTTTAAAGAGTGTACAATATGTGTTTTCTAATAAAACAGTATCACACAAGTCATGTTTTACACAAATGAATTTTTGTAAGATGAAGGTGATGAAAATATTTCGTTTGTTGTGCACAAAAAAATTGTAAACGATTTCTCCTTCAAGTCTTGTATATATAGGCAACGCATGTGAGGAGATTTTAGAATGTTGATAAATAGTAATTAAAGAACTTTCCAAACATAGAGATTCTTGTCCTCTTTCAGCCGTTACTTTTGAATAGCCATAAATGAAATGTAACGCTTCAGAACATGCTTGCTTCAAAACACTTTAGAAGATGTATGTTACTGTTGGGACTCTTTTACTACTTTCCAGAACTATATGAATCAGAATAACAGAGTTCCTGTTCGCAAAATTTAGTGCACTCATAAGTTGTAGCTTGAGAACTTCTCTATATAAGCATGTTATGTAGATTTCTTTCTATATAAGATGTGTTAAATAAGAGTTTAAACAATGATCTAACTCATCTTATGTGCTTCTTCCATCAGAACTTCTCTGCAAAACAAAATACTTATTTAGGGAGCATAATTGTTCTTTGAGTGTTTGTTATCATCAAAACTCTTACAAGGGTTATAGAATCAAACTTTGTTCTAAAAATGAACTCATAATCAAATCTCATAGCCATGCCTTGTAATCTCACTTTACAGGCCTCTAAACCTCCAAATTTATCCATAATCAGAAGGTTACACACACTTTTGAGCCATGATCCAAGTGATACAAGCAATCTCAAAAGCAAGAAGCAAGCTCCTTGCACCCAACAAAACTTCAGAACATACTTGTACTTGATCCTTGAAACCACCAATTTCACATAAACTTGGTTTTTCACTTCCAACCAAGCCATAACTTATTATCTCAAGATTCTGGTTACTTCAAACTCTCAAACCTCTTGCCTATAAATAGTATGGTCATTTGCAAGCCAAGACACAATTTGACAAGCCCTCAAACACTCTCAAACTCATAATCACCAAGAAAACTCCATTAGTGCATATCTTGAACCTTAAGAATCCAACTCTCGATCCACTCGTGTGTTTTCCCTTTTCATCATTCAAACACCATCTATACACCATATAGAAGTGATCCAAACCCCTGTTTCACTTATGTAATCACTCTATCATCATCCACCATTTTCAAAATCTAACCTTGCAAATTGACTTGAGTAGAATGTTTCAACCATCCTCAAAGCAAAGTGAAGGTTGCAACACACTCACCAAGGTCCAAGGAAGCTTTTGGAATCATTTATTTGCACCTGGAAGCATCCATACCTGTTCTGAGTTTTCACTTCAAGAGGTAAGTTTTCCAAATTGTGATATATTGATACAAGCATAATTTGCAAATACATCCTAAAGAAAAAATGTAGATATCATGCCTCTAAAGCTAACCATGTCCTTAGTTCTCATTTAAATTTACTGTGAAGAGAGTTTTGATTCTGAACCGTTAGGGTTCGTTTTTGGTACTAACATAAATTCTTGCTTATCTTTGAGTGTTGTTTAAAATAAGTTATATGGTTGAATTCGTGATTAAATTTCAAGCAAGTTTGGTGTTTACATTTTTTAAAATGGTTGAGAAATTAAGCTTTTAGAGAATCAAGAATGGTGTTGTTGTTGTCTGCGCACGCGAGGAAGAAGAAGATAACATTTCAAAATTTCAAAACCAAGTTTATAATATATTGACTGGGGGGCGTTTCATAACCAGATGAAACAACCACCCCGGTGGTAAAATAAGCATGCTTTGACCTTAGGGACCTGGGTTCGATCCCTAGGTGTACCCTTTTGTTTTTTACATATTTTTCTCTACATATCCGATATGAGCAATCCTAGCGCACATATCATGAGCCTCATGCCATCATCATCAGATGTTTATCAAGCCAGATCCAACGCCCCAAATCTGACGAGTGTGCTGTGAGTCCCCTAGAGTTAGCCACACAGGATCGTCACAGGCGCTTGGGCCCTTTGTTTTGGGCCTAACATTTATTTTTCTTTTCATACCCCCAGTTTATTTATTTTCAACAGGCCCATTAAATTTTCTTTTTTGTTTTAAATTAATTGTTTTCTTTTAATCATTTTTCTATTTAAATCATAAAAATCATAAAATCATAAAAAAATAGATTTAGGTTTTTAATTAATTAATTTAATTTTTGATGAATACAAATTAATTTAATTTAACCACTTTGATTTTATTTTATTAATTAATTAGAATTAGGTTTTATACTTTATATAATTTTCTAAATAAAACATCAAAATAATTTTCTAACAATTAGTTTCGTTTTTTTTATAAAAAAATTAAAATTAGTTTAGACTTCTTTTTTAATTAAGTTAACTAAATTAGATTTCTTTTAATTAATTAAATTAATTGACTTTTTTTCATTTATTATTAAATTTAATTTATGTTTTTTTTTTACTAAATTCTTTTAAGGAAAATTAATCAAATAATTAGGTTAATCAATCAAACTGTTTTCTATCAAAAATGACAAAACAATTTCCTTTCTCTTTTCTTTATTTTACATTTTTTTGCGTATCTTGTTATTTCGCATTTTTCCGATTATTGTAACTGCTCAATAGTCTGTAATAACTTTAATTAAGACTCCTTTACATTTTGTCCCAATTTATGGTTTGTACTCCCCATCCCTGAAGCGTTGTAATAGCGTAGGATATTTAATCTCCGCAATTTACTGCTTTCCTTATTATTGTTAGTTTAATAGGATTGTATGGCAAGATTTAAAATCAACTGCTAGATAACCCTAATCAAGACAAAATAAACTGAAAACAAATCAAACTTCACACACGCACACCTATACGGTAACCTCACTTGTTGCCTCGGATTTAAACAGTCATGTCCCTCGAACGTGGAACTCTTTAGCAAAGACTCTTGATTAAAAAAGACCATAGTCCCTCGATGACCCTTCAATGTTGCCTTCGCTAAACGATCTTAGTCCCTTACGAAAATTTCTAAAGCGTTCTACAATTTTCCTTCTATTACGATACGATGACCCGCGTATGTCTCTCACATCCAACAATAGGGCTTCCTACTAACTAATGGTAGGATAACACTATCTAAAGGAGGAGGAAAAGAACAAAGACTTTTTAAGTAGGTAGATCGTTTGTAATTGCTTGCTCACAAACTAAACAACTTTCACACCTCACACTTTCAAAAACAACACTTTCTCCCAATAAATATTTTCAAAACAAATATTTTGTATACATTCTCTATGATATGAGAATCATTACAAAATTGCTGCACTTAGGCATTTTCAAAATATTTTCAAACATACACAAACACAAAGCATTTTTTAAAGTGAGCTAGCGATTAAGAGCCCATAGAAAACTACAGATGAAAAGGGTGCTAACACCTTCCCTTTTCATAACCTACCCCCGTTACTCAAAAAATTCTCAAAAGGTCTTTCCTGTTCTTTTCACCCTTTCCTATATTGGATAAAAGAAAAGTCAGTGACGACTCTTGTTATTCGTAACATTTGTGATAAAACGCAAACCCAAAAGTCAGTTCTCGCACCGTATTACAGTAGCCATCGCTTCAACCATATCAGTCTATGCCGTACAGTTTCCACGATCTATGGCTACTTACCTAAAATACCCTCAGATCCAGATATAGGATCTTTACAATAAACCCAAATAACCCTTTTAAAATAAAGCAGGAAAAGTAAACAAGGAAAGCATTTTAAAAGTGATCTAACTCTAAGATAACCCCACTTTTTAGTTTTCCCTAACAAAGTCACCAATTCTGTAATACAGTTGGAGAACTGACTTTAGATTTTGCATTTTATCACAAATGTTGCGGATAGCAAGAGCCGCCACCGGATTTTCTTTTATCCAATAAGGAAAGGGTGAAAAGAACAGGAAATACCTTTGAGATTTTATTGAGTTTGGGGGGTAGGTTATGAAAAGGGAAGGCGCTAGTACCCTTTTCATCCTTAGTTATCTACGGACTCTTAATTGCTAGCTCACTTTGTTTTGAAAATGCTTTTGTGTATGTGTTTGACTAATATAGAAAAAATGCCTAAGTACGGAAACTTTATAATGATTCTTGTATTGGGTAAGAATGCGTACAAAGTGTTTGTTTTTGAAAATATTTCAGAAAAGTGTTTTATGTAAGAAAATATGTTTTGTTTTTATGAGCGAGCAAACGATTAAGAACTACCTACTTACTCAAGGTCTTTCGTATTATTTTCCTCCTCCTTTAGATAGTGCTATCCTACCATTAGTTAGTAGGAAGCCCTATCGTTGGATGTGAAGGGACAAACGTGGGTCATCGTACAGTCATAAAGGCAACTCGTAGGGGTACTTTAGTAGTTTTATCATAAAGGACTAGATCTTTTACCGAGGCAGCATTCGAAAGGGTCATCGAGGGACTACGATCTTTTTAATCGAGGGACAATGCTAAAGCGTCCCCATGTTCGAGGGACATGATTATTTTCCGAGGCAACAAGTGAGGTTATCCTAGAGGTGCGTGTGTGAAGAGTGATTCATGTTTAGTTATTTTAGTCTTGCAATTAGGGTTAGCTATCGATTGTTTTTAGTCTTTCCCTACAATCCCTAATTACTAGTAAAATATTATAGCAATAATGAAAAGTAGTAAAGTGCAGGAAATAAAATTCTACGCTATTACAAGGCTTCGAGAGTGGGGGGTACAAATAGTAAAATGGAGGAAAAAGGTAAAACCCTAATTAAACTATTACACACTGTAAGCAGATACATAATAGGAAAAAAAATGAAATACGTGACAGTAATAAAATACGCGAAATTGTAAAATAAAGAGCAACGGGAAAGGAAATGTTCTCTTTTGAGATTTCTTGATAGAAAAAGGTTTGATGGTTAACCTAAAACCTAATTAATTTTAATTAATTAAAAAGGAATTTGATTAAAAAAACCTAAGAAAACCCTAAGTTGATTTTAATTAATTAAAAAATAATTAATTAGTAAGACCAAAAACTAAATTAATTGATTTAATAAAAACCTAAAATTTAATTTGAGTTGATTAAATGAAAACCTAAAAACTAAATTAGGGTTTTTTTTAAAAAGGTTTTGAAAAAGGTTTTGTTTTTTAATTTGAAAAAAAGGAGGAAAAGAGTAAGGAGAATAGAGAATTGAAACAAGAAATAATCAAAAGAGTAGGGGTGGGTGTTGAATCCACCCCCTTGGAACCTTCAAGCAACACAATCACCATCAGGCCAAGCACGCCTTGGTGTTAGGATATGGCTTGAGTGTAGTTTGCTTAATCCAGTAAAACATGAAAATAATAGTAAAAATAAGTGAAAAGGCTGGATCAAACCCAGACTCTTTGATACAAATAACTTAACGTGCGCGCTTCAACTACTGAGGCGGTAATACATTAGTTTATTTATATCAAACGATAAATATATAATATAAATAAACTACTTAAATCGGAGAGGCGCCGAAGCCCTAGCTTCGGTCGTCTTCTCTGATGACTTTCTTTTTCTAAACCTGTAAAATAACCAAAATTAGTAATCCAAAGTGACACTACCCTCCTAAATCGAGGGCTGTGAATCCAATGAGATTGTTATCTTGGTCTAAATTGCAAGGGTTTTTTTATGATGAAAAACATATGGATTAGTGTAGCTATGGTGATTCATGATTCTGATTGCATGGGACCTCCACGATCATTCAATCTTGCACTATCAAACCTCACAAACACATTAGTGACATTAGTACATGTTAAAGCAAACAAATAATCAAGATATGAATTTTGTGAGAGTATGGAATCGGAGATGCCATAAAATGGTATTTTTATGCATTTTGGACCATCAAACTTGATCCAATCTTACCCTATATGATTTCTGGGAATGAATGGAGTGGTTGTTTGTAGTTAAAGGGCTTGTGATAAGGGTTTCAAGATTTTAGGGTTCTTGAAATTTTTGATCTTTTTTGACGAGTTTGTGAGGCAAGGTTTCATGTCCTTGTTTGTATGAGGAGAAAATATTATATAATGTGGAATTAGGTCAAAGATATGTGGACTTGGACCTTGTGTAAAAGGGCTTTGTATTTTTTCTTATTTATCTTTGTATTATTAATGAATAAATCAAAATAATTAACATAAAATAGGTCAAGGGGTGTTTGAATGAGATTTTAGGTGTATGAGGAGTATAATACACGTTTGGACCTTAAAACAATGGCCCAATAGTCCAAAATATCAAGTTTGCTCAATTTGAACTTCATGCATTTGCTTAAAATTTCCCAACGGGCACTGGTCCTAACTCTCTTAATTTTCATCTTTTGAAGATGATCTTGGACTTTTGGAAAGCTTAATATGTCCTCTAAAATCTCTATTTTGATCATTTTTTCATGTGGAGATTTACCTTGATGTAAGTTGCCTTGACAAAAAGTGTCTTTTTGTTGACTTTTGAAATGTCCTGTAATGTATTGACTCATATCTCTCACATGAAGCACTTTTTTGACTTGAGCTTAGAGATACAAAGTTGTAGAGAACTGAATTTCCTTCAAAACGAGATTTGGTTGGGGCAAAGTTGATGAAGCATGTGAAAGTTGTATTTGGTCAAAGTTCAGTTGACTTCTCCTAAGGAAACCCTAATTTGACAACTTTTGACTTTTGATGATTTGAAGGATTTTCTTGAGGAATCATGATCAGCCCTTGATCAAATGATGAATATTACCTCAAGATCTTTATGTTGACAAAAAAATCTTGAAGTTTGACTGTATGTTGACCATAATTGACTTTTTACCCAATAAAGTTGATTTTCAGTCATCTGAGCAATTGACTGAGCAAACTTGTGATGCAAGGCATGAAACTTTGTATGAGCATTCTTGAAGACCTATGAGGAACCATGAAAACCACTTGAGACCTTGGAAACCAAACCTTCCTTTAGAAACACAAACCCCTAGTTGTGGAGCCATTGCTTAAGAGGAGAATTTGTCTAATCAATTATTGGGCAACCTTGAGCAAATGAGGAGCTTAGGAGAAGGTCTTGAATGAAGATGGGAGGGAAAATTTTGGGGTACAACATCTGGGATTGAATCCACTCCTTGGCATAGTAAGTCCTTAACGCGCGGGCTTTAACCATTGGGGCAGTAATACACCCGTTAATTTAATTGAAACAAAATAAACAAATATTCAGCAAAAAGGCATAGACCGGAGAGACGATGGAGCCCTAACTTCGATCATCTTCTCCGGTGGATCAATCCTTTGTCCCTGCAAAATAAAAACCATTAGAATGCCAAAAGTACCCTACCCCCCTAAATCGATGGATGCGAGTTTAATATGATGGTTATTTTGGACTGAAACGGTCTGGTTTGAGAGGTATAACAAAAATGATGTGGATCAGTACAAATATGGCATATCACAATTTAGATTGCATGGGATCCTCATGATGATCCAACCCTGTACAAACACATCTCATAAACATATTAATGGCATTAGTATGACTTAAAACAAAACGAAAATCAAATTATGAGTTTTGTAAAGATCATGAAATTGGAGGTGAATGCATGTGAGTTTCGTGAGATTTGGACCATCAAACTTGATCCATTCTTACTTTGTAGATTGCTGGGAGTGAATGGAGTGGATAGTTTGTAGTGAAAGGGATTATGAATAGGGTTTCAAGTTTTTTAGGGTTCTTGAAAAATTTGAGATTTTAGACAAGTTTTTTGAGATAAGGGTTTCATGTCTTGCTTGTATTAAGAGTGTAGAATATATAGCATGAATTAGGTCAAAGATAAGACGGGCTTTGACTTTGTGTAATAAGCCTTTTATTTTATCTTATTTATTTTTGAATTATTAATGAATAAATGAAAAATAATTAAAATAAAATAGACCAAGGGGTACATGAACAATATTTTAGGTTTATAAAGAGTGTAATACACGCTTGGATTCTAAAAGAATGGCCCAATAGTCCAAAATATAAAGTTTGCTCAATTTGAACTTCATGCATTTCTCAAAATTTCCCAACTTGCACTAGTCATAACTCTCTCAATTTTCATCCTTTGAAAATGATCTTGGACTTCTTGTGAAGCTCTAGATGTCTTATACAATCTATCTTTTTATTATTTTTGTATTTGGAGACTTTATCTTGATGTACGTTAGTTTGACAAAAAGTGTCTTTTTGTTGACTTTTGAAATGACCTGTAATGTATTGGCTCATATCTCTCAAATGAAACATTTTTTGGACTTGATCTTAGAGATAAAAAGTTGTATATAATTGAATTTCCATCAAATGAGCTTTGGTTGGGGGAAAACTGACGAAGCATGTGAAAGTTAGGCTTGGTCAATGTTTAGTTAACTTCTCCTAAGAAAACCCTAATTTGGCAATTTTTTACTTTTGATGATTTGAGGGTTTTACTTGATGAATCATGATCAACCCTTGATAAAATGACGAATGTGACTTCAAAATCTTGATGTTGACCAAAAATCTTGAAGTTTGACTGTATGTTGACCGTAATTGACTTTTTTACCCAATACAGTTGATTTTTAGTCATCTGAGCCATTGATTGAGAAAACTTGTGATGTAAGGCATGAGACTTGTCATTATCATTCTTGAAAGCATATAAGACGCAATGAATTACATTTTAGACCTTTTATACACAAACTTCCTTGTGAAAGATGAAACCCTAGTTGTGGAACCATTGCTTAGGAGGATAATTTGTCTGATCAATTCTTGAGCATCCTTGAGCATTTGAGAACCCTAGGAGAATGTTATGAAGAAAGTGGAGGGCAAATTTTAAGGTACAACAACTGCCCATGTTCAATATTCTTAAACTTGAGGAGTTAGATTGGCATGTCCACCATTTGTGACCTTAAGGTGGAAGAGGATCGAACACTTAAGTGCCCATAAATTTGCACTCGCTTGTGCAAGAAGTAGCACTATTGATTGATTGTATTGCTTGAATGGGTTTATAGATGCCATCCAAAGTAACTGTTGATAGAAGTACTAGAATGAGTCTATGATTGACTGTATTTGAAGATTTCTTTCCAGAATGAACCTCTGGGAAAGATGTTTAAGTAGCTGCTTGTCAGTTTTTAGTCTCTGAGGGAAATGCTTGTCAGAATTCAGTCTCTAAGGGAAGTGCTTGTCATGTAGATAGTCTCCCTGTAATACCGTGGGATAACTGACTTGGATGTTTTGCGTTTTATCGCAATTGTTGCGGATAGCGAGAGTCGCCATCGACTTTTCTTTTATGCAATGAAGGAAAGGGTGAAAAGAACAGGAAAGACTTTGAGATTATTTTATTGAGTTCGGGGGGTAGATTATGAAAAGGGAAGGTGTTAGCACCCTTTTCATCCATAGTTATCTATGGGATCTTAGTTGCTTTCTAGATCACTTGCATTGTTTGAAAATGAGCTTTGTGTTGGTTTTTGAAAGTATTTTTGAAAAGCCCCTTCGTTTAAGCAAACTTTGTAATGATTCTCGTCTCTATAAGAACGTATACAAATGTTGGACTTTTGAAAATATTTCATGGAAAGTGTTGGTGTATTTGAAAAGGTGTTTGTTTTGAAAATGAGCAAGAAACTAAGAACGTTTCTACCTACTCAAAAGTATTTGTTCTTTTCCTCCTTTGATATTGCTATCTGTTGCACCCCAAAATTTGCCCTCTCATGTTTTCCAAAGTCTTCCCCCTGCATGGTTGATCACAAACCCTTGCCTAAGGAAAAAGAAAATTTTTGAGTTGTGCTTTAAGTAACTTTCGATTGGCATTTTGAAAGACCTTTCGATTGGCATTCTGAAAGACCCTTCGATTGGCATTCTGAAAGACCCTTCGATTGGCATTCTGAAAGACCCTTCGATTGGCATTCTGAAAGACCCTTCGATTGGTATTCTGAAGGAGCCTTTCGATTGGCATTATGGACAAACACTTCGATTGGAATTATGTCAAGGCCTTCGATTGGCATTCTGAAAGACCATTCAATTGGTATTCTGAATGAGCCTTTCGATTGGCATGCCAGAGGATCCTTCGATTAGCATGAACAACACCTTTCGATTGGCCTGTTAACAAAGCCTTTCGATTGGAATTTTAATTAGTACCCTTCGATTAATATTCGGACCAGGGCCATTTGAAGAACTCCTTCCAGGCCATTTGAAAGAGGCCATCAAGAGGGCACTCCAAAAAAACTTGTCCAGGCCAGATTCTTGCCTTTTATGTTCCTAAAGAGCTGATTCGACCAGAGTGATTCTGTTCAAATCAAGACCAATCGAAGAGCAGGGCCTGAAGGCATTCGAAAATCAAAAGTGTCCAGGTTCATTCCAGATTCCAAAGAGACATGAGTATTTCAAAAAAGGAAATTTTTTAATGTGTCTGATTCTTGTCTCATGGATTTAAAGGCCTGTTTAATTGGTTTTCTCTTGCCGTTACTAGACCCCCACACTCCTATAAATACCAGGGCCAGCATACAGTGCAGAGGGCAGAAAACAACAGGGCAACGAAAAAATACAGAGGAAAAATAGAGAACAGAAAAGAAAAGGAGAAACAGGAAACATTGGAGAGGCGCTGCCCATACAATCCATCAAAGGTTGTCAGAATTTTCCAAGCCAAAGCAGCCCTTCAGATCGAAGGTGCCCACGCCCAGAAGCCCTCAGATTGAAAGTGCTCCCATCCAGCCAGTACCCAAATCGAAGATTCAATCTGCTGGTAAGAGAGGGTAAATTGTCAAAACTTTTCATTTTGCACAACACCTCCATATTTTCTATCCCATTCGATTTGCCATCCTAGACAGAATTCAAGGGCTTGGGTTTGGCCCCAGGTCATGTTCTTCGTTTGCTAACATTTGCTGCAGATTTAGCCTGAAAAGACTCAGCGCACGCAGGATCGAAGGGCCTGGGGTTCGATACCAGGCCCTGAGTTTTATTTTGCTAACATACTTTTGCAGGTATAGCATCCCAGATCGAAGGAGACACCTTCTCTGGGTCGAAGCTTCCCATAGTCCTCCTGGATCGAAGAAGGCATTTTTCCCAAGATCGAAGGGAAATCCCCTTCCCTGGATCGAAGGCTGTTCATGCCCACTTCCTGACCTAATCGAAAGAACCATGACCCTGTTTAGATCGAAGCTTCCATTCCCTCCTTGGCTCTAAGCTCCTTTTTTTCCCTGGATCGAAGGATCCCCCTTGTATTTTATTTTTGTTTTCATTGACATCTTTTTATCTTTTTAATTAACATTAAAATAAAAAAAATCACAAAAACATTAGGCTTGTTTTTTTTCCAACTATATTTATTTCTTAAATAAATTAATTAATTATTTTAACATTTTTATTAAAATTAAAAAAAAAAAGTAGATTTAGACCATTTTCCCAAAATAAAATAAAACAACAAAAAGATTTTATTCTTAGGATTTTTAGAGGTTATTTTCAGATTCGTGCGCGTTTATTTTATTGTAACTGCCTACTGGTTTGTAATAGCTTAACTAAGACTTTTACACTTTACTGCTTTATCCCCCCCAATTTTGGACATGTAAATAATCCCCCTCCCCGAAGCCTTGTAATAGCGTAAGATTTACAATTTCTGCACTTTAAATTCTTGTACATATATTAACTGTTTAGATATATGCTAACTAGGATTGCATGACAAGATTAACTCTTAACTTAAAATCAACAGTAGCTCACCATAACATGTGCAAAGATAATATAAACTGAAAATTGACACACTCGCACATGCCACTCTTAGGGTACGCCTCACTTGGTTGCCTCGAACATGGTCATTGAGTATAGGATGTTTTAGAGGTCGCCCTCCTGTCCAAAGATCAAAGTTGCCTCGAAATGGTTGCCTCGGAAAAATGATCTAAGACATTAGGGTTATCGCTAAGGCGTCCTAACATTGCTTTAGTGACCACACGTCCCTTAAATCGAATTGACCCGAAAACTCCAACGACGGTGCTACCTACTCCTCAATAGTGGGATGGCACTGTCTAAAGGACATTTGCACAGTTTAATTCCTTTTTGAGTAGGTAGAGGTTCTTAAGTACTTACTCTTTTAAAAACAAAACAAAACTTTTCGCACTTACACTCTCTTCAAAAACAAAACTCTTTTCAAAACCCACAAACACAAAGAAAAGCAAACTTTTGAAAACATAGTGAGCAAGTACCTAAGAGCCCGTGGATAACCACGGATAGAAAAGGTGCTAACACCTTCCCTTTCTATAATCTACCTCCCGAACCCGAGAAACATCTCGAAAAGGAATTTTTCTGTGCTTTTGTCCTTTCCTTGTTGGATAAAATAAAAGACGGTGGCGACTCTTGCTTACCGCGACATTTTGCAAAAACAAACGCAAACGCGAACCAGCATTCCAAAAACAGTCAATTCTCATTCCCACCGATCATAGAACTGGCGACTCTGGTGGGGACTTATCTATAAGTGAGGTGTACCTTAGGATTAGGTCACTTGTGTTTTCAATTGTATTGCTTTGTATGCTTTTAATTTTGTGGGCTTGTATCGGAGTTCTATAGATCCTAACCCGGATCTGGGGATACCCTTTAGGTAAGTAGCAATAAACTGTGAGGGATATGTCCGGCGTAGACCGACATGGATGGAGCAGTAGCTACGTTGGTGTGGCACCTTAGTCTGTAACCGATATCCCTTGTGTTGAAACGAGGAGAATATGGATCTTCTAAGGAGTCATTAAGCACCAACTGACCTTAGAACCTTAAGTTGACCAACTTGGCCATAGAACAGTAGCAGTATGCTACACTCATTGAGACTAAACTCTCGCGATGATTCTGACTGCAAGAAAAGGTTGCTAAACTGGAATTATGATCGATTGAGGGTAGTCAGTGATATTGAGATCCTCTAGAACCCGGTTACTATTTTTAGGACATGTTTAAACCAACTGAACTGAAAGAGGGTAATACCTAAACTCCATGCCAGCCTAAACTTAAGGCTATTTGTGTGACTTGTGTGCCTTCAAACTTGAACTACTTGCACATTCTTGTTATCTGACAACATGAGTTCCTTGCAGGTTTTGTTTACAGTCCTTATCCAATAATTTGGACTTATTGCATGGTTTACTTATATCCCCTCACATTTTTGCTTAAACGCATAGCATATACATCATAACATCATGCCTTAACATTTCTTTAACCATTTCAAGGATCTCAAGGGTCTGTGATGCAGGTTATGGTAAATCAAATGGCTAGAAAGGGGCAAAGGGGATTTATTCTCCTCTAGCCAAGGTTGTCTAGAAATCCAAGCACGATAACTTGAGTCAGGGGCTATGACCCACTCGATATGGTGATCTTGACTCTTGAAGAAGGACTCTTAACAACATGAAGTTCCTTCAATCAAGCTACCAGATTCAGATTCTAACAGTTTTTTGTTTACCCCGCGAGATCCTTGAAAACATTGCATACATATATCATACATATCATTGCATAACAGGTCTTCCGGTACAGGTCTCTCATGTTCTCGCTGTTTATTTCAGCAATGGCTTTCCAACCAGACAACCAAGATCTTCAAACTCGAGAGACTCAGTTCAGGGAAATCTTCCTAAACCTATCCAAGGGGAAGGAAGAGTTGAAAACACTCCTCATGGGGAACTTGGTCAAGAAAAGTCCTGAAGACAATAAGGACGAACGGCTGAAACATCTGCAAGCTGAGGTAGATGCAATGAAAACCCAAATGCTGGGGCAGATGGCTCTTATCCAAGGCTTAGCTCGGGAACAAGAAGAGTTGAGAACCATGATCAGCCAGCTTCATCAAGACAGATACAACAACATGAAGCAAACAGTCAAGGCCGGGGATCAAGTTATTAACCAACTTCCGAGAAGTCAAAGGTTTGGTTTGATGAAGAATAGACCTCTCCAAGTTGCTACTACCTCAAGGGTCCAACAACAACCTCACCTAAAACACCAGGTTGATCAGAGTAAGCCAAACATGCCCAGTAGGTAATTTACCAAGATCAACATGTCACTGACTCAAGCGCTACAACACATGTTAAAGGTAGAGCTGATTACATTAAAGGCTCCTCTCCGGAACCTAAATACTTCCACTCCTACCTATCATCCCAATGAAAGGTGTGCATACCACTCTGACAGTCCGGGACATGACACAAACAACTGTTGGGCTCTGAAGAACAAGGTCCAAGACATGATTGATGCCAAGGAGATCAAGTTTGACCCTCCGAAGACCCTAAATGTGATCACTGATCCTACGCCAAATCATTGAGAATGTCTTTGTTTCATTTGAATTTTCAAGTTGTAATTTCTTTTGTTATTCAAACAATTATCTATTAATGTCAAACTCTGTTTCATTAAATGCATTGCATATGTTTGTCTTGAATTCATCCTTTCATTACATTTAAACTATGCTTTTTACTCACTTTATGACATTCAACTCTTGCTAAAAGTTACAAGCCTTTAGAGGGAGGATGACGAAACAATGCCATAATCTCATACAATATGCTTTTGGACAGACCTTGCTGACGATGTACATGCATTTCTTTCAAATCCTAAACACTGGAGTTACAAGGAAGATAATCCCTAGTCAACCCCTTCGAGCCAAAGAAGTAGGAGTTTTCTGTTTTTTAAACAAATTGAAACCTTTGATCAAAACCTGGGGCAGGGTAGTCTCTCAGTTAATTCAAATGTGCTTTAAGTCACAAAACTCTCGGTTCATAATACAACGAATGACATCAAAAGCATTCCTCTGGAATCAAAAGTCAGTGGTGGTTCCTTATTTCATAGGCAGTCAATCTCTCAAAAGAGAAAAGCCCACTGAACCAAAACCTATAAAGAAGGCTTAAGAAAGCTGGGGGCATCCCGCTGACTGTAATCTCAAAAAACAGGAACAGTCAGGCAAAAGTTAGGGATAACAAACCAAAAGAACGAGGTCGCTAAAAATTCTCAACAACATGAAAAATGTTGCAAAAATGACTGCCTTCCAACAAATTCAAACTTGTGTGAACCATCACCAAAAACGTCGTTCCAGACTTATTTGGAGTTCAAATGCACAATTAACTGAGTTTAGGATTGAAGAAAATCACGAAGAGCGGGTGGGTACAAATATACTTTGAGCCTTTATCCTTTGTTTCTTAAACCGTGAACCAAGCCACGTTACAACCCTTCAAAAGTCCTAACTGAAGCATGGGTTAGTTCAAAAGCATGCTGTTACAAAAGGTATCCTGACTCCTGTAAGGCTTTGCCCTAAATCTTGTGTTGAATTTGTCTTATAAAAAGTTTTCTGCTAAAAAACGCATTTTTCAAAACTTCGAGACAAGCATAAACTTTGCATCACTTAAATATCACTGTTTGCATTTGGCTATTTGTTTGACAGCGGAGAAATTCACACAACGAATATCTGATGAACGAAAGCCCTCTCAGTGAACAAAATCACTTCAAAAAGGATGAAACTTCCATTGACAAATCTCCTATCAACAAGGGGGCATGACATGTCACTATCCAGCACACTTGGGGAAGTCCAGTCAAGATTCCAGGAAATCTCTCAAAGAAGTGCAGAGTAACCAGGGGCAAGTCTCCATCTCCGTCACTGGGGGCATTGAACATCAATCTCAGTGAAGGGTTACATACAATTAAACATTTTCTGGCAATATCACAAACACTTGCTACTAGGGGCAATGACAAATATCCCCAAAATCCTTCTCATAGGATGACTCCCAGCAAGGGTTTAATCTCTGAAAACCTTTCCCCAGCTGAATCAACCTCAAGAATCCTCGAGGACTTCCCCCAACAAAGATGTCACCTCTCTAGCGGACTGACGACAGGGTTTATTTCCCCAACAACACCAGGATTCCCCAGCTTGAGGTTGCCTCTCCGACTACTACAAATCAAAGGACCACAACTCCTCTTCCCTAGTAGACTACTCTACAATCCCCAGCAAGTTACTGCGGAACCTGGACACGACCAGATATCAGTTCAACTTCGACTCCCCAGTAGAGCAACGGACGACTAAGACTCCTAAACTCTTTTCCCAAACAGAAATAAACTTACTCCCCACAGAGTTTTCAATATCCCCCAGCGGAGTTCTCCTCAAACAGCAAAGCAGGGATCCCCGGTGGAAACATTTTGAGCAAAGTCCAAGACAAAATTACATTTCAATAACATTCATAGCATTTACATATAACACGAATCTCATTTATTTTGAGAACATCATTACACAATGCATACATCATGACATTGCATACAACTAACTCTTTACCTTTTCAGGAAAGATCGATCAACAGATAAAATACATTACCTTTTGGAGTAGCAGTCGTCAAAGATTCCTTCATCATCCTGCTGAGGTAGAAGTCATCCAAGATTCCTTCATCATCCTGATGTTGTACTAGTCATCCAAGATTCCTTCACCATCCCGTTGAGGTAGTAATCGTCCAAGATTCCTTCACCATCCCGTTGAGGTAGTAATCGTCCAAGATTCCTTCACCATCCCGTTGAGGTAGTAATTGTCCAAGATTCCTTCACCATCCTGTTGAGGTAGTAATTGTCCAAGATTCCTTCACCATTCTGCGGAAGTAGTAGTCATCCAAGATTCCTTCACCATCCCGTTGAGGTAGTAATCGTCCAAGATTCCTTCACCATCCCGTTGAGGTAGTAATCGTCCAAGATTCCTTCACCATCCTGTTGAGGTAGTAATCATCCAAGATTCCTTCACCATCCCGCTGAAGTAGTAATCATCCAAGATTCCTTCACCATCCCGTTGAGGTAGTAATCGTCCAAGATTCCTTCACCATCCTGCTGAAGTAGTAATCATCCAAGATTCCTTCATCATCCCGTTGAGGTAGTAATCGTCCAAGATTCCTTCACCATCCCGTTGAGGTAGTAATCGTCAAAGATTCCTTCACCATCCTGCTGAAGTAGTAATCATCCAAGATTCCTTCATCATCCCGTTGAGGTAGTAATCGTCCAAGATTCCTTCACCATCCTGCTGAGGTAGTAATCATCCAAGATTCCTTCATCATCCTGCTGAGGTAGAAATCATCCAAGATTCCTTCATCATCCCGCTGAGGTAGTAATCGTCCAAGATTCCTTTATCATCCTGCTGAGGTAGAAGTCGTCCAAGATTCCTTCATCATCCTGCTGAGGTAGTAATCGTCCAAGATTCCTTCATCATCCTGCTATTGTAGTAATCGTCAAGATTCCTTCATCATCCTGCTGAGGTAGTAATCGTCCAAGATTCCTTCATCATCTGTTTGGAGTAGCAATCGTCTCAGATTCCTTCATCACACATCATTATAAAAAAAAGACCTCCTCTGGTTAGATTTATTTCTTCCAGTTAATGACAGGAAATCAGAGACCTTCAAATAACAGTACAGATACAATCCAGATTCGGATGTAATTCTGTCACTCATTCAAATACAGTCCAGCAATCGCCCCTGGATGGCATCTTTAAGCCCATCTCCATCCTCCTACCAACAATCTCCAAATGGCATCTGTAAGCCCATTCCCGACGTCACAATGCTGATACTACACCATGCGAGTGCAAATTTCTGGGCACTCTAGTGTTCAATTATCTTCCACCTTCAGATCACGAAAGGCTCGAAAGCCAATCTATATCCTCAAGTTTAAGAAAATTGAACAGGGGAAACTGTTGCACCCCAAAATTTGCCCTCTCATGTTTTCCAAAGTCTTCCCCCTGCATGGTTGATCACAAACCCTTGCCTAAGGAAAAAGAAATTTTTTGAGTGGTGCTTTAAGTACCTTTCGATTGGCATTCTGAAAGACCTTTCGATTGGCATTCTGAAAGACCCTTCGATTAGCATTCTGAAAGACCCTTCGATTGGCATTCTGAAATACCCTTCGATTGGCATTCTGAAAGACCCTTCGATTGGTATTTTGAAGGAGCCTTTCGACTGATATTATGGACAAACACTTCGATTGGCATTATGTCAAGGCCTTCGATTGGCATTCTGAAAGACCCTTCGATTGGTATTATGAATGAGCCTTTCGATTGGCATGCCAAGGGATCCTTCGATTAGCATGAACAACACCTTTCGATTGGCTTGTTAACAAAGCCTTTCGATTGGAATTTTAATTAGTACCCTTCGATTGATATTCGGACCAGGGCCATTTGAAGAACTCCTTCCAGGCCATTTGAAAGAGGCCGTCAAGAGGGCACTCCAAAAAAACATGTCCAGGCCAGATTCTTGCCTTTTCTGTTCCTAAAGAGCTGATTCGACCAGAGTGATTCTATTCAAATCAAGACCAATCGAAGAGCAGGGCCTGAAGGAATTCGAAAATCAAAAGTGTCCAGGTTCATTCCAGATTCCAAAGAGACATGAGTATTTCAAAAAAGGAAATTTTTTAATGTGTCTGATTCTTGTCTCATGGCTTTAAAGGCCTGTTTAATTGGTTTTCTCTTGCCGTTACTAGACCCCTACACTCCTATAAATACCAGGGCCAGCATACAGTGCAGAGGGCAGAAAACAATAGGGCAACGAAAAAATACAGAGGAAAAATCGAGAACAGAAAAGAAAAGGAGAAACAGGAAACATTGGAGAGGCGCTGCCCATACAATCCATCAAAGGTTGTCAGAATTTTCCAAGCCAAAGCAGTCCTTCAGATCGAAGGTGCCCACGCCCAGAAGCCCTCAGATTGAAAGTGCTCCCATCCAGCCAGTACCCAAATCGAAGATTCAATCTGCTGGTAAGAGAGGGTAAATTGTCAAAACTTTTCATTTTGCACAACACCTCCATATTTTCTATCCCATTCGATTTGCCATCCTAGACAGAATTCAAGGGCTTGGGTTTGGCCCCAGGTCATGTTCTTCGTTTGCTAACATTTGCTGCAGATTTAGCCTGAAAAGACTCAGCGCACGCAGGATCGAAGGGCCTGGGGTTCGATACCAGGCCCTGAGTTTTATTTTGCTAACATACTTTTGCAGGTATAGCATCCCAGATCGAAGGAGACGCCTTCTCTGGATCGAAGCTTCCCATAGTCCTCCTAGATCGAAGAAGGCATTTTTCCCAGGATCGAAGGGAAATCCCCTTCCCTGGATCGAAGGCTGTTCATGCCCACTTCCTGACCCAATCGAAAGAACCATGACCCTGTTTGGATCGAAGCTTCCATTCTCTCCTTGGCTCTAAGCTCCTTTTTTTCCCTGGATCGAAGGATCCCCCTTGTATTTTATTTTTGTTTTCATTGACATCTTTTTATCTTTTTAATTAACATTAAAATAAAAAAAATCACAAAAACATTAGGCTAGTTGTTTTTCCAACTATATTTATTTCTTAAATAAATTAAATAATTATTTTAACATTTTTATTAAAATTAAAAAAAAAAGTAGATTTAGACCATTTTCCCAAAATAAAATAAAACAACAAAAAGATTTTATTCTTAGGATTTTTAGAGGTTATTTTCAGATTCGCGCGCGTTTATTTTATTGTAACTGCCTACTGGTTTGTAATAGCTTAACTAAGACTTTTACACTTTACTGCTTTATCCCCCCCAATTTTGGACATGTAAATAATCCCCCTCCCCGAAGCCTTGTAATAGCGTAGGATTTACAATTCCCGCACTTTAAATTCCTGTACATATATTAACTGTTTAGATGTATGCTAACTAGGATTGCATGACAAGATTAACTCTTAACTTAAAATCAACAGTAGCTCACCATAACATGTGCAAATATAATATTAACTGAAAATTGACACACTCGCACATGCCACTCTTAGGGTACGCCTCACTTGGTTGCCTCGAACAAGTCATTGAGTATAGGATATTTTAGAGGTCGCCCTCCTGTCCAAAGATCAAAGTTGCCTCAAAATGGTTGCCTCGGAAAAATGATCTAAGTCATTAGGGTTATCGCTAAGGCGTCCTAACATTGCTTTAGTGACCACACGTCCCTTAAATCGAATTGACCCGAAAACTCCAACGACGGTGCTACCTACTCCTCAATAGTGGGATGGCATTGTATAAAGGACATTTGCACAGTTTAATTCCTTTTTGAGTAGGTAGAGGTTCTTAAGTACTTGCTCTTTTAAAAACGAAACAAAACTTTTCGCACTTACACTCTCTTCAAAAACAAAACTCTTTTCAAAACCCACAAACACAAAGAAAAGCAAACTTTTGAAAACATAGTGAGCAAGTACCTAAGAGCCTGTGGATAACCACGGATAGCAAGTGCGCTAACACCTTCCCTTTCTATAATCTACCTCCCGAACCCGAGAAACATCTCGAAAAGGAATTTTTCTGTGCTTTTGTCCTTTCCTTGTTGGATAAAATAAAAGACGGGGACGACTCTTGCTTACCGCGACATTTTGAAAAAACAAACGCAAACGCGAACCAGCATTCCAAAAACAGTCAGTTCTCATTCCCACTGATCACACTATCTTACCATTGATTGGTAAGAAGCCTTATCTTTGGATGTAAAGGGACGGACGTGGGTCATCATATAGTCATGATAGCAATGTTGTGAGATATCTTAGAATTTTTTATTGAGGGACTAAGATCATTTGTAAGGCAACATTCGAAGCATCATCGAGGGACTATGATCTTGTATTTTGATTGTTTTTGCTAAGACGTCTCACATGCATAACATGACCATTTTCATAAGGAATAGTATGCTTGATTTGCATGCATTTAGTCTTTGATTAGTGTTTTTCAAAGTATTGATTTTATCTTCCCATACAAATCCTAATTACTAGCATTTATATGAAAGCGATAAATTGCGAAAAAGTAAATATTCTACGCTATTACAATCATTTGGGGATGGGGTGTACAAATTTAAAAATGGGGATTGCAAGGAATTAAAGTCCTAATTATCTATTACAACCATATTGAAATAATGTACAAGAATGTAAAATGTAAAATAGATTTGTTTTGTTTTGGTTAAGAGAAGAAATAAATTTGCTTAAGAAAATATTTTTAGTCCTTTTGTTCTAAAAGAAATAAAACAAAGTGTATGAATATAAAGTATTTTTGGTGTTTTTGATTAATGAAAATAGAAGTGATGTTAAAAATAATAAAAGGAAAAAGAATCAAAATCAGTGCATTGCTGAAAGGACATAACTAAGGGGAAGAAGTTCTGACTCTGATGCACTGCAAATCAGAAAGAAAATGTTAGCAGAAATGGGGAAGGCCGGGAGTTCAGAATCCGGGTGCACTAAAGTTCTGGGGTTGCTGGGAACAAAGGAAATCCTAGAAGTTATGATGCAACTGGGAACCCATAAGTTCTAATGTTGCTGGAAGTTAGAAGTTCTGGTTGTTAAAGGGGTCTAGAAGTTCTGGTTGTTGAGAGAGTGAGGTGATAATGATGTTGGGTGGGGATATCTAGAAGTTCTGATCCGGGAATACTGTTTGATAAATAGTGAATAGGGTTTATCTAGAAGTTCTGGTCCAGGATCAGTGTTTGACAAATAATGGGAAAAAGGTGTTTCTGGGGCTAGAACTCAGGACCCTTAACATTAATGTCTTACGCGCACGCTCTCTACCACTGGGGTGGCTATACATCCGGTATTAGAAGCAAAAACATAAACATGTATCACAAAGTAAGTTCAGATGATGAACTTCTTCTTCTTCCCCATGCCAGCCAGAGCATCTGCAACTTAGTTATTTCTCAACAAAAATGAAAAATGAAAACATAGCAGTTATGGAAGATTTCATCATGGTTTCAGAAATATAAAGCATCAGAACTATAAATCAGAAGCAAGTATGAATTTGGCTAATTCTAATTCTGAAACCTAATTTCATCAAGAAGTTCTGATCAGAAATTCTCTCTACTTAGGCCATATAAATGAAATCTATAAATATCTACAGAATCAGAGTCATGATGTCGACATTGTATCTTCGGAAATACAAGCCTAACAATGCCTAAATAATGAGATAAAAATCAGAAGAAGCTTACCTTGCAGCTAGAAATTGTTCTGTGAATTAGAGCCTGATTCAGATTTATGTGATGTTCTGGTCAGCTTCCTCAAGTCCTCAGAAAGCTAAGACATCTCTTAACTTGAGATGTAAATGGTGAGAAAGTTCTGAAGCAGTCAAGTTACAAAGTTCTATTTTTTTTAAACAGAGAGTGGTGAAGGCTGTTTTACAGTTTGAAAACAGAATTTGGGAAAGCTTCTATGTGTATTATAGAAGTTGTATGGATGATTTGGTTCAGAAACTCACAAGAAAAATTAGAGTTTGAATGCACAAATCAGAAAATTAGTAGGTATTGTGTTTATGTTTACAGTTTCAAGTTCTTGGGAAATTTCAGCAAGGTTTCAAGGATTTTTCTCAAATGTTCGACCTCTTTAACAATTGCAAATGAGGTTCAATTTATAGGAAAAGGATTTAAGAGCTTGGAGAAGTCAAGACTACAACCATCATATGTTATGGCGCTGACTTGTTCTTGAAGCAAGTTTGGACAAGCATGTTTCAAGACAAAATAGGGTGGCGCTGACTTGTTCTGATTTTGTAGGCATGATTTATGGAGAAGCACATCCAGAAGCAAGAGTAAAGCACGGGCCCAACATAAACTTTGTACAAAAGCTTACTTTCCAAGGACAACAATGGTACTTCTATGCCACACGTGGGAAGATCCTTTAGATAAAGACTCAAAAGTGGGTGTGAGCATTAAATGATGATGATATTTAACAAGCAAGAAGACCTGCAATCTGAGATTATGTAGCCTAGCTTGAATCTGGATCAGAAGTTCAACATCAATGTAACTTAGAACAAATGTCCAAATTCTGATCTTTGAATCATCCTGCTCCAGCATGATCTGAAGGAGTTCTCAGACTTTTCAAAAAGCTTGTAGCATGCTTTGCAACCTCTCTTTGAATCATCTTAGCAAACTATGATTGAACCTACGTGAAAAATGGCCCAGATGTTCTAACCAAATTTTGACTCGAAAATGCTCAGAATTTACTAAGTGTTTTAGCTTCATGGACGTGCCTTCAAGGATGTATAACTTGAAATCCCAACATTTCTATGAGAAGTTCTGTTCTGCAATGTTTTAGATCTCGTTGAGATGTACAACTCTTGTGTTAGAATTTCTTTCTGAATCATCTTGAATTATGATGAAAATCTGACCAGAAGTTCTAAACTTATCATCTTTTCTTAACACTTAGAAAAATTTCTAAGTGTTTAGGACTTTGACTTTTCCAAAGTAAATTTGACTTTTTGATTTTCTTGATGAAACCTACTTCATATTCTAACATGTCTTGATGAAATATGATTCTTGAAACTTGATTTTGATCCAAAAGTCAAAGTTTGACTTTTCAGTGTGCATTTTGACCATTTTACCCTTGTGCCAATTCAAACCTAAATTGATGTATTAGTGTTGCAACCTGAGCCATATAAGATCTTGTGAGAAATTTCTTGAGAAATGAGAGGGAAGATTTTGGGGTTCAACAGTTGCCCCTGTTCAATCTTCTTAAACCTTCAGAGTTAGATTGATGAGTCTGCCATTAGTGACTTGAAGGTTGAAGATGATTGAACACTAGAGTGCCCAGAAATTTGCACTCGATGATGTGTTAGTTGACTGTGTAGGGAATGAGCTTAAAGATTCCATCCAAAGCGACTGGGGAAGGTATCCAGATAAATCTTTTAGGTGATTTATACTGAAATGGTAGATGTCTTTTTCCTATTGATTTTCCTGCAAGGAAGAAGATTAGTTGCATGCAGATGTATGCATGGTGTAATGATGTTCTCAAAATAAATGAGATTATGATGTATGCATTTGTCATGTATATAATATGATTTATGAATGTGATGCCTTTATTGCAGCGTGTTCTTTGTTTAGGAAAATAAATCCTTGACAACATGCTGGGGAACCTTGGGAGGTTGATTCCTGAACCATTGTTGGAGAATAGATGTATCTTCAACTTTGTTTAGAATGTTTTCGCTGGGAGTCCCTGTTTTATTTCTTGAGGAGAAATCTCTTAGGGAATGTTGATTTCTGCTTGGAGGAATAAAGTTCAAGAATTTTGGTTGTTCAATGCTCTACTGGGGAATTATTCCTGACTGGAGAGCATCGAAAGTTGGCTGTTATCTGGTCGAAATCCAGGCTTGGCAACAATTTGTTGAGGATAATGAAGTTGACTGTCATCTGGTCGTATTCCAGGCTTCGCAGTGGCTTGTAGGGGTAGATGTGAATTAAACTATTATCTGGTCATATTCCAGGTTTCACAGCTGATTTCTGAGATGGATGAAGTTAATTATTATCTGGTCAAACTCCAGGCTTCACAATAAATTTCTTGAAAAGATGAAATTAAAACTAATATCTGGTCGGGTCTAGGCTTTGCAGTAAATCGCTTGAATTTAATTGTTATCTGGTCGAATTCTAGGCTTCACAACAAATTTTTGAGGGAATGAAGTTAATTGCTATTTGGTCGAACTCCGGGATTCACAATAACTTTCTTGAAAAGATGAAATTGAAACTGATATCTGGTCGGGTCCAGGTTTTACAGTAACTTGCTGGGGAGGAATGAAGTTGATATGATATCTGGTCGGGTCTAGGCTTTATAGTAACTTGCTAGGTGTAGAGGCAAACTCTACTGGGGATAGGAAGTTAATCCCTTGCCTGGTTGAGTCGAGCTTTTTCATATCTCGAGGAGTAAAACTATTATATGGTTGGATCCAGGCCTCATAGTATCTTGAGATATTAAACTATTATCTGGTTGGGTCCATCCTTCATAGTACCTTGAGAAGTTAAACTATTATCTGGTCGGGTCCAGGCTTCATAGTAACTGAAAGTTGAACCATTATCTGGTCGGTTTCAGGTTTCATAATATTTTGAGGAAGTTAAACTAAAATCTGGTTGGGTCCAGGTTTTAGCAATACAAACTGTTATCTGGTCGGGTCCAGTCCTCACAGTAAGTTGAGAGTAGGATGATGTTCAACTAGTATCTGGTCGGGGCCAAGATTCGTAGTGTTGTACCCCAAAATTTGCCCTCCCATATTCCTCAAGGTTTGTCAAGTATGATCTTCAGATTATTCAAGATTGCTCAAGAGATTGCACAGTCAAACCACCTCCTAAGACAGCTGAAATTAGGGTTTTGGTTCTTTCAAGGAATTTGGGGTTTTCAATGGTTCAATCAAGTCTCATAGGCCTATATACATCCTCAAGCACCTACATGCCAAGTTTCAGGACTCACAGTACCAATTTGCACAGTCAAAAGCCTCATTTGACCTGCAGTCAACTGCAAGGGCAAAATGGTCATTTTGCAGTCAAAAGTCAGAATTTTTGGTCAACATCTTATTTTGAGTTCACAATCATCATTTGATCAAGTCTTGATCATGATTCCACAAGGATGGCTCAAAAATCCTCAAAGATGCAAAAGTTACTATTTTTGGACAGCAGAAAAGTCAACAGTATGTTGACCAGGGCATAACTTTTTCATGGTTTGTCAGAAAAATCCCATCCAATGCTCATTTTGAAGGGGATGACATTTCCTATAAACCATCTTCACATTCCAAGTCCAAGAAATGCTCTCACAAGAAGTTATCAATTTCTACATTATAGGTCAAATTCAAAAGTCAACAAAAGTGCACTTTAAGTCAAAGGCCATAATTTGAGATTGATAAATCCAAATGACATGGGACCAAAGGCTACGGTTATAGGACTTAAAGACCTTTCCAAAATGTCAAAAAACATGTTCATATGATCAAAACTGAGCAAGATATTCATTGGAGAAGTTGGGAAATTTTCATGAATTTGCAAAAGTCAACTTTGCTCAAAACACCTTGTTTTTGCTAATGGGCCTCAAATTTCTTCTTGAAACTTTATCCATGGCCTATGCATGACCCATCAAGCTTAATTGAATTTATTTTCTTATTTTTATTAATTAATTGGATTTTTAATCAATATTAATTCATTTAATTAATTTAAATTGTAGGAAAATACAAAGATTTGATTTTTCAATCTTTTTGTGAAGCAAATATGGTCAAGATATGCTGGCAATTTCGTGTACAAATCAAATATTCAAAAATCTCCAAATTTGGCAACTTTATTCAATCATGAAGATTCAAAAATATGTGATTTCCAATCAAAGATTCAATCATCAATTCCATGGATTTTTGCTCAAGATTGTGACCTAATTTCATTCCTCTATATATATTCAAGTAAACCCTGATGCAAAATACGTGAAAGCTGCTGCAAGAAAGCCATAACCAATTCAAAAAAATTCAAGAAAACTTGAAAACTGGTTTCTATATTCTAGCACGATTCAAAGACTTTTATTGATTCTAATCTATTGCAGGGGTTCCCAGGAACGTGTAGGAATCAAAACCAAGCACTAAAGCTCAAGAAATCACCAAGAACAGTTTCACGGTTTGCTTGTTATTTTGAAAATCGAATAGCTTAATTCATGCATCATTAACATGATTTATTATTTGTTTTGCATTGCTTGAATCCATATTAAGATAATGGTACATGTTAATTGAATTATGATGCACAGAATCAAGAGTTGCCATTGACGAATTCTAGGGTTCTTATGCTGTGAATTTTGGGCTTTACAATCCAGGCAAAATTAGAACCTTTAAGGCATATGGTTGAACTCGTTGAGACCAGACGAACACACAACCACCCTTGCGAAATATTTATATTCAACACAGAGCTATTCACTATTTTTCGTGGTTGCAGTTTGTGGGGGTTAAAAACCCCCGCTATCTAATGTATTTTTATGCAGGCGAAGGAAGAAGATGATGAGTTGTTGATATGCTATTGGAGCATTCAAAAAAAGGCGCGCGTGTTTTGCTTTACAACACATTTATTAATTTGTCCATATTATATTTGCTTCTCATTATAATAACAAAAGCAGGCAATTGGCGTAGTGGTTAGCGTGCTGGCATGGAATCATTGGGACCTGGGTTCGAATCCCAGCTCCCCCAAATATTTGTTTCTATTTTTATTAATGTGATTACATGCAGGCTTCCAAATGATAAACACCATGTACCTCCCATCATCCAAGCGCCATGTGGCTATGGGCACAAATCCAAGGGTCATGAGGTGATGACTATCATGCTCCCAGTCAACCAACTCCCTGGACAATCACAAAAGTCAAACAGACTGGTAGCTTAATGGGCCATGAATTGCTTCTTCACCTCCATAATGGGCCAGCACGCCCCTGGTTTATTATTTTCTTATTTTCTTTCCCTTTTATATTTTCTTTTGATTAGTTTATTAATTATTATTATTATATTATTTAACATAATTAATTATTTTCATAATAAATTCAGGAAACCCAAAAAATATAATAATTATTATTATTATTATTATTAATTTCACCTTTTATTTATTATTTTTTTAAATAAATGTAACTAATTAATGTAGTTGTTTTAATTAGGTTAATTTTAATTATTTTCACAATAAATAAAATCCATGTAGAATTAGGTTTTGACAACTTTTAACCATGTTTTCCTTTTTATTTTATTTTCATTAAAACATAAAAAACTTAAAAAACATTTCTTTTATTTAATTAATTAGAATTAGGTTTAATTAAATGCAAAAATAACTAAAAATTCATTCTTTTCTCAAAAAGGGTCAAAACCCTAAAGACTTTCTCCGATTTAATTTCTTTTCGCGCATATTAATTTTGATCATATTTATGTAATTGCTCCGGGAATGTAATAGCGTAATTAGGACCTTTTTATCGCTTTCCTTTATTTTCTCGCAATTTATCTTTTCAAGGGTTATGTTTTTGGCGATGTAAATACTTGACGCCTTGTAATAGCGTAGATTTACTTTCCGTAATTTACTTTCCGCAAATTATTAACTGTTAATTATGCATGACAAGACATGCCTGAAAATTAAAATCAACTCGTAGCTCACGATAACATGTGCAATGATAATTTAATCGAATCCTGACACACTCGCACATGCCACTCCTAGGGTACGCCTCACTTGGTTGCCTCGAGGTGGTCATTGAGTATAGGGTGTTTTAGAGGTCGCCCTCCTGTCTAAAGATCAAAGGTTCCTCGAAACGGTTGCCTCAGATGAAAAGAATCTAGGACATTAGGGTTACCGCTAAGGCGTCCTACTATTGCTTTGGTGACTACATGTCCCTATAATCGAATTGACCGGAATAACCCCAACGACGGTGCTACCTATTTCTCAATAGTGGGTTAGCACTGTCTAAAGGACATTTACACAACTTAATTTCTTTTTATTAGGTAGATTTCTCCTGGGTACTTGCTCTTTCAAAACAACAAAAATACTTTTCACACCTACACTTTTTCTGACAAAAGTTTTCAAACAAACACTTCATACACTCTTGAGGACTGATACAAGAGTCAAACGAAGTTTTCAAACCAAACTTTTTTTCAAAACCCACAAACACAAGAAAAGCAAACATTTTTGAAAACATAGTGAGCAAGTACCTAAGAGCCCGTGGATAACCACGGATAGAAAGGGTGCTAACACCTTCCCTTTCTATAATCTACCTCCCGAACCGAGAAACATCTCGAAAAGGAATTTTGCTGTGCTTTTGTCCTTTCCTTGTTGGAGAATATAAAAGACGGTGGCGACTCTTGCTTACCGCAACATTTCGCGAACCAGCATTCCAAAACAGTCAGTTCTATTTCCACCGATCACAGAACTGGCGACTCTGCTGGGGAAATTATAAAAAGTGAGGTGTACCTTAGGATTAGATCACCATGTTTTCAATTGTATGCCTTGAATGCTTTAATATTGTGGGCTTGTATCTGAGTTTTATAGATCCTAACCCGGATCTGGGGATACCCTTTTAAAAGTAGCAACAAACTGTGAGGGAACTGTGCGGGGTATACCGACATGGTTGAAGCAGTTTCTACGTTGATGTGGCACTTTGGTGAGTACCGGTAACCCTTGAGTCAAGTCAAGGAGAGTACGGGGCCGCCGCGTGGTGTCGTGAAGCATCAACTGACTTAGAACCTTACTTGACCATCCTGGCCTCTTTAAGGGTAGTGAGATGACCGACTTTGGTGCAGTCCAAAGTTGGTAGATACTCGATACTACACTCATTGAGGGTTGTTTTCTTGGAATATTTTGGTCTCCAGTTAAGTGGCTAAATCAAAACAATGAACATAGAAAACAATCCAATGATATTGAGCTCCTTAGAACCCGGTTACTATTCATAGGACAGGTTTTGAGCCAACTAACTTCAAGAGGGTAGTACCTAAGCTTCATGCTGGCCTGAACTCTAAGGGTTGTCTTGTGTGACTTGTGTGCCTTCAAACTTGAACTACTTGCACATTCTTGTTATCTGACTCATGAGTTCCTTGCAGGATTTGTTTACAGTCCTTAATCTGGACTTACAACAGGGTTTACTTACATCACCTCACACGCATAGCATGCACATCATAACATCATACCATAGCATTTCCTTAACCATTTCAAGGATCTCAAGGGCTTGTGATGCAGGTCATGATGAACCAATTATCTAGCAAGGGGCAAAGGGGATTTATTTTCCTCTAGCCAAGGTTGTTTGGAGATCAAAAACATGATAACTTGAGTCAGGGGCTATGACCCACTCGATATGGTGAGCCTGACTCTTGAAGAAGGACTCTCAGCACCATGAAGTTCTTTCAATCAAGCTACCAAATTCAAATTCTAACAATTTTCTTGTTTACCCCGCGAGATCCTTGAAAACATTGCATACATATATCATACATATCATTGCATAACAGGTCATCCACTACAGGTCTCTCATGTTCTCGCTGTTTATTTCAGCAATGACTTTCCAACCAGACAATCAGGATCTTCATGCTCAAGAGACTCAATTCAGGGAAATCTTCCTAGGCCTATCCAAGGGGCAGAAAGAGCTGAGAACACTCCTCATGGGGAATTTGGTCAAGAAGAGTCCTGAAGACAGTAAGGACGAACGGCTGAAACATCTGCAGGCTGAGGTCGATGCAATGAGAACCCAAATGCTGGGGCAGATGGCCCTCATCCAAGGCTTAGCTCGGGAGCAAGAAGAGTTGAGAACCGTGATCAACCAGCTTCATCAAGATAGTATGAAGCAAGTAGTCAAGGCTGAGGATCAAGTCATTAATCAACTTTCGAGAAATCAAAGGTTTGGTTTGATGAAGAATGGACCTCTCCAGGGTGCCACTACCTCACAGGTCCAACAACAACCTCGCCCAGAGCAACGGGTCGATCAGAGCAAGCCAAACAAGCCCAGGAGGCAATTCACCGAGCTCAACATGTCATTGACTCAAGCGCTACCGCAAATGTTGAAGGCAGGGCTGATTACACTAAGGGCTCCTCTCCGGAGTCCAAACACTTCCGCTCCTACCTATCATCCCAATGAAAGGTGCGCATACCATTCTGACAGTCTGGGACATGACACGAACAATTGTTGGGCTCTGAAGAACAATACCCAAGACTTGATCGACAGGGGGGTGCTGAAGTTCATGCCGGGTGGTGAGATGAAAATCTTCTGCTGAGAATCCTCCATCTGAGATGACTAGTTCAAACTAAGAGACCTTTGTTCATTTGAATTCCGAAGTTGTATTTTTATTTGCTTATTCAAACAATTATTGTCATGGCAAACTTTTTTATTTCATTAATGCATCGCATATGTCTGTTTTGAATCAATCCATTCGTATTCACTATATTCAAATTGCTTTCATTTTTTTTGTGATGTTCAAACTCTCGATTAAAAAAATTCTAAGCCTCTTGAGGGAGGATGACGAAGACGATACCACGATCTTTACATTATGATTTTGAATAGACCCCGCTGATGAGGTACAAGCATTGTTTCAAATCCTAAATAGTGGTGTTATAAGGAAGATAATCCCTAGTCAACCCCTTTGAGCCAAAGAAGTTGGAGTTTTTTGCTTTTCACGCAAAAATTAAAACCCTTAATTATAACCTGAGGCAGGGTAGTTCTCTCAGTTGATCTAGGTGCCCAACGAACGGCATCAAAGGAGTCCTTCTGAAACAAAAAACAGTGATGGTTCCCTATAATCGTCAAGACATGCAGTCATTGTCTCAAAGTAAAAGCCCAATAAGTCAAAACCTATGAAGGAGACTTACAAAACTGGGGCATCCCGCTGACTGTAAATACAAAAAGAAACAGTTCAGGCAAAATACAGGGATAACGCAATCAAAAAGAAAGAGATCCTACAGACTCTCAACAAAATGACTGCCTGTTCAAAATAAATTGTCAATATCCGAACCATCACCGGGATATCAGAGCAAAGACTCAAACAAGATCTAATGCACGATTAGCTGAGTTTAGGATTGAAGAACATCACGAAGAACGGGTGGGTACAAATAAAATTTGAGCCTTTATCCTTTGTTTCTTAAACCGTGAACCAAGCCACGTTATAACCCTTAAAAATTCCTAGTTGAAGCATGGGTTAGTTCGAAAGCATACTGTTACAAAAGGTATCCTGACTCCTGTAGGGCTTGCTGTAAAATCTTGAGTTGACATCACATTTACAAAAATTCACTTGTTTTATTGAAAACTGCATTTTCAAAAAACTTCAAGACAGACATAAGCTTTGCATTCTTAAAATAATATTGTTTGCATATGACTATTCGTTCAACAACAGAGAAATTCGCACGACAAATATCTAGTGAACAAAAACCTTCTCAATAAAAAGAGTCACCTCAACTGGAAAAAACACTTCCAATCAAGGGGCACGGCATGAGCATTGTCCATCATCTGGGGCAGTCAAGTCAAGATTCAAGGAACCTCTCAAGATGCCAAATAGCCAGGGGCAGATTTTTGTCTGAATCACTGGGGGCATTGGACATGAATTTCAGCGACGAATCTTGCACGATCAAACATCTTCTAGTGGTATGGCAACACAACACTACTGACAGTGACAACTCCCTGCACTCTGAGAACGTGGACATAGTCAAAAAAATACTACGCATAATCAAAGACCCGCTAGGTCGACTGACCTAGGCAAAAATAAGGGCTTCCCGGTGAACCAAAAGGGTTCGGGCAAAAATAAGGGATGAAAATAAAAAAATCCGTACACCCGGCAAGTCGAAAACCTGAAAAGGCGGCTTGGGCAAAAATGGGTATCCCGGTGGACTGAAAACCCGAAAGGGCGGTCCAGGCAAAAATTAGGGATCAAAGCCTACGACTATGTCCCGTCATCTCGTCACTTGCCTACCAGAAGAAGATTTGTCAATCGGCGGTTATCAAGCACCTCATAGGCCTTCTTCTCCCGCAGAAACTGGGGCAATAAGAATTGTCCAAACTGTACAAGCTGCTCTGTCCTCCAGGTACAAGGTAGATTCGGTTGAAAAGTATGACCAAGATACCTTCACTCCCCGCAGAGCAAGTCAACAATACTCTCCCCCAAGCAGAGTTGGTCTACCATCAGTCTTGAAAAAGTTGGGTATCCCCAGAAGATCTTAATATTCCCTAGCGGAGCATACAGATATTCCTCAGCAAGCATCCCCGACAGTCTTAATATTCCTCGACAGAATATAAGAATGTTCCCCGACGGAATACAAGATACCCCCTAGTGGAGTCGTTTCCTCAAGAGTTTCCCCAGGAGAGTTGAATCATTCTCCCCAGTAGATTCTGGAAGCTTACCCCCTGCAAAGTACAAATGCATCTCCTCAGCCATATTTAGAGGTTATCCCCACAAGAGTCTAACTGGGTTATCCTCAGCAAGTTGCAGCTGAAAGATCATCCCCAGCGAAGTTCTTTCTATCTCCAGTGGAGTTCATCAACGAAATCCCCAACAGAGCTTATCAACGGAATCCCAAGCAGAGTTATCATTAAAATCTCAGTGAAGTACCTCTTCCCCACAGAGTAATTCCCTGCAGAGTAATCTCTTCACCAGTTTTATTCCCCAACAGAGTCATCTTCTCCTACAGGTTTATCCTCACAATCATCTTCGTTCATCATCCCCAGCGGAAACGAAGAACTCAACACTATTCTCCAGCAGCTCCGGGATCTATTTTCCCCAGCTAAAACATCACATTTTCATACATCATGATACACACATATACACATCATATCTTATAATCTCATTTTCATTGAGAACATCATTGCTTGATCCATATCATAAATTGCATATGACTGACTTTTACCTTTCAGGAAAGATCCAGTTAAGTTCTCAACTATACAAAGACCTTGCCTGGTCCAGTTAAATCGATTCCTAAAGATTTTTCTGATGCCGATCCAGTCAAAGGCCTTCTCTGGTCCAGTGAAATCGATTCCTAAAGATTTTCCTGATGCCGATCCAGTTGAAGATTCCAAGACCTTTCCTAGTCCAGTTAAATCGATTCCTAAAGATTTTTATGACGCCGATTCAGTCAAAGACCTCCTCTAGTCCAGTTAAATCGATTCCTAAAGATTTTTCTGAGGCGAAACCTTTCTTAAGTTCCAGATCAACACCTGTAGCAAGCCAGGAAATATCTGTGGATGACTGATTGTAGATCTATACCTGTAACTAGCCAGGAAAGTTATCTACATGAAGAGATTGAAGATCAACACCTGTAACAGGCCAGGAAACTATCTTTCTTTCTCAAGTCAGATTAATACCTGAAACCAGATAGGAAAGATATCTCTTTGACCCACCTCTTTTCTTAAGTTCCAGATCAACACCTGTAACTAGCCAGGAAATATATGTGGATGACTAATTGTAGATCTATACCTGAAACCAGACAGGAAAGTTATCTACATGAAGAGACTGAAGATCAATACCTGAAACAAGCCAGGAAGACTATCTTTCTTTCTCAGGACAAAGATTAATACCTGAAACCAGACATGACAACTATCTCATCGGCCAACTTTTTTCAAGTTCCAGATCAATACCTCTAACTAGCCAGGAAAATCTATGGACGACGAATTGTAGATTAATACCTGAAACCAGACAGGACAACTATCTACTCGAACAGCTCAAACAATTCAACAATCACTCTTGGATGGCATCTTTAAGCCCATCTCCACAACTATTCAACAAACATTTCCAGATGGTATCTATAAGCCCATCCTCCTATCCATCATCTCTCCAAATGGCATCTGTAAGCCCATTCCCGACATCACATTGCTGATACTACACCATGCGAGTGCAAATTTCTGGGCACTTTAGTGTTCAATCATCTTCCACCTTCGGATCACGAAAGGCACGCAAGCCAATCTACATCCTCAGGTTTAAGAAGATTGAACATGGGCAACTGTTGTACCCCAAAATTTGTCCTCCCATATTCCTCAAGGTTTGTCAAGGATGATCTTCAGATTATTCAAGATTGCTCAAGAGATTGCACAGTTAAACCACCTCCTAAGACAGCTGAAATTAGGGTTTTGGTTCTTTCAAGGAATTTGGGGTTTTCAATGGTTCAATCAAGTCTCATAGGCCTATATACATCCTCAAGCACCTACATGCCAAGTTTCAGGACTCACAGTACCAATTTGCACAGTCAAAAGCCTCATTTGACCTACAGTCAACTGCAAGGGCAAAATGGTCATTTTGCAGTCAAAAGTCAGAATTTTTGGTCAACATATTATTTTGAGTTCACAATCATCATTTGATTAAGTCTTGATCATGATTCCACAAGGATGGCTCAAAAATCCTCAAAGATGCAAAAGTTACTATTTTTGGACAGCAGAAAAGTCAACTGTATCTTGACCAGGGCATAACGTTTTCATGGTTTGTCAGAAAAATCCCATCCAATGCTCATTTTTAAGGGGATGACATTTCCTACAAACCATCTTCACATTCCAAGTCCAATAAATGCTCTCACAAGAAGTTATCAATTTCTACATTATAGGTCAAATTCAAAAGTCAACAAAAGTGCACTTTAAGTCAAAGGCCATAATTTGAGATTGATAAATCCAAATGACATGGGACCAAAGGCATTGGTTAGAGGACTTCAAGACCTTTCCAAAATGTCCAAAAACATGTTCATATGATCAAAACTGAGCAAGCTATGCATTGGAGAAGTTGGGAAATTTTCATGAATTTGCAAAAGTCAACTTTGCTCAAAACACCTTGATTTTGCTAATGGGACTCAAATTTCTTCTTGAAACTTCATCCATGGCCTATGCACGACCCATCAAGCTTAATTGAATTTATTTTCTTATTTTTATTAATTAATTGGATTTTTAATCAATATTAATTCATTTAATTAATTTAAATTGTAGGAAAATACAAAGATTTGATTTTTCAATCTTTTTGTGAAGCAAATATGGTCAAGATATGCTGGCAATTTCGTGTACAAATCAAATATGCAAAAATCTCCAAATTTGGCAACTTTATTCAATCATGAAGATTCAAAAATATGTGATTTCCAATCAAAGATTCAATCATCAATTCCATGGATTTTTGCTCAAGATTGTGACCTAATTTCATTCCTCTATATATATTCAAGTAAACCCTGATGCAAAATACGTGAAAGCTGCTGCAAGAAAGCCATAACCAATTCAAAAAAATTCAAGAAAACTTGAAAACTGTTTTCTATATTCTAGCACGATTCAAAGACTTTTATTGATTCTAATCTATTGCAGGGGTTCCCAGGAACGTGTAGGAATCAAAACCAAGCACTAAAGCTCAAGAAATCACCAAGAACAGTTTCACGGTTTGCTTGTTATTTTGAAAATCGAATAACTTAAGTCATGCATCATTAACATGATTTATTGTTTGTTTTGCATTGCTTGAATCCATATGAAGCTAATGGTACATGTTAATTGAATTATGATGCACATAATCAAGAGTTGCCATTGACGAATTCTAGGGTTCTTATGCTGTGAATTTGGGGCTTTACAATCCAGGCAAAATTAGAACCTTTAAGGCATATGGTTGAACTCGTTGAGACCAGACGAACACACAACAACCCTCGCGAAATATTTATATTCAACACAGAGCTATTCGCTATTTTTCGTGGTTGCATTTTGTGGGGGTTAAAAACCCCCGTTATCTAATGTATTTTTATGCAGACGAAGGAAGAAGATGATGAGTTGTTGATATGCTATTGTAGCATTCAAAAAAAGGCGCGCGTGTTTTGCTTTACAGCACATTTATTAATTTTTACATATTATATTTTCTTCTCATTATAATAACAAAAGCAGGCAATTGGCGTAGTGGTTAGCGTGCTGGCATGGAATCATTGGGACCTGGGTTCGAATCCCAGGTCCCCCAAATATTTGTTTCTATTTTTATTAATGTGATTACATGCAGGCTTCCAAATGATAAACACCATGTACCTCCCATCATCCAAGCGCCATGTGGCTATGGGCACAAATCCAAGGGTCATGAGGTAATGACTACCATGCTCCCAGTCAACCAACTCCCTGGACAATCACAAAAGTCAAACAGACTGGTAGCTTAATGGGCCATGAATTGCTTCTTCACCTCCATAATGGGCCAGCACCCCCCTGGTTTACTATTTTCTTATTTTCTTTCCCTTTTATATTTTCTTTTGATTAGTTTATTAATTATTATTATTATATTTATTTAACATAATTAATTATTTTCATAATAAATTCAGGAAACCCAAAAAATATAATAATAATTATTATTATTATTAATTTCACCTTTTATTTATTATTTTTGTAAATAAATGTAACTAATTAATGTAGTTGTTTTAATTAGGTTAATTTTAATTATTTTCACAATAAATAAAATCCATGTAGAATTAGGTTTTGACAACTTTTAACCATGTTTTCCTTTTTATTTTATTTTCATTAAAACATAAAAAACTTAAAAAAAAACATTTCTTTTATTTAATTAATTAGAATTAGGTTTAATTAAATGCAAAAATAACTAAAAATTCATTCTTTTCTCAAAAAGAGTCAAAACCCTAAAGACTTTCTCCGATTTAATTTCTTTTCGCGCATATTAATTTTGATCATATTTATGTAATTGCTCCGGGAATGTAATAGCGTAATTAGGACCTTTTTATCGCTTTCCTTTATTTTCTCGCAATTTATCTTTTCAAGGGTTATGTTTTTGGCGATGTAAATACCCGACGCCTTGTAATAGCCTAGATTTACTTTCCGCAATTTACTTTCCGCAAATTATTAACTGTTAATTATGCATGACAAGACTTGCCTGAAAATTAAAATCAACTCGTAGCTCACGATAGCATGTGCAAAGATAATTTAATCGAATCCTGACACACTCGCACATGCCACTCCTAGGGTACGCCTCACTTGGTTGCCTCGAGGTGGTCATTGAGTATAGGGTGTTTTAGAGGCCGCCCTCTTGTCTAAAGATCTAAGTTGCCTCGAAACGGTTGCCTCGGATAAAAAGGATCTAGGACATTAGGGTTACCGCTAAGGCGTCCTACTATTGCTTTGGTGACTACATGTCCCTATAATCGAATTGACCCGAATAACCCCAACGACAGTGCTACCTGTTTCTCAATAGTGGGTTAGCACTGTCTAAAGGACATTTACACAACTTAATTTCTTTTGAGTAGGTAGATTTCTCCTGGGTACTTGCTCTTTCAAAACAAAAAAAAAACTTTTCGCACCTACACTTTTTCTGACAAAAGTTTTCAAACAAACACTTCGTACACTCTTGAGGACTGATACAAGAGTCAAACGAAGTTTTCAAACCAAACTTTTTTTCAAAACCCACAAACGCAAGAAAAGCAAACATTTTTGAAAACATAGCGAGCAAGTACCTAAGAGCCCGTGGATAACCACAGATAGAAAGGGTGCTAACACCTTCCCTTTCTATAATCTACCTCCCGAACCGAGAAACATCTCGAAAAGGAATTTTGCTGTGCTTTTGTCCTTTCCTTGTTGGAGAACATACAAGACGGTGGCGACTCTTGCTTACCGCGACATTTCGCGAACCAACATTCCAAAACAGTCAGTTCTATTTCCATCGATCACACATAGTAACTTGCTTGAAAGAATGAAGCTGACTGTTATCTGGTCGGGTTCCAGGCTTTACAACAACTTTCGAAGATAGCAATGACTTTGTTGGCGACTTCACTGGGGATTAGGGATTGCGGTCCTCTGATTTGTAAAAGTATGAGAGCAAAACTCAAGCTGGGGAATTTGTAGTTTGTTGGGGAAATAAACCCTGTTGAAAAGGATATTTGACGAACTGTTGACAAGGTGAATTATTTAGAAAGAAATCCACAAGGCTTCTTCTTTTAAGACCAACTTAGCTGGGGAGAGGGATGTCAAGGGATTGAGACTCTGGCTAGGGAATCCCTATGAAAAGGACTTTGTGGGGATAATGTTAATGAAATAACTCTAAGGGATATCCCAAATGCATTAAAGAGATGCCTGTTGCTGCTTGGCAGGACACATGTACTAAATAGTTTAATTATGTTCATATGTGTTGCACCTCAAAATTTTCCCTCTCATTTCTTCAATATTTTCTCACCACAAGACTCTTGAAGCTCAAGATCAAGTTAGGGTTTGCTCTGCTCAAGACTTCTCCTTGCATTGTTGACCCAAATTAGGGTTTGAGTTTGCACAAAGATGTTTTGACCTAAAATTCCCAAAGTGACTTTCATGCCTCATATTGGACTCACAAGTTTATCCATACCATGTTTCAAGCCTTGATTCCAATCTTTGCCCAGTCAATTGGACAGTTGACCTAGAAATCAGTTGTATTGGGGGAAAAGTCAACTGTGGCCAATTGAAAGCCAAACCTCATGATTTTTGACCCACATCAACATTATGAACTCATATGAACCATTTGGTCAAGTTTGGATCACAATTCCACAAGAAATTTGATCAGATCACCAAAAGGGCAAAATGGTCATTTTTAGGGTTTTGACTGCAAAAGGCAATTTTTGACTGTTTGACCTAACCAATGGAAAACCAAGCTCACATATGGACTCAAGAACTCAATGGCATGGTATTGACACATTCAACAAATTCAAAAGATCTCAAATGCACATGATTGACAGATGAATTTTCCAGTCAACTGATCAAAATTTGATTGTATACTGAAAAGTCAAACTTTGACTTTTTGGTCAAAATCAAGTGCCAAGATTCATTTGTCATCAAGGCATGTCAAATTATGAAACTTGTTCATCAAGAAACCCAAAATTGCAAATTAGGGTTTAGAATGAGAAAATTTCATAACTTAGAATTTTTCTAAGTTATGAAACTTCCTTATTTTTTCCTAACTTTGTCCTATTTTTTTATCAACATACAATTGGATTCAAGCAAAACACAAAACATGAAAGTTGTAGTCCATTGCAAAATATACAACTTTGATTCACAAGGTTTCCTCAAAAGAAGCTTGTAGCTCAAGTTATGATTTTTGGAACAAGGGTGCAAAACATTCTTAACTTAGAAAAATTTTGACCTATTCTAGGCAGGATTTTTTCCCAACTTCATGGCCACTTTTCACATGCTTCCACTTGGAATTTCAACTTGCATTATAAAGATGGATTGTAGTACACATTCCAAGCTTTCCCAATTGTCCAAGAACTTCTCAATCACCCTTGTGGTTAGGGAGAATCGAATTTGCAAAGTTGGGTAAAATCCACTTTTGTTCTTGACCAAGGCATGTTCATACACTTTGCATTTTCAAACTCAGCATGGTTCAAGCTAGATTACAGGCCTCTAATCCCATTCACACTCAATAATTAAATGCCAATCCATTGTGTTCTAGCATTATTTTGTTCATATAGTCATTACACAAAGAATTAACCTTTAAATGGAAAAAGCAAGTTTGCCATTTTGAAAAAGCAATGCTTTATGTCAAAGTCCATATCTCGGAAGTACAAGCAGATCTTTGAGGCACAAGTTTGTGGACAAATCCCACTGATCAAGAAGAGAAAATGAAGCATGCTTGAGGGACCTGCATTGGCCTATAACCCAACTTGACTATCTTTGCTTATCTTAGAAGAAAACTTGCATATTGAACCATAACTCACATTCCTGCAAAGACCAACAAAAACAAACTTTTTAAACACATTTCATACTCCCTAACTGACCTAAAGCACGACCAAAATACCCTTGATCCGTCCTCATACAGAAAATCACAGTTTTGTGGCAAAACAGGGCATAGGCTGCAACTTGAATCCCACAGTCCATTCTTGTCGTGCATTTTGGCTAAAACCTCTTCAAACACATTCCCTACCATCCATTAAAGTTATTCCAAGCATTGAACTTGAACTGTAACATCCATAACCAAGGTTGCCATTTTCACTTTTCAGCTGTGCAGGTTGACTTCCATAGCTCGATTCAGTTAGTTTCCAAGCAAGCTAGAGGTTGGAGGAGCATCCTTGGACTTCAGGCAAGCTGTACAAATCCTCAAACTCCATTGAAGGTACCTCCATTGCTGCACACGACTCAAGCTGAACAGGTAAAATTTTGAACTTCTATCTCTCTATCCAGGCATAGTTAGGCTTAAGTTTGTGAAGAAAGCATGTTCTACTCATAGCCCTGAAGCCATCCATGTAGTTACTTTTCATTTATATTGTGTGTGCTGTGAGAATTTTGAACTTAAACATGGAAGAAAAGATAGGTCAGAAATTGGGGGAGGAGAAATTCTCTCTCGTTTATGAGAGTTAGAACAACTTTTTTATATGTTTGAAATCGTGACTTGATGCTCTACATTATTGATGTTGTAAGTTTTTGTTAAAAGTCAAGGAATCAGGATCTGTGATTTACAAGAAGAAACGCGCGTTTTTGTTTCTGTTTGAATGGCTGGAGGTTGAAGACAAGCCACTTGGGCTGGGCCTGAGTTGTTTTTCTGTTTGCACCACTTTTCTCATTTTGCACCCCCTTGGCCCATTGTGTGATATTTTGATTATTTTTGACTTTTTATTTTTTCTTCTGACTTGATATTTTTTGTCAACACATAAAAAACATTAAAATTATTTTTTCACCCATTTTTGTATTTATTTGGCATTTGTTTGTTTATTTAAGCATATATATATATATATATATATATATATATATATATATATATATATATATATATATATATATATATATATATATATATATATATATATATATATATATATATATATATATATATATATATATATATATATATATATATATATATATTTCTTTTTATTTAAAACACAAAACAATAATACAAAAATATATTTTTAGTTATTATTTTTTATTTGCATTTTTGAAAACATTTTCTAAAAATATACCTTTTTTGTAAATAATTAACATTTTTATTTTTGTACATATTTAGTATATTTAAATATATATATTATAAATACTTATACATATTTTATTAAATATTTAGGATAAAAAATGTAAAAATAATACCTTTTTATTTTTATTAATATATGACATCAAAAATACTTTTTTTTCACAATATACTTCTTTTTTTTATTTTGTATATAATTAACAAATATTGTATATAATATAATTAATAAATACTATTTATTTAGAAAACTAGGGTTTTACCCTAAAAACATAAAAATATCAAAAATTAACCTTTTTTTATTTTGTTTATATTTTACATACATAAAAAAACATTTTTGTGCATAATACATTTTGCATATTTATTGTATTTATTTAATTATTGTACAATTAAATAACTTGTATATTCAATATTGATGTAATAGTTCTAGATTTAATTTCTTGCTAAATATCCCCCATTTGAACATTTGTACCCCCATCCCCATAATTATGTTGTAATAATTTAGGACTTTAAATTCCGCATTTTAAAGCTTTCTAATTATGCCATGATAGACTTAGGGTTTGTATGCAAAAATCAACCAACCAATAGCTTGACTAATGCAAAGACAAAAATGCATGAAAATGGACAACACTAATCACACTTGCACCCTTAGGGTTACTCCACTTGTTGCCTTCAATAATAGGCCATGCTTGCATGTTGAGTTTCTTTGGCAAAACAAAACAATTCAAATGATCATAGTCCCTCGATGACGCTTTCGAAGTTGCCTAAACAAAATGATCATAGTCCCTTCAAGCAAAATTGCCAAAGACACTTGGCACAATTGCATTCATGGTCTAAACGATGACCCGCGCCCGTCCCGTTAACATCCTAACACAAGATTGTCCACCAAATACAATGGTGGAACAATACTGTTAAAAGGGTTAAAACATAGGAAAGATCTTTGAGAAATTTAGGGTAGATAGCTCTTGGTTACTTGACCAACTTGCAAAACAAATCCTTGCCATTTTTCAAAACACACTTCACAAACACAACTTTCAAAACAAACTTTCAAAACCTTGAAACATCTTTTCAAAAAGACAAACACCTTTTGTAAAACATTCGAGTAAAGAATTGTTACAAGGGTTGCCTAGACAAGGCATCTTTTTCAAAACATTTTCAAACACACACACACGAAGCACCATTTCAAACAATTGAAAGCACCATTTCAAACAATTGAAAATGCAAGGCAAGTGATCTAAGCAAGTAACTAAGAGCCCATGGATAACCATGGATAGAAAGGGTGCTAATACCTTACCTTTCTATAATCTACTCCCCGAACCCAAGAAAATATCTCAAAGGTTTTTGCTGTGCTTTTTAACCTTTCCTTAGGATAAAATAAAAAGTCGGTGGCGATTCTTGCTCAACCGAAACATTTGCGAAAACAAACGCAAAACCCAAGTCAGTTCTCCCACCGTATCAAAGAACTGGCGACTCTGCTGGGGATTAATTTAAAAGTGGAGTAACCTTAGGGCTTAGATCACCCTTTTGCATGAATAATTGTTTGCTTTGATTGCTTTACATCTTGGTTCTCTTGTTTGGGCTTGAAATCCTACACCCGGATTTGGGGAAACATTCATAGATAGCAATACGTTGTGGAAACTGTGCAGGGTATACCGACACGGTTGAAGCAATAGCTATATTAGTGCGACATATTTGTGAGTACCGGTAACCCTTGAGTTCAATCAAGGAGAGTACGGGGCCGCTGAGTGATGTCACTAAGCACTAATGACCTAGAACCTTACTTGACCATCTTGGCCTTTTATTAGGGGTAGTGAGATGACCGGCTTTGGTGCAGTCCGAAGTTGGTAGATACTCGATACTACACTCATTGAGGGTTGTTTCCTTGGAATATTTTGGTCGCTAGTTAAGTGGCTAAACCAAAACAATGAACATGGAAAACAATCCAATGATATTGAGCTCCTTAGAACCCGGTTACTATTTATAGGACAGGTTTTTAAGCCAACTACACTCAAGAGGGTACTTACCTATGAAAACCCATGCAAGCCTGAAACTAGGGTTTTGTGTGACTTGCTTGTACATATGTTTGTGCATACATCATGAACATCATAAAGCATCATATGCATCCACTAACCATTTCAAGGGTTTGGATCTTCATCTCTGTTCTTGTTTTGTAGGTCATGGAAATTCTTCGCAGGAAAACTATCCAAGTCAACCTTGTGAGAATCCCTCCTCAACTCAAGGAGCTCACATCCAGAATTCCAGAAAGCTCTCTCTTCAGTGAAAGACATGGTAGACTGCTCAGCCTAGTCAACACCAGCATTGAAGAAGACATGGTGAAAGTGTTGTTCCAGTTCTTTGACCCCATTCACCACTGTTTCACATTCCCCGACTACCAATTGGTGCCTACTTTGGAGGAATTTTCTCAACTCCTGAGAATTCCTATTCTTAATCAACTACCCTACAATGGTACGGAAAAAGAACCAAAGCCTGAAGATGTTGCTCAAGCACTACACTTGCAACCATCCGACATCAAGGGGCATTGGGAAACTAGAAGTGGTGTCAAAGGCTTCTTGGCAAAATTCTTGTTTGAGAAGGCACAAGAGTGTTGGAATTCATTGGATCTACAAGCCTTTGAAGAAATTGTGGCACTCCTCATTTATGGGTTGGTCTTGTTCCCAAATCCTGACCAACTTATAGATGTCAACGCTGTCAAGATTTTCCTATCCAAGAATCCCATACCTACATTACTTGGGGACATCCTCCACTCATTTTACACACAAACAATGAGAAAGAGAGGTGTTCTCATGTGCTGTACTCCTCTCCTTGCAAGGTGGTTTATTTCGCACCTTCCATAATCTGTTTTGAAGAATGACCAAGGTTTAAGGTGGTCACAACGATTGATGACCCTCACACACTCTGATGTACATTGGTGTTCTCGGTCCAGAGAAAATGTCATCATCGTCGATCATTGTGGAGAGTTCCCTAATGTTCCATTACTTGGCATTAGGGGAGGCATTACCTACAACCCTTGTCTAGCTTTAAGACAATTTGGATATGCACGGAGGGATCGCCCTCATGACATGCTGATTCCTGACCTAGTTTTTGACTTCGACAACGATGCGAAAGGACTTCGCCAAAGATTCATCAGAGCTTGGAGGATGCCTAACAAGGTAGATAGCAAGACACTGGGGCACAAGAACTCCATCCCTCTTGAGCCTTATCTCAAGTGGGTACGAACCCGAGCCCAGAGTCTAATGATGACTTACCCTCATATTCTCCCTTTGATTAAAGAGCCCGTTAAGGAAGGGGAGGTTCCCTACACCATCTTATATCCTGACATGCCAACATCATGGGAGGAGATGTAGAAGAGTTAGATCCAACTCAAGGAAGAGCGAAATACTTTTGAAGCCAGCTTCTACGCCAGTGAGAAGAAGGTTTTAGAACTTACCCGCCGACTCCATGAGGAAGAGACCCTCAACACTTACATCGCGCCAAAGAGGATGCGCAACGTCTTTTTACCTTGAGAAGTTTTTGTAATATTTGGCCCATGGGGCATTTATGTACTGACAAAATTTCTTCTTATTAATATGACGTGTGTTCTTTTTGTCTGCAACAATTTTGAATTTCTAAATCCTTGAATACATTGCATAAATAAACATATCATTCATCATGTGCATAAACAGGTCTCAACACCAGGTTTCCTTATCTTTCTGCTGTTTATTTCAGTAAGATGGATCTCGAACAGACAGTCAAGGACTTGCAGTCATAAAACTCACAGTTCAACAACTCCTAATGATCTTGGCAAAGGGTCAGGAGGATCTAAAAGTACTGCTGGGGAACAAAGAGCAAGAGAAAGTGAAAAAGAAGAAGAAAAGAGTGGGGGTAGCTACCCTGGGAAGAAGGTTTGAGAATGAAGCCAGAAGAGTTCTTGAATTCCCCTCCACATCTGATGAGGGGACCGGCAAAGGAAAAGGGGCTGCGCTACCTTCTGAGTCTGAAGCTGAAGAGGAATAGGCTGAGGAAGATGAAGACTACTCAGAGCAACAATACCCGCCAGCGGACGACAAGTACAAAAACCTGGAGGATAGACTGGCAGCTATGGAGATGCAAAGGGTTCCCGGGTTAGATTTCGAAGATTTGGGATTAATTGCTGGAATCGTAATCCCTCCAAAGTTTAAGGTGCCAATCTTTGCAAGGTATGACGGGCTGTCTTGCCCAAAAATGCACCTAAGGTCGTACGTCCGAAGAATTCAACCTCATACATCCGACATAAATCTTTGGGTACACTTCTTTCAAGATAGCCTGTCTGGTACACAACTAGACTGGTTTTACAAGCTTGAAAGGTCAGAGGTACATAGTTGGGAAGACTTGGCAGCTGCCTTTTATCGCCAGTATCAATATAACTCTGACTTGGCACCAACCCGTACTCAGCTACAGAGTATGGGGATGGCCTCAGATGAGGGATTCAAGGAATACGCTCAGAAATGGCGCGACTTAGCCGGAAGAGTGCAGCCACCTCTTTCTGATAGAGAACTAGTTGATATGTTCCTGGGGACCCTATCTGGCCCGTTCTTCAACCATTTGATTGGGAGCTCTTCCGCAGGGTTTACTGAATTAATTTTGACTGGCGAACGGGTGGAAGCCGGTATTAAGAATGGGAAGATTCAAAAGGATGCCTCTGCATCTACAACTGTTAAGAAATCATTTCCGACGAAGAAGGAAACGACTGTTGTGTACTCTCAGAAAGGAGTGGAAAGAACTGAGCACCGGCCGACTGTAGGGGCCGTGATGATCCAAAATTCATCAAATGATCAGCCTCGTAGCAATCAGTCCAGACCAAATCAGCAACGGGCAGAGCGGCCACCACGGCAGTTCACCCGCATCAATATGACACCTGCACAAGTTCTTCCACATTTGTTGAAGTTGAATCTGACTGGTTTAAAGGAGGCACCGAAAAACCCTAACACCACATCTCTATACTATCATGCCAATGCCAAATGTGCCTACCATTCTGATAGCGCCGGACATGACACCAACAATTGTTGGGCGCTAAAGAATAAAATTCAAGACTTGATAGATGCAAAAGAGGTTGAGTTCGATGCTCCAGAGAAGCCAAACGTAATATCCGCTCCAATGCCGAAGCATGGTCGAAATGTCCATGCTATTGAAGAGGATCTGTATGTTTCTGATGTTGATGACCTGATGACTCCGCTGTTAACAATCAAGTTAAATCTGTTGAAAGCTGGGATTTTCCCAAGATGTAAAGAAGATTGCTACTGTTGTTCCTCTCTACCAATCGACTGTCCATTGCTGAAGAAAGGCATCCAAGGCCTGATGGACAGTCAACAAATTCTGTTCGAAAAGATTCCTGCTATTCCAACCCTTATCGAAGATGTTTCAATAATCACCATTTCCACTAATCTTTCCAAGGCCGTCAAAAAGCCTGTTAAGATTACATCCTCTACAAAGTTTGTTCCCTTGAAAATAACTATGCCTGGGCCTGTCCCATACATTTCTGACAAGTCAATACCATGGAATTACGGTGGAGAGATCTACTACCATGGTGTTAAACAAGTTGAGGTAACCGAGGAAAGCTCTGATGAAGAAGATGCCGGTATTGGAAACATTGCCGGTACAAGCAAGATCACCCGAAGTGGGAGAATATTTTCTCCAGAGATTGCCCCCTGTTGTACCCCAAAATTTGCCCTCCCATATTTCTCAAAACATTTCAAGAAAAATTCACAAGTCCAACCCGGCGCGTCATATTCAGGTGTTCTTTCGCCAAGATATCTCTGATAACGTATTCTCAAATTCAGGTTCGGCTCAAGAGTCAATTCTTTAAAGAAGGTATCCGAATGTGTGAGTTTTCTCGAAGAAATATGGTGAAAAAGTGTGCTGAAAGTGTAGTTCTTACGCGCTAAAAAATTCATAATTTGAAGATCGTGGCTCGTTTTGAACCCGTTCCGGTGGCCAAAATTCCGTCTTGACATTATCTACGTTTTCATCTCTCATGGCTGGAAGCCAATTTCGATTAGAAGGTCTTCAAAAATGTGGATTTATCAAGTATTTTCATACAGAAAATTTGTGACAGAAGTTTATTTGCGTCATGTTCAGAAAATCATAACTTGGTCGATTTTCATCGTATCGAGCAAGTACCTAAGAGCCCGTGGATAACCACGGATAGAAAGGGTTCTAATACCTTCCCTTTCTATAAATCTACCTCCCGAATCGAGAAACATTCTCGAAAAAGGAATTTTGCTGTGCTTTTGTCCTTTCCTTGTTGGAGAAAATAAAAGACGGTGGCGACTGTTGCTTACCGCGACATTTCACGAACCAGATTTAAAATAGTCAGTTCTATTTCCACCGATCACAAAACTGGCGACTCTGCTGGGGATTACTGAATAAGTGAGGTGTACCTTAGGATTAGACCACTCTTATGTTTTCAATTGCTTGTTTTGTTTGCTTTAAAATTGTGGGCCTGTTTTGGAGTTTCATAGATCCTAACTCGGATCTGGGGGATACCCTTTTAGAAGTAGCAACAAACTGTGAGGGAACTGTGCGGGGTATACCGACACGGTTGAAGCAGTTTGCTACGTTGATGTGGCACTTTGGTGAGTACCGGTAACCCTTGAGTCAAGTCAAGGAGAGTACGGGGCCGCCGTGTGGTGTCGTGAAGCATCAACTGACCTTAGGAACCTTACTTGACCATCCTGGCCTCTTTAGGGGTAGTGAGATGACCGACTTTGGTGCAGTCTGAAGTTGGTAGATACTCGATACTACACTCATTAAGGGTTGTTTTCTTGGAATATTTTGATCGCCAGTTCAGTGGCTAAATCAAAACAATGAACATAGAAAACAACCCAATGATATTGAGCTCCTTAGAACCCGGTTACTTTTGATAGGACAAGTTTGAGCCCACCAACTTCAAGAGGGTAGTACCCAAACTTCATACTGGCCTAAACTCTAAGGGCTGTTTTGTGTGACTTGTGTGCCTTCAAACTTGACTACTTGCATATTCTTATCTGACACATGAGTTCCTTGCAGGTTTTGCTTACAGTCCTTAATCTGGGCTCATAACAGGGTTTACTTACATCACTCCACGCATAGCATAACATCATACCATCATACCATTGCATACATCCTGCATAAGGACTAACCCATTTCAAGGATCTCAAGGGTCTGTGATGCAGGTCATGATGAATCAAATGTCTAGCAAGGGGCAAAGGGGATTTATTTTCCTCTAGCCAAGGTTAATGACTTGAGTCAGGGGCTATGACCCACTCGATATGGTGAGCTTTGACTCTTGAAGAAGGATTCTCAACAATACAAAGTTCCTTCAATCAAGCTACCAGATTCTAACAATTTTCTTGTTTACCCCGCGAGATCCTTGAAAACATTGCATGCATACATACACATCATTGCATAACAGGTACCCTTGGTACAAGTCACTTACCTACTTCGCTGTTTATTTCAGCAATGGCTTCCCAACAAGACAACCAGGATCTTCATGCTCAAGAGACTCGGTTCGGGGGAGATCCTCCTAAATCTATCCAAGGGGCAGGAAGAGCTGAGATCACTCCTCATGGGAACTTTGGTCAGGAACAGTCCAGAAGACGATAAAGACGAACGGCTGAAACGTCTGCAAGCTGATGTAGAGACAATGAGAACCCAAATGCTGGGGCAAATGGCTCTCATTCAAGACCTAGCTCAAAGACAAGAAGAGCTCAGGGTTCTCGTCAACCAACTGCTTCGGGATAACAAACTGAGGCAGACATCTAAGGTTGAAGAGCCAGTCATCATTAAATTCCCTTTGAGACAAGAAGACAAGGGAAAAGCTCCTCAACTTACTTCAAGGTCACAAGTTCAGCATCAACTTCACCAGCTTCACCAAGAGAGATACAACATGAAGCAAACAGTCCAAGTCAGGGACCAGGTCATTGATCAGCTTCCAAGAGGACAAGAGTCTGGTATGGTGAAGAATAGACCTCTCCAAATTACTACCACTTCACAGGTCCAACCACAACCTCGCCCAGAGCAACGGGTTGATCAGAGTAAGCCCCAAAGGCAATTTACCAAACTCAACACGTCGCTGTCTCAAGCTTTACAACAACTGTTGAGGTTGAATTTGGTAACTCTAAGGGCTCCTCCCCGGAATCCCAACATGTCTGCTCCTACTTATCATCCCAATAGAAGATGTGCATACCACTCTGATGGTCCGGGACATGACACAAACGACTGCTGGTCTCTGAAGAACAAGATCCAAGACCTGATTGATGAAGGAGCAGTGGAATTCACCCAAGATGGCCAAGCTGAGTTCTTCTACTATCCCTGCAAGGTTCACCATTTGAAGTGACAAGTCCTGAGACGAGAAGAAACTTTTGTTCATTCGAATGTTCAAGTTGTATTTTTCTTTGATTGTTCAAACAATTATTGTCATAGCAAACTTTATTACTTTATCAATGCATCGCATATGTCTATTTTGAATCAATATATTCGCATTTGCTATATGCAAACTGTTTTCATATTTGTGATGTTCAAACTCTAGAATTAAATTCTAAGCCTTTTGAGGGAGGATGACGAAAACGATACCACAATTTACAGTATGCTTTTGAACAGACCCCGTTGATGAGGTACAGACATCGTTTCAATCCCTAAACACTAGAGTTATAAGGAAGATAATCCCTTGTCAACCCCTCTGAGCCAAAGAAGTAGGAGTTTTTCTTTTCAAAAATTAAAACCCCTAATCATAACCTGGGGCAGGGTAGGTCTCTCAGTTGATCCAAGTGCACAACGAATGGCACCAAAAAGCCCTTACAAAACAAAAGACGATGATGGTTCTGAATAATCATAAAGACAGGCAGTCATTATCTTCCAGAAATAAAAACCCAATAAGTCAAAACCTATGAAGGAGACTTACAAAAACTGGGGCATCCCGCTGACTGTAATCACAAAAGAAACAGTTCAGGCAAAAAACAGGGATAACAAAATCAAAAAAGAAAGAGGTCTTACAAACCCTCAACAAAAAAAAAGAGACATGACTGCCTGTTCAAAATAAACTTTCGGTATCCGAACCATCATTGAGATATCAGGACAAAGACTCAAACAAGGTCTAACGCACGATCAGCTGAGTTTAGGTTTGAAGAACATCACGAAGAACGGGTGGGTACAAATAAATTTTGAGCCTTTATCCTTTGTTTCTTAAACCGTGAACCAGGCCACGTTATAACCCTCAAAATTCCTAGCTGAAGCATGGGTTAGTTCAAAAGCATACTGTTATGAAAGGTATCCTGACTCCTTAAGGCTTGTGGTAAAATAACGAGTTGACATCACATTTTACAAAATTCACTGGTTTTACTGAAAAAATGCATTTCCAAAAACTTCAAGACAGACATAAGCTTTGCATTTTTAATATAACATTGTTTGCATGATTATTTGTTCGAACAGCAGAGAAATTCGCACGAAGAATATCTAGTGGACAAAAAGCACTGCCAATCAAGGGGCATGGCACGATCATTGTCCAACATCTGGGGCAGTCCAGTCAAGATTCAAAGAATCTCTCAAAATGCCAAACAACCAGGGGCAACTCACCGTCATTGTCACTTGGGGAATTGGACATGAATTCCAGCGACGAATCTTGCTTGATCAAACATCTTCTGGTCACATGGCAACACAACAACAGGGGCACCTCCCTACATCCTGAGAGCGTGGACATAGTCGAAAAAATACTATGCATAATCAAAGACCCGCTAGGTTGACACACCTAGGCAAAAATAAGGGCTTCCCGGCGAACCAAAAGGGTTCGGGCAAAAATAAGGGACGGAAATGAAAAATCTGTACACCCGGCAAGTAGAAAACCTGAAAAGGCGGCTTGGGCAAAAATGGGTATCCCGGTGGACTGAAAACCCGAAAGGGCGGTCCAGGCAAAACTTAGGGATCAAAAGCGTACGACTATGTCCCGTCATCTCGTCACTTGCCTACCCGAAGAAGGTTTGTCAATCGGCAGTCATCAAGCACCTCCACATGTACCTTCTCCCGCAGAAACTGGGGCAATACAAATTGTCTAAGCGATCTGGTTGCTTTGTCCACCAAAGTGCCAAGGTATGTTCAGCTGAAGAATGTAACCAAGATATCTCCACTCCCCGTAGAGTAAGATAAGACTCAACAATACTCTCCCCCGAGCAGAGTTGGTCTCCCGTCAGCCCTAAACAAGGCACAATATTCTCCAGCAAGTCTGCAACGCTCTCCCCAAGCAGGGTTAGTCTACTGTCAGCCTTAAGGAAGTTGGGTATCCCCAGAAGATCTCAATATTCCCCAGCGGAGTATACAGATGTTCCTAAGCAAGCATCCCCGACAGTCTTGATCTAAGATTGTTCCCCGGCGGAATACCAGACACCCCAGTGGAGCTACTTTCCCAGTACAGTTCAAAAGTTTCCCCAGGAGAGTCGATCAATCTCCCCAGTAGGTTTTGGAAGCTTATCCCCAGTAGATTCTGGAAGCTTATCCCCTGCAGAGTACGAACGCATCACCCCGACTTTATTCAAAGGTTATTCCCCACCAGAGCTTATAACTGGGTTATCCTCAGCTAATTACCACAGAAAGATCGTCTTCGGCGAAGTTTTTCCTATACCCTCAGCGGAGTTCATCAAATTCCCCAGCAAACATATCAACGGTATCCCCAGCGGAGTTATCATCAATTTTAAACCTCAGCGAAGTATCTCTCCCCACAAAGTAATTCCCCGCAGAGTAATCTCTCCAGCAAGTTTATTCCCCAACGGAGTCATCTTTTCCTACCGGTTTATTCTTGCAACCATCATCCCCAGCGGAAACGAAGAACTCAACTCTTCAACGTCAGCCCAGGATTTAACTTCCCGGCATTCGTCAAGGATTTATTTTCCTAGATAAAAATACATTCATAAACATCACATTATCATACACCATGACGCATGCATATACGCATCATAAGCACATAATCTCACTTATTCTTGAGAACATCATGACATCATGCATTTCATACATCATGACATTGCATACAACTGATGTTTTTCCTTTTCAGGAAAAAGGTCAATCCAAAGATGATTACTATCAACTGTCGCAATTCCAGATTCGATTCATGTATCTAGCCAGGGCATATCTGTGAGTGATTTGATTGTGGATTCGACACCTGTATCTAGCCAGGGCATATCTGCATGAAGAGTTTAGAGATTCGATACCTGTATCCAGCCAGGGCATATCTATAGACGACCAATTCCAGATTCGATTCCTGTATCCAGCCAGGGCATATCTGTGAGTAACTGATTGTAGATTCGATACCTGTATCTAGCCAGGGCATGTCTGCATGAAGAGTTTAGAGATTCGATACCTGTATCCAGCCAGGGCATATCTGTAGACGACAAATTCCAGATTCGATTCCTGTATCTAGCCAGGGCATATCTGTGAGTAACTGATTGTAGATTCGACACTTGTATCTAGCCAGGGCATATCTGCATGAAGAGTTTAGAGATTCGATTCATGTATCCAGCCAGGGCATATCTGTAGACGACTAATTCCAGATTCGATTCCTGTATCTAGCCAGGGCATATCTGTGAGTAACTGATTGTAGATTCGACACCTGTATCCAGCCAGGGCATGTCTGCATGAAGAGTTTAAAGATTCGACACCTGTATCCAGCCAGGTCATATCTGTAGACAACCAATTCCAGATTCGATACCTGTATCTAGCCAGGGAATATCTGTGAGTAATTGATTGTAGATTCGACACTTGTATCTAGCCAGGGAATATCTGCATGAAGAGTTTAGAGATTCGACACCTGTATCCAGCCAGGGCATATCTGTAGACAACCAATTCCAGATTCGATACCTGTATCTAGCCAGGGCATATCTGTGAGTGATTGATTGTGGATTCGATACCTGTATCCAGCCAGGGCATATCTGCATGAAGAATTTGAAGTTCCAGATTCGATACCTGTATCTAGCCAGGGCATATCTGTAGACAACCAATTCTAGATTCGATACCTATACCTAGCCAGGGCATATCTGTGAGTGATTGATTGTGGATTCGATACCTGTATCCAGCCAGGGCATATCTGCATGAAGAATTTGAAGTTCCAGATTCGATACCTGTATCTAGCCAGGGCATATCTGTAGACGACCAGTTCCGGATTCGATACCTGTATCCAGCCAGGGCATATCTATGGACGACTAACTCCAGATTCAATACCTGTATCTAGCCAGGGCATATCTGTGAGTGATTGATTGTAGATTCGATACCCGTATCTAGCCAGGGCATATCTGCATGAAGAGTTTAGAGATTCGATACTTGTATCCAGCCAGGGCATATCTGTAGACGACCAGTTCTGGATTCGATACCTGTATCCAGCCAGGGCATATCTGTGGACGACTAAATCCAGATTCGATACCTGTATCTAGCCAGGGCATATCTGTGAGTGATTGATTGTAGATTCGATACCTGTATCTAGCCAGGGAATATCTGCATGAAGAATTCCAGATTCGACATCTGTATCCAGCCAGGGCATATCTGTAGACGACCAGTTCCGGATTCGATACCTGTATCTAGCCAGGGCATATCTGTGAGCAATTGATTGTAGATTCGATACTTGTATCTAGCCAGGGCATATCTGCATGAAGGGATTGAAGATCAACACCTATAACAGGCCAGGAAATTATTTTTCATTCTCAGGTACGCAAGTTCTCGCTAAGGAATCTCTTACGCCATCGACACCCCTCGATGGCATCTATAAGCCCATCCTCCTATCCACCATCTCTCCAAATGGCATCTATAAGCCCATCCCCGACAAGATTCTGTCACATCTCCAGATGGCATCTATAAGCCCATCCTCCTATCCATCATCTTTCCAAATGGCATCTGTAAGCCCATTCCTGACATCACAATGCTGATACTATATCACGCGAGTGCAAATTTCTGGGCACTTTAGTGTTCAATCATCTTCCACCTTTGGATTACGAAAGGCACGCAAGCCAATCTACATCCTCAGGTTTAAGAAGATTGAACAGGGGCAACTGTTGTACCCCAAAATTTGCCCTCCCATATTTCTCAAAACATTTCAAGAAAAATTCACAAGTCTAACCCGGCGCGTCATATTAAGGTGTTCTTTCGCCAAGATATCTCTGATAACTTATTCTCAAATTCAGGTTCGGCTCAAGAGTCAATTCTTTAAAGAAGGTATCCGAATGTGTGAGTTTTCTCGAAGAAATATGGTGAAAAAGTGTGCTGAAAGTGTAGTTCTTACGCGCTAAAAAATTCATAACTTGAAGATCGTGGCTCGTTTTGAACCCGTTCCGGTGGCCAAAATTCCGTCTTGACATTATCTACGTTTTCATCTCTCACGGCTGGAAGCCAATTTCGATCAGAAGGTCTTCAAAAATGTGGATTTATCAAGTATTTTCATACAGAAAATTTGTGACAGAAGTTTATTTGCGTCATGTTCAGAAAATCATAACTTGGTCTATTTTTATCGTATCGAGCTGGTTCCAACGCCAAAATTTCAAAAATTGAGTTGGCTACATTTTCACAGAAGGTATTGAGTTCAAACGGTACTCAAAAGGCCTTCGTTGTTTGCTCAGAGTGCGTGACACGCCGAAAATCCTGAATGCTGAATATTATTTCATCTGGGCCGAAACTTCGAAAATTCATAACTCGGTCAATTTTTATCAGATTGGGCTCATATTTTTACACAAGGTCACTGACTCATAGATATACAACTTTTCTTCAAAAGTCGAGACCGAATTATGCTCCGGTCAATACTAGTTTTTTATTGAAGAACGTGTCAGAGTCGACACTGGAGCCCAAAATAAGTTTGTCTGAGCTGAAACTTCAAAAATTCATAACTAATTCACCTTTTATCCGATTGAGCCAATTTTCGGACAAGAGTTAGTTCTCGATATTGGCTACATTTTGTTTTCACATTTCAACTTCAAAAATTGCACTTAAGTCCCTGCGATTTAGCCTGGAAAGTGACGAACTCAAGTGAACATTGGAGGCCCAATTGCACATTCAAAGCCCATTTTCTTTACCCTAATTTCCATTATATAATCACATTCTTTTCACAAAAACCGGAGGAGAGGAAAAAACCCTTGCCACAATACTGTCAGAATATCAAATTCTTTCAAGAACCCTAAAACCTTGAAATCCTTATTACAAATCCCTCTCTCACTACAAACAAGCCATCTCAGTTACAAACAACCATCTCACTACTTCTTCAGTAAGAGTAAGGCTGGCTTGATCTCCATGATCAAAAGGGCATAAAAGCATTCATGTCACTACTTTTCCAGTAAGGGTAAGGTTGATTTGATCTCCATGATCAAAAGGGTATAATCATTCATACATGTCATATTGGTCTAAACATTAAATTTCTTCATATATTGGCTTTATTTGTATTTTATGATATATAATAATTTATTTAATGTGTTCATGAGATTCAACACTGCAGATTTAGACAGGATCCCTTTCAGGTTAACGTTGAGGCCAAACCACAAATGGCCAAAAGCCAAAACACAAATGGCCAAAAGCCAAAAGCCAAATGGCCAAAACAGAACAGTTTACACATGACACCAATACATGGCGAGACAGACATCCTGAGAAGGTTAAGGACGTTGAGGCCAGAACACAAATGGCCAAAAGCCAAAACACAAATGGCCAAAACAAAACAGTTTACACATGACGCCAATAGCTGTTTCACCCCTCCAATCAGGCTCGTATACTCCTAAACTCTCTCTCTATTTGTATTATGTTCCTTTAATTAATTAATCGTTATTATTTTTATTAATCACTAACCAATTAACATTTTTCCTAATAAAATCAAAAACACAAAAATATTTTATTTATTAAAATTAACTTCATCACTTTTATTTTTGTAAATAAATTAATTTAATCAATTTAGCTTTAATTAGATTTAACTTTTAATATTTTTTGCAATATTTAAAATCAATTTAGAATATTAGGTTTTTATTAGCATTAATTCAATTTATTTTATTTCTTTAAAAACTCAAAAATCCAAAAATATTTTCATTATTTAATTTAATTTAATTGTTTATTTAATTTAATTCTATTTAATTCAAAAATAACCAAAAAAATCACTTTCTTTCAAAAAAAGGGTTAAAACCCCAAAAAACTCGCATCCGATTTAATTTTCCGCACGCGATCCATTTTTCCATATTATTGTACTTGCTTCCGGAATGTAATAACTTTAATTAGGACTTTATTTATTTATTGCTTTATTTTACTTTCCGCAATTTATTTTTCAAGGGTTATGTTTTTGGCGATGTAAATACCCGACGCCTTGTAATAACGTAGATTCAATTTTCTGCAAATTACTTTCCGCACAATTATTAAACTGTTAATTATGCATGCAAGACTTGTCTGAAAAATAAAATCAATCCGTAGCTCACAAATGCATGTACAAGATAATATAACATGAAAACAACACACATGCACATGCCACTCCTAGGGTACACCTCACTGGTTGCCTCGACGTGGTCGTCAAGTATAGGGTGTTTTAGAGGTCGCCCTCATGTCTAAGATCCAATCGCCTCGAAATGGTTGCCTCGGATAAAAAGGATCTAGGACATTAGGGTTACTTCTAAAGTGTCCTACTATTGCTTCGGTGACCACACTTGTCCCTTAAATCGAATTGACCCGAATACCTCCAACGACAGTACTTCCTACTTCTCAATAGTGGGATAGTACTGTCTAAAGGACTCTTACACAGCCTAATTCCTTAAGAGTAGGTAGATCTCATGGGTACTTTCTCTTTCAAACAAACAAAAACCATCTTTTCACACTGACACTTTCAAAAAGTTTTCAAACAAATTTTTCATACACTCTTGAGGACAGATACAAGAGTTACTTAGAAATTTTTCAAACGAAACTTTTTCAAAACCCACACACACTTGAAAAGCAAACAAATTTTGAAAATATAAGAGCAAGTACCTAAGAGCCCGTGGATAACCACGGATAGAAAGGGTGCTAATACCTTCCCTTTCTATAAATCTACCTCCCGAACCGAGAAACATTCTCGAAAAAGGAATTTTGCTGTGCTTTTGTCCTTTCCTTGTTGGAGAAAATAAAAGACGATGGCGACTCTTGCTTACCGCGACATTTCGCGAACCAGCTTTAAAACAATCAGTTCTATTTCCACCGATCAAACCCCCCAAAGGCAATCTTTGGACCCTCAACTGCTGCCAAAGTTACTCCTGCACCGATAAAACTTTCCGCAAAAACTCCGTTGATTGAAGAAGTTGTTATTCCTGTTGTTGTCCCTCCTACTTCTGCTGATAAGGGGAAAGGGATCCAAGATGAGCTCGTCAGGACGAGGACTCAACCTTTGGTCATCCCCGAAACCTCTAAGAAAGAGATGGAGGAGATTCTGAAAATAATTAAGAAGAGTGATTATGACGTGGTAGAGCAACTTGGGAAAACCCCCTCGAAGATCTCCATGTTAGCATTACTGCTTTGTTCAGAGGCGCACGCCAAAGCATTGATAAAATTCCTGAAGACAGCCCATGTGCCCCAGGAAACCTCAGCCGACCAATTTCAAGATTGCGTGGCCAGCCTTACCGCAGACAACGGCCTAGGTTTCTCTGATGCTGATCTGACTCCAAAAGGAAGAAAGCACAATGATGCATTACATGTGTCAGTAGAATGCCAAGGAACTACTCTGGCCCATGTTTTGGTTGACACTGGTTCTTCTCTGAACGTGCTGCCTAAGAAGGCTCTCGACCGATTGGATTGTGAAGGCTTGGAGCTGAAGCCAAGTAATATCATTGTAAGGACGTTTGACGGGTCGAAGAGAATGGTACATGGGGAGGTCAACATTCCCATTAAAGTAGGCACTGAAGTGTTCCCCTCAACTTTCTATGTGATGGACATCCGTCCGTCATACTCTTGCTTGCTAGGGAGACCATGGATACACAATGCTGGGGCAGTCACCTCCTCCCTACATCAAATGCTGAAATACCCTGTCAAAGGAAAGATCATAACCGTGCACGGTGAAGAGGAATATATGATCAACCACCTGAACTCCTTTCGATATGTAGAGGTGGAGGGTGAATTCATTGAAACACCATTCCAGCACTTTGAGGAGGTCTCTCCTGAGGTGGCAGTAGCAAAAGCGGTAGCTGAAGTACCCAAGCAGGTGGCCAGGATGGCATCTCTGAGAGACGCGAAAGCTGCGATGAAGGAAGGGAAGAGCTCAACATGGGGTCAGTTGCCTGATATTCCTCACAAAACAGACAAGTTTGAATTAGGATTCACTGCTGCAGGGCAGAAAGCTATGCGCCGCTCAAAAGTTGAAAGAACACCCATCAAGATTTCTCCTTATGGAATAAATGCTTTGGAAGGTGAAGACGAAGAGGCCAACATTGAAGACTGGATCTTCCCAACCATCGAAGGGGGACTACGCAACTGGGAGGCGAAAGACTTCGTCCCCATTACTTTTATTAATCAGTAATTATCTGTCAAACATTTCCTGTTGGTTTGTAATAATTACTTTTGAACAATTTGCACGCTACTTTTTCACCTCATGCCTTTCCCGGGGCATGTAGGTCCATTTGTAAGGGTTTTGATTATCTTCATATTCATATGCCATGTTTAGTGATTCATTAGACGTTTTTCATTGATAAACTGATGTGTTCATTTTCTTTCCTTTTGCATTTTTGTTCGTTTAAGGATGGCTATCCCTTACACACACCCACACTCACAAATGCAGGTACCCATCCACTCTGGATTCTATGGGTGACTATTCTGCTGTATCTTTCAATAACTCTGAAGATCTGGTCAATCAGGCTGAGTATGAAGATGACGAAGATTGTGAAGTACCGGGAGAGCTAGCCAGACTTCTACAACAAGAAGAGAGGGCCATCTTGCCTCACGAAGAGTTGTTGGAAACTGTCAACTTAGGAACAGAGGGAGACCGGAAAGAAGTACAAGTGGGTACCAATCTGGAGCCAAGTGTCAAGAAGCGCTTGATACAACTGTTGAATGAATACGTTGAAATCTTCGCCTGGTCTTATGAAGACATGCCAGGTTTAGACACAGATATAGTGGTTCACCGTCTCCCTACAAGAGAGGATTGTCCACCGATCAAGCAAAAAGTCTACCGAATGAGGCCCGACATGTCTGAGAAGATTAAAGCTGAAGTAATGAAGCAATTTAACGCTGGCTTTCTAGCTGTTACATCCTATCCACAATGGGTTTCTAACATCGTGCCAGTACCTAAAAAAGACGGCAAGGTCAGGATGTGTGTGGACTACCGGGATTTGAATAGGGCTAGTCCCAAAGATGATTTTCCGCTACCCCATATCGACATTTTGATTGACAACACGGCTCAGCACAAGGTGTTTTCCTTCATGGATGGATTCTCGGGCTACAACCAGATTAAAATGGCCCCCGAGGACATGGAGAAAACAACCTTTGTTACACAATGGGGTACCTTCTGCTACAAGGTGATGCCGTTCGGACTGAAGAACGTAGGGGCAACTTATCAACGCGCCATGGTAGCTTTGTTCCATGATATGATACATCATGAGATCGAAGTTTACGTAGACAACATGATAGCTCGATCACAAACAGAGGAGGAACACCTTGAGCATTTGCAGAAGCTGTTTGCCAGGTTGAAACAGTACAAACTCAGGCTGAATCCAAGTAAGTGTATTTTTGGAGTTAGGTCTGGTAAACTTCTAGGATTTATTGTCAGCAACAAAGGCATTGAAGTTGATCCAGCAAAAGTGAAAGCTATACGAGAAATGCCTACTCCCCGTACTTAAAAGGAGGTTAGAGGGTTCTTGGGGCGCTTGAATTATATTGCCAGATTCATCTCTCATCTGACGTCTACTTGTGAGCCAATTTTCAAACTATTGAAGAAAGATCAGGTAGTCGAGTGGAACGACGATTGCCAAGCTGCTTTTGATAAGATCAAGGAGTATTTGCTAGAACCTCCTATTCTGATGCCACCCGTCAAAGGAAGACCGCTGATCATGTATCTGACCGTTTTGAATAACTCAATGGGGTGCGTGTTGGGCCAGCATGACGAGTCTGGTCGAAAAGAGCATGCCATTTATTACCTTAGCAAAAAGTTTACCGACTGTGAGACTCGCTACTCACTGCTCGAGAAATCTTTCTGCGCTTTGGTATGGGCTGCTCGCCGACTGAGGCAGTATATGTTGACTCATACCACTCTATTGAATTCCAAAATGGATCCTATCAAGTATATCTTCGAAAAGCCTGCTTTATCTGGAAGAATCGCTAGATGGCAAATGATCCTGAATGAGTATGACATCCAGTACACCACCCAAAAAGCTATAAAAGGGAGTGTACTAGCTGACCATCTAGCTCATCAAGCTATCGAAGATTATCAATCCATGAGATTCGACTTCCCGGACGAGGACATCATGAATTTGGACAACATTGAAGGTAACGGACCGTATGACGGACCTGAAAAGGGATCCCGATGGACCCTGTACTTTGATGGTGCTTCAAATGCACTTAGAAACGGTATCGGTGCGATACCCATTTCCCCGGAAGGTTGCCACACACCTTTCACAACCCGACTTTGCTTCAGCTGTACCAACAACATGGCTGAATATGAAGCTTGCATCTTTGGTCTCAAGGTTGCTATAGACTTGGGGATCAAATCTTTGATCGTATTTGGGGATTCGGCTTTGGTTATCAGTCAAATCAAAGGAGAGTGGGACACCAAACATCCTAATCTTATCCCATACAAATAACATGTCCTGACATTGTTGCCTCATTTCGAGCAAATTACCTTCGAGCATTTCCCGCGAGAAGAGAATCAGCTAGCAGATGCTCTGGCTACAATGTCTTCCATGTTTAAACTCAGCTGGGATAACGAGGCTCCCCAAATTACCATCGAGCGAATGGATGAACCTGCACATTGTCATGAGATTAATATCGAAGAAATAGTGGAACAACCTTGGTTTCACGAAATCAAAAGGTATCTCCAGACTAGAGAATATCCCGAAGGAGCTTCCGTAAATGACAAAAAGTTCCTAAGGAAATTTGCTGCCAAGTTCTTCCTGAGCTACGGCATCCTCTATAAACGCAACCATGATTGTGTTTTACTCTGATGTGTGGATAAAGCTGAAGCAGAGTTAATCATGACTGAGATACACATCAGTACATTTGGCACCCACTTGAGCGGGCATACAATGGCTAAGAAGATCCTAAGGGCAGGCTATTACTGGTTTACCATGGAAGCTGATTGCCATCAACATTCCCGTACTTGCCACAAATGTCAAGTCTACACTGACAAGATTCATATTCCTCCCGTTCCTCTCAACATTCTGACAGCTCCTTGGCCATTCGCAATGTGGGGCATTGACATGATTGGAGAGATCAAGCCCACGGCATCCAATGGACATCGCTTCATCCTGGTTGTTATTGACTATTTCACCAAATGGGTCGAAGCAGCTTCCTTCGCCTCTGTTACTAAAAATGTGGTTGCCCGCTTCATCAAGCAGAACCTCATATGCCGGTATGGTGTTCCCGTCAGGATCATCACAGACAACGGTACAAATTTGAACAATACTATGATCACCGCATTATGCGAACAGTTCAAGATTTATCATCACAATTCATCTCCCTATCGGCCGAAGATGAACGGTGTTGTTGAAGCTGCAAACAAAAACATCAAGAAGATCATTCAGAAATGACAGTCACCTACAAGGACTGGCATAAGATGTTACCGTTTGCTCTGCATGGATACCGTACCACGACACTTACCTCAACAGGGGCAATCCCGTTTTCTTTGGTATATGGCATGGAAGTTGTCCTACCCATGGAAGTTCAGATTCCTTCCTTAAGGATTATGAAGGACGCAGGTTTGAATGAAGATGATTGGATTCAGACCCGACTTGATCAACTCAATTTGATCGACGAGAAGCGACTCGCTGCTGTTTGCCATGGTCAAACGTATCAAAAACGGATGATCAAGGCTTTCAATAAGAAAGTCAGACGTCAAGTATATCAAGTCGGAGATCTCGTAATCAAGCGAATTATCTTACCGCAAAGTGATCCCAGGGGCAAATGGACTCCTACATACGAAGGACCATTTATGATCAAGAGCATATTTTCTGGTGGTGCAATGATTCTGACCACCATGGACGGCGACGATTTGCCACACCCTGCGAACGCAGACATAGTCAAAAGATACTACGCATAAAATAACCCGACAAGTCGAAAACCCGAAAGGGCGGCTTGGGAAAAAATGGGCATCCTGGTGAACCGAAAACCCGAAAGGGCGGTTCAGGCAAAAATTAGGGATAAAACAAAAAAACCTGTACACCCGGTAAGTTGAAAACTCGAAAGGGCGGCTTGGGCAAAAAAGGGTTTCCCGGTGGATCGAAAACCCGAAAGGGCGATTCAGGCAAAAGTTAGGGAATTAAAGCGTATGACTATGTCTCGTCGGATCACTTTAAGGACAATCTCTTCATCAACCAACTCCAAGCTTCTGATCAATCCAGTCATCGGTAGACGAAGCATTGAATGGACAGATATTCAGAGTTGTGAAGGCTATAGCAGAATGGGGATCCCATGGAATTGTTTCACATAGCCATCTTTCTTTTGTATAAATTTTTCAATTTTTACGACGACATCCTCTTACTAGGATGGCTGTCTCCTTTGTACAAATATACTCATAGAAAGTTAATACAAATACATTTCCAAATACATAAATCTGCTTTGTCTTCCTTTTGCTTTTCTACACTTATGTTTTATTTGAGAAACGTCCAATGTTTTGTTAAATAGGCATATGAATTTGAACGTAATCATTTTCCTTACAAATCAAGAAAGATGATTGCTGATAGATTGAAGGCACAGGTAGATATCTTGATGCCCTTTCAGAAGGAATCACCAGCAGATTTAAACTCCAAATTCCTCAATCCAGAACTTAGTTCCCCAAACAGAGTTAAACTTCAGGATCCTCAGCAGAACAAAAGCTTTATCAAAACTGATTTCCCCAGCCAGAGAGCCTTCCAGAACTCAATTCCCCTCAGAGTTTCAGTATCCCCAGTGGAGCCTTAAAAATCTGAAAATCCAATCCTCAGTGGAGCCTTAAAAATCTGAAAATCCTATCCCCAGCGGAGCTAAAAATTTCCAACCATCAATCCCCAGCGGAACCAGACTAGTGAACCTTCTCCCCACAGAGATACTTCCCACCAAACTGAAGATTCTCAGTCATGCCTCTCCAGCATAAGTCTACCAGATTCTGGACTCCCCAGTAGAGATCATCAGAATTCTCTCGCCCTACAGGTCACCAAGGAATTCCAATTCCCCGCAGTGGTCCTAAGATCCCTCAACAATTGAAGATCTTGCATTCCCCAAGCAGAATGAAGACTCTCATTCTCAGTTCCTCACAGGATATTCAGATATTCCCCAGTGAAGATCTCCTCAGGACAGGAATCCCCAGTAGATTGGCATACAACCCAAGCTCCTGATTCTCCAGCAGTAGTCAACAAGGATGTCTCATCTTCAGCAATCAAATATTCTTGCAATCCCCTGCAACAGTCAAGGACTCACTTTCCCTGGCAGCAGCCAAGATTCTTTTATCTCCAGCCATCCAGGATTCATCTATCCTCAGCAAGACAGCTCTTCAGCTTACATGCGCATTCATTTACATTCATATCATAAACATTGATATAACATATATATTGCATCACACATATCATGCAACATAACTTTGTGTTTTAGCTAACATTTCATCCTTTTTAGGATAAGATTAAAAGGCTATCATTAACAAATAATTCAGATACAATATGGATACACCCCAGACGCGGCGGTCATTCTATTACTCATTCAGAATTTCAGTTCAGATACAGTATGGATACACCCCCAGACACGGCGGTCATTCTATCACTCATTCAGAATTTCAAGTCAGATACAGTACAGATACACCCCAGACACGACGGTCATTCTACTACTCATTCAGACTACAGCGATCATGTACAAACTAGATACGCTCCAGACACGGCAGCCATTCTATCTCTCATTCAGATTCACTTATCCACCTCAAGGTTCAATGCATTCCAAGCACGGATACCATTCTGACCCTTACAACAGCAGTTTGATTCTCCCCAGTGCGTTCGCCATGGAAGTCATTCTGTCATTTATTTAGATCCCAGTTACAGTTTCAGATAGACTTCAAACACGGAAGTCATTCTATTACTCATACAAATCTCAATCCCAGTTACAGTTTCAGATACACTCCAGACACAGAAGTCATTCTGCTACTCATACAAATCTCAACTTCAGATACAGTCCAGATACACTCCAAACACGGTTTCCATTCTGTCACTCATTCAGAATTTGTCCCCAGCACGTAGTTGCTCCATACATATATTTCTCTGTTACCCAGATACAATACAGATACACTCCAGACACGGCAGTCATTCTGATATTCATTCTACCTTCAAACACAGTTCCAGCTCAGATACGCCCCAGACACAAAGGCCATTCTTTTGCTCGTACAAACTCATTCTCCAGATATAGTTCAAATGCATTCCAGTCACGGATACCATTTTGACCCTCATTTTTCTGATCTATCACATTACAGTTCAACAAACATTTCATATGGCATCTTTAAGCCCATCCCCGACAAGATTCTGTCACCCCTCCAGATGGCATCTTTAAACCCATCTCCAAATGGCATCCCTAAGCCAATTCCCGCATCCATTGTTCTGACAAGTGCAAATTTAAGGGCACTCTAGTGTCCAATCTCCTTTTACCTTCGAGACGCGAAAGGAAAACTTGCCAATCTAACTCTTCAGGTGCAAGAAGATTGAACAGGGGCAACTGTTGCACCCCAAAATTTTCCCTCTCATTTCTTCAATATTTTCTCACCACAAGACTCTTGGAGCTCAAGATCAAGTTAGGGTTTGCTCTGCTCAAGACTTCTCCTTGCATTGTTGACCCAAATTAGGGTTTGAGTTTGCACAAAGATGTTTTGACCTAAAATGCCCAAAGTGACTTTCATGCCTCATATTGGACTCACAAGTTTATCCATACCAAGTTTCAAGCCTTGATTCCAATCTTTGCCGAGTCAATTGGACAGTTGACCTAGAAATTAGCTGTATTGGAGAAAAAGTCAATTGTGGCCAATTGACAGCCAAACCTCATGATTTTTGACCCACATCAACATTATGAACTCATATGAACCATTTGGTCATGTTTGGATCACAATTCCACAAGAAATTTGATCAGATCACCAAAAGGGCAAAATGATCATTTTTAGGGTTTTGACTGCACAAAGGCAATTTTTGACTGTTTGACCTAACCAATGGAAAACCAAGCTCACATATGGACTCAAGAACTCAATGGAATGGTCTTGACACATTCAACAAATTCAAAAGATCTCAAATGCACAGGATTGACAGATGAATTTTCCAGTCAACTGATCAAAATTTGATTGTACACTGAAAAGTCAAACTTTGACTTTTTGGTCAAAATCAAGTGCCAAGATTCATTTGTCATCAATTCATGTCAAATTATGAAACTTGTTCATCAAGAAACCCAAAATTTCAAATTAGGGTTTAGAATGAGAAAATTTCATAACTTAGAATTTTTCAAAGTTATGAAACTTCCTTATTTTTTCCTAACTTTGTCCCATTTTTTCATCAAGATACAATTGGATTCAAGCAAAAATCAAAACATGAAAGTTGTAGTCCATTGAAAAATATATAACTTTGATTCACAAGGTTTCCTCAAAAGAAGCTTGTAGCTCAAGTTATGATTTTTGGAACAAGGGTGCAAAACATTCTTAACTTAGAAAATTTTTGACCTATTCTAGGCAGGATTTTTGCCCAACTTCATGGCCAATTTTCACATGCTCCCACTTGGAAATTCAACTTGAATTACAAACATGGATTGTAGTACACATTCCAAGCTTTCCAAATTGTCCAAGAACTTCTCAAACACCCTTGTGGTTAGGGAGAATCGAATTTGCAAAGTTGGGCAAAATCCACTTTTGTTCTTGACCAAGGCATGTTCATACACTTTGCATTTTCAAACTCAGCATGGTTCAAGCTAGATTACAGGCCTCTAATCCCATTCACACTCAATAATTAAATGCCAATCCATTGTGTTCTAGCATTATTTTGTTCATATAGTCATTACACAAAGAATTAACCTTTAAATGGAAAAAGCAAGTTTGCCATTTTGAAAAAGCAATGCTTTATGTCAAAGTCCATATCTCAGAAGTACAAGCAGATCTTTGAGGCACAAGTTTGTGGACAAATCCCACTGTTCAATAAGAGAAAATGCAGCATGCTTGAGGGACCTGCATTGGCCTATAACCCAACTTGACTATTTTTGCTTATCTTATAAGAAAACTTGCATATTGAACCATAACTCACATTCCTGCAAAGACCAACAAAAACACACTTTGTAAACACATTTCATACTCCCTAACTGACCTAAAGCACGACCAAAATACCCTTGATCCGTCCTCATACAGAAAATCACAGTTTTGTGGCAAAACAGGGCATAGGCTGCAACTTGAATCTCACAGTCCATTCCTGTCGTGCATTTTGGCTAAAACCTCTTCAAACACATTCCCTACCATCCATTAAAGCTATTCCAAGCATTGAACTTGAACTGTAACATCCATAACCAAGGTTGCCATTTTCACTTTTCAGCTGTGCAGGTTGACTTCCATAGCTCGATTCAGTTAGTTTCCAAGCAAGCTAGAGGTTGGAGGAGCATCCTTTGACTTCAGGCAAGCTGTACAAATCCTCAAACTCCATTGAAGGTACCTCCATTGCTGCACACGACTCAAGCTGAACAGGTAAAATTTTGAACTTCTATCTCTCTATCCAGGCATAGTTAGGCTTAAGTTTGTGAAGAAAACATGTTCTACTCATAGCCCTGAAGCCATCCATGTAGTTACTTTTCATTTATATTGTGTGTGCTGTGAGAATTTTGAACTTAAACATGGAAGAAAAGTTAGGTCAGAAATTGGGGGAGGAGAAATTCTCTCTCGTTTCTGAGAGTTAGAACAACTTTTTTATATGTTTGAAATCGTGACTTGATGCTCTACATTATTGATGTTGTAAGTTTTTGTTAAAAGTCAAGGAATCAGGATCTGTGATTGACAAGAAGAAACGCGCGTTTTTGTTTCTGTTTGAATGGCTGGAGGTTGAAGACAAGCCACTTGGGCTGGGCCTGAGTTATTTTTCTGTTTGCACCACTTTTCTCATTTGCACCCCCTTGGCCCATTGTGTGATATTTTGATAATTTTTGACTTTTTATTTTTTCTTCTGACTTGATATTTTTTGTCAACACATAAAAAACATTAAAATTATTTTTTCACCCACTTTTGTATTTATTTGGCATTTGTTTGTTTATTTAAGCATATATATATATATATAAACCAATATATTTCTTTTTATTTAAAACACAAAACAATAATACAAAAATATATTTTTAGTTATTATTTTTTATTTGCATTTTTGAAAACATTTTCTAAAAATATACCTTTTTTGTAAATAATTAACATTTTTATTTTTGTACATATTTAGTATATTTAAATATATATAATATAAATACTTATACATATTTTATTAAATATTTAGGATAAAAAATGTAAAAATAATACCTTTTTATTTTTATTAATATATGACATCAAAAATACTTTTTTTTCACAATATACTTCTTTTTTTATTTTTTGTATATAATTAACAAATATTGTATATAATATAATTAATAAATACTATTTATTTAGAAAACTAGGGTTTTACCCTAAAAACATAAAAATATCAAAAATTAACCTTTTTTTATTTTGTTTATATTTTACATTAAAAATACTTTTACATACATAAAAAAACATTTTTGTGCATAATACATTTTGCATATTTATTGTATTTATTTAATTATTGTACAATTAAATAACTTGTATATTCAATATGGATGTAATAGTTCTAGATTTAATTTCTTGCTAAATATCCCCCATTTGAACATTTGTACCCCCATCCCCATAATTATGTTGTAATAATTTAGGACTTTAAATTCCGCATTTTAAAGCTTTCTAATTATGCCATGATAGACTTAGGGTTTGTATGCAAAAATCAACCAACCAATAGCTTGACTAATGCAAAGACAAAAATGCATGAAAATGGACAACGCTAATCACACTTGCACCCTTAGGGTTACTCCACTTGTTGCCTTCAATAATGGGCCATGCTTGCATGTTGAGTTTCTTTGGCAAAACAAAACAATTCAAATGATCATAGTCCCTCGATGACGCTTTCGAAGTTGCCTAAACAAAATGATCATAGTCCCTTCAAGCAAAATTGCCAAAGACACTTGGCACCATTGCATTCATGGTCTAAACGATGACCCGCGCTTGTCCCGTTAACATCCTAACACAAGATTGTCCACCAAATACAATGGTGGAACAATACTGTTAAAAGGTTAAAACATAGGAAAGATCTTTGAGAAATTTAGGGTAGATAGCTCTTGGTTACTTGACCAACTTGCAAAACAAATCCTTGCCATTTTTCAAAACACACTTCACAAACACAACTTTCAAAACAAACTTTCAAAACCTTGAAACATCTTTTCAAAAAGACAAACACCTTTTGTAAAACATTCGAGTAAAGAATTGTTACAAGGGTTGCCTAGACAAGGCATCTTTTTCAAAACATTTTCAAACACACACACACGAAGCACCATTTCAAACAATTGAAAGCACCATTTCAAACAAATGAAAATGCAAGGCAAGTGATCTAAGCAAGTAACTAAGAGCCCATGGATAACCATGGATAGAAAGGGTGCTAATACCTTCCCTTTCTATAATCTACTCCCCGAACCCAAGAAAACATCTCAAAGGTTTTTGCTGTGCTTTTTAACCTTTCCTTAGGATAAAATAAAAAGTCGGTGGCGACTCTTGCTCAACCGAAACATTTGCAAAAACAAACGCAAAACCCAAGTCAGTTCTCCCACCGTATCACAATATGCATATGTTCGTTCAGTTTTAGTCATTGGACATATTTGCATTAAAAACAAAAGGAGAAGGTTTGCACTTCAAAGTATATTTGTATTGATGTTTTGCCCATGAATAGGCGTTTTTGTACAAAGAGACGAAGATTCTAGTAAGAGGAAGTTGTCGAAAAGAAAACATAATTGAAAACAAAGATAATAGCCATGTGGAAATGATCTCGTTGTGTTCCAACACTACTATTTCCCCAATGTCTTCGAACGTCCCTTACCGTTGACAGAAGTTGATTGGATTGATCCTGGACCGTTTGAACTCGGACCTTGGTAATAAAGTCGAATGTGGTGATTCCACGGGACATAGTCATACGCTTTTAATCCTTAAATTGTTCCTGGACCTCCCTTTCAGGTTTTCAGCCCACCAGGATACCCATTTTTGCCCAAGTCGCCCTTTTGGGTTTTCGACTTGTTGGGTGTACAATATTTTGCATATATCCATAATTTTTGCCCAAACCTTTAGTTTTCCGGGATGCCCTTATCTTGCCTAGGTGTGTCAACCTAGCGGGTCTCTTATACGTAGTATTTTTTAACTATGTCCATGTTCACAGGATGTGGGAAATCTTCATCGTTCATAGTAGTCAGCATCATGGCACCACCAGAGAAAACTTTCTTGACAACAAATGACCCTTCGTAAGTGGGAGTCCATTTGCACTTGGGGTCACCTTGTGGAAGAATAATGCTCTTTATTACCAAGTCACCAGCTTGATATACTCGAGGCCTGATCTCTATGTTAAAAGCCTTGATCATACATTTTTGGTACATCTGACCATGACAAACAGCATCCAGTCGCTTTTCATCGATCAAGTTCAACTGATCCAATCTTATCTGAATCCATTCGTCTTTGCCTAAGCCTGCTTCATTCGTAATCCTTAGTGAGGGGATTTGAAATTCCACTGGTAGGACAGCTTGCATGCCATAGACCAAAGAAAAGGGAGTTTCCCCAGTTGATGTCAAAGCTGAAGTACGGTAACCATGAAGAGAAAACGGTAACATCTCATATCAGTCTTTGTATGTTACTACCATCTTCTGCATAATCTTCTTAATGTTTTTGTTGGTTGCTTCCACCGCGCCGTTCATTTTAGGTCTATAAGGAGAAGAATTGTGATGCTTGATTTTGAACCAAGTTCAAAGTTCAGTAATCATAGCATTATTGAAATTGGTCCCATTGCCATTGATGATACTTTCGGGGATACCATAGCGGCAGATGAGGTTATGTTTGATAAATATGGCTACCAAGTTTTTTGTAACTGAGGCAAAGGAGGCGGCTTTGACCCATTTGGTGAAATAATCGATAGCGACAAGAATGAAGCAATGTCCATTAGAAGCAGTAGGTTTAATCTCTCCAATCATGTTAATGCCCCACATTGCAAATGGCCATGGAGCAGTCAAGGTGTTCAGAGGAATAGGAGGCACATGGACCTTTTCAACATAGATTTGACATTTGTGGCAAGTCCTTGAGTGGTGATGGCAATCAGTCTCCATTGTTGACCAATAGTAACCAGCTCTCAGGATTTTCTTGGCCATAGTATGTCCGCTAGAGTGAGTCCCAAAGAGACCATCATGCATGTCTTCCATGATTTCCTCTGCCTCCTTCTTGTCCACACATCGGAGTAAAGTAGAATCATGGTTGAATCTGTACAGGATTCCATTGCTTAGGAAGAATTTGGCTGAGAATCTTCGTAAGAATTTTCTGTCATTGATGGAAGCTCCTTCGGGATACTCTTGTGCTTCAAGGTATCTCTTCACCTCATGGTACCATGGCTTTCCTGTGTCAATGTCAAGCTCATAGTAGTGCGCAGGTTCATCGAATCTCTCGATGGTAATCATAGGAGCTTCGTTATCCCATTTGACTTTGAACATGGAAGACATTGTGGCCAAAGCATCGGCTAACTGATTTTCTTCCCTAGGGAAGTGTTCAAAGGTGATCTCTTCGAAGTAAGGAATCAGAGATAGCACAAGCTCCTTGTAAGGAATAAGATTAGGATGCTTAGTGTCCCAAACTCCTTTTACTTGGCTAATCACCAGAGCAGAGTCTCCGAACATATTCAAATGTTTGATCCTTAAATTAATGGCAGCCTTCAGACCCAAGATGCATGCCTCATATTCAACCATGTTATTTGTATAATCGAAGCACAGTCTAGCACTAAACAGGGTGTGGCAACCTTCAGGGGATATGATTACCACACCAATGACATTTCCGAGTGTGTTAGAAGCCTCATCGAAGACCATAGTCCATCAGGATCCTTGTTCAAGTCCGTCATACGGTCTAGGTTTCGCACAATCGGTCACTAACATGATATTCTCATCTGGAAAGTCAAAGTTCATAGACTGATAATCATCAACAGCTTGATGTGCCAAATGATCTGCCAATACACTTCATTTTATGGCCTTTTGTGTTGTATATTGAATATCATATTCAGTCAAGATCATTTGTAATCTAGCTATCCGTCCAGAAAGAGAGGCTTTCTCGAAGATGTACTTGATAGGGTCCATCTTAGAAATCAATAGAGTGGTATGAGTCAACATATATTGTCTTAGCCGGCGAGCAGCCCATGCCAGAGCGCAGCAAGTTTTCTCGAGAAGTAAATATCTTATTTCACAGTGGGTAAACTTTTTTCTCAGGTAGTATATGGCATGCTCTTTTCGGCTAGACTCGTCATGTTGGCCCAACACACACCCCATATAATTCTCTAGCACAGTCAAGTACATGATCAAGGGTCTTCCTTCAACTGGAGGCATGAGGATAGGAGGTTCTTGCAGATATTCCTTGATTTTTTCGAAGGCGGCTTGGCATTTATCATTCCATCTGACTACTTGATCTTTCTTCAAGAGTTTGAAGATTGGCTCACAAGTAGCAGTTAAGTGAGATATGAAGCGGGCGATGTAGTTAAGACGACCCAAGAATCCTCTAACCTCCTTTTCAAAATGGGGGACTGGCATTTCTTGAATGGCTTTTACCTTTGTAGGATCAACTTCGATGCCTTTACCACTGACAACAAAACCTAGAAGCTTTCCATATCATACTCCGAATATGCACTTATTAGGGTTCAACCTCAGCTTGTACTTTTTCAGCCTCTCGAATAGCTTGTATAAGTGGTTAAGATGCTCCTCCTAGGTTTGTGACCTTGCAATCATATCATCCACATATACCTCTATTTCATGATGGATCATATCATGAAACAAAGCTACCATAGCCCTTTGATATGTTGCCCATGAATTCTTCAGTCTGAATGGCGTGACCTTGTAACAAAAGGTGCCCCATTGTGTAACAAAGGTGGTCTTCTCCATGTCTTCGGGAGCCATCTTCATTTGATTATAGCCGGAGAAACCATCCATGAAAGATAAGACTTTATGTTGAGCGGTGTTATCGACTAAGATGTTAATATGAGGTAGAGGGAAGTCATCCTTGGAGCTTGCCCTATTCAGATCCCTGTAATCTACACACATACAAACTTTTCCGTCTTTCTTTGGCACCAGAACCAAGTTCGCAACCCATTAGGGATAAGATGTCACTGTTAGGAATCTTGCGTCGAATTATTTCATCACTTCAGCTTTTATCTTTTCAGACATGTCAGGCCTCATGCAACGAACTTTTTGCTTGACATGAGGACAATCTTCCTTTGTTGGCAGACGATGAACTACAATGTCGGTATCCAACCCTGGCATATCTTTGTACGACCAAGCAAACACTTCCACGTAGTCATGTAACATCTAAACCAATCTGCTTTTGACACTGCCTCCTAGGTTAGTGCCGATCTTGACCTCTTTCTTGTCTGTCTCGGTACCTAGGTTGATGACTTCAACTGATTCTTCATGCGGCTGAATAGCTTTTTCCTCTTGCATTAGAAGTATATCTAATTCTCCCGGTATTTCACAATCTTCCTCGCCTTCGTCTTCGGCTTGGTTAATTGGATGTTCGAAATCATAGGTGGCAATAGTGGAGTCATTGGCAATGAGATCCGGAGTGGACGAGGACCTGCAAGAGTGTGTGTGTGTGTGTCTATGTAAGATACATGGATATTTTGAAAAATGCATTGAAGAAAAAGAAAAACAATGAACACAAAGATTTGAATGCAAAAGTCCAATGGTTTATATTGAATGATCATATGATAAAATGAACATAAATAAAACCCTTAACAAAATGAACCATAGTGCCCTGATGTGGTGTATTCGCAAGTGTACGAATCGCGTCAGGGTAATGTAAAAGATTATCGATCCACAGAGACCAATCTTCAATCTATCGTTTCCTATTGTTATGGTGTTTAGCTAAGTCAATATCAAACAGGGAATTAAGCATGCAAGAAAAGTAAAGTGCGGAAAAATAAACTTCAGATATAAAAGCAGGGTTGAATGTAATTCACATAGTCAGATGATATTCGCAATGCTCCAGAATAGAACTACTTATAGGGAAATATTTTCTACTAAAGAAAAGAACTAATTTAACAGGAACTACCACTTTCGCATAATCAGAACCGAGTTTACTCTCTAATCAGACCTTTTTATCGTCACTTATAAAAAGGCGCGCATTGCATTAAAGTAATAAACATATTTTTAAGAAATAAAGTACGTAACCAAGTTGAAAAGTATTTTGATCTGGAATTTCTAATAAAAAGGGGACCTAACTTTAACCCTATAAACGCGTCCGAAAATAGTTTCAAAATTGATTTCTTTGATAATAAAAATACCTAACTAACCGGACAAAGCGATTTCGCTTCCTTTGACCAGTTAGAACTTATCGAGTTTAACAAAGGGTTGGACGACTTTCGATCTTACCCAACAACAATAAAGTACAAAAAACTCGTATTAAAAACCAAAATAGCCCATAAGCATTTCTATTGACACATTATTTGGAATATTGGTCTAACTAGATTCCTTACATTCTAGCCCAGTAAGGTTCAGCCTGACATGGAAATGTAAACATACATGTTAAAATAAATCATGCGAGAAAGTAAATAATTTAAAGTGCGGTGCAGGAAATAAGCAAAGTAAAAGCAGTGCAGAAGGTAAACAAAGTAAAAGCAGGTGCGGGAAATAAACAAAGTAAAAGCAGTGCGGAAAATAGACAAAGTAAAAGCAGGTGCGGGAAATAAACAAAGTAAAAGCAGGTGCAGGAAATAAACAAAGTAAAAGAAGGTGCGGGAAATATAAATACAAACCTGCTCCAAACAGGGAGGTTTTAAATCTGGTACAAACTGGAAGTAAAATGCGACTGGAAATAAACAGCAGTTGAAAATAAATGTGGCAGGATAAACTTCTGCCGAAGGGCTCCAAACTCGATTACAGACTCAATCTACGAACTCGATCACAGACTCAATCAACAGTGCAATAATTCCATGATGTGAAGAATTATCACTTTACAATGGTGAAATTATTTGGCTTAAGTTCGTAACTATGGTTGGATCAAGTTTGCAACTAAGCTTGGGTGAATTGAAATGAAATCAGGAACTTCTATTTATAGAGGATGAAGAACGCAGGAAATCACAAGAATGTCCCCCAACTCCTTTTTTTGGGGGGGGGGGGGGCACCGTCCAAAGGTGGCGCCCGCCATGAGTGTAAATGAAAGTAAGTGGGGAACTTGGAAGTTGAGGACAGCAGGAGGTGGTCCACGTCATGGCCTACCTTATGGCTAGCGCCATGGTGGACGCCATGAGTGCAAATTTGACCTAAACTCCTGTTTTTCAGCCTGTTTTCCTTCATTTCTTCAGGGGAGCTCTGAATAATTGAAATACCTGAAAAGGAAACAAAAGATAGGCATAATACGAGAAAACAATAATGAAAAACCTAAATAACATGTGAAATCAGAGTAAAAAACAAGTGTAAAGTAAGTGTTATCAAATTCTCCCACACTTAAACCTTTGCTTGTCCTCAAGCAAGAACTCTAAATAGATTAAGAATAAAAACAATGTTAGTGAACAAGTTGGGCTGCAAGGGGCCTATGGAATTAAAACATGGATGTATTGATAGGTACTGACTGATTCAAACAAAGGATATCGTAGTGACATTCTTCCGTAAAATGGACATAAGCTTCATTCTTTTAAGAACCAATCCATATCATGCCACTATGCTTAGTCCTATGTTTTTCCTTTTTTCAAATCCTTTTTAATTCAGGCACAATCACATTAAGCCCGTTATTCGTATATTCTCACAGTAAAGTGATTGGGTAGTGATTCTGATCATAAAACGTAGGGCTCTGGTACAAAAATTTGGCGTAACCCCTTTTATTGACCCATTTATAGTTGCAGGGGATCGGATTATAATCCTCCCTACCAAGTTCAGCACCAGATACCTCTGAACCAACTAAAGATGGGTAAAAAAATTTCTTTTTCTTTTTCTTCTTATTTTGCTTTTGCTTTTGCTTTAGTTTTCAACATACAACTTTTGTTGAGTTAAATGACTTTGTGAGGGTCACCTATCCCGGGGTTGTAGTTTATAACAAAAACATAGCATATAGATCATTCACTTCTATTTGGTCCCCTACGTAGATCATGCTTAGACCGAAGCTGACTACTAGGATAAACTATTCAAGGATTTAATAATGAAAATTTTAAGGCCACGGCATAGGGGGTATCAGGATCGAATTCCTAAATTTATGAAGCTTAAGGTGTAAAAATGATGTTGATGCTTCAATAGGGCTTTCCCAAGTCATACTACATCCTATCTCAACTAGGTCTTATAGCCCAACTAAGTTCAAAACACAGTGTTTTTCTTAGAAAAAAATTTCAGTTAGGCTCAAGAAATGGGGGAGTGGACATACACTAGACCATACAGATATATATGACTCGTCAAACACATGTATTATTTTGAAAAGAAAGCAAACAAGCAAACTAAAGCAAATAAAGAAGTAAAATAATGAGAAGGAAAATGCATGAAAGGAAAAATAAAGCGAGTAAATATCCTCCCATACTTAAATCGAACATTGTCCCCAATGTTACAAAATAAGATAAGGAAAGAGTCACCTGGTAAAGTACTAAGGCTGGCTGGGTCCCTCGCCATCCTGCTGTGAATGTCTAGGATGACGGGATCGGCTACAATGACGACTGCTCTGAGAAGCCTCGAACTGGTCGAATCTGGCGGACAAGGCAATCTGTGAACTCTGAATCTCGCGAAGGTTGCCTAAAAGGGAACCTTGAGTGGCCTCCATGAGGGTGGAGTGCCTCTGAAACTGGGCTTGTTGCCTATGTTGCTCGCGGGATATCTCCAATTGAGATTCCATAAGACTTTGAAAAGAGCGGTCCGTCTTATGTCGTGACGCCTCCATAAAACTCATGTTATCTGCCAGCTGCTGTTGGATGGTAGAAAGTAAACCATCTCTTCTCTCCTCCCGGGCTAGCTGGTCACGCCACATCTCTTCAGTGATGTAGAAGCTAGGAGCCGTACCTGAAAAAGTGTTAGAAGTAGAAGGTACATTGTGTGTGGGTGAAACATGGTGGGGGACATAGGTGGGGCATGAGGTTCATCCCTCTGCTCGTATTCTTCATCAGTCTCGTGTCTGTCCCCAAGTGGAACATTAGGAGGTAATGCACCCATAAAAGGTAGAGCATCTAGATCGTAGGTCCAGTTCCTTGTAATTCGTATATCAGTACGTCTAGTGCAAGGCAGAACGACTGATGGGATAGCGACACCCCAAACCATAAGTTCAAAGCCACCCGCTCTCCTCACCTTGCACAATTTCATATCTTTTAGAAATTTCAAATTAATTGTGTGGAGAGGCAAGGGTGCTAGGGTAGCTATCTCAGCGTCGAGGCAGAGCTTTAGCAATAGATGTAACTAGTCCTCCAAAAGCTATGGTCCCTGTGTGTCTTAGGACAACAATCATAAACGAGACTGAATTAATTCTTCTATTAGTGAGACTACCTTGCAAAAATAGAAGTTCTCTAGCATTTACCTTGTTTGGATTCTCCCGGCCAAAAATAGTACAGGCGAGCATATATCGAAAAATTTGAATAGCCGGGTTATGGATCAATGATGCTAAAATTCCTTCAAAAGAATTTATAGAAGAGTTTGACAATTGACGCCATAAGGAAAATGCATCAGTGGACCATTCAGAATCCAAAGGGATCTTACAAATAGCGCCATCACCATGAGGAATACCCAACAGAGCTGCTAGTTCGTCGGTGCTATATTCATATTCAACATTAAAAAAACAGAATTTAACCGTACCGGCAGTACTAGTAGTGTCGGAGTGAACTAAATAAATTAGGGAACTTAAGAATTCCCGAGTTAGCCTCTCAAAGGTTGGCTCTTTTCTAGTAAAAATCTCGTGCAATCCTAGGATGTCAGCTAAATGAAAAAAACTATGATAAAGTCCTAAAGTATACATACAGTCTTCATCGACATACCTGGTTGAGACAATTTCTCGTCCTTGCAATTTTTCAAGGATTTTCTGTCGTCGGTCTCTGGGTTTGCCTTCATGAAGAACGTATCCGTTGAACTCCATTGTTGCTCCTTTGGAAGAAAATTGAAAAAAATGGGTTTCAAAATGGGTGTTGGAGATTGGGAGGAGAATGTTTGAATTTTTATGAAGGTTAGAAAAATGGATGTTGGAGTGATTAATGGGGTAGTAGGTGGTTGATAAAATGAGAGTTTTTGGGTGGTTTTGGGGTTCAAAATGGAGAAAATGGAGAAAATGGGAGGTTTTTGAAAATCTGCACGTTATAGTCCCGGACCCCATGGCGGGAGCCCTGGTCTTAGTGGCGGGCGCCATGCTTGGAATTTGGGCTGGGCTCAAATTTCTTTGTTTTGTTGGTTTGGGCTTCTTATTCCAATTTCTTCTTGTAGGTGCAAACAATAATTCTTCATCTGGTGCTTCCAAGGATTGGTGTATTGAATTTTTTTCTTTTATGTTTATAACTTGAAAATAATAAACTCATAAAAATAAAATAAACAATTAATTAAAGAGAAAAAAAATAGAAATATACTTAATTATGGTAAGTCACGAAAAATAAAAATAAAAAGAAAGTAGAATGCAAGAGTTAGGCATAAAAATAGATAAGCCTGAAAAAGGAAACAACATGATAAAAGAAACAATAAAACAAAAAAATAGTGCAGATATGAATCAAGATCATCAAGGAGTAAGAGGGTCCTTGGTCGACTCAGAACCATGAGCTGCAGCTAACTTACTGCGAAGATCATCAATTTCCTACTGTAGGAGGTCTGCCTCAATAGAGTGAGTAGCATCGAAAACCATAACCGGAAGAGAGAGGTCTTCAACTGTCTGACGAAGTTGGGCTACCTCTCTATGCAGCTCAGCAACATGTGCATAGATGTCGGGTTGCTGCAAAGAGAAATTATTAGAGAATACAATGGTCCTATCTGGCGACAGAGATGGATGATACTCAGGAACCAGAGGTGATTTTCGCTCATCCACGGTCTCTCCAAGACCTTCTAAGGCATATGTCCAATTGGTAGGGTTATGGACATTGGTCATCATGGGATCAGGCAAGGTAAAGTACTGAATGGTTTCATTATCAATCAGAAGTCTATACTGGTTGGGATTAAAGTAGACTCTTCTCATCAGCCCATGATCTAAACAGAAATCAATGTCCATTGTAGTATATCCACAGTAGGAGGTAAGGTGAGATAACTTACTTGTATGACCCAAAGCAGAAGCAATCAGAGTCACTGTCCCTCCCACACGGACGATACCTTCAGCAGAATTAGAAGTCATCGTGAGATTCCACAATAGAAAATTTCCACAGGCTACAGGGCGAGACTGGGTTGCATAATAGAGGAAAAAGATCTCCTCCTTGCTAACATGGGTATCAGTGTCGGCCTTCCCTAGGAAAGTGTGAGCAATAACCATCTGAAAATACCTGAAAGCGGGGTTGTGAATAATAGGGGATAGCTGAGTGGAAGGATCAAGGCTCCCTCCAACAGTAATATCTATCCAGAATTTCTCTATGTCCCTAGTCATGAAATAGCCAATTGGTAACTCAGGTATAGCATTGGGTGTGGTCTGGAAGCCTAGCAAGTCGCCAAACTCCCTCTGGGTAAAACAGTATTCTATCCCGAATAGTCTGAAAGTGAGATATACATCCTGGCCATTATAGGGCTCAAACTCGAATGAACTGTGGAATTCTAAGGTGAGGTTCCTGTAGGTCACATTTAGGTCATCTGCATACTCGTCCCACTTTAGCTGGTTGCATAGATACTTGATACTGGATTCAAAGCCAAGAGCTTCCATGCAAATCTGATCTGGATATCTGGTCGGTGCCATGGGTCGCTGTGAAAGGACCGCATAGCATTGTCTCTGAGTGTCATCTCGGAAGGAGACATGCATGTAATCGAAATGCTCCATCCTGAAAAATGTAGTTAGCAAAGACGGCTAGCAGGTGATACCTGAAATCATAAATTTTGCAACTGTTAGTATAAATATAAAAATAAAATTTGATAAAGTAAAAAGTAAATAAATGCAAAAAATAAACCCATGGATTACCTCACATGCAGTGCTTGTTTAACGTCGTTATCTTGACGAGTAAACTTCATATATCGGAAACTGGTACCAGTGGATCAATCAGAGTGTGGCTGGAGTAGTTGGTGGGAATGTCACCTCCTTCGTATTGCTTCAACCTCTTCCCATTAATGATGAATGGGCTACAAGAATTGTTTTTGATCTCGACTACTCCAGATCTTAGGATTCTAGAGACCTCAAAAGGACCAGTCCATCTTGAAAGTAGCTTGCCAGGAAAAAGTCGCAACCTGGAATTAAAAAGGAGAACAAGGTCACCTATATTGAAATATTTCTTTACAATTCTTCTGTCATGCCAAGTTTTGGTTCTTTCTCTATATATTATAGCATTCTCATAGGCATACTGGCAGAATTCCTCCAATTTATGAATGTCAAGGATGCGCTTTTCACCAGCAGTCAAATATTCCAAATTCAGGGTCTTAATGGCCCAATAGGTTTTATGCTCTAACTCGAAGGGTAAATCAAAAGACTTTCCATAGACTAATTGGTAAAGGGTTGTTCCAATAGGGGTTTTAAAAGTTGTTCTGTAGGCCCATAGTGCTTCATGTAGCTTCTGAGACCAATCTTTTCTGGAAATTGAAATAGTTTTTTCTAAGATTTGTTTAATCTCCCTGTTAGACACTTCTACTTGGCCGTTAGTCTGTGGATGATAAGGTGTTGCTACTCTGTGCTTTACTCCATACTTACTCAAGATCTTATCAAAGATTTTGGATATGAAATGTGATCCTCCATCACTTATAACGAGACGGGGTGTTCCAAACCTCGGAAAAATGATATTCTTAAATAACTTCACCATCACTCTTGTGTCGTTTGGGGGTGATGCAATAACCTCAATCCATTTAGACACGTAGTCCACAACTACCAAAATGTACCTATTTCCCATTGTGATATGGTGGCAAAACCAGACTGTTTTAGGAAAATGCTGGTTTGCGTTTTGCGTTTGTGTTCGCAAAATGTCGCGGTAAGCAAGAGTCGCCACCAACTTTTATTTTATCCAACAAGGAAAGGAAAAAAGCACATAAAAATTCCTTTTTCAAGATTTTCTGAGTACCGGGGGGGGGGGGGGGGGTAGATTATAGAAAGGGAAGGTATTAGCACCCTTTCTATCCATGGTTTTCCATGGGCTCTTAGGTACTTGCTCATCATTTTTAAAATTGCTTCAGTGTTTGTGTGTTTTGAAAAGTTTTTGTTTTTACTTCGATTTAACCCTTGCTTCTGTCTTCAAGAGTGTTACGAAGTGTTTTTGAAAACTTTGTTTGAAAAGTGTAAGTGTGAAAAAGTTTGATTTGATTTGAGAAAGTACCTAAGAACTAATCTACCTACTCGAAAAGGGAATGTTTCTGTTCTTGTTTCCTTTAGACAGCGCTATCCCACTATTAGTGAGTAGGTAGCACCGTCGCTGGAGTTATAAGGGTCAATTCGAAAAGGGACGTACAATCACTAAAGCAATGTTAGGACGTCTTAGTAATAACCCTAATGTCTTAAGATCATATTCGAGGCAACAATTCCGAGGCAACCTTTCCGAACAGGACATTTGATCTTTGTTTAGACAAAAGAGAGACCACTAAAATACCCTATACATAATGATTGTTTACCAAAGGCAACCGAAGTGGGAGTATACCCTAGGAGTGCGCATGTTCGAGTGATTCAATTTCAAGTTGTTATCTTTGCACATTTAGGGTTTGCTAACTGTTTTAAAATTTACATACATTCTTGTCATGCAACCCTATTATCATACATCTAACAGTTAATATTTGCGAAAAGTAAAATGCGAGAAATAAGCTACGCTATTACAAGGCTTCGGGTATTAATTACATAGCCAAAAAACCTGTCAAAAAGATAAATGAAAAGAAAAAGGTCCTAATTAATCTATTACATCATGTGAGCAGTTACATCAATATGGTAAAAATAAGTAAATGCGCGATGAATCGAGAACGAGAGAGAAATAGGGTTCTGACCCCGTCTAACCTAATTGAAAGAAAAATTATTTTTGTTGTTTTTGATTATTTTAAGAAAATAAGGTTTTAAAATTAAATATGAACCTAATTACTAAAATTAAATCAAGAAAATTATTTACATTTAACCTATTTTTGTATTTTTGGTTATTTTTAAGAAAAGAAAATAGAAATTAAATTAAGCAAAGAACCTAATTTCTAATTTATTTTAATTTATTTACAAAAGGAATTAAAGTTATCTAATAAATTAAATTAACTAACTAAATTAATTTTTATAAAAAAATAAAACCTAAATCTACTTTTGATGAAAAATTGATTTTATGATTTTATTAAAAAAAGAATTAATTTTTGTGTGTTAATAAAATAATTTAAATAAATTAAATAAAAGAAAATATAAAAAGAGAAAAGAGTATTGGGCCTGTAATCAGCAAATTGGAGGGGTGTTGATAGCAAGCTTTTAGGATGTCTTTTAGGAATTTAGCATAAGATGGTATCTGAGTGATGGCTTCGGTGAAAGGAATCTCTACATGGAGTTTTTCTATAACTTTAACGAATCTCTGGTATTAATTGTCAAGTTTGGTTTGTTTAATTCTTTGCGGAAATGGGACTGGGGGTTTGTACGGGGGTGGTGATTTATTAGTTTTATCTTTTAATTCTGGTTCTTTTTGCTTTCCGGGTTCCTCTGGTTCCTCCACTTGGTCTGTAGGAAAAACATTTGTCTTAGGTTGTGAGGGTGTACTCATGGCTGGATTCTTGGGTCCATCGTAAGTAGTCCCACTTCGTAAGGAAATGGCATTAGCTTGCCCTTTAGGATTTGGTTGAGGTTTTCTAGGTAATTTTCCTCCAGGTGTAGTTTGTGGGGCTTGTTATTGGGATATCTGCGAGATATGGGTTTCAAGCATCTTGTTATGCGTAATTATTTGATCAACTTTAGTTCCTAATTGCGTGATTAGTTCGTTTACGTGAATATTCTGATTTAGGAACTCTTTGTTTTGCTGGGTTTAAGTTGAAATTAAATTTTCCATGATTTTCTCAAGGTTTGGTTTGGGTGCCACAGCTTGCATAGGTTGATTTAGTCTTTGGGCTTGGAAACCTGTAGGTCTCGGAGGTGCTGAGTTTTGTATTGGGCTATTGTTTTTATAAGAAAAGTTTTGGTGATTCCTCCACCAGGGTTGTAAGTGTTTGAAAATTGGTTTCCTTGGGTGTAGTTTACTTGGTCCGAGCAAGGCTCATCCAACAAGTTACATTCCGCAGGTTGATGTCCTTGGGTCCCACAGAGTTCACATTCTGAAGCTACTGCGGCTACAGTATTAAGGTTTTTAGACATGTTTTGAACTTTTAAGGCAAGAGCGTCCATTTTAACTTGCATCATGTCTAGAGAACTTATCTCATGTTTTCCTCCTTGGGTATCCTTTTTCTCTACCGTAGCTCATTCTGTTTCCCCATCGGTAATGTTTTTGGGCCATGTCATCAATGAGAGTGCAGGCTTCTAGGTAAGGTTTATTCATCAATGCGCCACCAGCGGCAGCATTGATAGACATCTTTGTGTTGTAATGGAGTCCATTATAGAAGGTGTGGATGATTAGCCATTGTTCTAGGCCATGGTGTAGACATACTCTTAACAGGTCCTTATATCTCTCCCATGCTTCAAAAAGTGATTCTCCCAGGTTTTGGTTAAATCTAGTGATTTGGTTTCTAAGGACAGCAGTTTTGCTGGGAGGAAAATATCTTGCGAGAAATACTCTCCTAAGGTCTTCCCAGGTTGTTATTGAATTGGGTGGAAGGGAATCCAACCAATCTCGTGCTTTATCTATGAGGGAAAAAGGGAATAATCTTAGTCATATTTCCTCAGGCGAAGCACCATTGCATTTTAAAGTGTCTGCTAATTGTATAAACGTTTTTAAGTGTTGATTCGGGTTCTTAGTAGCGAGACCACCGAATTGGTTTTGTTGCACCAATTTTAGCAATGAGGGTTTTAGTTCGAAATTATTTGTGGTTATAGCTGGGTTTACGATACTTGAACTAGGTTCCTCATATGACGGTTGGGAAAATTCCTTAAGGGGTCTTTGGTTACGATTCTCGGCCATAGTTTTTCTAATTCTACGGATAAAATGGATGTAACGTTCAGGTTCCGCTAAAGGATTGAATAAGGTTCTGGTGCTGCGAGATCTTCGCATTAACCAGACTGTAAATCTTAGTCTAGACGATGTGACTATAGGGTGCGAAATTTGACGAAATTGGTTCCCCGGCAACGGCGCCAAAAACTTGATGCGGTGTATTCGCAAGTGTACGAATCGCGTCAGAGTAATATAAAAGATTATCAATCCACAGAGACCAATCATCAATCTATCATTTCCTATTATTAGTGTTTAGCTAAGTCAATATCAAATAGGGAATTGAGCATGCAAGAAAAGTAAAGTGCGGCGAAATAAACTTCAGATATAAAAGCAGGGTCAAATGTAATTCACATAGTCAGATGATATTCGCAATGCTTCGGAATAGAACTACTTATAGGGAAATATTTTCTACTAAAGAAAAGAACTAATTTAACAGGAACTGTCGCTTTCGCATAATCAAAACCGAGTTTACTCTCTAATCAGACCTTCTTATCGTCACTTATAAAAAGGCACGAATTGCGTTAAAGTAATAAACCTATTTTTAAGAAATAAAGTACTTGACCAAGTTGAAAAGTATTTTGATATGGAATTTCTAATAAAATGGGGACCTAACTTTAACCCTATAAACGTGTTCGAAAATAGTTTCAAAATTGATTTCTTTGATAATAAAAATCCCTAACTAACCGGACAAAGCGCTTTCGCTTCCTTTGACCATTTAGAACTAACCGAGTTTAACAAAGGGTTGGACGGCTTTTGATCTTACCCAACAACAATAAAGTACATAAAACTCGTCTTAAAAACTAAAATAGCCCATAAGCATTTCTATTGACACATTATTTGGAATATCGATCTAACTAGATTCCTTACATTCTAGCCCAGTAAGGTTCAGCCTGACATGGGAATGTAAACAGACATGTTAAAATAAATCATGCGAGAAAGTAAATAATTTAAAGTGTGGTGCGGGAAATAAATAAAGTAAAAGCAGTGCAGAAGATAAACAAAGTAAAATCAGGTGCGGGAAATAAACAAAGTAAAAGCAGTGCGGGAAATAGACAAAGTAAAAGGAGGTGCGGGAAATAAACAAAGTAAAAGCAGGTGCGTGAAATAAACAAAGTAAAAATAGGTGCGGGAAATGATAATAATCAGATGGCCCATATTTTTTTGGTTTGATATTTTATTTTTTTATTTTGATTTTAATTGTTTTAAACTTCAAAAAATCATAGAAAATCCATTTTAAGTCCAAAAAATCTGAAAAAATTATGAAAAATATTTTTGATTTTTCTCTTTCTGATTTTTATTTTTTACAATTTTATTTTGTGTTTTGATATTTTTTATATATTTTCACTTTATTTGAATTGTTTTAAATGTTTAAAAAAATACTTTTATGCATTTTTAAATTCTAAAAAAATATTGGAATGATTCAATGATATTGCGACAAATATTAGTGACCTCATTTATTTTTTATTTCTGACTTTGTTATTTTTTATCATTTTTTGTTTATTTTACTCATTTCTTTTAATTTTAAAAATAGTTTGACTTTAAAAAATTACCAAAAATTTTATAAAAAAATTTGAGTTCATTTCTGATTTTTCTATGGTCTTACTTTATCTTTCTTGATTAATTTGAACATAGTTGATATTTTTCTCTTGTTTTTCTATTTTAAAACATTTAAAAACCCTTTTTTAATGTATATATTAAATGTAATATTATTTTGTGAATATTTTCTGGCTGATCTTTGGTTGAATTTTTTATCATGAACTTTGTTAACATCATTGGATCCATGGTGTTGAGTCTAACTCCATAAAAATGGATGAATGATTTTAATAATAGTTTGATTAAATTTTAATTCATATATGATTTATATATTCTTTTCCACCCCTCTTCATCTTATCCCTTTCTTATTGCACTAAGTGTTATTGGAGCATGATCTCTATATCATGTCTCAAAACAAATGGTGCATAGATTGCCATTGACCGACCTCAAAATAGGTGCGACTTCTATACAAGTCCACTTACAATTGCTTAACATAGCGCTACATTTTGTCCCGATTCGAATAATTGATCATTCGTGGCCCAAACCTATGTTTGCAAGCCCAAGTATGTTAATTTGATCTCTTTGATCCAATAACCTTGAGATTCATTGTGTGGAGGCTTTGGTTCTACCAATCCTCTAATGGATCTACAACACTTTTGGTCAATGCGGATCACTTAAACATTGTTGATCATTAAATGTTACTTTTAAGGATTCCAAAATGGATGATATACTTGACAAAAAGCAAATGCAACTTGTTGTGTGGAGGCTTTGTTTCTACTAATCCTCTAATGAGTTCCAAATGCAAGTTTCAAGATGGTCATTCAACTAACCACTAGTTACTAATAATTGACTTTATTTTGTGTTTTTATTTTATGCTCTTTTACTTTATGCACCATTTACTTTTAGCATTTACATTTCATGCTATTTTTCATCTTTGCTCACTTGAGCATTTACTTTTATGTCATTTTTATTTTTCTCACTTGAGCTTTTCTTTTCTTTTTAAAGATACTTAATAATCAACATGAACCATAAAAAACTTTAATGATACTTGGACTATTTGGTTACTATCCTTGGCATTATGGAGTATTGGACTTCTTGGACTTAAGATTAGAAACCTTGGCCTATATTGGAGACCTTGTGACCTTAATTGATATTTTGTCTGGAGTTCTTGAGGTTTACCTCAAGATATTGGGTTGTTTGTTTGTTTTGTGTGCAGGTTATTGTGGTTACGTACTTTGTTTGTAATCTAGAATTCACCCGTATACAGCCGTTACTATGCCCAATTTTTGTGAAGACTTAATACACTTGAAGTTTGGTTCTCTCAAGAGGACTAGTATCTTTGCTTGCTTGGTTTCAATCCAAAGAATGAGAATTCTATCTTGACTCATAATGTCAAGTATTGGCTTCTTGTTTGTTTGATGGTTCTTATCCCTAGCTTTTACCTTATGCTTTAGGATAGTCTCTTCTTCTCCTCCTATCTTCTTTAATTTCAAAAATCTTCTCCCTCCTTTTGAAAACTCTTCTTGTTTTTTAAACTTGAACCACTTTCATAATAAACTTGGACCTAGGTCCATGCATTTTCAAAACATTTTAATAAATAAGAGTCAATCAACTTAATAATACCTTGACATTTTTTGTGAGAAGAATAAAAGTCAATCTGTTGTACCCCAAAATTTGCCCTCCCATATTCTTCAAGATTTACCAAGATCAATCTCCAAATGGTTCAAAATCTCTCAAAGATTGCACAGTCCATTTGCCCCCTAACACAGTCAAAACTAGGGTTTTGGTTCCTGCAAGGAAGTTGAGGTTTTCAAGGGTCCAATCAAGTCCCATATGCCTACATATATTGTCAAGCATCCATATGTCAAGTTTCAAGACTCACAGCATCAAATTGCACAGTCAAAAACCCTAAATGCTTCACAGTCAACTGCAGCGGCAAAATGGTCATTTGACAGTCAAAAGTCAAAAATTTTGGTCAACATCTTATTTTGAAGCCACAATCATCATTTGATCAATTCTTGATCATGATTCTCAAAGCATGGCTCAAAAAGTCTCAAGATGCAAAAGTTTCTATTTTGGGACAGCTGAAAAGTCAACTTCAAATTGACCAAGGCATAACTTCTTCATGGTTTATCAGAAAAATCCCATCCAAAGCTCATTTTGAAGAGGATGACATTTCCTACAACTCATCTTCATACTTCAAGTCCAAGAAATGCTCTCACGAAAAGTTATCAATTTCAACATTATAGGTCATTTTCAAAAGTCAACAAAAAGGAACTTTAAGTCAAAGACCATAACTTGAAATTGGTAAATCAAAATTACATGGGACCAAATACATGGGTTAGAGGACTTCAATACCTTTCCAAAATGTCCAAGAACATGATCATAGCTTCAAAATTGAGCAAGATATGCCTTGAAGAAGTTGGGAAATTTTGGGAACTTTGAAAAGTCAACTTTGCTTCAAAAGCTTCAAAATTGCTAATGGGCCACAAATTCTTCCATGAATCATTACCCAAAGCATATGCACGACCCATTAAGCTCAAAGGGATTTATTTTCTTATTTTTAATTAATTAATTGAATTTTTATTCTTATTAATTCATTTAATTAGATTTAATTATAAGAAAAATATCAAATCATGCTTTTTAAATCTTTTTTGTGCAGCAAATCAAACTAGGGCAAGGTGGCAAATCGTTCATCAATCAACAAGGCAATATCTTCCACAATTGGCAAGGGTTTCATGGCAAAAAGATTGAAAAAGATATGTTGAAAATCAAATCTCCAAATCATAAATGGATGGACCTTGGGCTTGGTTTTTTGACCTAATTTCGTTCATGTACATATGCACAACATAACCCTATTCAAAGATACACGAAAAACTGCTCAGAAAGACATAACCAAATTGCAAAATTTCCACCAAAAATTGAAAACTGAAATCATAGTTACAGGGCGTTTCAAAGCACAAAAAGCATTCTAATACGTTCCTGACATTGCTAGGAATCGATTGCAATCAAGAACAAGTCCCCATACTCCAAGAATTGGTAGAATAGAATCACTCTTTTAATGAATATATCCATAATCGATTTTTGATTTCCATGCATTATTCATGTCTTTTGTTTGTTGATTTACACTAATAATGATGTTCTGAAGCTATTGGTAATATTTAATTGAACTAACGATGCTTGTATCCAAATATGCCATGGATGAAACCTAGGGTTTCAGAAGCTCCAAATTAGGGGTTCTCACATATGGAAAAATTGGACCTTTAAACCAGTGCAGACCAAATCGTTGCAGCAAGACGAATCCAATGAACTATTCACGCCCTTTTTATATTTATCCCTCTTCTAATCGCTATTTTTGCAGTGTCCATTTAGTGGGGGTTTAAAACCCCCGCTATTTGCTTTATGTTTACAGAGAAAACGAAGAAGAAGCCTGGCGTGTCATCTTCTGGATGGACAGTTCAAATATTCAGCGCGCTTTTTGATTTGTACCACTAATGTTGTTTCTTTTTATATAATAATTGTGCTCCATTACATTAACAAACGCACGCCATAGCTCAGTTGGTGGATGAGTTGTCTTGCAGGTATTGGGACCCGGGTTCGATTCCCAGGTCCCCCCATATGTTCAATAATTTTTGTCTCAATGTATTCCTATGCAGCGTTCAATCAAAGGTTCACCATGCACGCACATGCTAAGGCCTGACAAGTGGCTTCAAGGTCCAATCTGAAGGTTGCAAGATGAGGTCCATGGTACACTCAGTCAACCATCCCACACACAGGAACAAAAAGTCAAACAAGGCCTTTGTTTCATGGGCCAGAATACTTCAAAAAAACCTCCAAAATGGGCCAGACACCCCCCCAATGTTTGTATTCTATTTTTTAATTTCCTTTCCTTTTCTTTTTAATTGTTTTAAATTGTTTTAATTATTTTATTTAATTCACCGAAAATATTTTTTCATAATAAAAAAAAATCAGAAACTAAAATATGTTTAATTAATATTTAATTCACTATTAATTTATTTTGTAAATAAACTCTAACCATTAATTTAGTAAATTAGGTTTTAAAACTTTAATCTTTTCTTAATAAATAAAATAAGTAGAATTAGGGTTTTTGACCTTTTCATCTTTTTTTAAATAAATAATTTTCTCTCATTATTATTATTATTAATTATTACTTTTGTAAATAAATATGTAAAATAATTAATTAGTGTAAATTAGGTTAACTTGTATATTTTTCATTAATAATTAAAAATATTTAGAACTAGGGTTTCCTTCTAATTTTAATTCTTTTCTTTATTTCACAAATACAAAAAACATAAAAAATAATTTTTTTTCTTTAATTAAATAATTAATTAACTCTTTAATTTCAATTTAATTTCAAAAGGGTCAAAACCCTCGAACGTTCAATTCTAATTTCTATTTCGCGCATTTATTTCCTTTTCGAATATTATGTAACTGCTCAAGGCTTGTAATAGTAATTAGGTCTTTTACTTTCCGCATTTTTATTAAAACGGGTCTTTATAATTTGGCGATGTATAGACCCGCGCCTTGTAATAGCGTAGGATTTATCTTTCCGCATTTAAATTTCCGCACTTTTAAATTCTAATTGCATGAAAGAATGTATGGCTAATTAAAAACAAGCGTAGTTCACAATGCCCTGATTAAAGATAAATATTGACATGAAAACAACACACAAATACACACACCACTTCTAGGGTACGCCTCACATGTTGCCTTCGAAACGTGGTCGTCAAGTATAGGACGTTTTAGTAAGTCCTTATGTCCATGATCCAGTTGCCTCGAAACGGTTGCCTCGGATTTAAAAAAAGGGATCAATGGCATAAGGGTAGCTTCTAAGGTGTCCTACTGTTGCTCTGGTGACCACACTGTCCCTACAAACGAATTGACCCGAACACCTCCAACAGTGGTGCTACCTACCTCTCAATGGTGGGATGGCACTACCTTAAGGACATTTACACAGCCTAATTCCTTAGGGTAGGTAGATGACTCATGGATACTTGCTCTATTCAAAAACAAATCAAAACTCTTTTCACACCGACACTTTCAAAAAGCTTTCAAAACAATTTTTCAAACACTCTTGAGACCTGATACAAGAGTTATTCCGAAACTTTCAAAGAAACTTTTTCAAACCCACTCACACTTGAAAAGCAAACATTTTGAAAACACAAATGAGCAAGTATCTAAGAGCCCATGGATAACCATGGATAGAAAGGGTGCTAACACCTTCCCTTTCTATAAATCTACCTCCCGAACCGAGAAATTATCTCATAAGGAATTTTGCTGTGCTTTTGTCCTGTCCATGTTGGAGAAAATAAAATACGGTGGCGACTCTTGCTTCCGCGACATTTCGCGAACCAGCGTTAAACAGTCAGTTCTAAATCCACCGATCACAGAACTGGCGACTCTGCTGGGGAAACTTAAAGTGAGGTGTACCTTAGGATAGCTCAGACTTGTGTTTTCAATTGCTGTGTTTTGTTTGCTTTATTATTGTGGGCTGCATCGGAGTTACATAGATCCTAACCCGGATCTGGGGATACCCTGTTAGGTAGCATAAGCTGTGAGGGACCTGTCCGGCGTAGACCGACACGGGTGAAGCAGTGGCTACGTTGGTGTGGCGCCTTGGTCTGTACCGATATCCCTTGTGTCGCAACGAGGAGAATATGGGTCTTCTGAGGAGTCATTAAGCACCAACCGACCTTAGAACCTTAAATGACCCAACTTGGCCAATAGAACAGTAGCAGTATGCTACGCCCATTGAGGCTAAACTCTCGCGATGGTTCTGGCCGCAAGAAAAGATTGCGATGCTGGAGTTATGACCGATTGAGGGTAGTCGATAATATTGGGATCCTCTAGAACCTGGTTACTTCTGATAGGACAGGTCTTAACAAACAAACTGAAAGAGGGTAATAGCTAGACCTCATGCTGGCCTAAACTCTAAGGGTTGTCTTGTGTGACTTGTGTGCCTTATCATGTTTGCCTTTGTGAATATTTGTGGTGTGCTTTATCATAACATCATGCCATCATAAACATTGCATGCATCCTAAGGACTGACCCATTTCAAAGACAAAAGGGTTTCACCTTTGCTCTATTTTGTAGGACATCATGATGCCTATGCGAAGGAACACTATCCGGTTCAATTTTGTTCACCCACCTGAGTTGCTTGAAGAGTTGGTTAGCAGAATTCCAAATACTACTTCCTTCATCCAGAGGCATGGTTCTCTTCTCAGTTTAGTCACGGCAAAGTGGGACCAACAACTGACGAGTGTCCTGACCATGTTTTATGACCATCTGTACCAGTGCTTCACCTTTCAAGACTTCCAGCTGGTCCCTACCCTGGAAGAGTTCTCTGATTTGCTTGGCATCCCTATCTTGGATCAGACTCCCTTCACTGGTTGGGAAAAGACTATTATGCTTGAGGAGATTTCCGTAGCCCTTCCCTTGACCAACAAGGAGGTAATGGACAACTGGGTGACTAGAAGCAGAGTTAAGGGCTTCTTGGCCAAGTTTCTGATTGGTAAAGCTAACAGTTTCTGGAATGACCTGGACTTTAGGGCGTATGAAGACATTCTGGCTCTCTTAATCTATGGTCTGGTTTTGTTCCCTAATCCTGATAACTTCATTAATGTCACTGCCATAAGGATCTTCATGTCTCGGAACCCTGTGCCCACTCTCTTGGGTGATATCCTGCAACAACTCTATGCTCGTACTTCCCGAAGACGAGGAACTCTGCAGTGTTGTATTCCTTTGTTAGTGAGGTGGTTTATTTCGCACCTCCCTAAGTTCATGCTGAAGAACAAAGAAGGAAGAGGTTAGGCTCATATGTTAATGTCTCTCACTGATAAGGACATCATTTGGACTCTCAGAGGTTTGGATGAAGTAGCTGTTATTGATCGTTGCGGAGAATATCCTAATGTTCCTCTGATTGGTACTCAAGGAGGAATCTCTTATAATCCATGTCTAGCTCTCCGCCAGTTTGGAAGAGCCAGTAGAGCAGGGCCTCATGAGATGTTGGTGCCTCACATCAGTTTTGAGTTTCAGGTAGATAGTGACGAGCTGCGTCGTAGGTTCATCAAGGCTTGGGACAGAATTCACAAAGCTTACCCACAAGAGTTGGGACCAAAGACTTCTCTACCTATGGAAGCCTACTACAAATGGGTCCGCAACCGTGCTCAGAAGTTAGGTATGCCATATGAAGCTGTCAGACCCGTCATTCTTGAATATCCTGATAGAGATGGGGCTCCTCCCACTGTTCTCCCTCCTCAGATACCTACTGATGTTGATACACTAAAGAGGTCTTGGTTGCAACTACGAGAAGAACGGGATTCTTATCGGGAAAAGTTCAACGAGCAGGAATTGAAAATCCAGAAGCTGACAAAGCAGCTGGAGAATGAGCGAGCTTTGAATGACTACCTCCATACTGAGAAGAGGAGACCATGGGATCCCTGATGAGCTTTGGATGTTCTTTTACAGTTTTTATTTCCCTTTTCAGTATTCCCATTTTATGTAACGCCTAAGGGCAACCTGTTGAACAATTTAAATTTCAAAATTGAATCTAATGAAGTGTGTTCCTTTTTGTTTACAAAGTTGATTCCCGATTGTCTTTGAAAACATAAATCATACGCATTCCATTCATCATGTGCATCACAGGTACTCTTCTTTTCAGGTTGCTTAATGTTCTTCGCTATTTATTTCAGCATCATGAACCCTGAATCATCTACCGAGCAGTCCATCAAGGCCCTTCAGGCTCAGAATGCCCAGTTCCAAGAGCTGATCATGAGTTTGGCCCAAGGACAGGAGGAGTTGAAGGCTCTGCTGGTCAAGAAGAAGAAGAAGAGAACGGTACTATTCAACACTGGCCGGAGGTTTGGTAACACACTGCAGAATGAGGTTGATCAAGATGGTTCTTCTGTAGGGAAAGGCAGTCCCCAAGGGGGAAGGGTTCCTAGTCCGGTGGTCTCTGACAATGAGACTGATTTTAATGAGGAGCAGTATCCTCCAGCTGAAGACAAGTACAAGCAGTTGGAAGACCGTCTGAATGCCATGGAAATTCAGCAAGTGCCTGGTTTGGATTTCGGAGACTTGGGTTTATCTTATGGTGTGGTAATCCCACACAAGTTCAAATCACCATCTTTCGCAAAGTATGACGGGGCGTCCTGCCCTAAGCTACATCTCAGATCTTATGTGCGGAAGATCCAACCATACACTGTGGACAAGAACTTGTGGATCCATTTGTTCCAGGAGAGTCTTTCAGGGACTCATCTCGAATGGTTCTATCAGCTGGATGGAACCAAGGTTCGTAACTAGGAGGATTTGGATACTACTTTTTACAAGCAGTATCAATATAATGCCGACCTCGCTCCTACACGTACCCAACTCCAGGGTATGTCGCTAGGATCGGGAGAAGGTTTTAAAGAGTATGCGCAAAAGTGGAGGGACCTGGCTGGCAGGGTGAAGCCACCATTAACCGACCGTGAGCCAGTAGACATGGTCTTGGGGACCCTATCTGGGCCATTCTTCAATCATCTCATTGGCAATTCGTCTGCAGGGTTTACAGATCTCATTCTGACTGGGGAAAGGATAGATGCTGGTTTGAAATCAGGAAAGATTCAGAAAGGTGCATCCTCAAGTTCTGAGAAGAAGCCTTTCAAGAAGGAAGCCAGTGCTGTGTATGGGCCTAGGAGGCAAAACAAACCAGAACGCCGCCAAGCTGTCAACGCGGTGGTAATTGCAAAGCCTGCTGCCGCTCCTCGGCAACTTAACCAACCAAGGGGTGAGAGACCTAGAAGAGAATATACTCGGCTTAGTATGACCTTGTCGCAGATCTTGCCGCAATTGCTATCGACCAACTTGGTAACCGTCAGAGAAGCCCCGAAGGTGGTAAACACAACCTCTCCGAAATATAATCCCAACGCCCGCTGTGCTTATCACTCCGATAGCCCGGGGCATTCTACTGCTGATTGTTGGGCCCTGAGAAATAAGGTTCAGCACCTTATCGATGCCAAAGAGGTTCAGTTCGAGGCGCCTGAGAAGCCTAATGTGGTGACAGCTCCCCTACCCGACCATGGAGTAAATGCTATCAGGGATGGTGACGAAGTGGAGGAATTTGAGTTCAACAGCTGGATCTGCCCGACGACCGACGGTGGACTGAACAATTGGACTGCAAAAGACCACATACCTGTTACTTTTGTTACGCAGTAATGAATTCCTTTGTTTTATAATTTGTAATGAACAATAAATTGAGACTTTATGGCCCGGTGTCTTACCCGGGGCACCGTGGCTTCATTTGTGAGGGCTTATTAACTGTCATTTCCATATATCATGAATAAAGACATTGGACGTTTTTTCGCATTTCAAATCTTGTGCTCCCTTTCTTTCTTTCCTTCTTTTATATATTGCAAAATAGCTGTATTTACACACACTCACTCATACAGGTTTCAATCCACTCTGGATCTCACTGGTAACGACTCTGCTACTGCCAGTTATGACTTCGAAAATCCGATCAACTTAGCCGAAGACGAAGGTGAAGATGATTGCGAAGTGCCTGGCGAACTTGCAAGATTGTTACTCCAGGAAGAGAGGGCCATTCAGCCACATGAAGAGCCAGTGGAAACGGTAAATCTGGGTACTGAGGCAAACATAAGGGAAGTTAAGATTGGTGCCAATCTGGAGCTCAGCGTGAAACAACGGTTAATTCAGATGTTGCATGATTATGTGGAAATCTTTGCTTGGTCCTACGAAGACATGCCTGGGTTGGATACCGACATTGTGGTCCATCACCTGCCTACCAAGGAAGACTTCCCTCCGGTTAAGCAAAAGGTCCGCGGCATGCGTCCAGAGATGTCCGAGAAGATCAAATCTGAGGTTATGAAGCAATTCGATGCCGGGTTTCTTGCAGTGACTTCTTACCCTCAGTGGGTTGCCAACGTGGTTCCGGTGCCGAAGAAGGATGGTAAGGTCAGAATGTGTGTCGATTACAGGGATCTGAACAGGGCAAGCCCCAAAGATGAATTCCCCTACCTCACATTGATGTTCTGGTTGACAATACTGCTCAACACAAGATGTTTTCCTTCATGGACGGCTTTTTAGGTTATAATCAGATCAAGATGGCTCCTGAAGACATGGAAAAGACTACCTTTGTTACTCAGTGGGGTACCTTCTGCTACAAGGTCATGCCTTTTGGACTGAAAAATGCTGGGGCAACCTACCAACGTGCCATGGTTGCTCTATTTCATGACATGATCCATCATGAGATTGAAGTATATGTCGATGATATGATTGCAAGGTCTCAAACTGAGGAGGAACACCTTGATCATCTACAGAAATTGTTTGACCGTCTGAAATTATACAAGCTGAGGTTGAACCCGAACAAGTGCACCTTCGGGGTAAGATCTGGAAAGTTACTAGGCTTTGCGTAAGTGACAAAGGTATTCAAGTGGACCCTGCCAAGGTTAAAGCCATTTAAGATATGCCAGTTCCCAAGACAGAGAAAGAGGTCAGAGGCTTTCTAGGACGTCTGAACTATATTGCCCGATTCATCTCCCATCTAACCGCTACATGTGAACCAATCTTCAAGCTGCTGAAGAAAGATCAGGTAGTACGTTGGAACGACGAATGTCAAGCCGCTTTTGACAGAATCAAAGAGTATCTCCAAGAACCACCCATTCTTATGCCACCGGTTGAAGGGAGACCTCTAATACTATACCTGACAGTACTTGACAGCTCAATGGGGTGTGTGCTGGGGCAGCATGACGAGTCTGGCCGAAAAGAGCACGCCATTTATTACCTTAGCAAAAAGTTTACCGACTGTGAGACCCGATACTCACTGCTCGAGAAAACTTGCTGCCCTTTGGTATGGGCTGCTCGCCGGCTGAGACAGTATATGTTGACTCACACTACTCTGTTGATTTCAAAAATGGATCCAATAAAGTACATATTCGAAAAGCCTGCTCTGTCTGGAAGAATAGCAAGATGGCAGATGATCTTGACGGAATACGACATCCAGTACACGACTCAGAAAGCTATCAAAGGAAGTGTATTGGCAGACCATTTGGCACACCAGGCAGTGGACGACTTTCATTCAATGAACTTTGAATTTCCAGACGAGAGCATCATGATAGTGACTGATTGTGAAGTACCTGGACCGGATGAAGGACCTGAGGAAGGATCCCGATGATCTATGCACTTTGACGGAGCCTCCAACGCTTTGGGTAACGGTATCGGCGCTGTGATCATATCCCCTCAAGGCACTCATACTCCACTCACTGCCCGGCTATGTTTCAACTGCACCAACAACATGGCGGAGTATGAGGCATGCATCATGGGTCTTCAAGTTGCGATTGACTTAAGGATCAAGTTTTTGAATGTCTTCGGAGATTCCGCTCTCGTGATCAATCAGATCAAAGGCGAGTGGGATATGAAACATCCGAACCTTATTCCTTACAGAGAGTGTGTGTTGACATTGATCCCCCATTTCACAGAGATAAATTTTGAACACTTCCCAAGAGAGGAGAATCAGTTGGCGGACGCGTTAGCTACGATGTCTTCCATGTTCAAAGTCAAGTGGGACAATGAGGCTCCCCGGATCATTATCTGGAAACTGGACGAACCTGCATATTGTTGTGATCTTGAGGCTGAGATAGTAACTGAAAAACCTTGGTATCATGAAGTGAAGAGGTATCTAGAAGCTCAATAATACCCTGAAGGTGCGTCCATCAATGATAAAAAGTTCCTGAGAAGGTTCGCAGCAAAGTTCTTCCTCAGCAACGGCATCCTGTACAAACGAAACCATGATTCGACCTTACTGCATTGTGTAGATAAGACTGAAGCAGAAAGGATCATGGCAGAACTGCATGAAGGTACCTTCGGAACACATTCCAGTGGACACACCATGGCAAAGAAAATCCTTCGGGCAGGATATTTCTGGTCCACAATGGAAGCCGACTGTTACCAACATTCTCGGACATGTCATAAGGGCCAGATATACGCTGATAAGGTGCACGTCCCTCCAGTCCCTCTGAATGTCCTGACTGCACCTTGGCCTTTTGCAATGTGGGGCATCGATATGATTGGTGAGATTAAACCTACAGCATCCAATGGGCATCGCTTCATCCTGGTGGCGATCGATTACTTTACAAAGTGGGTTGAAGCAGCTTCCTACGCTACAGTAACCAAGAATGTCGTGGCACGGTTCATTCGACACAATCTGATCTGCCGATACGGTGTCCCGGAAAGGATCATTACGGACAATGGTACCAATCTCAATAACAAGATGATCACTGAGCTCTACGAGCAATTCAAGATACATCACCACAACTCTTCTCCTTATCGGCCGAAGATGAATGGGGCTGTAGAGGCAACTAATAAGAATATCAAGAAAATTGTGCAGAAGATGACAGTGACCTATAAAGATTGGCACGAGATGTTACCGTTTGCTCTTCATGGGTACCGTACCTCAGCACGAACGTCAGCCGGGGCAACTCCTTTTTCCTTGGTCTATGGCATAGAGGCATTCTTGCCAATTGAAGTCCAGATACCCTCTCTCCGGATAATGAAGGATGCAGACTTGAGCGAAGATGACTGGATCCAGACTCGACTTGATCAATTAAACCTAATTGACGAAAAGAGACTCACTGCTATTTGTCATGGTCAGACGTACCAAAAACGGATGATCAGGGCATTTAACAAGAAAGTCAGACCACAAGAGTATCAAGTTGGGGACCTGGTAATCAAGCGCATCATTCTTCCTCAGAGTGATCCCAGGGGCAAATGGACCCCTACGTACGAAGGTCCATTTGTGGTTAAACATGTATTCTCAGGAGGAGCCATGATTCTAACCACCATGGATGGTGACGACCTTCCTCACCCCGCCAATGCAGACATAGTAAAAAGATACTACGCATGATAAAAGACCCTCTAGGTTGACATACCTAGGAAAAAATTAGGGCTTCCCGGTGAACCAAAAGGGTTCGGGCAAAATGAGGGATGAAATGAAAAAAAATCTGTACACCCGGCAAGTCGAAAACCTGAAAAGGCGGCTTGGGCAAAAATGGGTATCCCGGTGGACTGAAAACCCGAAAGGGCGGTCCAGGCAAAAGTTAGGCATTAAAGCGTAATACTATGTCCCATTGGATCACCTTGCATCCAGAATCCGGTATCTACATCAAGTTCAGACGGCATAGATCGATCAGCTTCATCTTCAATCGAGCAGCAAAGTGATGAGACGCTCGAAGATATAAAGGCGATAGCAGAGTTGAAACCCAGTGGGATCATTCTTTTCACATAGTTGTTTTGTCTTCTTTGTACAAATTGTATAAACTCTGTTGTTCGGCGGTGTTCTCTTACTAGGACGTCAGCCTCTTGTACATAAACGCCTATTTACAGGAAAATTCAAAAATCAATACAAATTCACTTTTCAGATCAATTGCCAATTGTTTTTCCTTTTCCGTTTTGTTTTGCGAAGAACGTCCAATGTTCAATTTTTGATATATGCATTTGACACTAATTGCTAACTCATAAATATTTGCATGCAAAACAAAGGATTAATTATAGGTGATATTAGAAACAGGGGCAATAATGAGTTGTCTAAGCGATCTAATTGCTCTGTCCACCAAGGTACCAAGGTAAGTTCGGCTGGAGAAGGTAACCCAGATACCTCCATTCCCCAGTGAAGTCACCAAGATCCAACAATTTACTCTCTAAGCAGTTGGTCTCCCAATCATCCCTGCAAGGCACAATATCTCCAGCAAGTCAGCAATTTACTCCCCAACCAGAGTTAATATACTGTCAGCCATAAGGAAGTTGGATTATCCCCGGAAGACCTCAACATTCTCCGACGAAGTACACAAACATTCTTAACAAGCATCCCCGGCAGTCTTGATCTAAGATTGTTCCCCGGCGGAAGACCGAACATCAAGTGGAACCATTCCCCAGTCCAAAAGTTTCCCCAGAAGAGTTCAATCCATCTCCCCAATAGGAAGCTCATCCCCAGTAGATTCTGGAAGCTTACCCTTGCAGAGCACGAACGCGTCTCCCCGGATTTATTCAAAGGTTATTTCCCTACCAGGATATAACTGGGTTATCCTCAGCTAATAGCCACGGAAAGATCGTCCTCGGCGAAGTCTTCCTATCCCCCACGGAGTTCATCAAATCTTCCAACATGACTCATCAATGGTATCCCCAACGGAGTTATCATCAACATCTCAACAAAGAACCTCTCTTTCCCCACAGAGTTCACTCCTCGCAGAGTAATCTATTCACCAAGTTTATTCACCAACGGAGTCATCTTCTCCTATCGGTATTCTTGCAACCATCACTCCCAGCGGAAACAAAAGCTCTACTCTTCTACAGCAGCCCAGGATTCAACTTCTCGGCATTCGTCAAGGATTTATTTTCCTAGACGAAAAACACATTCATAAACATCACATCTTCATACATTATAGCATGCACATACGCATCATAAACATACAATCTCATGTATTCTGAGAACATCTCGCATGTCATACATCATAACATCGTATACAACTAACGTTTTGTCTTTTCAGGACAAAAAGTCAATACAAAGATAATTACTAGCAATTGTCGTGATTCTAGATCCGATTCCTGTATCCAGCCAGGGTGTATCTGTTAACGACTACATTACCAGACTCGATTCCTGTAACCAGCCAGGGTATGTCTGAAGAGTTTGAAGATCCGATTCCTGTATCTTTCCAGGGTGTATCTGTTGACGACTATTTCTGGACTCGATTCCTGTAACCAGCCAGGGTACGTCTGAAGAGTTTGAGGATCCGATTCCTGTATCCAGCCAGGGTGTATCTGTTGACGACTACATTACCAGACTCGATTCCTGTAACCAGCCAAGGTACGTCTGAAGAGTTTGAGGATCCGATTCTTGTATCCAGCCAGGGTGTATCTGTTGACGACTACATTACCAGACTCGATTCCTGTAACCAGCCAGGGTACGTCTGAAGAGTTTGAAGATCCGATTCCTGTATCTTGCCAGGGTGTATCTGTTGACGACTAATTCCGGACTCGATTCCTGTAACCAGCCAGGGTACGTCTGAAGAGTTTGAGGATCCGATTCCTGTATCTTGCCAGGGTGTATCTGTTGACGACTAATTCCAGACTCGATTCCTGTAACCAGCCAGGGTACGTCTGAAGAGTTTGAAGATCCGATTCCTGTATCCAGCCAGGGTGTATCTATTGACGACTAATTCCAGATTTGATTCCTGTATCTAGCCAGGGCACATCTGTGAGTAACCGATTGTAGACTCGATTCCTGTATCCGGCCAGGGCACATCTACATAAAGGGTTTAAAGATTCGATACCTGTATCTAGCCAGGGCACGTCTACACGAAGAGTTTGAAGATCAACTCCTGTAACAGGCCAGGTAATTATTTTTCTTTCTCGGGTACGCAAGTTCTCGCTAAGGAACCTCTTACGCGATCGACACCTAGATGGCATCTATAAGCCCATCTCCACAACTACCACTACAGTTCCAAATGGCATCTATAAGCCCATTCCCGACAAGGTTCTGTCACACTTCCAGATGGCATCTATAAGCCCATTCCCGACATCATCACACTGCTGATACTCTACTATGTGAGTGCAAATTTCTGGGCACTCTAGTGTTCAATCATCTTCCACCTTCATATTACGAAAGGCACGCCAGCCAATCTACATCCTCAGGTCTAAGAAGATATAACAGGGGCAACTGTTGTGCCCCAAAATTTTCCCTCCCATATTCTTCAAGATTTGCCAAGATCAATCTCCAAATGGTTCAAAATCTCTCAAAGATTGCACAGTCCATTTGCCCCCTAACATAGTCAAAACTAGGGTTTTGGTTCCTGCAAGGAAGTTGAGCTTTTCAAGGGTCCAATCAAGTCCCATATGCCTACATATATTGTCAAGCATCCATATGTCAAGTTTCAAGACTCACATCATCAAATTGCACAGTCAAAAACCCTAAATGCTTCACAGTCAACTGCAGCGGCAAAATGGTCATTTGACAGTCAAAAGTCAAAATTTTTTGTCAACATCTTATTTTGAAGCCACAATCATCATTTGATCAATTCTTGATCATGATTCTCAAAGCATGGCTCAAAAAGTCTCAAGATGCAAAAGTTTCTATTTTGGGACAGCTGAAAAGTCAACTGCAAATTGACCAAGGCATAACTTCTTCATGGTTTATCAGAAAAATCCCATCCAAAGCTCATTTTGAAGAGGATGACATTTCCTACAACTCATCTTCATACTTCAAGTCCAAGAAATTCTCTCACAAAAAGTTATCAATTTCAACATTATAGGTCATTTTCAAAAGTCAACAAAAAGGCACTTTAAGTCAAAGACCATAACTTGAAATTGGTAAATCAAAATTACATGGGACCAAAGACATGGGTTAGAGGACTTCAAGACCTTTCCAAAATGTCCAAGAACATGATCATAGCTTCAAAATTGAGCAAGATATGCCTTGAAGAAGTTGGGAAATTTTTGGGAACTTTGAAAAGTCAACTTTGCTTCAAAAGCTTCAAAATTGCTAATGGGCCACAAATTCTTCCATGAATCATTACCCAAAGCATATGCACGACCCATTAAGCTCAAAGGGATTTATTTTCTTATTTTTAATTAATTAATTGAATTTTTATTCTTATTAATTCATTTAATTAGATTTAATTATAAGAAAAATATCAAATCATGCTTTTTAAATCTTTTTTGTGCAGCAAATCAAACTAGGGCAAGGTGGCAAATCGTTCATCAATCAACAAGGCAATATCTTCCACAAAAGGCAAGGGTTTCATGGCAAAAAGATTGAAAAAGATATGTTGAAAATCAAATCTCCAAATCATAAATGGATAGACCTTGGGCTTGGTTTTTTGACCTAATTTCGTTCATGTACATATGCACAACATAACCCTATTCAAAGATACACGAAAAACTGCTCAGAAATAACCAAATTGCAAAATTTCCACCAAAAATTAAAAACTGAAATCATAGTTACAGGGCGTTTCAAAGCACAAAAAGCATTCTAATACGTTCCTGACATTGCTAGGAATCGATTGCAATCAAGAACAAGTCCACATACTCCAAGAATTGGTAGAATAGAATCACTCTTTTCATGAATATATCCATAATCGATTTTTGATTTCCATGCATTATTCATGTGTTTTGTTTGTTGATTTACACTAATAATGATGTTCTGAAGCTATTGGTAATATTTAATTGAACTAACGATGCTTCTATCCAAATTTGCCATGGATGAAACCAAGGGTTTCAGAAGCTCCAAATTAGGGGTTCTCACATATGGAAAAATTAGACCTTCAAACCAGTGCAGACCAAATCGTTGCAGCAAGACGAATCCAATGAACTATTCGCGCCCTTTTTATATTTATCCCTCTTCTAATCGCTATTTTTGCAGTGTCCATTTAGTGGGGGTTTAAAACCCCCTCTATTTGCTTTATGTTTACAGAGAAAACGAAGAAGAAGCCTGGCGTGTCATCTTCTGGATGGACAGTTCAAATATTCAGCGCGCTTTTTGATTTGTACCACTAATGTTGTTTCTTTTTATATAATAATTATGCTCCATTACATTAACAAACGCACGCCATAGCTCAGTTGGTGGATGAGTTATCTTGCAGGTATTGGGACCTGGGTTCGATTCCCATGTCCCCCCATATGTTCAATAATTTTTGTCTCAATGTATTCCTATGCAGCGTTCAATCAAAGGTTCACCATGCACGCACATGCTAAGGCCTGACAAGTGGCTTCAAGGTCCAATCTGAAGGCTGCAAGATGAGGTCCATGGTACACTCAGTCAACCATCCCACACGCAGGCGCAAAAAGTCAAACAAGGCCTTTGTTTCATGGGCCAGAATGCTTCAAAAAAACCTCCAAAATGGGCCAGACACCCCCCCAATGTTTGTATTCTATTTTTTAATTTCCTTTCCTTTTATTTTTAATTGTTTTAAATTGTTTTAATTATTTTATTTAATTCACCCAAAATATTTTTTCATAATAAAAAAAAATCAGAAACTAAAATATGTTTAATTAATATTTAATTCACTATTAATTTATTTTGTAAATAAACTCTAACCATTAATTTAGTAAATTAGGTTTTAAAACTTTAATCTTTTCTTAATAAATAAAATAAGTAGAATTAGGGTTTTTGACCTTTTCATCTTTTTTTAAATAAATAATTTTCTCTCATTATTATTATTATTAATTATTACTTTTGTAAATAAATATGTAAAATAATTAATTAGTGTAAATTAGGTTAACTTGTATATTTTTCATTAATAATTAAAAATATTTAGAACTAGGGTTTCCTTCTAATTTTAATTCTTTTCTTTATTTCACAAATACAAAAAACATAAAAAATAATTCTTTTTCTTTAATTAAATAATTAATTAACTCTTTAATTTCAATTTAATTTCAAAAGGGTCAAAACCCTCGAACGTTCAATTTTAATTTCTATTTCGCGCATTTATTTCCTTTTCGAATATTATGTAACTGCTCAAGGCTTGTAATAGTAATTAGGTCTTTTACTTTCCGCATTTTTATTAAAACGGGTCTTTATAATTTGGCGATGTATAGACCCGCGCCTTGTAATAGCGTAGGATTTATCTTTCCGCATTTAAATTTCTGCACTTTTAAATTCTAATTGAATGAAAGAATGTATGGCTAATTAAAAACAAGCGTAATTCACAATGCCCTGATTAAAGATAAATATTGACATGAAAACAACACATAAATACACACACCACTTCTAGGGTACGCCTCACCTGTTGCCTTCGAAACGTGGTCGTCGAGTATAGGACGTTTTAGTAAGTCCTTATGTCCATGATCCAGTTGCCTCAAAACGGTTGCCTCGGATTAAAAAAAAGGGATCAATGGCATAAGGGTAGCTTCTAAGGTGGTGCTACCTACCTCTCAATGGTGGGATGGAACTACCTTAAGGACATTTACACAGCCTAATTCCTTAGGGTAGGTAGATGACTCATGGATACTTGCTCTATTCAAAAACAAATCAAAACTCTTTTCACACCGACACTTTCAAAAAGCTTTCAAAACAATTTTTCAAACACTCTTGAGGACTGATACAAGAGTTATTCCGAAACTTTCAAAGAAACTTTTTCAAACCCACTCACACTTGAAAAGCAAACATTTTGAAAACACAAATGAGCAAGTATCTAAGAGCCCATGGATAACCATGGATAGAAAGGGTGCTAACACCTTCCCTTTCTATAAATCTACCTCCCGAACCGAGAAACTATCTCATAAGGAATTTTGCTGTGCTTTTGTCCTGTCCATGTTGGAGAAAATAAAAGACGGTGGCGACTCTTGCTTCCGCGACATTTCGCGAACCAGCGTTAAACAGTCAGTTCTAAATCCACCAATCACACAATCAATCTCATTTCAAACCATTTTTGCCACTTTGGGCTTTTTACTTTAAATCTTTTCTCAAAATATTGGACTCTTGTCAATCCTTGTAGTGATGCAAACAACTATACTTCTACAATATGTAGTGAAGTGAGATATTTTCCACTTGGGTGTTGAGCGAGGCATTTTTTATTTTAAAATCCAAGCCATATCCTCCACTTTGAGGTGATGCAAATTCTCCTTTCTCATGATTGTGGGTAGTAAGTATGTTTTCCACACGGACAATGACAATGATGTCTTATCTCATAAAATTAACCAACACACTTGTGTTTTAAAATTTTCAAAAGAGGAACTACGTGTACCCTGATCCCCTATTACACAGAAGGTGGTACATAGGCACTAAAGGTTCGCAACCGCGACGGGTGCAAAAGTCATAAAAAATATATTTCTTTTCTCACCTCCACCATCTATTTTACATACAACATTTTATAGCCAAAATATACAGATTTTTCAAAGAAGTTCCTGTGAAGTACCGTAGATGTTTAGAGTGCTAATACCTTCCCTTTGAATAACCAACCCCCTTACCTTAAAACTTTCCCCATATTTTTGGGTTATTCTCTCTTTTCCCATTCCGTTAGAAATAATAAAGAGCGGTGGCGATTTTTATTTTGATCTGTATAAGTCTAGTCAATCCAATTGCTTAGTCTTAAACATTTCTACCGCTACACCAGTCACAAAAGAACTCCTGCTTCCACACATCTGAAGTTGTCTAAAGATGAAAAAGGAGTAAGTGTGGATCAAAGTCTTTACAGAAGTATGATATGCAATCTTCTATATCTCACAACTAGAAGACCTGACATTTCCTTTGTTTTAGGGGTGTGTGCTAGATATCAAGTTGATGCTACAGTTATCCATGCCAACCATGTGAAGAGAATTCTTAAATATGTGAATGGAACAAGTGACTATGGTATGCTATACTCTCATGGATCTAGTTCTGCCTTAATTGGTTATTGTGATGTTGATTGGGCAGGAAGTGCTGATGATAGAAAAATTACATCAGGAGGATGCTTCTTTCTGGGAAATAATCTCATATATTGGTTCAGTAAGAAGCAAAATTGTGTGTCTCTGTCCACTGTTCAGGATGAGTATATTGTTATACGAAGTAGTTGTTCTCAATTAATTTGGATGAAACAAATGTTAACAGAATAATGTCAAATAAGATGTCATGAAATTATTTTGTGATAATTTAAGTGCCATAACCATATCAAAAAATCCTATTCAACACAGCAGGACCAAACACATTGATATCCTTCATCACTGCATAAGAGAGCTTATTGAAGAAAAGATTGTTGCCTTAGAACATGTAGCCACTGAATTGCAACTGGCTGACATTTTCTTATATGAGGGTTTGTAGCAATTAAGGGTGTGTAGAAATATCATTAAAGTGATATTATATTATTTATGTTTCCAACAAATTAAATTTTGAAAGAAATCATTACAAGACTGTCTTAAAGTGTTTCCCACACGCTACGAAATCACATCTTTCTACTTTCACAAACTCTTCAGTCTCCTTTACAGAAAAAGCACCCTTGTCATTCTTCATCTCTTTGCTCAAAAATCTTCAAAGATGTCTCAATATCATACATCGTCTCCCTCAAAATCTGTCAACCTCCATGAGAAACTCTCCCTTGACAGAGTACTTGATGTTACTCCTATAACAAATATCCCACCTCTTGAGAAGAAGGTCAAGAAACCCAAATCATCACCTACAAAGAAATTCAAAGACGATAAAGGTAATGCTTCTATTGCTACTGATGATAGGACATAAGAAGAGATTGTTATTGTTGATAGAAGCATTAGAAGACTAGTAGATAGAGTGTTAAATGAAGGTTTTGTTATGACTGGGATTTCTACCCCTCTTTCTCCTATGCCTGCTTCGATTGACAAAAGAAATGACCCTAAAAGTGCTGCTGAATCATCCATCCTCAAGGAAGATGCTGCTGGCTCCAAAGTCGCAAAAAATCAAAATGTTGTGAATGTGGTTAATGTTGATGAGTTGTCTGACAATGAGCACATCTCTAATGTGGTGCTTGGAATTTCTAAAAGGCTCAAATCTAGGAAAGTGAAGGAAGTGAATGTCACACCCCCAACCAAGACTTTCAAGAAGAAAACTATGTATGGTCCTCCAAAGCCCGGAAATAAAGTTGTTCCTCCCTTTAACAAAAGAAAAGATAGACCTGATAGCTCCACAGATGATGATGATGCTGTAAAGAGATCCAAGGGTAAGAATAAAGTTGAATTGGTAGAAGAGGATAACTCTGATTACGATGTCGAGGAAGATGTCCAGGACAACTCTCCCGTGGAAAAGTCCACAAGCAAGAATCTTTCTGTTAGGGTACCTGATGCCCCTCTTGACAACATTTCTTTCCATTCTGTTAGGAATGCTGAAAAGTGGAAATATGTATTTCAAAGAAGAATAACACTTCAAAGAGAATTGGGAGCTGGTGCAATGGAGTGCAACCAAATTATAAAGCTGATATCTTCTGTTGGATTGATGAAAAATGTTATCAGGTTTTCCAAATGCTATGAGACTCTTGTTAAGGAATTTATTGTTAATATTCCTATTGATTGTGTTGATCATAAAAGTAAGGAGTATAGAAAGGTGTTTGTTAGAGGTAGGTGTGTAGAATTTTCCCCTGCTATCATAAATAGATTTTTGGATAGGTCTGAAGATGACTATTGTAAGCTGGAAGTAACTGATAATCAAGTGTGCAAAGCCATCACTGCTAGCCAAGTGAGTGAGTGACCCATGAAGAATAAGATTCATGTGAGTAAGCTAAGTGTGAAATATGCTATCTTGCATAGAATTGGAGCTGCTAACTGGGTTTCTACCAATCATACTTCAACCATCACTATTAACTTAGGAAAGTTTATTTATATTGTTGGAAACAAGAACTTCAAGCTTTTTTCAGGAAAACATGTCCCAGACATTGTTTTGACATATGCATCTGCTGAAAATAAGACCTCAACCAAGGATGACATGATCACTGAATTAAGGGAAGACTGCAAATAACTTGATGATGTGATTAGAGTTAGCTCAGTAAGAAATCTAACTTTTAAAAAGATGATCAAGGAGTTGCAGAAGGACAACAACTTTGATGATATAGTGAGCTCTAAAGGAGGAGATTCTAGTGAGGAAGGAAGTTCTGGCTCTGCCAAGTCTACTGGTCCTAAAGATAGTTAGAATATTTGTTGTTTATTTATTTGACCCCTTTGTTTCTTTTTGGAACTTGTATGTGCTTGACTTTTGGATTCTATGGTTTGTACCTATATTACTGATACTCTCTTGAATGCATCCTTTTATTTGGCATATTATGACTAAAAAAGGGGAGAAAAACTGACTGACTGACCACTGGCTGAGGGCGAGCTTAATACTTGAGGGGTAGCCTCATGTCTCAGAAGATTTTCTGACAACTTCCTTTGCTAACAGCTAACTGCTAACTGAGTTTTTGTTTTGCTTGCTTTGCTTATGTTGCTCTGATAATGTGCTCAAATAATGTTTTAGCCAAAATTTTCCAAAGGGGGAGTTTGTAAGTGTTTGTTGGCAGCAATTTTGGTAAAACCCAACGTTTTGATAATGTTTTTCTAAATGTATTGACATTTAAAGCAAATTGTTTTGAATGATGTCAAAGAAGATGTCTTGGCATCTGCCTCCTGAGCTGAACGTAACTCATACTAGTTTAAGTTTTCTGTTTCTTGTTTTCATGCGTGCCATAATTCAGGATTTATGACTCATAACTTGCAAAAAATATGGAGGAATATTTTTCTATTTGAATTATCCTTATGGATTATATCTTGGTCTGTTTTCATGGAAATATTCGAAAGATTGGAATATTTGTTATTCAGCCCAAGCCCACTTGGTTACCTTGTTTAGCTTCCTGTAGTCTATGCACATGCGCCATCCATTTTCTATATGTTTTCCCACTGATTCTCTTTTTTCATTTTGAACAACTATCACACCTCCATTATTTGGTACTACATGTACATGACTAACCTATTTAATATTAGATACTATATAAATTATTTCGGCATTGATTAATTTAAACACCTCTCTCTTGACCACATCGCTCATGATGGGGTTTATCCTTCTTTGGTGTTCCCTAGATGGTTTAGAATCTTCCTCTAGCATAATATGGTGCATGCACACAGACAGGCTTATTCCTTTAAGATCAAATATATTATAGCCTAAGGCTGTAGGATATTTTCATAGGACATCCAATAGTTGGTTAGTTTCGTCTTTGTTTAAGTTTAAATTAACTATAACTGGATGATTTAATTCCTTATCTAGAAACTCATATCTCAGATTCTTAGGTAACTCCTTAAGCTCGATATATGGTTTCTTAAGACCAGGCATATGGTCAGGGGTGAGTTCCAGACATTCGTAAAGGTTGTCGTCCATATATGGTGTGTATGAATTAAATCCATCATCTTCCATTATGGGAGTCGAGGGAAGTTTTATTGTCTCAACATGTGTTTTCGTATCCAACTCTCTTATGCACTCTTTAATAATATCGTTGGCACAACATGAGTCATTCATGGCTGGTGTTTTTAGAAACTAGGATAGGATGAACTCAACCTTATCGTCACTTACTTCAAAAGTCACTTTTCCTCTTTTGACATCTATCATGGCTCTATTAGTTAATAAAAGGGGTCTACCTGGAAGGATAAGGATATCATCGTCTTCTTTAATATCCATTACAACAAAATCTGTTGGAATATAAAGTTGACCGATCATTACTGAAATATCTTCTAATATACTGATTGGATACTTAACTGATCGATCATCCAGTTAGAGAGACATCCTTGTCGGTTGCACATCTCCCAGATTTAGCCTTGAAGGTTGAGAAAAACCCAAGAAAGGGGTTTGAATTAGGTTTTAAAAAAGGTTTTTCTTTTAAAAGTGCTTCACACAAACAATCATAATTAGAATCAAAGCTATCGATAGAAATAATGAAGCTTTTGGTTTATACAGGTTCACCTTAGAAAAGATTAATCATGTCCACCCACCAAGGTGATTTTGCCTTAGAAAATTACTTAATCCACTATAATCAAACTGATTACAATTGTAGGGGCTACCCGCTGGTGACTAACAAATGCATGGGCTATCTGTCGGTGACTAAAAAATGCATGGGCTACCCACCGGTGACTAACAACAACAATGATAACATGTTAGTAATCCCTTAAGAATTCTGACCTACCCGGTTCCGTAAGAAATATAACGATCACTGACTCCCTAAGGCTTCTGAACTAACTGGTCCCTTGAAGGAGATTTCTCTATGCCTTAGAAAAGGACTTAATCAACTTACAGTTGAACAATGTATTTAGAAGTTGCTTCTTACAAGCGGATTACACAAATGTTTAAGTATAAATTATTTAACACAAATATGAGCAACAACTCTTGTGTTTAAAAAATTTACAATAATAACACAATAATGAGCAACAACTCTTGTGTTCTAGCTGTTAGACGGTGTGGCAAGTGATCGAGAGGGGGGGTGAATAGATCACCTCTTAATTTTTTAAGGATTTAAAATTGTTTTATCAAAGCGAGTTAGAAGCAGTGAAAATCAATGTCCTGAATCAATTCCGTCTACTTTGAACCGACTACTAGAAAACTTGACATGTGAAAACTTTGCTGGATTTTTATTAAATGAAATTGATGAATATACAACTCAGAAATCTTGACATTTCAATGCACTTATCATAAAACAGTATTTCCAATGAATTTAGAAATTTGATAGGAATTTTGTCAACACTTGGCGTATGCTTGTATAATGATTTAATAGTGGTGGTTTGGTGAAAATTTTGAGCCACTATGTTTATCATTAGACTGTAAAACTTAGCACGCCAATTGAATTTCAAAATTATAGAATATGTAAAATTGTAAAGAGAAAGAAAGAGAGGACGATACGCAGGCAGTTTGGTAAGGAAGTTCCCCACTGTCGTCCTCGCGTGTGGGTACGTCTCCCTCTCAATTTCACAATCGAAACTGAGAACTTTTATATCAATATGCTGAATGTTTGATAGCAAGGTTACACTACACAGAAAGAAAGAAATCCATATGATCTTCTTCTTCTTGTAAGAACCACCACTTGATATGCGCTGTATCAAGATTTCCTGCAAAGTCACCGAATGATCCTCCGCTTCCACGACCTGTTTATTCAAATCCTTCTGATTTCCAAACCCCTCGCTACGGCTGAATCCGACTCGTGCGATCGTGGCTGACAAAACCCTCAAGAACACACCCGTTCTTGAAGGACAAACCCTCTGGTTTATTTCTTGAAGCTTCCTCTTCAACCTTCAACTCAGTTAGACTTCTTCAATACACAGCTGAACGATATCTCAAACCGCTTGATTCAATTCAACAAGGATGTTTGATTTTCTTTGTTGTTGTTGAATGTAAGATGGTTGAGAAGATGATAAAGATGAAGGAATTAAAAGCTTCTGGTTGCTCACAATTGTTTTGCACACAATCTTTTATGTTGCTGTGTTTCTTCTGAAGAAATGCTTGCTTATATTTATAACAGAAAACTGTTAGTCAAAAATAAAATGATATGAGTCGATGCATGTTGGTCATGTGTCGACTCATGTTAGTTATATGTAACAGGATGAGTCGATACATTATGTTTTGAGTCGATACAAAATCATATTATAGCGTTTTACAGAACCAACACTTTTATACCCGTTGACATATAATGCGTATGTGTCGATACATACTAATTGTAAATTTAACTTTTGAATTTAAAACATAGTATGAGTCGACACAAGATATTATGTATCGATACATATAACTTTCAAAATGATTTCCAGGATCATCAGAATGTTTTGTGTCGATACATAAGGTTTTGTGTCGATTCATACAAGTATTACAGGGGCATCAAAATATTTTGTGTCGATGCATGAAATTTATGTATCGATGCATATAGTTTTTAGATTTACATTCCAGGGTCATCAAAGAGTTATGTATCGACTCATAAGCTTTTGTATCGATACATAATAGTTTTGAGATACAATTCCAGGGACTTCAGAAAGCTACGTATCGATACAAAACTTGATGTGTCGACTCATAATGATGCATTATGAGAGAAGTGTAATTTTGGCTTATTCAAACATGTTATATTATATTTTTATAGTGCACACATGTATTTAGTGTTTCATATATATTTTTGCAATCATTCAAAATCAATCTATGAAGGGGTTGCTCACAAACTCCCCCTTTTTGATGATGGCAAATATCTGATGATGTATCGTGATATAGTGTGAATGAAAAAAGCTTGCTTCCCCTGAGTTTGTGTATCTTCTTCCTAATACAAGCACAATCTTCACTGACACACTCTTCTTCTCTCCCTTTGACCATATCAAAAAGAGAATAAGCAACATTTTCAAGAAACTCAGCACATAGGAAAATTTATATACAATTTCAGCGGTTAATGGACTTGGCATTCACATAGAATGTCAGGCATAAATTATCAATAAGTGAGTAAATAGCAGAGTAAACATAAAGTAATCACGTTAAAAGTAATTTATTGGCAGATAGAAGGTTAGATTACATAAGAATGATAAAATGTTAGAAAGAGACATTTATACAAGCACTTGAAAGAAACAAAATGAGTGAGTCAAGGGAATATGGATTTTGACAGATTTTGCAGTTTTTACACAGTTTCTTGCTAACAAGGGAATATGGTATCATACCAAAAAAAGTGACTTATCTGAAGTGTGTTATGCATGCCTAATGATATGATGTAAATTGCATATGTCAAATTCAAACAATTTATGTAAAAGAGATATACGAAGACATTTTCAGTGAACATTTAGATCGACTTATAGGTGATTGAGGGTGAAGATAGGAAGGATATTACCTCGTTTGATTAGATAAGTGAACACACATACTAAAGCTGAAAAAGCACATCTTAACAGTATGGTGTGACATGGATATATTTCAATTACATATATGTTTAGGACATCACGTATGAGAGATCTAAAATCCCTAGCTCACGGAGGATGTTGAAGGAGAGGTCTGTTGCAAGTGGTTTTGTAAAGATGCCAGCAAGTTTATTTTTAGTACCAACATGCTCAAACGTAACATCTTCTTTTTCAACATGATCACGTAGAAAGTGATGTCTAATTTCTACGTGTTTAATGCGTGAGTGTAAAACTGGATTCTTAGTGAGATTTATAGCACTTGTATTGTCACATTTGATTGTAATACATTTTAATTGAATATAGTAGTCTTGTAATTGTTGCTTCAGCCATAAGATCTGAGCACAGTAGCTACCGGCTGCAACGTATTCAGCTTCAGCGGTTGACAAAGCGACAGAAACTTGCTTTTTGCTATGCCAACTTATTAAAGAGTTTGAAAACAAGTGACATGTTCCACTAGTGCTTTTCCTATCTGATTTGCAGCCAGCAAAATCCGAATCAGAGTAGCCTACTAAACTGCAATCGCTTCCCTTGGAATACCATAGCCCATACTTAGGTGTATTATTGAGATACCTAAGTATACGCTTGACAACTTTCAAGTGGGATTCCTTAGGATCCGATTGATATCGTGCACACATGCAAACACTAAACATGATGTCAGGCCTAGATGATGTAAGATACAAGAGTGATCCGATCATACCTCTATATTTCTTGACATCGACACTCTTACCGTGTTCATCCTTGTCTAAATTTTCGTTGGTAGGCATGGGAGTATCAACTGGTTTAGAGTTGTTCATCCCAAATTGTTTAAGCAACTCTTGGCAATATTGTGTTTGACATATAATTGTGCCTTCATTGAGCTGCTTTATTTGGAGACCGAGAAAGTAGTTTAGCTCCCCCATGAGGCTCATCTCAAATTCACCCTGCATAACTTTGGAAAATTCCTCGACCAAGTTTAGATTAGTTGAGCCAAAAATAATGTCATCTACGTATATTTGAACTAAAAGGATGTGCTTTCCTTTACGTTTAATGAAAAGAGTAGTGTCCACTTGACCTCTTGAATAGCCATGATCAAGTAGAAATTTACTAAGTCTTTCATACCAGACCCGAGGAGCCTGTTTAAGACCATATAAAGCTCGTTTTAATTTAAATACATGATCTGGATATTCGTTATTTTCAAAACCTGGAGGTTGTGAGACATACACTTCTTCATTTATGACTCTGTTAAGAAAGGCACTCTTTACATCCATTAGATAAAGCTTAAAATCTTTTTCACACGCATAAGCGAGCAAAAGACGTATAGCCTCAAGGCGAGCAAATGGAGCATAAGTCTCCTCATAATCAATGCCCTCCTCTTGGTTATACCCTTGTGCTACCAAGCGTGCTTTATGGCGGGTTATCATTCCGTTTTCATCAAGTTTATTTCTAAAAACCCATTTAGTGCCTATGATATGATGGTCTCGCGGACGAGGGACAAGTTCCCAAACGTCATTTCTTTTAAACTGATTTAGCTCATCTTGCATGGCGATTAGCCAAAATTCATCAATCAAGGCCTCTTTGGCATTCTTAGGTTCTACTTGTGAAACAAAAGCAAAATGATAACAAAAATTACTTATCTTGGAGCGAGTCATTACTCCTTTTGAGATGTCTACCAATATGTTATCAATGGGATTGTCTTTAGAGGACTTCCAAGCTAGTGGAAGATCATTTGCTTCCATTTTATCTTCTTCCTCATCTTTTGAAGGGCTTGTATCTTTTTCTTCCTTATCATCAATTGTTTTGGATTGAACATTTTCTTCAACAGTTTCTTTGAGTATATTTTCAGTAGATACACCTGCACCATCAAGAGAAATACCTTTTCCGACAAGTTTCGGATAAGATTCATCAAAAGAGACATGAACTGACTCCTCAACTGTAAGTAGACGTTTATTGTATACCCTATATGTTTTGCTTGATTGTGAGTATCCGAGAAAGATATCTCCATCTGCTTTTGCATCAAATTTTCCAAGATTTTCTTTTCCATTATTTAGGACAAAACATTTGCAACCGAATACATGAAGATGTGACAGGTTTGGATTTCTTCCTTTCAAGATTTCATAAGGTGTTTTATCCAAAATTGGACGAATTAGTATTCTATTTAAAACATAGCAGGATGTGCTAATTGCATCAGCCCAGAAATATTTTGGCAATCCACCTTCATTGAGCATTGTTCTTGCTAGCTCCTCTAAGACGCCATTTTTGCACTCCACAACTCCATTCTGCTGTGGAGTTCGAGGTGCTGAAAAATTATGCTCAATACCATGCTTGTCACAGTACTTATCAAAGAGATGGTTTTGAAATTCACCTCCATGATCGCTTCGAATTGCAATTATTTTCAATTCCATTCTATTTTGAGATAGTTTTACAAAACTCTTAAAAGCAGAAAAAGTTTCATTTTTACTATGAAGGAATATAGTCCAAGTAAATCTAGAGTAGTCGTCAATAATAACAAAACCATAATAATTTCCTCCTAAACCTTTTATTCTAGAGGGTCCAAAAAGGTCCATGTGGAGAAGCTCAAGGGGTCGTGAAGTGGAAATCATGTTTTTGGATTTGAAAGAGACCCTTGTTTGCTTTCCAATTTGGCACGCATCACATAGGTGATCCTTTGTAAATTTTATCTTTGGAAGACCTACTACTAGATCCTTGGATACAACCTTATTAAGAAAATCAAAGTTAACATGCGCTAAGCGTCTATGCCAAAGCCATGAATCATCATTCAAGGTGACTAGACACTTAGTGCTTGTTAAGGATACATCAAAAAGGTCAATCATATAGACATTGTTTACTCTAATGCCCTTAAACACAATATCTTTTTCAGTATTTTCAATTATGCAACAAGTATTTGTGAAGGTAACTTTATAACCTTTGTCACATAATTGACTAATACTGAGCAAATTGTGTTTAAGCCCCTCTACTAAATGGACATTAGAAATAGTAGTGATAGAGGGATTACCTACACTACCTTTATCGAGTATAGCTCCTTTGTTATTGTCTCCATAGGTAACAAATCCTTTCTTATTTGCCTTGAAGTCAATGAAGAGCGATATGTCACCAGTCATGTGCCTTGAACACCCGATGTCTAGAAACCATCTTCTATCCATGGGTGTGAGGCATTTTTCCTGCAATATCAAAAGAGAGAGGTAGGTACCCAATTTTTATTGGGTCCATGTGGGTAAGTGGTAACATGGTTGCCTTTAGGCCTCCATTGGTAAATGCCTTTAGGAACAAGGAACCTCCTAAACTTGCATTTTTCAATGGTATGTCCAAAGTGACAACAATAATGGCATAAAACATGATGATGATGTATTGTTTTACTTCTGCTCATTGTATCCTTTGGTAATTTTTTAACAAAAGAGTATTTTGAATACGGTGGATTTAATGTTTTCTTGAAAATTTTAGGATCGATTGCAAAAGTAACTTTGGGCTGTAAAGCTTTTTCTAATTTGGCATTAAGAGTCCTAACCTCTTGCTGCCAAATATGACAAACTTCACATTCCCTTCTGGGAATACATCCTGTAACATCCTTATCTTTTGAAGTTTCTACAATACTAGCTTTTAGACTTTTAAGTCTTTTTCAGCTTTATAGACTTTACTCTCGAGAAATGAAAATATTTGTTTATCGGAGGATAATCTATTAAAGGCATCTTCAGCTTTGTATTGCAGTTTTTCAAAAGCTAACTTTAGTTCAGAAAAGGTCATAGAATAAAATTTGTTAGGATATGCTTGTCTTACTTGTTTGTTGTGGTTGTCTTTCTTGTTGTAGAATTGATTTTTTGTATGTGCCATCAGACATAAATTTGCACTTTCATCACTACAATTTGAACGGTCATCGTCTGATGAATCGCTATCGCTTTCCCACGCAATATAAGCTCTTCTTTGTTTGTTGAACTTCTTTGGTGGAGCTTTTCCCTTATCCTTTTTCATCTTTGGACAGTCTGGTTTGTAGTGTCCAACTTTACCACGATTGTAACAAGGTCCTTTACCTCTTTGCTTTTTATTTTCTTCTTGCCTTGGTTCTTTGGATTTTTTTCGAAAGCTTATGAGATTCTTATCGGAGTGCTTGATTCCATTCTTTCGGATAAATCTATTGTATCTCCGAACAAAAAGTCCCATTTCTTCATCATAAAAATTTTCATCACTAGTTGAGCCATTATCATCTTGCTCTTTGGTTGAGGAATTAGAGCTAGAAGTCATTAGAGCTATTGACTTCTTCTCACCCTCCTTGTCTTTGTTCCTTTCTTTCTTACTCTTATTTTCGTATTTTTCAAGACTTTGCAATTCTTGTTGATGTTCTTCCAGCTTTCAAACATAGTTGTAATGGTAAGCGCAATGAGGTCATTTGCTTCCTTGATAGCTGTTACTTTAGGTTGCCATTCCCTGCTAAGACATCTCAGAATTTTATTAGTAGCAATTTCATTGGAAACAGGTTTTCCAAGTGCATTTAAACGACTCACAAGACGTACGAATCTCTTATGCATGTCAGAGACAGATTTTCCTTGCTTCATGCGAAAGAGCTCGAACTCTTGATTGAGTGTATTAATGCGGGATTGTTTAACTTCAGTTGTGCCTTCATGGGAAATTTATAAAGCATCCCACATTTCTTTAGCGGACGTGCAGTGAGACACCCTATAATACTCATCAACACCAAGTGTTGAGATCATCATATTTCAGCCTCTCCAATCGCACGACCATTTCTTTTCACCCATTTCATTCCATTGATCCTCAGTTTTAGGTACTATTGCACCTGCATCATTCCTCATGGTGATTTGAAAAGGACCATTTTGAATGGCAGTCCATACATTCCTGTCAATGGAATTTATGTGTACTCGCATGCAGTCTTTCCAGTAGCCATAGTTTTCACCATTGAAAACAGGAGCTCTATTATACGCCCCATTTGGTTCAAAGGCCATAGCGTTACGAGTAGATACAAAGCACCAGCTAACGGTGCTCTGATACCACTTGTTAGACGGTGTGGCAAGTGATCAAGAGGGGGGGTGAATAGATCACCTCTTAATTTTTCAAGGATTTAAAATTGTTTTATCAAAGCGAGTTGAAAGCAGCGAAAATCAATATCCTGAATCAATTCCGTCTACTTTGAACCGACTACTAGAAAACTTGACATGTGAAATCTTTGCTGGATTTTTATTAAATGAAATAGATGAATATAAAACTCAGAAATCTTGATGTTTCAATGCACTTATCATAAAACAGTATTTCCAATGAATTTAGAAATTTGATAGGAATTTTGTCAAACACTTGGCGTATGCTTGTAAAATGATTTAATAGTGGTGGTTTGGTGAAAATGTTTGAGCCACTATGTTTATCATTAGAATGTAAAACTTAGCACACCAATTGAATTGTAAAATTATAGAATATGTAAAATTGTAAAGAGAAAGAAAGAGATAATGATACGCAGGCAGTTTGGTAAGGAAGTTCCCCGCTGTCGTCGTCGCGTGTGGGTATGTATCCCTCTTAATTTCATAATCGAAATTGAGAACTTTTATATCAATATGTTGAATGTTTGATAGCAAGGTTACACTACATAGAAAGAAAGAAATCCCTATGATCTTCTTCTTCTTGTAAGAACCACCACTTGATATGAGCTGTATCAAGATTTCCTGCAAAGTCACCGAATGATCCTCTGCTTCCACGACCTGTTTGTTCAAATCATTCTGATTTCCAAACCCCTCACTACGGCTGAATCCGACTCGTGCGACCGTGGCAGACAAAACCCTCAAGAACACACCCTTTCTTGAAGGACAAACCCTCTGGTTAATTTCTTGAAGCTTCCTCTTCAACCTTCAACTCAGCTAGACTTCTTCAATACACAGATGAATGATATCTCAAACCGCTTGATTCAATTCAACAAGGATGTTTGATTTTCTTTGTTGTTGTTGAATGTAAGATGGTTAAGAAGATGATAAAGATGAAGGAATGAAAAGCTTCTGGTTGCTCACAATTGTTTTGCACACAATCTTTTATGTTGTTGTGTTTCTTCTGAAGAAATGCTTGCTTATATTTATAACAGAAAACGGTTAGTCAAAAAGAAAATAATATGAGTCGATGCATGTTGGTCATGTGTCGACTCATGTTAGTTATATGTAACAGGATGAGTTGATACATTATGTTTTTAGTCGATACAAAATCATGTTATAGCGTTTTACAGAACCAACATTTTTATACTCGTCGACACATAATGCGTATGTGTCGATACATACTGACTGTAAATTTAACTTTTGAATTTAAAACATAGTATGAGTCGACACATGATATTATGTATCGATACATATAAGTTTCAAAACGTTTTCCAGGATCATCAGAATGTTTTGTGTCGATACATAAGGTTTTGTGTCGATTCATACAAGTATTACAGGGGCATCAAAATATTATGTGTCGTTGCATGAAATTTATGTATCGATGCATGCAGTTTTTAGATTTACATTCCAGGGTCATCAAAGAGTTATGTATCGACTCATAAGCTTTTTTATCGATACATAATAGTTTTGAGATACAATTCCAGGGACTTCAGAAAGCTATGTATCGATACAAAACTTGATGTGTCGACTCATAATGATGCATTATGTGAGAAGTGTAATTTTGGCTTATTCAAACATGTTATATTATATTTTTATAGTGCACACATGTATTTAGTGTTTCATATATATATTTGCAATCATTCAAAATCAATCTATGAAGGGGTTGCTCACACTAGCAAATAGTAATATCAACACAAATATGAGCAACAACTCTTGTGTTTTAGAAAATAATAATATCAACACAATAATGAGCAACAACTCTTGTGTTTTCATTATTTTCTTTTTCTTGCTTTGATTCTTTTTCTTGCTTTGATTTTGGCAGCGTCACTGTTCTTGTGTTAAAGTCTTACAATTTTCAAATGAAACAGTTGATCCTTTATATAGGCGTTGAGGAAGTAGAGTGTTGTGTTAGTACACACGTCACTTTCATCTTGCCAGCTGCCAACGGTAAGAAACGATCATGGGAGACAAATAGTACATTGTACATTCATTTGAGTAGAATGTGTAATTGTACCTTTGTACTAACTCTTCTAGCGCACATTTCTGATGATATTGTCTTATGATGAATATTACTTTGTTTGGTTTCTTATTCTCTCTTGTGATTTCCATCTTGGATGAAATTTTGCTGAGTGCAGCTTGTGCCTGAGTTTATTTATCTGGCTATTCCCAGTATGAGGTGTCTATTTTGTCAGCATGTACATACATTCATTCATTCATACGTACATTATGCATAGCTAAATGAAAATTCATTTCCCAGTGTTTCTCTTTGTATATCTTCTCTAAGAGTCTCCCATTTTCAGTCTTCTCTAAGAGTCCCCCATTTTCCCCAAGAAATCGAATTCATTTCCCAACAACATTATTGCAACATTATTTCCGTCAATAAGTGGCAGTCTCTTTATTTGAGAAGCTTGTATGTTTCTGGATTTTCATTTGGATGAAGAATGACACTCTATTTTGAGTGGTCTTTTAATTTCCAAAGAAGATTATATCAAATTTTATATAATCCAATGGATGGTTAGTCTCTTCAAATGTGGTAGAGGCAGTTCATTATAAAATTTGTATCTACTACAATGTTTGGCTATTCTCTTTAAATGTGATAAAGGCAGTTTGTTGAGAAATTTGAATCTCCCCTAATGGATGGTTAGTATCTTCAAATGTGGTAGAGGCAGTTTATTGCAAAAAATTTAGATACTCCAATGGATGGTTAGTCTCTTCAAATATGGTAGAGGCAGTTCGTTGTGAAATTTGTATCTACTCCAATGGATGGTTAGTCTCTTCAAATGTGGTAGAGGAAATTCGCTGTGAAATTTGTATCCCCTTCAATGGATGGTTAGTCTATTAAAATGTGACAGAGACAGTTCATTGTGAAATTTGTATCTACTCCAATGGATGGTTAGTCTCTTCAAATGTGATAGAGGCAGTTCATTGTGAAATTGGTATCTGCTCCAATGGATGGTTAGTCTCTTCAAATTTGGTAGAGGTAGTTTGCTGTGAAATTTGTACCTGCTCTAATGGATGGTTAGTTTCTTCAAATGTGACAAAGACAATTCGTTGAGAAACCATTACAATAGATTACTACCCTTTTCAAGTGGAAGAATTGATGAAAGAAGAAATTGAGACCAGTTCATTGCTTATAACCATGATCGAGGGGAGGTTTATTATTTACCATTTCAAGTAATGTCTTGATTAAAGAAGAAGTTACAGACCTGTTCTAGGTGGAATACCAGAATTTGTTGGAAAACTTGTTATTATCAATGAAGAATCTACCTTCAGCCCTGAGTTGGTAGCTTACCGTCATCCACGAGTCAGTATTACCCTCATTTATTGAGAGAATGTTTTCACCTTCTTCTACTTAGGTTTTCCCCCAATATAGTAGAAGTCTTCCTTTTCCCCGACAGTGTTGATTTTCTCATCCAACAGGATTAAGTCTCTTTTCCCAGTTGAGTCGGTAATCTTTTCTTACAGATTACCTCTTTGAAAAATTATGTCTTTCATTGTTAGAAACCTCCATGTGGGAATTTTACTTTGCCTTATTTTCTTCCTTATTGGATTGATTATTTTTTCATAGTTATCTCCCGGAGTCATGTCGTTCCATAATGAGTCTTTCTTCTATGGGAACCCACTTCATTTGCCTGATCTTTTAGCATTGTTTTGTTATTCCCAGTGGTGTCTTTTTCCCCTGTGGAAACTTGTCTCTTGCATTCATAATCATAAGCATTAATTGGCATCTTAGGGCCAAAAATCGGGTCTTCTTGTATTTAAGTATCTTGAATCACGCCGAGATAAATATTTTAATCTTTATATCTCTAGATAGAAGACACTTAAATAAGGGCAACTGTCATACCCTAATTTTTTTACCCTCTTATAGTTCCAACATAATAAGATCATGCATCATCCTCACACTCATGCTTTACATAACACTGTTCCAAATGAAGAGGAACACAGGTTTTTGATTGTAAGAGTGTGTGTCACATAAGAAGAAGAATTGGCCTACAAGAGTTATAAGCTTGAAGTCTCATCATCATGAACATCATCTCATTACACAAGTCATTTTGATACAAGGGTTTCCCAAGATTCCTCATAGGAATTATGGTTTTGAAGATTGATCATCATCTCCTATATTTTGGTCCCGAAACTAGGGTTTTGGTCAAAATCAATATGTCACTAACTTTTTGAGCAAAATATGTTCCCATGGTCTTATATGTGTCCCAAAGTATCCATGTGTGAAATTTTGATCATTGAAATTCATCAAAAGATTGCATTTGGTTAGAAGAGGAGATTAATTGATTGTCTGGAATTAAAGGTCAACTGTGTAGAGGAAAAGTCAACTCCTGGCATTTTATGGTCAAACATGTGTCATACAAGTCAATGGATTTGTCCAAGTGGAATCACAAAAATCAAGAAAATAAAAAAGGTTGACCAAAGTTGACTTTCTAGGACTTAGAAATTTTCTCTAAGTATTGGAAGTTTCATGACCATTTTACTCTAAGTCCATGGATTTTGAGTTATTGATTGGAGAAGTTTGACATTCATTCAAATTTTACTTCTCGACACTTAGTGAATTTTTTTAAGTTTTTAATCATTTCATCCTCATGTCTTGCAAGTTAATTCTCTCTATGATTCAAGCTTCACTTTAAGTTGCAATCAACGTCAAAGTTGTAGAAAATTGTTTCCTCTTTCCATTAATCACAAGCTTTCTCCATTTGGTGCATTATTGAGAAAGATATCATCATGAGAACGCATGACATAAAAGTTGTAATCTAATGATAAAATTAGAGAATTCTACTAAGTGTTATCAGTTTCAAAAGGCCATCTTCCATGGCATTTTCCATAACCTTCCAGGCCTCAATTAAATTTCTTTTTAAAATGAGAGTTGTTGATTGTTTCATTATCTTCCCATTGATCACAAGTTTGCACCAAGTAGTGCAAGAAATATCAAGATATGGTCATGTAAAGAGGCTCATATGAACATATACATCATTTCTCAACCATTGCTCATTTTTTATTCATCAATTCATTACAGGTCATGTATTCTTGTTTTGGTATCATTCTCATGCGCATTCCACTCTCTCTTCTTTACCCAAATTGAATTGGAATATTTGTTTTTCAGCCCAAGCCCACTGCTGCGCCTTTATAAGGACTTGCTTCCTTATTCATTTAACTACAACTTTTGAAGTAGAATACATTCTTTCTGTTTTAGAAGTCTAAGTCATTTAATTGTCATACGCTCTAGTATTTATTTAATACTTGAGTTGTTATTTGAGTTGTTAATTGTGGATCATTCATAAGCTTTTAAACATTGAATGATTGAAGTCTTTAAAACTTGTTATTTCAGTTGTTCTTCACTGTAAGTGATTGAAGGAATTTGAGGAGGGCCTCATACCTAGGTGTGTCTTAGGTAGAAGTATAGCACGGGTAGTGATTAAGTGATTAGATTGTAAACTGGTTCTTTACTGAGGGTTTATGAATTTATACTATTTAGTGGACTTTTCCCTGGCTTGGTATCCCCCAAAGTAGGTGTTGTTGTACACTGATCTGGGTTAATAATCCCTTGTGTTTTTACTGTTTTTACTTTTATTGCATTTTACATTATCCTTAGATATTTGTGTCGTAACATCTCCTTCGACATCTCATATTTGATACAAGAATTTCAATTGGTATTAGAGCAGGCATCCTGCTCTATATCTGGGTGAGATCCAGGGAAGATACTTTCTGGTACTATGGACAAGGAAGGAGGATTTGTGAATAGACCACCCATTCTAGATGGAAGTAATTATGACTATTGGAAACCATGTATGGTGGCCTTTCTAAAGTATCTGGATAGCAGAGCTCGGAAAAGCTATCTTAAAAGGATGGAAACAGCCTGTCAAGATGGGAGAAAATGGAGAACCTACTTCTGAGTTAAAATCAGAAGAAGATTGGTCTAAATAAGAAGATGAAATTGCTCTTGGAAATTCTAAAGCCTTGAATGCTATATTCAATGGAATTGACAAGAACATTTTTATATTAATGAACACGTGTGAAGTAGCTAAGGATGCATGGGGAATTCTTCAATCTACTCATGAAGGCACATCCAAAGATAAGATGTCAAGACTTCAGTTGCTCACCACAAAATTTGAGAATCTGAGAATGAAGGATGATGAAAGTATTAATGACTTCCATATGAATATTCTTGAGATTGCTAATGCTTCCAGTGCTTTAGGAGAGAAAATACATGAAGACAAATTGGTAAGAAAGATGCTTAGGTCTCTTCCCAAGAGATTTGATATGAAAGTGACTGCTATAGAAGAAGCTCAAGACATTGACAAAATGAAAGTGGATGAACTTGTTGGATCCCTTCTGACATTTGAATTAAACATCAATGAAAGATCTGAAAAGAAGAACAAAAGCATAGCCTTTATATCAAATGCTGAAGATGAAGAGGAGGATTGTGACCTGGAAACAGATGGAGGAATATCAAATGCTTTAGTTATGCTTGGAAGACAGTTTACCAAAGTGATAAAAATAATGGATAGGAACCCAAGATCAAATGTCAAGAACATCTCATCTGACATCCATAGGTCAAATGAGTTTGGAAGAAAAAGGGCTGAAGAAAAATCCACTCAAGGGAAGGGAATACAATGTCATGAATGTGAAGGCTTTGGTTACATTAGAGATGAATTCCCTACATATCTTAAGAAACATAAGAAGAATCTATCTGTTACTTGGTCTGAAGAGGACTGAGAGAGTGATCTTGAAGAATCTGCCAAGTATGTTAAAGTATTGACAGGAAAATATTTCTCTGATGAAGTGTCTAGTGATGGGGAACTAACCTTTGATGAGTTACCTACTTCATACAAAGAATTATGTCTTAGAAGTGCAGAAGTGTGCCAAGAAAGGGAGAAACAGAAATTCCTCATAACTTAGCCGAAGGAAGAAAGGGAAGAGCATCTGAAAACTATTTCTAAACTGGAAAGTGAAGTGACTTCTCTGAATTGAAATCTTGATAGAATGGTCAAATCTCTCAAGATGTTGTATAATGGGTCTGACTCATTAGATGAAATTCTTCAATCAGGAATAGTGATAGGAGACAAGAGTGGTATAGGGTTTAATGAGAAAAAGGAACCTAAATCAGAATAACCTTCATCACATTCCACTCATGCCAAGTCTAAACCAAAGATGTCGAATCAAATGTCTAAGTATCATGGCAAAAAAGGACATCATGGCAAACATCATGGTAAGAAAAAGCTTAATCTCATCAGAGAGAATTCCCATCCCTAGAGATACCATCATTGTGGAAGGCTTGGTCATATAAGGCCTTTCTGTTTCAAGTTGTATGGGTATCTTAAAACTACTCATCTTCCCAAAACTGATCAGATTCCCCGAAATAGCAAAAAGAAGAAATAATGGGTTCCCAAGTCTAATGTTGCTAGCTTCATAGCTCATACCACTCTCAGAGTATCAACCAAAGAAGACTGGTACTTTGAGAGTGGTTGCTCTAGACACATGACAGGTGTCAAGAATCTGTTATTAGATATCAAATCTCATTCCACCAGTTATGTGACTTTTGGTGATGAAGCCAAAGGTGAAATCAAAGGAGTTGGAAAGCTTGAATGTTTAGGGTTCCCTAAGCTTGATGATGTGTTACTTGTTAAAGGGTTAACAACTAACCTGATGAGTATAAGCCAATTGTGTGATCAAGGATTCAAAGTTAACTTCACCAAGGAAGAATGCCTTGTTTGCAATGAAAAGAATGAAGTTATTATGAAAGGAATTAGATCTAAAGACAAATATTATTTATGGGTTCCCCGGGAGTTGAACTTCTCATCAACATGTGTTTTAGCCAAAGAAAATGAAGTTAAATTATGGAAACAAAAATTGGGACACTTGCATCTGAAAGGAATGAAAAGAATTATATCTGAAGAGGCCGTGAGAGGGATTCCTAAGCTCAAGATAGAAGAAGGAAGAGTATGTGGTGACTTCCAGATTGGAAAGCAAACTAAGATGTCACATCAGAAGATCCAACATCTTACTACATCAAAAGTTTTAGAACTTCTTCACATGGACTTGATGGGACCTATGCAGGTTGAAAGTCTTGGTGGAAATAAGTATGCCTATGTTGTTGTAGATGACTTCTCTAGGTACACATGGATAAGTTTTATTAGAGAAAAATCAGAAACTTTTGAAGTTTTTAAAGATCTCTGCCAAAAACTTCAAAGGGAAAAATATAGTCATGTCATCAGAATCAGAATTGATCATGGAAAGGAATTTGAGAACAATAAATTTGTTGACTTTTGCTCTTTTGAAGGAATCCGTCATGAATTATGTTCTCCCATTACTCCTAAATAAAATGGGATTGTGGAACATAAAAACAGAACCCTTCAAGAATCTGCCAGAGCTATGATTCATGCTAAGAAGTTACCCTACCACTTTTGGGCTGAAGCTATGAATATTGCGGGCTATATCCATAACAGAGCCACTCTAAGGAAGGGCACTTCAACCACCTTGTATGAAGTATGGAGGGGAAGAAAACCAACTGTCAAATACTTTCATATTTTTGGAAGTAAATGTTACATCTTAGATGATCATGAACACAGGAGGAAGATGGATCCCAAGAGTGATGAAGGAATATTCCTAGGTTACTCTAAAAATAGAAGAGCTTACAGAGTCTTTAACTCCAGAACCAAGGTTATGATGGAATCTGTAAATGTTATTATTGATGATAAAGGATGGAATGATGAAGAAGATGTCTTAGAAGATGTTGGAACATATTTATCTGATATTCCAACAGAATCCAATGACAGAAGTATTGATTCTAATCTCCCTCAAGAAGACCCTAAGCCCAGTCATCTCAATAAAGGGCCTTCATAGAACTCAGAAAGATCATCCTAAGGAGCTTATCATAGGAGATCTAAATAAAGGAGTTACTACCAGATAAAGAGAAGGGATATCAAACTCTTTCTTTGTGTCAAAAATTGTGCCTAAAAATGTCAAAGAGGCCTTAACTAATGAGTTGTGGGTTAATCCTATGCAGGAAGAGCTAGAACAATTCAATAGAAATGAAGTTTGCGATCTAGTTCCAAGACCTGAAGGGACAAATGTGATTGGCACTAAATGGGTGTACACGAATAAATCTGATGAAAAAGGGGTGGTCACTAGAAATAAGGCAAGGTTAGTTGCACAAGGATACACTCAAATTGAAGGAGTTGACTTTGATGAAACCTTTTCCCCTGTGGACAGACTTGAATCAATCAGACTACTCTTGGGAATTGCATACATACTAAAATTTAAATTGTTTCAAATGGATGTAAAGAGTGCATTCTTAAATGGTTATCTGAATGAATAAGTTTATATGGAAAAACCTAAGGGATTTGTTAATCCAAGTTTTCCTAAACATGTGTACAAACTAAAGAAAGCTCTGTATGGATTAGAGCAGGCTCCAAGAGCATGGTATGAGAGATTGACAGAATTTCTTGGTGAGAATGGATATAGGTGGAAAGGTGGCATAGACAAAACTCTTTTTGTCAAGGAAGAAGAAGGTAAGATCATGATTGCACAGATTTATGTTGATGATATTGTGTTTGGTGGGATGTCAAAAGAGATGGTTCATCATTTTGTCAAGCAAATGCAGTCAGAATTTAAGATGAGCCTTGTTGGTGATTTAACATATTTTCTTGGTCTGCAAGTTAAACAAATGGAAGGTTCCATATTTTTATCTCAGAGCAAGTATGCTAAGAATATAGTAAATAAATTTGGGATGGAAAATTCTAGTCACAAAAGAACTCCTGCTCCCACACATCTGAAGTTGTCTAAAGATGAAAAAGGAGTAAGTGTGGATCAAAGTCTTTACAGAAGTATGATAGGCAATCTTTTATATCTCACAGCTAATAGACATGGCATTGCCTTTGCTGTAGGGGTGTGTGCTAGATATCAAGTTGATCCTAAAGTTAGCCATGCCAACCATGTGAAGAGAATTTTTAAATATGTGAATGGGAAAAGTGACTATGGTATGCTTTACTTTCATGGATCTAGTTCTGCCTTAATTGGTTATTGTGATGTTGATTGGACAGGAAGTGCTGATGATAGAAAAAGTACATCAGGAGGATGCTTCTTTCTGGGAAATAATCTCATATCTTGGTTCTGTAAGAAGCAAAATTGTGTGTCTTTGTCCACTGCTGAGGCTGAGTATATTACTGCAGGAAGCAGTTGTTCTCAATTAGTTTGGATAAAAAAAATGTTAACAGAATAATGTCAAACAAGATGTCATGAAATTATTTTGTGACAATCTAAGTGCCATAACCATATCAAAAAATCATATTCAACACAGTAGGAACAAACACATTGATATCCTTCATCACTGCATAAGAGAGCTTGTTGAAGAAAAGATTGTTGCCTTAGAACATGTAGCCACTGAATTACAATTGGCTGATTTCTTAACTAAGGCTTTGGATGCTAATCAGTTCGAGAACTTAAAAGGAAAATTAGGGATTTGCTTATATGAGGGTTTGTAGCAATTAAGGGCGTGTGTGAATATCATTAAAGTGATATTATATTATTTATGTTTCCAACAAATTAAATTTCTAAAGAAATCATTACAAGACTGTCTTAAAGTGTTTCCCACACGCTACAAAATCACATCTTTCTACTTTCACAAACTCTTCAGTCTCCTTTATAGAAAAATAACCCTTGTCATTCTTCATCTCTTTGCTCAAAAAACTTCAAAGATGTCTCAACATCATACATTGTCTCCCTCAAAATCTGTCAACCTCCCTGAGAAACTCTCCCTTGACAGAGCACTTGATGTTACTCCTATAACAACTATCCCACCTCTTGAAAAGAAGGTCAAGAAACCCAGGTCATCACCAACAAATAAATCCAAAGACGATAAAGGTAATGCTTCTACTGCTACTGATGATAGGACATAAGAAGAGATTGTTAATGTTGATAAAAGCATTAGAAGACTAGTAGATAGAGTGTTAAATGAAGGTTTTGCTGTGACTGGGATTTCTACCCCTCTTGCTCGTATTCCTGCTCCGGCTGACAAAAGAAATGACCCTAAAAGTGCTATTGAATCATCCATCCTCAAGGAAGATGATGCTGGCTCCAAAGTCGCAGAAAATCAAAATGTTGCGAATATGGTTAATGTTGATGAGTTGTCTGACAATGAGATCATCTCTAATGTGGTGCCTGGAATTTCTAAAAGGCCCAAATCTAGGAAAGTGAAGGAAGTGAATGTCACACCCCCTACCAAGACTTTCAAGAAGAAAACTATGTATGGTTCTCCAAAGCCCAGAAGTAAAGTTGTTCCTCCCTCTAACAAAAGAAAAGCTAGACCTGATAGCTCCACAGATGATGATAATGATGTTGTAAAGAGATCCAAAGGTAATAAGAAAGTTGAATTGGTAGAAGAGGATAACTCTGATTATGATGTCGAGGAAGATGTCCAAGATATCTCTCCTGTGAAAAAGTCTCCAAGCAAGAAGATTTCTGTTAGGGTACCTGATGCCCCTCTTGATAACATTTTCGTTCATTCTGTTGGGAATGCTGAATAGTGGAAATATGTATTTCAAAGAAGAATTACCCTTGAAAGAGAATTGGGAGTTGGTGCACTGGAGTGCAAACAAATTATGGAGCTGATATCTTCTGCTGGATTGATGAAAAATGTTATCAGGTTTGCCAAATGTTATGAGACTCTTGTTAAGAAATTTATTGTTAATATTCCTATTGACTGTGTTGATCATAAAAGTAAGGAGTATAGAAAGGTGTTTGTTCGATGTAGGTGTGTATAATTTCCCCCTACTATCATAAATAGATTTCTGGATAGGTTTGAAGATGACTATTGTGAGCTGGAAGTAACTGATAATCAAGTGTGCAAAGCCATCACTGCTAACCAAGTGAGTGAGTGATCCATGAAGAATAAGCTTCCTGTGAGTAAGCTAAGTGTGAAATATGCTATCTTGCATAGAATTGGAGATGCTAACTAGGTTCCTACCAATCATAATTCAACCATCACTATTGGCTTAGGAAAGTTTATTTATGTTGTTGGAAACAAGAAACTGTTTGATTATGGTACTTACATTTTTGATCAAACTATTAAGCATGTAGGAACATGTGCCATCAAGATGCCTATTGCCTTTCCATCCCTTATCTGTGGAATTATTCTTAATCAACATCCTGGAATTCTGAATGGTAATGATGTAGTATGCAAGAGGGAGTCTGCTTTGACCCTTTAGTTCAAGATTTTTTAAGGAAAACATGTCCCAGACATTGTTTTGACATATGCATCTGTTGAAAATAAGACCTCAACCAAGGATGACATGATCACTGAATTAAGGGAAGCCTGCAAATAACTTAATGATGTGATCATAGTTAGCTCATCAAGAAAGCTAACTTTTGAAAAGATGATCAAGGGGGTGCAGAAGGACAACAACTTTGATGATAAAGTGAGCTCTGAAGGAGGAGATTCTGGTGAGGAAGGAAGTTCTGGCTCTACCAAGTCTACTGGTCCTAAAGATAGTTAGACTATTTGTTGTTTATTTATTTATCCCCTTTGTTTCTTTTTAGCACTTGTATGTTCTTGACTTTTGGATTTTATGGCATGTACCTATATTACTGATACTCTCTTGAATGCTTCCTTTTATTTGGCATATTATAACTAAAAAGGGGGAGAGAAACCGATTGACTGACCACTGGCTGAGGGCGAGCTTAATACCTTAGGGGGAGCCTCATGTCTCAGAAGATGTTATGACATCTTCCTTTACTAACAGCTAACTAACTGAGTTTTTGTTTTTCTTGCTTTGCTAATGTTGCTGCTCTGATAATGTGCTCAAATAATGTTTTAGCCAAAATTTGCCAAAGAGGGGAGTTTGTAAGTGTTTGTTGGCAGCAATTTTGGTAAAATAATTTTTTGATAATTTTTTGCTAAATGTCTTGACATTTGAAGCAAACTATTTTGAATGATTTCAAAGAAGATGTCTTGACATCTTCCTCCTGAGCTGAACGCAACTCATATCAGTTTAAGTTTTATGTTTCCTGCTTTCATGCGCGTCATAATTCAGGATTTGTGACTCATAGCTTACGAAAAATATGGAGGAATATTTTTCTATTTGAATTATCCTTATGGATTATATCTTGGCCTATTTTCATGGAAATATTCAAAAGATTGGAATATTTGTTTTTCAGCCCAAGCCCACTGTTGCGCCTTTATAAGGACTTGCTTCCTTATTCATTTAACTGCAACTTTTGAAGTAGAATACATTCTTTCTATTTTAGAAGTCTAAGTATTTTAATTGTCATACACTCTAGTATTGATTTAATACTTGAGTTGTTATTTAAGTTGTTAATTGTGGATCATTCATAAGCTTTTAAGCATTGAATGATTGAAGTCTTTAAAACTTGTTATTTCAGTTGTTCTTCATTGTAAGTGATTGAAGGGATTTGAGGAGGGCCTCATACCTAGATGTGTATTAGGTAGAAGTATAGAATGGGTAGTGATTAAGTTATTAAATCATAAACTGGTTGTTTACTGAGGGTCTATAAACTGATAATATTTAGTGGACTTGTCCCTGGCTTGGTAGCCCATACAGTAGGTGTGGTTGTACACTGAACTGAGTTAACAATCCTTTGTGTTTTTAATGTTTTTACTTTTGTTTCATTTTACATTGTCCTTAGATATTTGTGTCATGACATCTCCTTCGACATCTCATATATGATACTAGAATTTCAATTGGATGTGAGGGATGGGCATGGGTCATCGTACAGTCATAAAAGACAATTTATAGGATGCTTTAGCAATTTTCGTAAGGGACTAAGATCGTTTACCGAAGGCAGCATTGAAGGGTCATCGAGGGACTACGATCTTTTAATTGAGGGTCTTTGCTAAAGCATCTCACGTTCGAGGGACATGATTGTTAAAATCTGAGGCAACAAGTGAGGTTACCCTAGAGGTGCGTGTGTGCAAAGTGTTCTGATTTCAAGTCCTTGTATTTGAGTTTAGGTTTCCTAATGTTTGCTTTTAGTCTTGTCATATAAAACCTAATTACTAACAATAATAAGAAAAATAGTAAATTGCGGGAATTAAATGTCATATGCTATTACAATACTTCGGGGATGGGGGTACAAGTTTATGAATGGGGGAGGAAAACAACAAAACCTAATTTGTCTATTACAAGGTTTGAGCATTTACAATATTAGGAAATATTAATGCAAAAAATAAAGTGCGCGAAGGTGGTGAGAAGGGGAAAGATGTAAAAGCCCAAAAAAAGTTCTAAGTATTTTAAGAAAATATTTTGTTGTTTCTTTGTTTGAAAAATATTTGCAATGTGAGGTAAAAAATTTAGACCTAATTCTAATTTTATTTACAATTTAATTATACAAAATAAAATAAGGTGTAACTAAATTAATTTATTTTTATTTATGAAAATTAAATTAATTAATTAAGGCCTAAAGAAATATAAGTATTTAGAAAATATTTTTGTATTTGTTTTTTTTTTGTTTAGGAAAATAAATGAAGTATATAAAAAACTAATCTTAATAAAATAAAATCAAGGTGATTAAAGTAAATTAATTTTTATTTATCAAAAATTAAAGTAATTATTTTAAAAGAAAACTAAATCTAATTTTTGTCATTTTTATGATTTTTTCTGATTTTAAATAAAGTTAAATTTAAAAAAAGAAATAATTAAAACAAAATAAAAATAAAACGGGTCTGGTTGATGCAAAAGAAAAATGAGGGGTATTAGAAGGCAAAAACAAAAAGCCCAAAAGGGAGGCCCAAGCGCTGTTTGAATCCAGTGGGGATGGTTCTTTGAGGGTGCATCATGGAAGTGGCTTTCTGAAGCGTGGGATCTGGTTACATGATGATCTAATGGTGTTGACGTGTGGTTGTACCACGTGCGCTATTACCTTGACTGCACCTGATCAACAAAGAAAATATTGAAAAATAAAATGCCAAAGGCAGGGATCGAACCCCTACCCTGGCACACTAATGCCTTACACACACACACGTTTGCAACTGGGGTGGCTGTTTCATCCGGTTATGAAACAGCCATCAATAAATATATTATAAAACGTGTCTACAAGTTCTAAATTATGAACTTCATCTTCTCCCTTGCGCCAGAACAAAACCCAACATTTTTTATTTTTCAAACTCTTCCATTTCTCAATCTTTTTGAAAAATGTAAACGTCAAAGTTGTTCCAAATCTCAACACGAATTCAACCATACCATTAACTTAAGCTAAAACTCAAAGATTAAAGTGAATTTCCGTTGGTACTAAATTGAACCCTAATATTTCATAAATTTCAAATCCAAAATTCTCATCACACGGTCAACATAAATGAAAATTAAGGACATGGTTAGCTTCATGGCATTGATATCTACATTTTTGCTTTAGAAAATAAATGCAAATGATGCTTGTAGAGAGATTTCAAAGTTTAGAAAACTTATCTCAAAAGTGAGAATCGAGTTTGAAGTTAGAGCACTTATGGAGGTGTTAGGATGATCTGGATAGCTTCACTGAACTCCCAGGAAGCTTTTGCAATGCTTGCCTTAGATTGAGAGTACCCAAATTCTGCTGGACAAGTCCAGTTGCAAAGCTTTGTTTTAGAGTTTGTAAAATGATGAATATGGTGTTACAGTGATGAAACATGTCTTTGGATGAGTTCTATATGAGTTATAGAAACTTTGTAAATGATTTAGAGTGAAAACGTACCAGTGGATTGAGTGTTTGGTGTTCAAGGTTATAAGTTGAAATAAATGGATTTTTATATGTAGCTTCTGATTTTGAGAGGTTTTTGAGGTTGTGTATTTGTGTCTTGGCTTGCAAAATCTTCCTTTATTTATAGGCAAGAGGTTTTAGAGGATGAGAGGGCTTGGTTTTCAAGTTACAGGGTTTTGGTTTGGTTGATATGAAACAAACAAGTTTGATGAATTTCTATAGTTTCAATGCTTCAAGTACAAGCATGTTCTGAAGTTGTTGGGTGCAGGGAAGTTGCTTCTTTTCTTTAGGATGAAGTGTGATCAAAATAAACAAGTGAGGAGCTTAATGCATTGACTTTTTCAAAAAGCTTTCTTTTTGTAAATGGCAATGGTGCCTTTCTACCATTAATGGCAAATTGTCTTGGACAAAGCTTAAATCAAGTGGATAATGGATCAAAAGTTTGTGTAATCTTCTGATTATGGATAGATATGGATATTTAAGGCCTGAAATTTAGGATTATGCAGCATGGCTTGAAGATTTTGTCTTATGGTTATCATAGAAATTACCTATAATTCAAGTATGGATGCCCAAGTTCATCTCTTCGAATCTCCTAGCTCAAGCATGATAAAATTGTGTTCTTAGACATTTTTGAAATCTTGAAATATTGTCTACAACTTTCGTGTTGTGAGTTTTGGCTAAATCAAATAGGAACTTGGTGAAAAATGGCCATGAAGTTGGGACAAAAATCTGATCAAAACTTGTAAAAAAAATTCTAAGTGTTGGATAAAAAACATCCTAACTTCATGAGTTTATATCTCTTAATCCAAGCACTTTTTGAGGATCATCCGACAGTGACAAAGTTGTAGATATCAACAATCTCTGCAACTTTCATGTTGAAAGTTTTCTTTGAATCAACATGGATCTTACTGAAAAATGGCTATGAAGTTAGGACTTTTGTTAAGAACAAAAATACTTAGAATTTTTCTAAGTGTTAGAAAATTTTCCAAATTTGACTTTTGTTGACTTTTTGATTCCTTGATGATCAAGTTTGTTAGTTTTGAATATCTTGATGTTTCTTGACTTTTGAATTCCAATGTTGACCAAAAAGTCAAAGTTTGACTTTTGAGTGACTGTTGACTTTTCATCAGTTGATTCAAGTTTTAAACTATCAATCAATTGCATCTTTGGAAATGTTTTGAGCCATGTAATTATGTCAATATGTTGTACTTGAGTCCTTGAGATCATTCTTCAAGCTATTAGGTCATGCACTAGGCCAACAGTCAATGTTCATTCATCTTCAGTCAAAACCCTAATTTGGGCAATTTTTGACCTCTGATGATTTGAGGGTTTTCCTTGATGGATCATGATCAACCCTTGATCAAATTATGAATATCACTTCAAAATATTGATGTTAACCAAAAATATTGAAGTTTGACTGTATATTGACAACGGTTGACTTTTTATCCAATGCAGTTGATTTTCAGTCATCTGAGCAATTGACTGGGCAAATTTTTGATGCAAGGATTGAAACTTGACATGTGAATTGTTGAGGACATATGATGAACCATGAAAGTCATTTGAGGCATTAGAAATCCAATTTCCCTTGAAAAATCCAAAACCCTAGTTATAGGCTAATGTTTAGCAGGGGTTTAACGAGTCAACTCTTGAGTTTCTTGGAATATTTGAGATCTTGGAAGAATTTCTTGAAGAAAATGGGAGGGAAAATTTTAGGGTACAACAACTTCTTTCAAGAGATCTTGTCAGGGACACAACTAGAATGGTTCTATCAACTGGAAGGAACCAACATTCGTACTTGGGAAGACTTGGCTGCTGCCTTTTACAAACAATGTCAATACAATGATGATCTTGCACCAACCCGTGTGCAATTACAAAGTATGACTATGTGCTCTCAGGAAGGCTTTAAGGAGTATGCCCATAAGTGGAGAGATTTAGTTGGAGGGTTCAACCTCTTCTGTCTGATAGGGAGCTGGTTGATATGTTCATGGGAACTCTGACAGGTCCTTTCTTTAATCATTTGATCAGAAACTCCTCATTTGATTTCACCGAGCTAATATTAACCGGGAACATGTTGAAGGGGGTATCAGAAGTGGAAAGATTCAAGTGGATTCATCTTCAAGTACTATCAAGAAGACGTTCAACAGTAAAAAGGAAACTAGTGTTGTGTATGGCCAGAAGGGCCGTGCTAGAAGCGATCGCAACTAATCTGTGGGGGAGGTGCTAATTTCTAATCTTGCGCATGTGCAACAACAATAAGTGTGTAATCAGAGTAGGCCAGATGCACCCAGAAGACAGTTTACTAAGATCAGCATGCCATTGTCTTAGGCATTACAACATCTATTGAAAGCAGAGCTGGTAACGTTAAGGGATCCTCCCTAGAATCCCAACACCTCCTCCCCTCGTTATAATCCTAATGTGAAGTGTGCCTACCATTCCAATAGCCCCGGGCACGATACCAATAGCTGTTGGGCCTTGAAAAACAAAATTCAAGATATGATTGACAATAAAGAAATTGAGTTTGATCCTCCCGAGACCCCCAATGTAATTACTGCACCTATGCCTAAGTACGTCAAAGGCATAAGTGTTATTGATGATGTTCTTTATGTTTCTATTGTAAGTGACTTGACTATTACCCTCCCGTTTATTAAGAAGAATATGTTGCAAGCCGGTTTATTTTCGGGTTATATTGAAAGATGTTATTGCTGCACAACCCAACCTAATGGCTGCCAACTGCTAAAAGAAGGTATTCAGTGTCTGATAGACAACCACATGATTCTAGTTGAGAAGACTTCCACTGTGGAGAATTTGTTTCAAGACCTGGAGCTGGAAGAGGTATATATAATTTCCGATCCTCCCATAAGGATCACCTCCAAGGGTCATGCGAAGATTACTTCCAAACCGAGAGTTGCTCCAGTGATAATCATTGCACCCGGACCTATTCCATATTCCTCGGATAAAGATATCCCTTGGAACTATGGAGCCAACGTCTACTACCATGGCGTCTAGAAAGAACCTTTGACTATTGAGAATGAAGATATTGAAGGTAATGTCCCATTGTTGATAATATTGCCTAGACCAGTAAAGTTACTAGAAGTGGAAGAGTTTTCTCTCCAGAAATCTCTCCGAAAATTGTCGCTACACCAACTCGTGTTACTGCTACTGAGTCAACTAATGAGACACGGGGAAAAGAACAAATGACAAAGCCTGCCTAGACGGAGGCACCTAAAGAAGACATAGCTAAAGATACCTCCATGCGATAGTTGGAGGAGGTATTAAAGATTATCTGCAAAAGTGATTACAAGATTGTTGAACAGTTGAGACAGTCTCCCTCTAATATCTCCATTTTATCCCTTTTATTATGCTCTGAAGCTCATGCACATACTTTGGTGAAGTTCTTAAAGTCTGCTCATGTTCCACAAGAGATTTTTGCCGACCAATTTGAAAATTATGTTGCTAGCCTAACCAGTGATAATGGGTTAGGCTTCTCTGATGCTGATTTGACTTCTGAAGGGAGAAACCATAACAAGGCCCTGTATGTCTCCATCGAATGCAGGGGAACCACTTTAGCCCATGTGTTGGTTGATATGGGTTCCTCGCTAAATGTTATACTGAAGGGTGCTCTTGACAGACTCGATTATGAAGGGGTTACACTGAAACCCGGTGATATTATGGTGAGAACCTTTGACAGTTCCAAAAGGATGGTGCATGGAGAGGTAGATCTTCCGATCAAAATGGGTTCTAAAGTCTTCGAATTTACTTTTTATGTGATGGATATTTGACAGGAATATTCCTGTTTACTTGGACATCTCTGGATCCATGGGGCAGGTGCTATTACTCCCACTCTCATCAGAAGTTGAAATATCCCGTGAAAGGAAAGGTTGTTACTGCTTGTGGTGAAGAAGAGTATATGGTAAGTCACTTGAATTCATTCATGTGTGTTGAGATGGACGGAGAATTCATCGAGACTCCCTGCCAGACTTTTAAAGTTATCCCTCCTACCGCTAATGAATATGTTTTTGCTATTACTAAGGTTAATAGGGTTCCCCCTAGAATGGATTCTTTGAAGGATGCTAGAGTTGTAGTGGAAGAAGGTGGTTGCACTACTTGGGGTCAGCTTCCTGACATTTCGTACAAATCTGACAAATTCGGTTTGGGTTTCACTGCAGAGGCTATGAGGGTTGTTCTCGTGCTCGTGCTGGAAGACCACCATTCTGCGTCAGCAATAATGGAGTCAATGCGATAGAAGATGTTGATAGTGACTATGACCTAGACAACTGAATTTTTCCAACCATCGGCAACAGGCTCAACAATTGTAAGACTGAAGATGTTATACCAATCTCCTTTAGTCATGAGTAAATGCTACTTTCTGTTTTATTGCTTTTAAGTTTTGGTTATGTAATCTTTAAACAATAACTTTAAGCCTTGTGCCTTACCCGGGGAATAACTGTTCATTTGTTACGGTTGTCATTTCATTAACATATCTTTATTCAATAAAGCATTGGACATTTTACATTCAAATTTTGCGCTCTTTATCTTTCTTTTATTTTTATCACTTTCAAAATTAGCTATGTGTTCTTACAGACACACACACAATAAATTGCAGATCCACATCCACTCTGGATCCCATTGACAATAATTCTGATATTTCCATTTATGACTTTGAAAGTCTGATCTACCAAGTCGAGGACGAAGGTGAGGAATATTGTGAAATATCTGGAGAGCTTGATAGACTATTAATGCAAGAGGAAAAGGCTATACAACTGCATGAAGAGCCAGTCGAGGTTGTGAACTTAGGTACTGCAGAAGACAGGAAAGAAGTCAAGATAGGTTCCAACCTAGAAGACATTGTCAAGAATAGATTAATTCAAATGTTACATGACTATGTTGAGATCTTTTCTTGGTCGTATGAAGATATGTTAGGGCTTGATACTGATATTGTGGTTCACCGTCTACTAATGAAAGAAGGTTGTTCTCCAATAAAGCAAAAGGTTCGTCGAATGCGTCCCGAGATGTCCGAAAAGATCAAGGCTGAGGTTATGAAGCAGTTCAATGCAGGTTTCTTGGCTGTTATGTCCTATCCTTAATGGGTTGCAAATATGGTGCCAATAGCTAAGAAGGATGTAAAGGTGCATATGTGTGTAGACTACAGGGGTCTGAACAAGGAAAGCCCTAAAGATGACTTTTGTTGCCCATATTGATGTTCTGGTTGACAACACTGCCCAACATAAGATATTTTATTTTATGGATGGTTTCTTAGGCTATAATCGGATTAAGATGGCACCTGAAGACATGGAGAAGAGTACCTTTGTTACACAGTGGGGCACCTTTTGTTACGAGGTTATGCCTTTTGGGTTGAAGAATGCTGATGCAACCTATCAGTATGCTATGGTAGCATTGATCCATGACATGATCAATCACGAGATAGAGGTTTACATCGACGACATGATAGCCAGATTTTAAACTGAAGAAGAACATCTTGACCACCTACATAAGTTGCTTGAGAGACTAAAGAAGTACAAGCTGAGGTTGAATCCCAACAAGTGCACTTTTGGGGTGAGATCCGGTAAGCACCTAGGTTTCGTTGTTAGTGGTAAAGGTATTGAAGTCGATCTGCCAAGGTCAAAGTTATTCAAGAAATGGCAGCTCCCTGTACTGAGAAGGAAGTCAGAGGTTTCTTGGGACGACTAGATTATATTGCCAGATTTATTTCTCATTTGACTGCTACTTATGAGCCAATCTTCAGGGTACTGAAGAAAGATCATGTAGTGAAGTGGAACAATGATTTCCAGGTAGCCTTTGAAAAAATCAAGGAGTACCTACAAGAACCTCTGATCCTCATGCCCTCAGTTGAAGGAAGACCTATGATCATGTACCTAACAATGTTAGAGAACTCAATAGGGTGTGTATTGGGCCTGCATGATGAGTCTGGTCGAAAAAAGCATGCAATATACTACCTTATCAAAAAATTTATCGACTATGAAACAAAATACTCACTGCTCGAGAAAACTTGTTGCACTTTGGCATGGGCTGCTCGCCGACTAAGACAATATATGTTGACTCATACCACTTTGTTGATCTCTAAGATGGATAGCATAAAGTACTTATTCGAGAAGTCCTCTCTCTCCGGAAGAATAGCCAGATGGAAAATGGTCTTGACAAAATACGACATTCAGTACACCACTCAGAAAGTAATCAAAGGATGTGTACTGGCAGATCATTTGGCTCACCAAGTTGTATACGAATACCAGTCTATGAATTTTGAGTTCCCGGATGAGAATATCATGCTAGTTACAGATTGTGAAGAACCTGGACCATATGAAGGACCTGAGCTAGGATCCTGATGGACTATGGTTTTTGATGGAGCTTCCAACGCACTTGGCAATGGAGTTGGTGCTATGATCATATCCCTAAAGGATTTCCATATGCCGTTCACCGCTAGACTGTGCTTTGACTGTACCAACAACATGGCCGAATACGAAGCGTGCATCATGGGTATCAAAGCTGCAATTGATATGAGAATCAAGTTCTTGAATGTATACGGGGACTCAGCCTGGTGATCAGTCAGATTAAGGGAGAATGGGACATGAAGCATCCAAATCTCATTCCTTATCGAGAGCATGTGTTGACATTAATTCCGTACTTCAAGGAAATTAGTTTTGAGCATATCCCACGAGAAGAGAACCAGTTGGCGGACGCGTTAGCTACCATGTCATCTATGTTCAAAGTCGGATGGGATAATGAGGCCCATCGAATTACTATTGAAAGACTAGACAAACCATCACATTGTTATGAAGTTGATATTGATGGAGTAGAAGAAAAGCCTTGGTTTCATGAAGTAAAAATATACCTCTAAGTTCAAGAGTATCCCGAGGGGGCATCTATTAACGACAAGAAATTCCTATGGAGGTTCTCTGCCAATTTCTTTCTGAGCAACATAATTTTGTACAAGCGCAATCATGATTCAACTCTACTCTGTTGTGTGGACAAGAAGGAAGTGAAGAATTATGGAAGATATGCATGAAGGAGTCTTTGGTACTCACTCCATTGGACATACGATGGATAAGAAAATTCTGAGAGCGGGTTACTATCGGTCGACTATGGAAACTGATTACCATCATCACTCCAGAACTTGTCAGAAATGCCATATCTACACCGACAAAGTACATGTGCCTCTGATTCCTCTAAATGTATTGACTGCTCCTTGGCCATATGCAATGTGGGGCATTGATATGATTAAAGAGATTAAGCCTAATCCTTCTAATGGGCATCGCTTCATCCTGGTCACTATTGATTACTTCACAAAGTAGGTTGAAGCAGTTTCGTTTGCTTCTGTTACAAAGAATGTTATGGCTCGGTTCGTTAAGCAAAACCTTATTTGTCTGTACGACATACCTAAAAGGATCATCACAAATAATGGTACTAATCTCAAAAATGTTATGGTCATGGAACTCTGCACGCAGTTCAAGATCAAGCACCACAATTCTTCTCTGTATCGACCGAAAATGAATGGCACAGTGGAAGCTGCCAATAAGAACATCAAGAGGATTATATAGAAGATGAAGGTGACGTATAAATATTGGCATGAGATGTTACCATTTTCTCTTCATGGCTATCGCACTTCAGTACGGACGTCAACTAGGGAAACCCCATTCTCTATAGTCTACGGTATGGAAGTCGTTCTACCTGTTGAAGTCTAGATTCCTTATCTAAGGATTATGAAAGACACTGGTTTAGATGAAGACGAGTGGATTCAGACTAGGTTGGACCAGATAAATCTGATTGACGAGAAAAGACTTGTGATTATTTATCATTGACATATGTATCAGAAGCGTATGATCAAAGCCTTCAACAAGAAAGTCAAACATCGGGTATATCATACTGGTGACTTGGTAATAAAGTGCATCATCCTACCACAAGGTGATCCATGGGGAAAATGGACTTCCACCTACAAAGGGCCATTTTTGATCAAGAAGATGTTTTCTGGCGGTGCTATGATACTGACCACCATGGACAATGAAGATCTTCTGCACCCTGTGAATGCGGACATAGTCAAAAAATACTACGCATGAAAGAGACCCACTAGGTTGACTGGCCTAGGCAAAAATAAGGGCATCCCAGCAAACTAAAAGGGTTTAGAAAAAATAGGGATATATATAAAAAAAATCGTACACCCGACAAATTGATAACCTAAAAAGGCGGCTTGGGCAAAAAGGGGTATCCCGATGGACTGAAAACCCAAAAGGGCGTTCCAGGAAAAATTTAGGGATTAAAGCGTACGACTATGTCCTGTTGGATCACTTACAAATAACAAGCTTTATTATCAACGTCAAGTTCAGACGGTATGGATCAATTCAATCAACTTCTTCCGACAGCAAGGGATGAGATGCTTGAAGACATAGGGGTATTAGCCGAGTTGAAACTCAATGGGATCGTTCCCACATAGCTGTTTTCTTTGTTGTACTTTGTCTTTCGACAATTTCCTCCTACTAGGAATTCTGTCTCTTTGTACAAAATCGTCTGTTTATAGGAAAATTATCAATACACGTCGAATTCAAAATTCAAATTTGTTGTACTTTTTATGTTTTGTTCGCAAAAACGTCCAATGGCTAAATTGAATGAACATATGCATATGAACATGATTACTGTTAAAAAATATATGCGTAAAAACAGGAATAAGTATTTACTAAAGACTCTAGGAGTTAGGATAGCGTCCAAGTCGTCCACGATTCCCCACTGAGAAATGCCTGTAGCGTTGTCTTCACAAGCTCACTTCCAACAAAGATATATTCTTCAGCGAGTCTAATATGCTCTCAGACAGGAATTGGGGCATCTCCCATTAGTTCACATGATCATATCCCCTAGTAGGTCTCCTAGTGGATAAGGAAGTTTGATCATCTCCCCAGCATACAATGGAAATTTCCTCAGCACAGTTTACAAGAATTCAATTCTCCAGCTGAGTTTATTCCTTCAACATTGCAAAATCCCCTGCAAAATTCTCTTCTCCTGCAGAATTCTCTTCTCCAGCAGGGTGTATTTCTCCAGCAGGGTTTATTTCCCCAACAGGGTTCATTTTTCTAACAAATTTCATTTCTCCGATTACTATAAATCCCCGACAAAATCCTCTTCTTCAGCAATGTATAATCAAGGTTGCTATCCTCAGAGAGTTGCTACGAAATCTGAAACTGAGCCAGATATTAATGTTGTCCTCCCCAGAAGAGTTAGCATCTATATCGGAAATTCGGTCATACAACACCTCAGAAGGTTATCCATCTCTTCTATCCCCTGTTAGGGCACATAAGAACTAAATTCCCCGGTAGAGTGATAAACGACCAATGTTCTGGAACTCTTCTATCCCCAAGCAGAAGTCGAACATCCCCAGCGGAGTATCCCCAAACAGAAAAACGGGAAACCCCAAAGAAGACATTTTAAACAAGATGGAAGATTCATATTCTTCATTCCCCAGCAATAGTCAGGGATTTATTTTCCCCAGCCAAAGATGTCATACGAAGCTACCGCCGTTGTTACCAACATCTTACATCCATACATCATAGCATATGCATACGAAGCGTATATAGAATTCTCATACACTTTGAGAGCATTATCATGCAAGGAATTACATACATCATGATATTGCATAAAACTAACCTTGTTTTCTTTCAGGTTAGTTCACAACAGATAAATCTTATCAACAATTTCTCATTCTTCAGATACAATCAAACGATGATTCATTCTGATAATCATTTGGATGCAGTCAAGCATAGACTTATTCCAACACAGGTTCTAGATACATCTCATATACACTCGAGACATAGATCCATTTTGACACGCATTCTAGCACATCTTCCAGATATACCCCAGATACAGTCAAGACATAGATCCATTATGATACTCATTCTAGTATATCTTCCAGATACCACCCAGATATGATTCAGACGTAGGTCCATTCTGATATTCATGCCAGTATATATTTAGATACAGCCAGGCATATGCTTATTTTAATACAGATCTCAGATACAACCAGGCATAGGTTCATTCTAATATAGATCTCAGATACAGCCAGTCGTAGGCCCATTCTAACACAGATCTCAGATACACTCAAGCGAAGACTCATTTTGGTCCAGTTATAGATAAAATCAAGACAGGGACTCACTATAGGACACCATTCAGATACAATCAAGACACAAGATTCATTATGACACTCCCTAGTATGTCTACTAGATACAGTCGGATGTAGACTCATTCTAGCATACTTCTCGGATACGGTCAAGCGAAGACTCATTCTGATATTCCAATCAACCACTACTTTGGATGGCATTTATAAACCCATCTCAGACGACACTCTGTCACCTCTCCGAATGGCATCCTTAAGCCCATTCAAGCAATATTATCAACCAACAACGTTACTTCTTGCACAAGCAAGTGCAAATTTATGGGAACTTAAGTGTTTAATTCTCTTCCACCTTCAGATCACGAATGGCAAACATGCCAATCTAATTCTCGAGGTTTAAGAAGATTGAACAGGGGAAGTTGTTGTACCCCAAAATTTTCCCTCCCTTTTTTTCAAGACATTCTCCTAGGGTTCTCAAATGCTCAGGGTTTCCAAAGAATTGATCAGACAAATTCTCTTCCTAAGCAATGGACTTATAACTAGGGTTTTACTTTTCTCAAGGAAGATTGGGACTTGTAATCCACCAAAACTCACTCAATTCTTACATTTTGATGCTTAAATAAGTCTGAGTAAGTTGGTTAAACATGTTTAAGTGAAAAACCCGCACAAAATTGGTGATTAGAGGCCACATTATGGAAATCAAATTTTGACTTTAAACAAAAACTCATTTTCATGGAATCAACTTCAAGAGCATGGGGCACCCAACGTAGGAGACTTTATGATCTCATTCTTTTTGCAATGTAAATATCTCACAACAAACTTCACAATGTGCCAAGAAAGATAGCATTTGGATGCTTGAGAAAAAATTTATTCAAGTTTGAAATCAGGAAAAACACACGGATATTTGTACTTAGAAATATTTCTAAGTGTTGAGCTTCAAAATGACCTATAATGTTCTTCAAAATTACATGTCCTTCCACTCAAAATTTGATCTTGATTCTTGGAGATGAAATGAAGTAGACCTCTTGAATTGAATTATGGAATTGAGATCACTCAAAAATCATAAAAATTTAAAGAGTTATAGTCTTTGGAAGATGATGAACAAATTTGGGAAAATTCACAAAAGACCTATAATCTTTTCAATTCTTAAACAACTTTCCAAACATTTTCAAGTCATGCACATTAAAACAAAGTTGTAGTAGACATCTCAAATATTATTATGGAAAAATAATTAGCTCAAGGAGATAAAAATTGACTAAGTTATGATCCTTTGAAGTCACCTATAAGAATTTGATAGCTTTCCCAAAGGACTTGTAATCTTTCCCAATCATTAGTGATCTTCCATTCAAAATTAGCCTTAGATCCTTGAATAGAACTTATTAGTGACCCTTTAAAGAGAATCATGGATTTGGAATAAATCAAAAACCTAAAAAAATGAGCAAGATATAATCCTTGGAAGTCAACAAACCTTAGCTCATAGAGTGTTAAAATGACTTGGAACCTCTTTTAACCTCTGATGATTTTTCTTGCACAATTGGATCTTGTTATGTGAAGAAAAGTTGTTGTAGATGATGATAAGAACCCATAACAAAAACAAACAACTCAAAATATTGAAAATAAAGAGAGTTATGCACTTGTGATCACTGAATCAAGCACTTTCTCAATTAGGTCAAACTTATTGAATCAACCTTGAATATTTTGAACTTTCTTTGAAAAATAGAGCATGATGGATCACATTAGTCCTTAACATGATGTTGTCTTGAAGCACACTCAAATGTGGAGCTTAAGTATCAATAAAACTTGTTGAATAAATCATGGAAATAAACACATGAACCTATGAATCTTCTTGATGAATGCCACCACCAACCTTGAGGAAAACTTGACCTAAATAAGGTGAGAGAGCTCTTTGAATAAATTTTTTTGATATCATAGACTTAGCCTTGAAGCTTAAGCTCTTGCAATCCATTGAAGAACCATTTGACTGAGGAGCATTCCTGAAACCTTAGGTTAGATGGTGAGATGGATGCAATTGTGTCATCACCTATAATATGAACATTCAAAGAAACATATATACATATCTTGATGTTAGATAAAAGAACACATGTTCAAGATACACAATTCAAGGTTCTTGGTGATCCCTCAAGAGCAAAATTAAAGATAGGATTAAGTAAAAAGGGAGAACCAACCCTAATGTGTGATCTTGATGTGTTGATAATATGAGATGATGAGAGATCTTAGGGGGAAAATTGGGGTATAATAACATCCTAAAGATATATATTAGAGTTATAGCAGCTACACATATAGACAAGTTAGCACCCCCCTATGACACATAATAGGTTCTCCCCCTCAAAGAGAAACCCACACCAGAAGAGAAATCCAAGGGATTCTCAACATACACCAGACGTGATGTTGGAACATTTGCAAAGACATCCTCATCCTGCACAAACTGGTTACATCAGTAACAACGACAGAAGCACAAATCAAGCATGACTACCATGCTCCCCTTAAATAGTTGCATAGGCAACCACAAGCACCACAACACTTTACCCCCCCCCCCCCCCCTCCCCCACCCCCTTTTTATCCAAAATCTTGACAAAAAGATAATAGAGTAAATGTACATAATGGAAACACACAATAGGAGCATAGGTGGAAACAAAAAATAAAAACATGTACAATCAAAAGAAACACACAACCGAAGATGTAAACAAACATTAACTGATGGAAGAACACAAGTAGAAATCAAACAAAGTCATTAATTGAAAACACGAGAGATTGTTAGGAATTACACCATAATGTATCACAGTGCGTTAAAAATCATAAGTCTTAAAACCAGCTGTTATTAAGACAGACATGCACTCACAACAGAACATAGCAGCTCAACCCTTTGTGTTACTGACTGATTGTTCCTCTTCATTGATTCCTCAAGTTGCATCAATACCTTTTCCAACTTCTTGTTATTCTTCCTTTATAACACCCTTATCCATCTCTTCCTCCAAATACTTGATGAGATTTTCTAGTTTATTTTCCTTTCAAAGCATGTCTTGATTGTCTCACCCAATTCCTTACACGTGTCTTTGAGTGCAGAAATTGTGTCTGCTTTTGAAACTGGACTAGCATTATCCTGAACACGTGATCCTGTAAATAACTTATAGTGCAAGGATAAAGGTGAATCTATCTTGCATATCTCATCAGAATCATTTAAGGTTCCAGGATGTTGACTCAATTATGCCACAAATGAAGGTAGGAAAAGCTATTTGAGTTTTTACATCATAGGAAAGTGCATTCTTGACATTTTGATCAAATACATAGTTACTAAAATCAAATTTGGTCTTTGTTCCAACTATATAAATGAAATTACCTAACCCTGTTGTTATAGAGGAGGTATGATTCATAGGAACACAGTTGGCAGCTCTTATCCTATTAACACAACATACTTAACACTTAACTTGCTCACAGAGAGCTTCTCCTTCCTTGGCCAATGAGTCACCTGGTTTGTAGTGATCTCTTTGAATACAGCATCATCAGTGACCTCTACTTCTCCATGCTCACTTTCATCTCTTCCCATGTACTTGTTGATAATCTTAGGTGAGAACTCCACACAGTGTCCTATAACAAACACTTTTCTGTACTCACTGCTGCTTATATTGTCACAGTCCTTAGGAATGTTTACTATGAACTCTTTTACCAGTGTCTCATAGCACTCTCCAAATCCAGTTGCAGTCTTCATCAAGCCTGCTTCCTGAATGAGACTAATCACTTCCTTATAGTCAAGAGCGTTGATGCCCTATTCTCTTTCTAAGTCCAATCTCTTTTTGCACATAAACCTCCATTTATATGCATATCTAGCATAGTGGAAAGAGATATTATCAAGATCCACATCAAGTATATATAGAGGGATTTTCGTTCTCGGAGCAAACTTCTTGGCAGATGAACCAATGTCTTGAATATTTGCTTCAACATCTTCCTCATTTTTTGAGTCACTAGATACAAATTGTTTTCTCTTCAAAGATTTTTCTTGCCCTGCAAATGTTTCTACTTTACTCCAACTTTTCTCAGGACCAACAAATGTTTTCTTCTCAAACAATTTGTGAACCTTGGTAGAGGTGTCAGTAGCTTTCCCTCTTTTATTACTCAATCTCTTGGCTATCCCACGAGCCATTCTCCTAGCAATTAGTGTGTCATCAGAATCCATATCATCAATAATAATCACATCAGGATTCTGACCTTTCCCTATTGCAATGTCTTTTTGATCATCATGAGTTTTTATTTCTTTCGTGGATTCGTTTTCATTAGTATCTTTAAAGGTTCTTTCATCCCGAGTACGTCCTGAGTGCTCGGTGTTAATTGTCATATTTGGTTTCTGAGTGAAACCTCCAGGTTGTGTGAAATATGTTGCAACATTTGGCGTAGCATAGGGGTTAATGCCCAAGTCTTCTGAGACAAATCTACGAATGTCATGATCACTTGACCTAGTATTATAGGCATTAGGGTTTCATTCAACACCTTCTTTGATATGGTTTTTAAAATTAGGTTCAACATCAGAGGTTTTCAAAGACATATAAGGTGACTCATCCTTCCTAGTTTTTTCAGGGATGGTTATAGATGAAGAAGACGTACCTTTTAATGGAGTTCTTCGTGCTCTCACTGCACAGTTTTGGTTCTTTTCTTGGTAGGGACGATTGGAGGAATAGTGATGGGTGAAGCATTTGTAGGAGGGATAATAGCGAGTGGAACAACTTGGAGGGTTTGCAGGAGTCCCTCTCCAGAACTATCATAACTTGTCATTTTGTGATTTGATTAAACTTGAGAGGATTTAAGAAAGTAATAGCTCACACAAAATGTTGAAACCCCTTCTATTACTATGATAGAACGAACAACGTATAAAAGAGGATTATATAAGAAAAATAATTATTTTCCTAAATAAACGTGCATCATTAATTGATGAAAACAACATTCCTTATATTGATTGAAACATAATAGGCAATTTAAATTTTTTGACCGTTGATTATGGATATCCTTGAGATTGCAGAATATTGTTAAGACTTTTAGTGGGACATTGAACTCTTCTGAACTTTGATGCTCTTTGGACCTAGAGATATTTATGTCCCTACGATTGTGTTTGTTTGTATTGATATTCATATCATCATACATTACATATGAAAACAAACACGAGATATCTTTAGATACTCTCATAGTAGAAGGACGTGTAACATGATTAGTGGCATCCTTCTTCCTATTCTTTATTTTCCTGATTCTCCTCTTTACAAAGTTATCTCTGGGTTGGGAAGAATTCCTTGGATAACCATATAGCATGAATCAAAAGGGCTTTATATGACCATACTTTACACAAAAATGACAGCTACAAGAGGAAGTTTAGCTTTGTTCCAAGTTCTTTGTCCATTGGCAGGATGTTGGAACATTTTGTCAGACATTGCAATTCTATCCTCTTTCTCTCCATCATGTTTTGTCACACCGTTTTTTCTTTTATGATTCAAGGGCTGATAGATAAAGCCAGAGTAGTGAATTGTTTTCTTTCTTCTTCTATTTGAATATCTTTATCCGAAGCACTATACCCACTGTTATCAAGTTTAGAGATTAAAAAGGTTACGTTTTCCTTAAGTTCAAAGTTTGTAGATAGAAAATGTTCTTTTTCCTTCTGAAGTTGAGTTATGGCCTTCTTTTGTGCTTCATTTATCTTACACACTTCTTCACTTTTCACACAGAGATCTTTGTAGAGACTTACCTATTCTTCATAGGAAATATCCTCATCACATGAATCTGTATCAGAATCATACCTACCAATCAGAGCTACACTCTTTTCAGTTTCCATACTTTTAACATTACTACCCTTTCTGATGTCATAAGAAATGTTTTGAACATCTGGTTCTAGTCTTATCTTATCCAATAACTGGTTAAAAGTTTTTTTAAGGAGCATAATTCATTTTGACATCCCTGCATGAGAGTCAAGAATACGAGCACTACTCTTGTTCTCCTTCTCAGATCTTTCACTTATTTTCAACTAAAAATTTTGAAGAGATCCAATAAGTTCCTTCATTTTCATGCTTCTGACGTCTTGAGCCTCCTCAATGGATATAACCTTCATGTCAAAATTTCTAGGTAGAGACCTAAGAATCTTACTTACCAGTTTTTTTCTGATATTCTTTCTCCCAAGAAGCTTGATGCATTAGCCACTTTAAGAATCTTCATATGAAAATCCTGAACAGTTTCATCATCATTCATCTTTAGGCTTTCAAACTTGGTAGTGAGAAGTTTCAGCCTTGACATTTGGATGTACCTTCATGAGTTTTCCTGAGGATTTCCCAAGAATCCTTGGCTATAGTATATGTATTGATCAGCCTGGACACATTTTTGTCAACTCCATTGAATTGAACACTCAAAGCCTTGGAAATTATAATGGCTTTTTTGTCATCATTTTCATCCCAGTCTTCTTCAGGTTTAATAGATTCCTTTCCCTCTTTGTCCTTCACAACTGGATGTACCCATCCTTTCAAAATAGCCTTTCATGCTTTGTTGTCCATAGATTTCAGAAAAGCTACCATTCTGACCTTCCACCAATCAATGTTTGAACCATCCAACAAAGGTGGCCTATTGTAGTATCCTCCTTCCTTGTCCATAGTACACAAAAATATTTCCCCTGGAGCTCACCCAATAAACAAAATAGGGAGCCCCCTCTAATACCAATTAAAATTATGGCACACACAATATGAATGTCAAGACTAATGTCTCAATACACAAGCTCGATGTCACGACATATGTTATGACATCTGCTAACAGAACATAAACTTTTACCAAAATTAAAACAATAAAGAATTATAAAGTGTAAAAGGTAAAAGAAGACATAGATTTTTTAACCCAATTCGGTGCAACTCACCTACTCTAGGGGCTACCAGGCTAGGAAAGAAATCCACTATCAACAGTATTAATTATAAGCCTAAACAATCCAATTTTACAACTTATCACTTAATCACTACCCAGTGCAACTTCTACCTAGGCACCTCCTAGATATGAGAACCCCTCTCACTTCCAATTAGCACAGTGATAAAAGACCTTTCCCAATCTCGGTGACAGTCTACAATCAAGCCACTATCATAGTGACTCGAGACCAGAAAACAAAACTGAAGTTTACACTTCAATCATAATACTCTAACATTTGCTTAAAAACTTTAGAGTGAGAATAATAACTTGGCAAACTGTCAAGTAACAATCAGTCAACTCAAATGCATCAAAAACTCCCTTGAAGAACCCTCAAACCCTAAGACTGAGAAAATATGACTTCCCCTTATTTTTCAAAGTTCTTAATGATATAAGGTCTAGGAAGTTTCTTTAAATACTACTTAAACATCCTTCGGCCTTGCATTTCTACCCAAATATTCCTTGTTGTCCATGCTGAGGGCTGCACCAATCTGTGCAGGAAAATGTCCTTGAATCTTAGAACAAAAACAGAAGGTTTCCTAATTTATCTCAATAAACCAATTATAGCAACCCGTGTACAGTTGAAGATAAATCATTTGTTCCAGATTTTAATATCATTGACCTACGAAAAATTAGTGAGATAAAACCAAAAGGAATCTCATAGAATCAACTAAAATCTGTCAAGAATATGCCAAACAACAGCGCTTGCTGTACCAGACCAAGATGTCATGACATTGTCTTCGACATATGGTTGAAAAACACATAACAACAAACCTTCTATATCAAACCATGTTTTTCCAAAATTTAGCTAATCACAAACCATGGTATTAACAAATATTATATTTGGTGCAACCCAATTCAAACCCCGCCCCCCATTTTTTGTGTTTCTCGCATCATCAATTGGTATCATAGCTCCGGTTCTAGTATTGATTTCTATTAAACACTTAACCATTTCAGATAAAGATCCAGACAAGTTTTTGAAACACTATGGTTGATCCTACTCCACCACCACTAGCTCCAGATTATGATAAAGATAACTACAATGCTAAACCTGCCTTTTTTATGGTGAAAAGTTTTAGTACTGGAAAGAAAGACTATAAAGTTTATTTCTAGGTCATGATGTTGATCTTTCGGATATGTTAGTTGATGGCTACGAACATCCCACAAATGCAAATGGAAAGCAGCTTGAAAGGAAAGCTATGACTGATCAACAGAAAGAGGATTGTAAGAATCATCATAAAGCAAGAACAATCTTGTTGAATTCTATTTCTGATATCGAGTATGAGAATATCGCAAATAGAGACTCAACTAAGTCTATATTTTACTCTATAAGAATGAGTCATGAAGGGAATGATCAAGTCATGGAAAGCAAGGCTTTGGCCTTAATTCAAAAGTATGAAGCCTTCAAGATGGAGGATGATGAAACAGTTGAGACGATGTTCTCAAGGTTTCAAAAGTATGAAGCCTTCAAGATGAAGGATAATGAAACAATTGAGATGATGTTCTCAAGGATTCGAGTCTACTTCTGATCAAAGGAAGTCTAATGGCAAAGAAGTCACTTGTTATAAGTGCAATGGTCCAGGACACTACATGAACGATTGTCCTGAACTTCAAAAGGACGAGCCTAAGAAGAAAGCTCTCAAGAGCAAGAAGAAAAGGATGATGGCAACTTGGGATGATTATGATTCTTTAGAAAATGACTAAGAAGAAGAATGTTCTAGCATGGCGCTGATGGCTCAAGTTAGAACGTCTGTTGAAAAGATCTCTCCAGAAGATGAAGCAGACTATGATTCAGACACAGAAGAGGTATTCTCCAAAGAGGTATTTTCTAACCTTACTCATTCTGAATTAACATCCTATTTACTTGAAATTATGGAAAAACATGAGTTACTCAAGATTGAATTCAAGGAACTTAAAAAGTCCCATTAATCCACATCTTTTGAAAGCAGCAAGCTTAAGGAAGATCTCTCCATTTTAAATGAAAAAATTGTTTTCTTAAAGATTAGAACTTTGCCCTCAAAGGCACGAGAACTCTTCCAGAAGCTTTTGAGAGTACTGATGATGTCATTAAGAAATATGACAAAGCTTTCCAAAAGTTCCTAGCCAGAAGCATAGGGAGAAGCATGATGCCTTCTATGATCTATGGCGTGAGCAAGAATTGGAAAAATGATGTTGATTATAATTCCTATGACGAATCTAATTCTGATAAGGAAGGAAAACCTAATACTCTTCACTCCCATTTTGTCTCTTCTAGGTTTGTACCAAGAGATAAAAGAAAATAAAAAGTGAAATTTGATTCTGAACCTAAGGCAAAACCTTTGGCTAAATCTTCTCATTTTAATTCCTATAAATATGACTACTCTGCTGCTAAACCCAAAGTTGTTAAGAACTCAAGGAGAACTAATAAGAGAGGACCCAAGAAGTTGTGGGTATCCAAGAAACATATATTCTATGTTGCAAATATTCTTAGCAATACAGTTAAAACACCCGTCATGGTACTTGGACTCTGACTGCTTGCAACACATGGCGGAAATAAGGCATATGTTTCAAAGCCTAGAACTTAAGCTTGGAGGCATCGTGGGTTTCAGAGGTGATCAGAAGGAAAAGAACACAGGCTTTGAAATAATTATGAATGATTTTCTTCTCTCTATCTAATGTTTCAATAGTTGTTGAAGTAATACATAATGTGTTGTCCTTAAATCAATTAAGTAACAAATATTACGATGTTATCCTTATTAAAGATCCTGCTCTACTATTTGTTAGAAGAATGTTGTCTCTTTGTCACAAAGATGAGTCACATTCTGTGTTCACCACCTTCTGTATCCAAGTGCATAACAAAATGGATCTCAGATTCATCAAAATTAAAAGTGATCATGGTTGAGATTTTAAGTTCAAACACTCTGAGAAGTTGGTTGTTAAAAACAACATTTCCCTCATCTTCTCCTCACTGTAACCACACAACATAATGGAATTATAAAGGGAAGAATAGGTCTTTGTGGAGTTTTCCAGGATCATGATCAATGAAACCATCATGGAAAAGCACTTCTGGGCAGAGGCTGTAAATATAATGTGTTTTATTCAGAACAAAGTCTCTATAAGACCTATTTTGGGTAAGATCTCATATGAATTATGGAAGAATAAGATGCCCAACATTTCTTATTTTCATCTTTTGGATGCTCTTTTTTATATTGAATACTAAAGAGAATCTTAACAAGTTTGACTCTAAAGCTCAAAATTGTATCATGATAGGATATTCTGATCGTTCAAAAGGTTGTAGAGTATACAACTATGATTCAATTAGTGTTAAGGAATAAATCTATGTTGTATTTAATGATAACCTTGACCTTGAAAAGTCAAAGCTAGTTAAAATATTCACAAATCTGGATATAATCTATTCAGGCACGGAAGATAATGAAGCTGCTGCATAAGGACTAGAAGTAAAAGACTCAGAAGATGATCAATCAGAAGCTAAGGAAGCTTAGACAGAGATCTTCACTAGATGAGGGATTCATTCTTGGTGACTAGACTGAACCTTGCTGAACCAGATCATCGATCAAACCTTCTAAAGCAACTCTTCTAGGTTTCGTGTCTGTAATAGAGTTTGCATCTATTGATGAAGGTCCTCTAAACAAAGATTGATTTTTGTCTACTCAAAGATGTAATCTATCGCCTCTCAGAATATAATGACGTATGTGGAAAGGATTTTCTCTCAGCGTACAGTCTTCCAGAATATTGTATTGACTTCTAAGTTACATATCATTCTTGTTGGCTTCTGGGATGTGGTACTTCAATCTAATGGAGTTCTCATATATCAGAAGTGTCCATGGTAAAAATACTCTCTTAAGAATATCCTTGTCCATTGGAAACTGAAGAGCTTACTTCATTAAATGTGTTGTCAGTATAGTGAAAAGTCAGTGATTCAACTTAAGACAACTCTTTTCTGAACCCCGCCTAGAATTTAATGTAATGCTTTGGGAAACGAGATTATCTTGAGATTAAGTTTTAAATCCTTATGCTTTCGCTCTGTCATATTGTTTCACTATTCTAGGTTTTTCTCATCATTGCTAAAAATATTTATAAATATTTTGATAAATCTTATTGCTTTACCTCTTGTTAGGTTTTTGCACTTTTCAAAATTTCCTTTCATCATTGCAAAAAATATTTATAAACTCACTCACTCACTCTTCTTCACACACCATCGCTACAACAGTCCTACACTTTTGTCCTTTTTAGGCTCTAAAAATCTCTATATCCCTAAAACCAGTGTACATCCTTGATCACTCTCATCTGTGGCTAACTACTTGTCCAACCCTCAATGTATGCTTCTACAAAAATAACATCTGGAAAACATCAAGGCTCCTATTCTATTTAAAACAGTGATGCACCTCAAACCACTATGGCTTTTCCGATTGAACATCTGCATGTGCTTATTGAAATGATAGTAGACTTCGATAATATTGTTGTACATGGATTTGATCTCTCCGATGTGTTGAAAACCCAAGGATGGGAAAACTACTTCAATATTCTAAAAGGACCAACATATCCTGATTTGTCAAATATTTTTGGGCCAATGCTTTCATTTTGGATGCACATACTAAATGCTTTAAATTCAAGGGTCATGAAATCTGCATTCAGGAAGATGATATTGCTAAAATTCTTAAACATGACAACTGTATTGTTCGATGCTATAACAATAGTGTTTCTCTGTTGCTAAGAACTGAGTCAGGATTTTCTGGGGCTATTCAAAAGGTCACTCCATCCATCTTTAAAAATGTAAAAATATTCTCATTCGGCAATCAACCTTTTCGATAACTTAAGGGTTTGGTTCAGGATTCTCACTGACACTATATTTCGCAAGAGCTCAACAAATTCTACTAAGTTTCTGGATATAGATCTCGATTATCTTCTGTATCACTTGGCAAATGGAGAAAAGATTAACTTGCCCACAAGTATATTTGATTATCTTTACCACTCAGTTAGCTTCTCTAAAAAGATATCCAAGAATAAGAGAAATTGGATTTCTTGTGGAAGATTGATCTCTGCATTCTTGATTGAAAGTAAAGTTATAGAATCTTTGAACCAACAAACTTGGTCTGAAGTCGTAAGTTGTAAATCTTTCAACAATGAAGATTTGCAAGACATGTCTTTAATTACTAAGGTAATTAGGGAACCAGAAAAGTTAAATCTGGAATTTGTTTCTAGAAGGAAAATATCCTTTCCTCCATTGGTTCAAAAACCTAAGCTTGTGTTTTTGCTTTATCAAATGAGGAAAAAATGGGAAAGAAAAATAGAAAGCACTCTAAGAAGGAACTTCATGATGATTCTTTCAAGGACAAGAAGCAATCTGTGAAGCAAGTTATGGAAGGTGAAGACCAGCTAGATGGGTTGAAGGAAACGATGGAGACTTTCAAGGCTATTTTGGATAAAAAAACAAGAAGGAAATTGTTTCATCCATCAACACTTGGATAAGTAGGATGAAAGGATTACTACTCAAGAGGCTTCGTTCAAGCAACTGTCAGATGCACTGATGAAGTTCATAGAAAATTTTGACAAGAAGGATGTTGATTAAGAGCCTTAACCCTTTGTGTTATAGCTTAAGAATATTTGTTCTTTTGTTTATAAAACAATTGTATCTTTATCCCTTTGATTTTCAATTAAAAATTTATTTTGTCTTTTAATCTTTTTGATTTCTGAAAAAGGGGGAGAAAGAATATATGATTTTGATAATATTTATTCTCAAAATCTCAAACCCAAACATGATATAATGCTTTTACTAATAACCATTTGTTTGATGTTTGATTCAGGAACTTTATGAAAGTTCACTGATTTTCATAGACAGGTTAATTGGCTATCAGAAGATCACTAATTGGCTATCAGAATATTTTCATCTACCAATTAGAAGACAAGATCAAGATGTGTGAAGAATGCTCTGATGAGCTAAGCATCTGAGAACATGTATTCGTTATAAGTTGTGGACTGTGCAAAATTGAATCATGTCTTGATACTATGTATTAGTCAGAAGGTTCTAACTGAGTTAAAGTTTTAAACATGCTTTGATACAACGAATGTTTCAGAAGTTGTGAACTTCTTGAAAATATGGTTAAATCAAGCTCTGATACACATACTGTTCAAAAGTTGTGAATTTTTTTGAAAGTAAGGTAAATCATGTGTTGATAACACCTATTGTTCAAAAGTTGTGAACATTACGAAAATATGGTTAACTAAGATCTGATACCCCACACTGTTCAGAAGTTGTGGACTTTTTAAAAGTAAGGTGACCGTGTCTTGACAATACCTATTGTTCAAAAGTTGCGAACTTTCTGAAAGTATCATGATCTGTCTCTGACGCTTCAGAAGTTGTGAAATTTCTGAAAGAAAGACAAGGTTGATATGTTAATAAGCATTTGTTTCAGAAGTTGTGAACTAGCTAAAAGGATGTCAACGCGTGCTTTGGAAACATTTGCTCAGTTACCACGAAATTGTCCAGAAGTTATAAGCTGTCTGAAATTTTTGTAACCAAGTTATGATAAACCAGACTCTGATACTTGAGAAGTTGAGAAATTTTGGAAGTGTAGTAAGTTTGCTTTCAACCAGTCATTGTTAAGAGGTTATGAACCTTCGAAAGATATGGTCAGATAACATGGTCTAAGACATGGTTTAAAGACCTGGTCAAAAGACATGATCTAAGGCATGGTCTAAGACATGGTCTAAGACATGTTCTAAGACATGGTCTAAGACATGTTCTAAGACAATGTTCTAAGACATGGTCTGATACTTATTCTAAGACATGTTCAGAAGACATGGTCTAAGACGTGGTCAAAATACATGTTTGAAAGACATGGTTAGTCAGGCAGTGGTTCAGGGGATGAACCTTCTGATGACTTGATGTTTTGAACCTTCTGGTGACACGTTAAAAGTTTCTGGAAGAACTAGTGAAATAGTTATGGTGTTTGATGCGAGTCATCAAGATAGTAACTAAAACATGTATAGATACTTCGTAGTGTTATGATAGTAAGCCAGGTTCTGAAATGAAGACCATACATTTCTAGTCAGACTATGATGAGACATAAATGGATAAGTATTCCTTCTCTATGTTACCTTATGTACTGTAAAATTCATTTTGTGAGTCTTGGGTTCAGAGGGAGACTTTGAACAGGCATAAATGAGATTTTGGGTATTAACGGATTTAGGAGGAGCTGGTTAGCTTTACTGAATTTGCGTACTATGATGATTACCCTGTATGAATTGTTCTATAAAATACATGGTTTTGCCATCATAAAAAAGAGGGAGATTTTAATAACAAGTTTGGTTCTGCATCTGGCCTTATGTTTTGATGATAACTTTACATGTTATCTTAGAGAACAATTGTATACTGTAATGTTTTTTGTCTTGTGTGTAGCTTTTGCTAAATAAGTTCTGAATCTAGTAAGAAGGAGTATGACGTCATTAGGTTCTTAACTCAATACTCTAGAAGAATACCTTTGGTGTGTTATAAGTTAAGTCAAGATTCTCGAATGCTTCTTATGCAACGGTTCTAAGGAATGTCAGTACAAGAGCTTTTGATCATGACTTATGCAAGGAAGCTTTGAATACATTCTAAAACTTTACTTCTGTTGTTCCAAGTTCTGAAGATGATGAAGACAAGATTCTGCTGAACGAAGTTCTGAAGATCTGAAGAAACTCTTCTGAAGACCAAGTGTTGGAGACTCTAAAGGAAAGGGTTCTTTGAACAAGCTCTGAAAACTCAAAGACTTAGGTTCTGAAGATACAAGGTTCTGATCCTTCTACAACATGATTCATCAACATACAAATTAGAAGCCTCTGAAGATGCAGAAGATACAGATCAAGACTAGAGATTGCATGTGATGGTGAGCATAAAAGTATAAATTACTTTGTGACCCCTACTCTCTAGGATGAAGTTAGGACAAACCTTTATGTACATATTATCTACCATTCCCACCATGACAGTTGAGAACAAAATAACTGTATTTGTGTTTCCTATTCTACCCTCCAACAGATCTCTTATAAAAGGAAGACTTGGAAGAATTTGAAATTAACGAATCAGTTCTACAAAACTACACCAAACCGCTGCACAAACTCTGTAGAGAAAATCTTTTGTATAATTTTGAAAATAAGCAAGGAACTTTTGTTCGTATCTTGCTAATAAACACTTTTGTGTTGCTACACTTAAATTGTGTGTAATCTGCTTTTGTAGAAACATCTTTGTATACACATCTTTGTAAATCAACGGTTGTTGATAGGTTCCTTGAGAGACTATGTGTAGTTTAGATTCTCAAGAAGACTTTGGCTGCAGTCATAATGGATTTGCAATAAGAATCGACAGACTTATTGGAGGTTCCAATAAGGTTGATCAGACTTATTGTGGTTGTCTGTAATCTGGTTGATTATAGTGGATTAAATCATTATGTATAAGACAATCACTTTGCGGGGTGGACTGAAGTAACTTAGTTAACAATGAATCAGGATAAAAATAATTGTGTTCATCCTTATTTATTCACGTGTTATCTTTGTATTTGAATTGTAAAAAGATTATATTTGGTGCAACCCAATTCAAACTCCTCTTTCTTGTATTTCTCGCACCTTCAATAACATATTTCTAACATAGTAACCTAATTCTTAAAACTTAATTTCGAAAAAAAAATCGAAATTGCTATAGAAACATAAATAAGCTATATGGATCAAACATAAATCGAGGTTTAATACACATAGTAACATAGCAACAACATGTTTCAAACATAAAATCCTAAATTCATAATTATTGCAAATTATTATAGAAACATAAATTAGTTTAATGGACCAAGCATAAATAGACTTTTAATACACATATTGACATAGAAATAAGTTGTTTCAAACATAAAAACCGAAATCATAAAACCTAAAATCGAAAAATATTCCAAATTATTATAAAAACGTAAATCTGTATAATGGACCATGCATAAATCAAGTTTAATAAACAGATTAACATAACAATAGCATGTTTTAAACATAGTAACCTAAATTCCAAAACTAATAGAAATTACTATAGAAACATAAATCAGTTAAAAGAAACAAGCATAAATCAAGGTTTTATACACTGATTAACATATCAATAGCATTTTACAAACATAGAAACCTAAACACGAACACTATTTCAAATTAGTATAGACACATCTATCAGTTTATTGGACCAAGCATAAATCAAGGCTTATTACACTTATTATCATAGCAATATAATATTTCAAACATAGAAACCTAAACCATAAAACATAAATTAGATAACTATTCCAAATTACCATAAAAACATAAATCAGTTTAATGTACAAACAATAATCTAGGTTTAATACACAAATTAACATAGGACTAACAAGTTTTAAACATAGAAACCTAAATTTGAAAACTATTTCAAATTACTATAAAAACATAGATAAGTTTAATGGACCAAGTATAAATTGAGATTTAATACACATATTAACATAACAATACTTCAAATATAGAAATCTAAATTTAAAAAAATATTCCAAATTGCAATAGATACATAAATAAGTTTAGGACATGCTAACAAATCTCTCAAAGACACTTTTTAAATACTCCAAATAAAGAAATGAATCTTTAAAAAAACAATCTTTTTCATTTTCAATGCATTGATTACAAGAATTTTCAAAAAAACATAATTTTTTATTCTTTGAAAAACTCAATTATTTCCATTTCTAGTGCATTAAATACAAGTATGTCAAAACAAAACATACTTTTTTAAACTTTTAAAAGAGTGTTCCTGGAGCACTCGTAAATATTTCTCTTATTTTATAAATTTTTTTTAAAATATTAAAATTTTGAAAAATCACTTAACTTTAAATCTAATCGATAATTCTTTTTAGTGTGAAAAACGATTTTCATTAAAATGAACCAGATTTGAAGTTACACTAATCAGGTCCTCTTGATAACCGAATCCTCATTTCAAAATTCTTATCCCGTAAAACAAAAATTATATCAAATAATAATTGTTTGAATAAAAGAAAATAACCGATCAAAAGCACTTGAATGAAATGGTAAAAGTCTCTATCATCTTAATATAAAAATCACCTATTAACGTTCTAAAGAAAGAGCTCTTTATTTAATATTCCATTTAAATGCACTTTTTGTTCCTCTATTTTGATGTTTTTTTTACTTTTAATCCCCTTTTTAAAATTTATTATTCTGATCCCTAAACTTTACATCATTTGAGATTTAGTTGATCCACTTCCACTTTTACATAGTGTTAATTAGAATAAAAAATTATTTTTAATTATGTGGTATTGATGACTGGATTAATATATTAATTAATATTTTTTATTAACTAATAAATTAATGAATAATTTTAATTATGTTTTTTTGGTAAATTAATTAGTCAAAATACTTGAATAAAACATATTGGGCCTAAGCCTTAGCAAGCCCACTCCATTTAGTCATTAGCCCAGTATCCATGTTGGCAATGTTGTCACTATTATTGAGATATATAAACAATACTAATATTTAATACAAAATAAATGTGAGACTTTAATCTGAAACAAAATAAACACTTGCACCTGCTGCTTCGAACCATCTTTAAATTGTTCCAATTTTTTCAGCTTCACAGTTCCCAAGGAAATAGATATGTAATGATAGATATTTTATGGAACTATTAGTTTGCTTACACTACGACAAAACGTGCATACAACAACGTCAAAATTATCAAAACCATAGTGACACTGTTAAACTAATGCGCTAATATTTTTTGTTTTATTTTTTAATTAAAAATTTAAGTTTATAATTACGGTTAATTATATAACTGTGGTGATACAATCCAACTTTTTTGGCTTCGATCCTCAGCTCCCTCAAATAGTTTATCCCTTTTACGTTAATGCACGTCTTTTCAATTATATTTATATATAATTAAAAAATAAAAGGGATATCACTACGGCTCTTTTGTACAACCGTTGTTACACACTGACAATTCTTTTTAAACACTAAGTACCCATTCTTCTATTGATAAAAGAAACAACTCTAACACCAATATCGTCGACATCGTTGGAAAGAAGAAAACAACCCTAACACTACACTCATTGTTGTTGTCCAGTTTCGTCTCAATGTCGCATTTTAAGAGTAACTCATCCAAAGGTGTAAAATCTCAATCTAAAAATTTATGTATTTCTAACAGTCGTAAGATTTCGTATCAATGCATGAGGGGTCAAAATAAATGAAGGCTTTTTCAGAGATGTCCAAATTGGTGGAGTGGTGAAACATGTAATTTTTTCATATGGGATGATGAACAAAAATTGGAAGACGAGAGTATGGTCAAAATAAAGGAAGTCTTTTTTGGAGATGTCCAAATTGGTGGAGTGGTGAAATATGTAATTTGTTCATATGGGATGATGAACAAAAATTGGAAGATGAGAGTAGTATGATGCCAAAGTTGGAATCTGTTGGATATTTGAAGGTTATGTATACAGATTCAAAAAAAAAAGAACAAGAATTTGAAGAACAAACTGAAGTCAGAGAGATTTTCTGGAAATTTGAAGATGTTATATTTTCTTATCTCCTTTATGTTTAATATTTACTTTTTTTATAAAATGTAATAGTTGAATTAGGGTTTGAATTTTGAAAATGTTATGTTTTCTTATATCCTTTATGGTTAATGTTTACTTTGTTACGAAATTTAATAGTTGAAGATGCAGTGAACTTGACAGAAATATGCAACTATCAGACGGTTTCTTATGAGTAAGTATATCGCAATAATTTTCAGTTACAATAATGTGTTTTTATATATTTTGCAGTTTAAGCTGATAAGTTAAGTTGAATGTTTAAGTTGATAACCTTAAGAGAGTTAAACAGATTAAAACTTCATTACATAAGACTTTCATTACATGACCAAAAACCATATCAAATCTAAATCCTCTCGCTGAGATAAAGTTAGACCAATCATAGTCATCCTTATCCTCATCATCAGAATTGAAAAAAACATCATTTGTCTTCTCAACCTTCTTCTTCTCCTCGCCCTGAGAGCTCTCATTAGTCTAAACACAACACCTTCTATAGTAACATCTTGAATCTGAGGATGGTTTTACATCAAAACACTCTCTACAACTACATCTTGATTCTGAGGCTGGTTTTGCGCCACAACACCCTCTACAGCCACATCTTATTTCTGAGGTTTGTTTTGCACCACAATACCCTATACAACAATATTTTGATTCTCAACATTGTTGGTAGCTTGAGCAAGATAACACATGTTGATTCCTTTGGATGAAGTTGTTTTTGTGTTTTGGTTTTCTGTTTTTATATTGTTCCTTCTGATTCTTCATCTTCTTCTCTTGGAAGTTTAAAAACCAAACCCATCGATGTTTCTTTAATTCTATACTCTATCTTTTCTCTTGGAAGTTGATAAGATTGCATACCTCAAACTGTTCAAATTTTGATGTACTAAATGGAATTGTGTACATGTAATACAAGTTTTGATATTAATTCAAAATTGATTTAGTGTTGATTCTGGTATGAAATTTTGACATTTATTCATATGCAATATCACAATGGTTAATAGGAATAACTGTTGTTATAAGGCACACGCTTTCCAATTTACTCAGGACCGTGATTGTAAGTACCGAATATACAACCATACACTACATAACAACACATAGTCCCGCATGGTTATATATTTTTCCCAACCGTTGTTAAATATCTTTTCTGTAGTAGTGTTAGTGCAAGGAGTAATACCAACCGGTAGAAAAAAAGTGAGTTATAATGGACCTGCAATGGCCTTCCATCCTATGGTAAGAAAGTATTCATCAAACACACTTTTATTTTCTTTATCTGTATATTTATTGAATTCTGATTTGTCTGGTAGGATTTTGAGACATCAATTGAGTATTTCTGGGCACCATTGTTAGTTGAACTGAAGAAAGGTCATGAAAACAAGAGAGTTTTACATTTGGATCTGATTGAAGAAAATGCAAGGTCTTGGTGAGGAGTTGATATCCTCGTATTTCATTCCGCTCATTGGTGGTCTTATTGAATAAACTTTAAATGTTAAAATAGTGAGTTTCTATTAATAAGTTAATAGGAAGGTTAAAAGTCTATTGTAATTGGAAGGCCAAGAGACAGTGGCTTATAATAGTATTTACTAATATTATTTACTTTCCTAGAATAGTAGAAGTCCTTGAGTCTATATAACGACCAAGATTGTATTCTATTTGATAACAAGTTATAAAAGTATTTGCTTCCTTTCTAACAAATTGGTATCAGAGCTAATAGCAAACATGATGAATCAAATGCCGTTGTGTGATACGGTGGGAAGAACTGGCTGTTTTTTAGAATGTTGGTTTGCGTTTTGCATTTGTTTTCGCAAAATGTCGCGGTAAGCAAGAGTCACCACCGGCTTTTATTTTATCCAACAAGGAAAGGAAAAAAGCACAGAAAAATTCCTTTTTTTAAAGATATTTCTCGGGTTCGGGGGGTAGATTATAGAAAGGGAAGGTGTTAGCACCCTTTCTATCCGTGGTTATCCACGGGCTCTTAGGTACTTGCTCAAATGTTTTCAAAAATTGCTTTCTTTGTGCTTGTGGGTTTGAAAAAGTTTTTGTTTTGAAACTTCAATTTAACTCTTGCTTCTGTCCTCAAGAGCGTATGAAGTGTTTTAAAAACTTTGTTCGAAAAAAGTGTAAGTGTGAAAAGTTTTTATTTTTGAAAGAGCAAGTATCTAAGAATCATCTACCTACTCGAAAAAGGAATAGTTCTATGCTAATTTCCTTTAGACAATGATATCCCACTATGAATGAGTAGGTAGCATCGTCGTTGGAGTTTGAGGGTCAATTCGAATGCGGGACTTACGGTCACTAAAGCAATGTTAGGACGCCTTAGCGGTAACCCTAATGTCTTAGATCATTTGTTCTAGGCCACAATATCTGAGGCAACCGTTTCGAGGCAACTATGATCTTTGGACAAGAGGGCAACCTCTAAAGTGACCTATACTCAATGACCGCGTATGAAGGCAACCAAGTGGGGTGTACCCTAAGAGTGCGCATGTGCGAGTGTGTCGTTTTCAGTTAATTTTATCTTTGTACATGTTAAGGGTGATCTAAGTTAATTTTAGGTTAAACATTCGTTCTTGTCATGCCATCCTATTATCAAACATCTAACAATTATAATTTGCAGAAAATAAAATGTGGAATTTAAATTACAAGGCGTCGGGTATTTACATCGCCAAAGACAAACCCTTTAAAAATAAATAAAGCGATAACAAATAATAAAAGTCCTATTTAACTATTACAAACCGGGAGCAAGTACATTATTGGATAAAATAAATAAATCGCGTGCGGGAAATTAAATTGAGCGCAAATTTAGGGTTTTGACCCTTTTGGTTTAAAGGAAACATCTTTTTTGTTGTTTTTGAATTATGAAAGAAATTACCTAAGTTAATTACTAAATTAAATTAAAATAAAATTAATTAATAAAAATAAATTATTTTTGGGTTTTTGTTATTTTAAGAAAGAAAATAAAAATTAATTGAGTTAGTAAAAACCTAATTAAGTCTAGTTAATTTTAATTATTTACAAAAATATGTTAAAGTTATTCTAATTAAAACTTAAATCAATAAATTAGTATTTATTAATAAAATAAAAATTGAAATTTCATTAAATAAAGAAAATATTTTTGTGATTTTATTTTATAAAAAAAGAATTTTTTAATTGGTTAGTAAATTTAATAAAAATAATTAAGCAATTAATAAAATAAAATAAATAAACAAAATAATATGAGAGAAAGGGGGGTATGGGCCTGATTTAGGAGTTTGAACAGCAATCTGAAGCCCAAAACACGCTGGCCTTGTTGACTTTTTTGGACTTGGTGTGCATGCGTGGACTTGACTCCATGGTGGACCTTCAGATCTTGGCCACCAGATCTGGCCAATGGCCATCTGGCTACTGAATGCTTGATGGTGCACGGTGAGATGCAAGCCTGGATATGCACGTGATCATCTGAAGAAGAAAAATAACAAATAAAGTGGGGGACCTGGGATTCGAACCCAGGTCCTGATGGATATTACCAATGCACGCTTGCCACTACACCACCTGCCTTTGTTTGTTAATACAATAGAGATAAAATATATTATATAAAAACAAAAATGCGCGTGGTTTGAATGGTGCAATGGGTAGGCGCCACGTATTGTCTTCAACATTCGTCCGTGGCTAAAACCCTGTAAAACCTATAGCTACGGACACAGGCCGTCACTACAAGTCGTGGATACTCCAAAATCCACTGTAGGCCATGAAAATGAATTCCAAGGGCATGGTTGTGCTCGTCTCATCATCCTGGTCACAACCATACCCTTCTTGATGGCCAATTATTCCTGAAACAAAAACACCCAAAAATATCCAAGAAAACCTAGCTATGGCATTTTGCAATACAGGTCATGTAAATGAAATTAAATAATGCCAAAAGTTTGGGAATGTTGTGAGGATCACAAATATGTAGTTAGTTTGTTCAAATGATGCAAGAATGGATCAAATCGAATCCAAGAACAGAACTAGGTAACGAGGGACTTACAGCGTGTTTGGGCGTATGAGCAAGCTTGCTTTTGATCCAGGAAGATTCAGTTTACGTCCAGGAAACGATTGGGATAAGTCTTGGCTTCTGAAAACACCCCTAGCTATCAATTCGATTCCAAGCTTTTTTGTATATTTTCAAGTTTTGTCTTTCCTCTGCCTGCAGCCTCTAACCCTTGTTTTGATTCCTTTTGCTTCCTTATGTATTGTATGATGTGTTAGGGTAACAAACTTGGCTCAAATCTTCTCCCATCAATGCTTGCCAATTTGATTTGATTCACCTCTTTACAACTTTCCAAATTTTCCAATTTTCAATCTTTTTGCACATGGTTTGGTGTGATACGAATTTGATGATGTTAATGATGATGATCCAATCCTGAAATAGCCAAAAGATCTCATGTAATCAAAGTTTTAGATTTTATATGATTTAATTTGATTAAAAATGAATAAAATTAATAAAAAATCAAATAAAATAATAAAAATGAAATATGGGCTCATGTCTGAAGCTAGGACACCTGGACAATGATGCAAGCTCAAATCAAGTGGAAAAGAATGGACCAATTTGACAAAATTTGAAGTTTGGTGATAGTTAACTTTTGGCAATTTTGCAAAAATGCCCAACTTCAACAATGCATAACTTCTTAAATTTTGAACTTTTGGAAGTGTTCTTGGACTTTTTAGAAAGACTGAGATGTCCTATAACCAACACTTTTGGTCTCATCTAATTTTTATATTCCATGCTCAAGTTATAAGCTTTGGAAAAAATGTGTTTTTGTTGACTTTCAAAAATGACCTATAATGTCCAAATTTATAACTTCTTGTGAGTGAATTTTATGATCTTGGGATATGAAGATGGATTGTTGGAAATTGCATCCTCTTCAAAATTAGCTTTGTATGGGTCATTTCTCATAAATTATGAGAAAGTTATGCTTGGTCAAAGTTGAGTTGACTTTTCTTGCAAAACCCTAATTTAGCAACTTTTGAGTCTTGATGAATTTTGAGCAATCCTTGATGAATCGTGATCAACCCTTGATCAAATGATGAAATATCCTTCAAAATGAGAATGTTGACAAAAAATCTTGAAGCTTGACTGTTTATAGGTCACAGTTGACTTTTGCCCTAGCACAGTCGATTTTTGGACACTTTGAGCAATTGACTGAGCAAACTTCCTCTGCAGGGCTTGAAATTTGACATGGATGACCTTGAGAACATATTAGGACATTGGGGAGAACTTGAGGTTATTTGGACTCAAGGATCTTAATGCAACAGAAAACCCTAATTTGGGGTTGACTACCTTAGGAGATAGCTTGTCTGACCAACTCTTGAATAAACTTGAGCAATTTAGAGATTTTTCTTGCAATGTTTTGAGAAGTATGAGAGGGAAAATTTGGGGTACAACAGCTGCCCCTGTTCAATCTTTTTAAACCTGAGGATGTAGATTGGCTTTCGTGCCTTTCGTGATCCGAAGGTGGAAGATGATTGAACACTAGAGTGCCCAGAAATTTGCACTCGCATGAAGTGGTATCACCTTGGTGATGTCGGGAATGGGCTTACAGATGCCATTTGGAGATTGCTGACGGGAGGATGGGCTTAAAGATGCCATCTGCATGAGTGTTGATCGCATAAGAGATTCCTTAGCGAGAACTTTCATACCTGTTATTGTGGAAGATTCCGCTGGCGAAGCCTGATCTTTGTTGAGATTTAGGAACTTGCTTGTACCTTAGCTGAGAGAACATCTCTGCTGAGTTTTAAGAACTTGTCCGTAATTCAAATGGGGGAAATCTATCGATATTTAGAACCTTATCTGTAATTCAACCGAGGATAATTCAGTTGAGATTTAAGAATCGGTCAGTACTTCGACTGAGGGAAACATCCTCATCGAGATCTAGGAACTGTCTGTACATCAACGAAGGATAATTCTATTGAGATTTAAGAACTCGTCCACACTTCGACGGAGGAACTTCGCCGAGATTTAGAACCTTATCTGTAATTCAACCGAGACTAATTCAGTTGAGATTTAAGAATCGGTCAATACTTTGACTGAGGGAAACATCTTCATCGAGATCTAGGAACTGTCTGTACTTCAATAAAAGATAATTCTGTTGAGATTTAAGAACTCGTCCACACTTCGACGGAGGAAAATTGTCGAGATTTAAAACCTTATCTGTAATTCAACCGAGACTAATTCAGTTGAGATTTAAGAACCGGTCAGTACTTCGACTGAGGGAAACATCTTCATCGAGACTTAGGATTGTCTGTACTTCGATGGAGGATAATTCTGTTGAGATTTAAGAACTCGTCCATACTTCGATGGAGGAAAATTGTCGAGATTTAGAAACTTATCTGTAATTCAACCGAGACTAATTCAGTTGAGATTTAAGAACCGGTCAGTACTTCGACTGAGGAGAATTTCCGAGATTTAGAACCTTATCTGTAATTCAACCGAGACTAATTCAGTTGAGATTTAAGAACCGGTCAGTACTTCGACTGAGGAAACATCTTCATCGAGATCTAGGAACTGTCTGTACTTCAACGGAGGATAACTCTGTTGAGATTTAAGAACTCGTCCACACTTCGACGGAGGAAAATTATCGAGATTTAGAACTTTATCTGTAATTCAACTGAGACTAATTCAGTTGAGATTTAAGAACCGGTCAATACTTCGACTGAGGAGAATTGCTGAGATTTAGAACCTTATTTGTAATTCAACCGAGACTAATTCAGTTGAGATTTAAGAATCGGTCAGTACTTCGACTGAGGAAACATCTTCATCGAGATCTAGGAACTGTCTGTACTTCAACGGAGGATAATTCTGTTGAGATTTAAGAACTCGTCCACACTTCGACGGAGGAAAATTGTCGAGATTTAGAACCTTATCTGTAATTCAACCGAGACTAATTCAGTTGAGATTTAATAACCGGTCAGTACTTTGACTGAGGGAAACATCTTCATCGAGATCTAGGAACTGTATGTACTTCAACGGAGTATAATTCTGTTGAGATTTTAAGAACTCGTCCACACTCTGACGGAGGAAAATTGTTGAGATTTAGAACCTTATCTGTAATTCAACTGAGACTAATTTAGTTGAGATTTAAGAACCAGTCAGTACTTTGACTGAGGGAAACATCTTCATCGAGATCTAGGAATTGTTTGTACTTCAACGGAGTATAATTCTGTTGAGATTTAAGAACTCGTCCACACTTTGACGGAGGAAAATTTTCGAGATTTAGAACCTTATCTGTAATTCAACCGAGGATAATTCAGTTGAGATTTAAGAACCAGTCAGTACTTCGATTGAGGGAAACATCTTCATCGAGATCTAGGAACTGCCTGTACTTCAACGGAGTATAATTCTGTTGAGATTTAAGAACTCTTCCACACTTCGACGGAGGAAAATTGTCGAGATTTAGAACCTTATCTATAATTCAACCGAGACTAATTCAGTTGAGATTTAAGAACCGGTCAGTAGTTCCACATAGCTGAGAACTTCACTGCATCCTACCTGAAAGGTAAAGGTCAGTCGTATGCAATGCATGATATATATCGAGTAATGATGTTCTCAAAATAAATTAGGCTGTGTTGTATGATGCATATATGCATGCATTATGATGTATGGAAATGTAATGTTTTAGCTGGGGAAAATAAATCCCGGATAGCTGCTGGAGAATAGAGTTGGATTCTTCATTTCCGCTAGAGATAACGAATGAAGATGATTATGAGAATAAACCTGTAGGAGAAGATAACTCCGTTGGGGAATAAACTGATGAGAAGATTACTCTGTGGGGACAAGATGCTCTGATGAGGATTCCACTGATAAATTCCGCTGGGGATGAATTACCGTTGCTGGTGATACTGAATCCTATTGAGGATTGACTTCCTGTTTGTGAAAGGAAAGAATTTCGCTGGGGATGATCTTTCAGTTGCGACTTCACCGGGGATAACCTTTTAGACTCTAGTGGGGATAATCCTTTGAGCTATGCTGGGGACAATCTTCCAAAGTCTACTGGGGATAATTCTCCAAACTCCAATGGGGAAGCTTTTTCAGACTGTGCTGGGAAAAATTTCAAACTTCACTGGGGATATTTTGTACTCTGTCGAGGAATATTTTTATACTGTTGGGGAATATTAAGACTTCCAGGGATGTTAAGCCTTTTCAGTGTTGATGGTAGATAAATTCTGCTTGGGGGAGAATATTACTGATTCATTCACAGTTGCAAGTCTCAGTTGGGGAGAGCTATCATTACTGTCTTTTCTTACTCTGCGGGGAGTGAATGCATCTCAACCATATTCTTCAGCTGAATCTACCTTGTACCTGGTGGACAGAGCAACTGTACAGTTTAGACATTTCTCATTTGCCCCTGTTTCTGATATTAGCAGTAATCGTCTTTTGTTTCGCATGTAAATTTTTATGAGCAGCAATTAATGTCAAATGCATATATCAAAAATGAACATTGGACGTTCTTTGCAAAACAAAACAGATAAAGGAAAAACAGTTTGAAATTTCTCTGAAAATGAATTGTATTGATTTTGAAGTTTGGCCTGTAAATAGGCATTTTTGTACAAGAGGCTGACACCCTAGTAAGAGAACGCCGCCGAACAAATAGAATTTACACAATTTGTGAAAAACTAAACAAAACAGCTATGTGAATAATCCCACTGGGTTGCAACTCTGCTAGTGCCTTTATATCCTCGAGCGTCTCATCACTTTGCTGCTGGTTGAAGGTAGATCAGATTGATTAGTGTCGTCCGAGCTTGATAGTCGATACCGAAGTCTGGTTGCAAGGTGATCCAATGAGACATAGTGTTACGCTTTGATCCCTAATTTTTGCCTGGACCGCCCTTTCGGGTTTTCAGTCCACCGGGATGCCCTTTTTTGCCCAAGCCGCCTTTTCAGGTTTTCGACTTGCCGGGTGTACATATTTTTTCATTTTCATCCCTTATTTTTTCCCGAACCCTTTTGGTTCGCCGGGAAGCCCTTATTTTTGCCTAGGCCAGTCAACCTAGCGGGTCTTTGTTTATGCGTAGTATTTTTTCACTATGTCTGCATTGACGGGGTGAGGAAGGTCGTCACCATCCATAGTGGTTAGAATCATGGCTCCTCCTGAGAAAGTGTTCTTAACCACAAATGGCCCTTCGTAGGTAGGGGTCCATTTGCCCCTGCGATCACCTTGTGGCAGTATGATGCGCTTGATAACCAGGTCCCCAACTTGATACTATTGTCGTCTGACTTTCTTATTAAATGCTTTGATCATCCATTTTTGGTACGTCTGACCGTGACAAATAGCAGTAAGTCTCTTTTCGTCAATTAAATCCAGCTGATCAAGTCGGGTCTGAATTCAGTCATCTTCGCTCAAACCTGCATCCTTCATAATCCGAAGAGAGGGGATCTGAACTTCAAAGGGCAAAACGGCCTCTATGCCATAAACCAAGGAATAGGGGGTTTCCCCTATTGACGTCCTTGCTGGGGTATGGTACCCATGAAGAGCAAATGGTAACATCTCGTGCCAATCTTTGTATGTCACTGTCATCTTCTGCACAATCTTCTTAATGTTCTTATTAGCCGCTTCAACAGCCCCATTCATCTTCGGCCGATAGGGAGAAGAGTTGTGATGTTGTATATTGAACTGTTTGCAGAGTTCGGTGATCATCTTGTTATTGAGATTTGTACCATTGTCTGTAATGATCCTCTCTGGTACACCATATCGACAAATCAGATTGTGTCGAATGAACCGTGCCACGATGTTCTTGGTCACTGTAGCAAAGGAAGCTGCTTCGACCCACTTTGTAAAGTAATCAATAGCTACAAGGATGAAACGATGCCCGTTGGACGTTGTAGGTCTGATCTCGCCGATCATATCAATGCCCCACATTGCAAAAGTCCATGGAGATGTCAAGACGTTTAGAGGAACTGGAGGTATGTGCACCTTATCAGCATAGACTTGGCACTTATGACATGTCCGACAATGCTGATAACAATCGGCTTCTATTATGGACCAAAAATATCCTGCCCGAAGGATTTTCTTTGCCATGGTGTGTCCACTAGAGTGAGTTCTGAAAGTACCTTCATGTAACTCTACCATGATCCTTTCTGCTTCGTTCTTATCCACACATCGCAGTAAGGTTGAATCATGGTTACGCTTGTAAGGGATGCCATTGCTGATGAAGAACTTCGTCGCGAACCTCCTTAGAAACTTCTTGTCATTAACAGATGCACCCTCGGGGTATTCCTGAGCCTCAAGATACCTCTTCACCTCGTGAAACCAGGGATTTTCTGTTACCTCTTCAGTCTCAATGTTACAGCAATGTGAAGGTTCTTCCAACCTCACAATGATAATCCAGGGAGCTTCGTTGTCCCAGTTGACTTTGAACATAGAAGACATCGTAGCTAGCGCGTCCGCCAACTGATTCTCCTCTCTAGGGAAGTGTTCAAAGGTTATCTCCTCAAAGTGGGGAAGCAACGTCAGTACATACTCCTTGTAAGGAATAAGATTTGGGTGTTTCGTATCCCACTCACCTTTGATCTGACTGATCACGAGAGCGAAATCTCCGAAAACACTTAGAAACTTAATCCTTAGATCAATTGCTGCTCGAAGACCCATAATGCATGCTTCATACTCCGCCATATTGTTGGTGCAGTTGAAACATAGTCGGGAGGTAAATGGAGTATGAGAGCCTTTAGGAGATATGATCACGGCGCCAATGCCATTTCCTAAAGCGTTTGAAGCTCCATCAAAGTACATAGACCATTGGGATCCCTCCTTAGGTCCTTCATCCGGTCCAGGTTTCTCACAGTCAGTCACTATCATGATATTCTCATCCGGGAATTCAAAGTTCATAGACTGGTAATCGTCCACTGCCTGATGTGCCAAATGGTCTGCCAACACACTTCCCTTAATTGCCTTTTGGGTCGTGTATTGGATGTCATACCCATTCAAGATCATCTGCCATCTTGCTATTCTTCTGGACAAGGCAGGCTTCTCAAAGATATACTTGATTGGATCCATCTTTGATATCAATAGAGTAGTGTGAGTCAGCATATACTGTCTCAGCCGGCGAGAAGCCCATGCCAAAACACATCAAGTTTTCTCAAGCAACGAGTATCGGGTCTCGCAGTTGGTAAAGTTTTTGCTAAGGTAATGAATAACATGCTCTTTTCGGCCAAACTCATCATGCTGCCCCAACACGTACCCCATTGAGTTGTCGAGTACTGTCAAGTATAAGATCAAAGGTCTCCCTTCAATTGGAGGCATCAAAATGGGTGGATCTTGGAGATACTCTTTGATTCTTTCGAAAGCGGCCTGACATTCATCGTCCCATCGTACCACTTGATCTTTCTTCAGTAACTTGAAGATTGGCTCACAAGTAGCAGTAAGGTGTGAGATGAATCGGGCAATATAATTCAGACGTCCCAGAAAGCCTCTGACTTCTTTTTCTATTCGAGGAGCTGGAATTTCCTGTATAGCCTTCACCTTTGCAGGGTCCACTTGAATACCCTTATCACTTACGACGAAACCCAACAGTTTACCAGATCTCACCCGAAGGGGCACTTGTTTGGGTTTAACCTAAGCTTGTACAACTTCAACCTGTCAAATAACTTCTGAAGGTGGTCAAGATGTTCTTCCTCAGTCTGGGATCACGCAATCATGTCGTCGACGTATACCTCAATCTCATGATGGATCATGTCGTGGAACAAAGCGACCATGGTGCGCTGATACGTTGCCCCAACATTCTTCAATCCAAAAGGCATGACCTTGTAGCAAAAGGTACCCCATTGAGTAACAAAGGTTGTCTTTTCCATGTCTTCGGGAGCCATTTTAATCTGATTATAACTGGGGAAACCATCCATAAAGGAGAAGACCTTATGCTGTGCGGTGTTGTCAACTAGAACGTCGATATGAGGCAGAGGAAAATCATCCTTGAGGCTCGCCCTGTTCAGATCCCTATAGTCAACACACATTCGAACCTTACCATCTTTCTTCGACACAGGAACCACGTTGGCAACCCACTGTGGGTAAGAAGTAACTGCTAGAAAACTGGCGTCAAACTGTTTCATCACTTCAGCCTTGATTTTCTCAAACATCTCTGGGTGCATTTGGCGGACTTTCTGTTTCACAGGAGGACAATCTTCCTTGGTAGGAAGGCGGTGAACCACAATATCAGTATCCAACCCAGGCATATCTTTATAAGACCAGGCAAAGATCTCAACATAGTCACGCAACATCTGAATTAACCGTTGCTTGACACTAGGTTCCAGATTTGCACCGATCTTGACCTCTTTCTTGTCTACCTCTATACCCAGATTCACTGATTCCACGGGCTCCTCATGTGGCTGTATGGCCCTCTCTTCTTGAAGTAGCAGTCTAGCAAGTTCACCAGGCACTTCGCAATCATCTTCACCTTCATCTTCGGCTAAGTTGATCGGACTTTCGAAGTCATAATTGGCAGTAGCAGAGTCGTTACCAGTGAGATCCAGAGTGGATGCAGACCTGTATATGTGAGTGTGTGTGTGTAAAATAGCTGTTTTGCAATATATAACAAAAGAAAAACAAGGAGCGCAAAATTTGAAATGCAAGAAACGTCCAATGCTTTTATTAATGATATATGTAGATGACACACATAAAGCCCTCACAAATGAAGCCACAGTGCCCCGGGTAAGACACCGGGCCATAAAGTTTAAAACATTGTCTGTTACAACTTCAAAACAAAAGTATCATTACTGGGTGATAACAGAAACAGGCATAGAATCCTTCGCTGTCCAGTTGCTTAATCCACCGTCGGCAGTTGGGTATATCCAGCTGTCAATATCAAACTCTTCATCATCGTCATCCCCGATAACATTCACCCCTGCATCATGTTTAGGCTTTTCTGGTGCTCCGAACTCGATTTCCTTGGCATCAATTAAATCCTGTACTTTGTTCTTCAAGACCCAGTAGTTATCCGTATCATGCCTCAGGCTATCAGAGTGAAAAGCACAGTGGGCATTCGGATCGTACATTGGTGATGTTGTGTTGGGACTCTTCGGGGCCTCCTTCAAAATCACCAAGTTGGTTTTCAATAACTGTGGCAGAATTTGGGATAAAGTCATGTTGAGCTGAGTGAATTGTCTTCGAGGTCTCTCAGCCCTTGGCTGATTGTTGCGATGAGGAGTAACAACAGGTCTTGAAATAACAACCGCATTAACAGCTTGGCGGCGTTCAGGTCTATTATGACTTTTTGAACTGTAAACAACACTTGACTCTTTCTTAAAAGGCTTCTTCTCGGTTCCTGATGAAGCACCCTTCTGTATCTTACCGGATTTGATACCGGCCTCAATCCTTTCCCCTGTCATGATCAGCTCTGTAAACCCAGACGATGAACTTCCAATCAGATGGTTGAAATACGGACCAGACAAGGTCCCCGGAAACATATCCACTAGCTCCCTATCATCCAAGGGAGGTTGCACTCTTCCAGCAAGGTCCCTCCACTTCTGAGCATAATCTTTGAAACCTTCACCCGCACCCATGGACATACCCTGGAGTTGGGTACGCGTGGGAGCGAGGTCGGCATTGTATTGGTACTGCTTGTAGAAAGCAGCACCCAAATCTTCCCAATTATGGATACGGGCTCCTTCCAGCTGGTAAAACCATTCAAGCTGAGTCCCTGAGAGACTGTCTTGAAAGAAGTGGATCCAGAGGTTCTTGTCAGTGGTGTATGGCTGAATCTTCCTAACATATGAACGGCGGTGCAGCTCCGGGAAAGAAACCTCGTCGTATTTAGCAAAGATTAGTTCTTTGAACTTGTGGGGAATTATCACCCCAGATGACAGACCTAAATCACTGAAATCCAGACCAGGCACTTTCTGAATTTCCATCGCACTCAATCGGTCTTCAAATTGCTTGTATCTATCCTCAGCCAGAGGATACTTGTCTTCGTCGAAGTCAATCTCGTTGTCTGAAACCACAGGGCTAGGAGCCCTCCTTTCTTCCTGATTATCTCCCCCTCCAGATGAGTAGGTTAAATCAACCTCTTCTCGCAAATCGTTTCCGAATCTGCGACCCATATTAAATAGGAACGTCTTCTTCTTCTTCTTCTTCTTCTTCTTCTTCTTCTTCTTCTTCTTCTTCTTCTCTTTCAAGATAAGGGCCTTCAGATCTTGCTGACCCTTATCCAGGTTCATGAACAACTCCTGGAATTGAGCGTTTTGAGCCTATAGAGCCTTGATTGCTTGTTCAGTTGATGGTTCAGAAGACATGATGCTGAAATAAACAGCGAAGAAGATGAGAAAACCTATAAGGGTACCTGTTATGAGGTGCATGGGAATGAAATGCGCATGATATGATTTCAAAGACTTTTAGGGATTCAAATTCGTAAACAAAAACGAAACACACTTTTATTAGATAAACTTGAAATTCAATGGTTCAACAGATGCCTTTAAGGCGTTACATGAAAGAAAAACTGAAAAGTAAATCAAAACTAGAAACAATCAAAAGGAAATCAGTGCTCCCATGGTCGTTTCTTGTCGGTGCGGACATAGTCATTAAGGATCCGCTCGTTCTCCAGCTGCCTTGTCAACTTTTGAATCTTTTTCTCTTGCTCGTGATACTTTTCACTGTAAGTATCCCGCTCTTCCCTAAGCTGCATCCATGATCTCTTTAATGCCCCAATGTCAGTAGGCATGTATGGATGGAGGATGGTAGGAGGAACCCCTTCTTCATCAGCAACCTCAACAATTATAGGCAAGATGGCTTCGTACGGCATTCCCAGCTTTTGGGCACAGATACGAACCCATCAGAGATATGGCTCCATCGGAAGAGAAGTCTTTGCACCCAACTCGTGCGGATCAGACCTGTGTACTCTATCCCAAGCTCTTATGAATCTGCGGTGTTGCTCGTCACTATCCCCTTGGAAGTCAAAGACAATACTAGGCATTAGCAACTCATGAGGTCCTTCTCTTCTAGCTCGCCCAAACTGACGTAAGGCCAAGCACGGATTATAAGTGATTCCTCCATTGGTTCCTATCAGTGGAACATTGGGGTATTCCCTAGAGCGATCAATAATAGCCACCTCGTACATACCCTTAATAGTCCAAATGATGTCATTACGAGAGAGAGAGACATAATCCTATAGGCCCAACCCATGCCTTCCTTGTTCTTCAAAACTGATTTAGGGAGGTGAGAAATAAACCACCTCGCCAGCAACGGTGCACAACTCATAAGGGTTCCTCGCTTTCGAGTAGTACGGGCATAAAGAGAATGCAAAATGTCACCCAAGAGAGTGGGCACAGGGTTACCGGACATAAAAATCTTCACTGCATTCACGTTGACGAAAGAATCCGAGTTAGGAAACAACACCAAACCATATATGAAAAGAGCCAGAATGTCTTCAAACGCCTGGAAGTCTAGACTGTCCCAGAACTGATTAGCCTTACCAACCAAGAATTTAGTAAAAAAGCCCTTTGCTCCACTACGAGTTTCTCAATTAGCCATTACCTCAGCCTTTGTCAGATGGAGGGCTGAAGAAATCTCTTCCGGCGTAGGAATCTTCTCCCAACCTGTGAACAGGGTCTACTCCAGAATAGAGATACCAAGCAGATCAGAGAACTCTTCCAAGTTAGGGACCAACTGGTAGTCCGGAAAAGTAAAACAATGGTACAATGGATCAAAGAACTGGACTAAGACACTCATCATATGCTCGTCCAATTTGGAAGTGACCAAACCCAAGAGGTGACCATGTCTTCTGATAAAGGAGGTAGTATCTGAAATCTTTGCAACCTATTCCTTAAGCTGAGTGGGAATCTGGACAAAGTTGATCTGAATGGTGTTTTTACGCATGGGTGCCATGACCTATAAAACAGAACAAAGATGAATCCCTCCTGTCTTTGAAATAGGTTAGTACAATGCAATATGCATGCAATGTCATGATGTCATGATAGAAAACACACCACAAGTATCCACAAATAGAAAACATGGTAAAGGCACACAAGTCACACAAGTCACACAGAGAGCCCTTAGATTTCAGGCTGGCAAGGAGTCTAGGTACTACCCTCTTTCAGTTCAGTTGGTTCAAACCTGTCCTAAAAATAGTAACCGGGTTCTAGAGGATCTCAATATCACTGACTACCCTCGATCGGTCATAATTCCAGTTTAGAAACCTTTTCTTGCTGCTGGAAACATCGCGAGAGTTTAGTCTCAATGAGTGTAGCATACTGCTACTGTTCTATGGCCAAGTTGGTCAATTTAAAGGTTCTAAGTTCAGTTGGTGCTTAATCACCCCTTAGCAGACTCATATTCTCCTCGTTGCACCACAAGGGATATCGGTACATACTAAAGTGCCACACCAACGTAGCTACTGCTTCAACCGTATCGGTCTACGCCGTACAGTTCCCTCACAGTTTATTGCTACTTACCTAAAGGGTATCCCCCAGATCCGGGTTAGGATCTATAGTAACTCCGATACAAGCCCACAAATATAAAGTATACAAGTCAAGCAATTGAAAACATTATGAACTATTCCTAAGGTACACCCCACTTATAAGATTTCCCCAGCAGAGTCGCCAGTTCTGTGATACGGTGGGAAGAACTGACTGTTTTTTGGAATGTTGGTTTGCGTTTTGCGTTTGTTTTTGCAAAATGTCGCGGTAAGCAAGAGTCGCCACCGACTTTTATTTTATCCAACAAGGAAAGGGAAAAAGCACAGAAAAATTCCTTTTTTTTGAGATATTTCTCGGGTTCGGGGGGTAGATTATAGAAAAGGAAGGTGTTAGCACCCTTTCTATCCATGGTTATCCACAGGCTCTTAGGCACTTGCTCAAATGTTTTAAAAAATTGCTTTCTTTGTGCTTGTGGGTTTGAAAAAGTTTTTGTTTTGAAACTTCGATTTAACTTTTGCTTCTGTCCTCAAGAGCGTATGAAGTGTTTTGAAAACTTTGTTCGAAAAAAGTGTAAGTGTAAAAAGTTTTTGTTTTTGAAAGAGCAAGTATCTAAGAACCATCTACCTACTCGAAAAAGGAATCGTTATATGCTAATTTCTTTTAGACAATGCTATCCCACTATGAATGAGTAGGTAGCATCGTCGTTGGAGTTTGAGGGTCAATTCGAATGCGGGACTTATGGTCACTAAAGCAATGTTAGGACGCCTTAGCGGTAACCCTAATGTCTTAGATCATTTGTTTGAGGCCACAATATCCGAGGCAACTGTTTCGAGGCAACTATGATCTTTGGACAAGAGGGCGACCTCTAAAGTGACCTATACTCAATGACCGCGTACGAAGGCAACCAAGTGGGGTGTACCCTAAGAGTGCGCATGTGCGAGTGTGTCGTTTTCAGTTAATTTTATCTTTGTACATGTTAAGGGTGATCTAAGTTGATTTTAGGTTAAACATTCGTTCTTGTCATGCCATCCTATTATCAAACATCTAACAATTATAATTTGCAGAAAATAAAATGTGGAATTTAAATTACAAGGCGTCGGGTATTTACATCGCCAAAGATAAACCCTTTAAAAATAAATAAAGCGATAAAAAATAATAAAAGTCCTATTTAACTATTACAAACCGGGAGCAAGTATATTATTGGATAAAATAAATAAATCCCGTGCGGGAAATTAAATGGAGCGCAAATTTAGGGTTTTGACCCTTTTGGTTTAAAGGAAACATCTTTTTTGTTGTTTTTGAATTAAGAAAGAAATTACCTAAGTTAATTACTAAATTAAATTAAAATAAAATTAATTAATAAAAATAAATTATTTTTGGGTTTTTGTTATTTTAAGAAAGAAAATAAAAATTAATTGAGTTAGTAAAAACCTAATTAAGTCTAGTTAATTTTAATTATTTACAAAAATATGTTAAAGTTATTCTAATTAAAACTTAAATCAATTAATTAGTATTTATTATTAAAATAAAAATTGAAATTTGATTAAATAAAGAAAATATTTTTTAATTGGTTAGTAAATTTAATAAAAATAATTAAGCAATTAATAAAATAAAATAAATAAACAAAATAATATGAGAGAAAGGGGGGTATGGGCCTGATTTAGGAGTTTGAACAGAAATCTGAAGCCTAAAACACGCTGGCCTTGTTGACTTTTTTGGACTTGGTGTGCATGCATGGACTTGACTCCATGGTGGACCTTCAGATCTGGCCAATAGCCATCTGGCTACTGAATGCTTGATGGTGCACGGTGAGATGCAAGCCTGGATATGCACATGATCACCTGAAGAAGAAAAATAACAAAGAAAGTGGAGGACCTGGGATTCGAACCCTGGTCCTGATGGATATTACCAATGAACGCTTGCCACTACACCACCTACCTTTGTTTGTTAATACAATAGAGATAAAATATATTATATAAAAACAAAAACTATGGCCAAAAAATTAAACAAAAACGCGCGTGGTTTGAATGGTGCAATGGGTAGGCGCCACGTATTGTCTTCAACCTTCGTCCGTGGCTAAAACCCTGTAAAACCTATAGCTACGGACACAGGCCGTCACTACAAGTCGTGCATACTCCAAAATCCACTGTAGGCTATGAAAATGAATTCCAAGGGCATGGTTGTGCTCGTCTCATCATCCCGGTCACAACCATACCCTTCTTGATGGCCAATTATTCCTGAAACAAAAACACCCAAAAATATCCAAGAAAACCTAGCTATGGAATTTTGCAATACAGGTCATGTAAACAAAATTAAATAAGGCCAAAATCTTGGGAATGTTGTGAGGATCACAAATATGTAGTTAGTTTGTTCAAATGATGCATGAATGGATCAAATCGAATCCAAGAACAGAGCTAGGTAACGAGGGACTTACAACGCGTTTGGGCGTATGAGCAAGCTTGCTTTTGATCCAGGAAGATTCAATGTACATCCAGGAAACGATTGGGATAGGTCTTGGCTTATGAAAACACCTCTAGCTATCAATTCGATTCCAAGCTTTTTTGTATATTTTTCAAGTTTTGTCTTGCCTCTGCCTGCAGCCTCTAACCCTTGTTTCGATTCCTTTTGCTTCCTTATGTATTGTATGATGTGTTAGGGTAACAAACTTGGCTCAAATCTTCTCCCATCAATGCTTGCTAATTTGATTTGATTCACCTTTTACAACTTTCCAAATTTGCCAATTTTCAATCTTTTTGCACATGGTTTGGTGTGATACGAATTTGATGATGTTAATGATGATGATCCAATCCTGAAATAGCCAAAAGATCTCATGTAATCAAAGTTTTGGATTTTATATGATTTGATTTGATTAAAAATGAATAAAATCAATAAAAAATCAAATCAAATAATAAAAATGAAATATGGGCTCATGGCTGAAGCTAGGACACGTGGACAATGATGCAAGCTCAAATAATGTGGAAAAGAATGGGCCCATTTGACAAAATTTGAAGTTTGTTGATAGTTGACTTTTGGCAATTTTGCAAAAATGCCCAACTTCAACAATTCATAACTTCTTCAATTTTGAACTTTTGGAAGTGTTCTTGGACTTTTTAGAAAGCTTGATATGTCCTCTAACCAACCCTTTTGGTATAATCGCATTTTGAAATTCGATGCTCAAGTTATAAGCTTTGGTAAAAAAGGTGTTTTTGTTGACTTTAAAAAATGACCTATAATGTCCAAATTTATAACTTCTTGTGAGTGCATTTTCTGATCTTGGGATATGAATATGGATTGTAGGAAATTGCATCCCATTCAAAATTAGCTTTGGATGGGTCATTTCTCATAAAGTATGAGAAAGTTATGCTTGGTCAAAGTTGAGTTGACTTTTCCTGCAAAACCCTAATTTACCAACTTTTGAGTCTTGATGAATTTTGAGCAATCCTTGATGAATCATGATCAGCCCTTGATCAAATGATGAAATATCCTTAAAAATGAGAATTTTGACAAAAAATCTTGAAGCTTGACTGTTTATAGGTCACAGTTGACTTTTGCCCTAACACAGTCGATTTTTGGACCCTTTGAGCAATTGACTGAGCAAACTTCCTCTACAGGGCTTGAAATTTGACATGGATGACCTTGAGAACATATTAGGACATTGGAGAGCACTTGAGGTCATTTGGACTCAAGGATCTTGATGCAACACAAAACCCTAATTTGGGGTTGACTGCCTTAGGAGATAGCTTGTCTGACCAACTCTTGAATAAACTTGAGCAATTTGAAGATTTTTCTTGCAATGTTTTGAGAAGTATGAGAGGGTAAATTTTGGGGTACAACACGTTTCCACGACTAACGAAGTCAAATTACGAAAACTGGAGTATCCAAATGAAAGCTCTTCTTGGATCTCTAGACGCGTGGGAGGTGACCAACGATGGGTTTGAAGAACCAACAGATGTTGCGGTACATACGACAACTCAAACTAAGGTGTTGAAAGAGATGCGATCGAAGGATAAAGTGACACTATACATGTTGTTCAGGATTGTTGATGAATCAGGCTTCAAAAAGATTGTTGGTTCGACTACATCGAAATAAGTATGGGACACGTTAGAGAAAGTGTTCAAAGGAGCAGATCGAGTGAAGCAAGTTCGAATCCAAACTCTTTGTGGAGAATTGGAGAGGATGCAGATGAAGGAGACAGAAACTGTATCTGACTACATCACACGTGTACAAAAGATGGTGAACCAACTCACCAAAAATGGAGAAACAGTAACTGATGCATGAGTTGTTGAAAACATTTTGAGATCTTTAACAAATAAATTTGAGAATATTGTGTGTGCAATAGAAGAGTTGAAGGACCTTTTGATGCTCTCAGTCTAAGAGCTCGCTGGTTCTCCCGAAGCACATGAACAACGTAAGATGAAAAAGAAGGAAGAAGTAGTCGAGGAAGAAAATCAAACCAAGGATTCGATCAAAGACAAAAAGGTAATATTTTCTCAAAACTTTCGAGGAAGAGGACGTGGTTGTGGAGGTCATAACAGTGGCCGAGGCAGCAACTTCGAGAGAGGACATTCGAACCAACAAAATTAGTGTGGCAGAGGACGTGGTCAAAGAGGTGGTCGGTCGAATCACTCCAACTTCGAATGTTACAAGTGTGGGAAGTATGGTCATTACGCGAAGGATTGCAATTCCTACAAATGCTATAACTGTGATAAAGTGGGACATCTTGCAAAAGATTGTCGAATCAAAAAGAAGGTAGAAGAAACAACCAATATAGCCTTGGAAGCTGAATCGAATGAAGGTTTTCTCCTGATGGATCAAAATGAAATCAACACCAATAATGACCATGTTTGGTATCTTGACTCAGGAGCAAGTAATCACATGTGTGGTTACAAACACCTGTTTAAAGAAATGAAAAAAATTGAAGATGGTAATGTGTCTTTTGGAGATGCATCGAAAGTGAAGGTCGAAAGAAAGGGTACAATCTGTTACTTACAAAAGAGTGGCTTGATTAGATCAATCCAAGATGTTTACTATGTACCAGATCTCAAGACCAACATGTTGAGTTTGGGACAACTTACAGAAAAAGGTTTTTCGATACTTATAAAAGATCGAATACTGCATTTGAAGGACAAAGTAGGACATCTGATCTCCCGTGTCGAAATGGAAAGAAATCGAATGTACAAACTGAATCTGAGGAACGTTCTAGAGAAATATCTACAAGTCGACATGCAAGACAAAGCGTCACTATGGAATTTACGCTCTGGTCATCTATATCATGCTGGTTCGAGAAGGTTGGCGAAAAAGAACATGGTACACAGACTACCAGACATGAATTATGAAGGAAAGTTCTGTGAAGAATGTGTGCTCAACAAATAAACAAGAACCTCATTTCAAAATAAGATAGAATGTCAAGCTAAACATATTCTTGAATTGATTCATACCAACATATGTGGGCCAATCACTCCAGAACCCTTCAGTGGAAAAAGGTATTTCATTTCCTTTATCGATGATTTATCACTAAAGACCTGGGTTTATTTCTTGAAAGAATAGTCTGAAGCATTAGAGGTGTTCAAAAAGTTCAAAGTAATGGTGGAGAAGGCAACCGACAGACATATCTAAGCAGTTCGATCTGACAGAGGTGGTGAGTACACTTCGACGACCTTTATGAAGTATTGTGAAGAGCAGGGCATAAGGAGATTCCTAACTGCACCATATTCACCTCAGCATAATGGTGTGGCTGAAAGAAAGAATCAAATTGTTCTTGACATGATTCGATCAATGCTTAAGAGCAAGAACATGTCGAAAGAATTCTAGGAAGTAGCTATACAATGTGCTGTTTATGTTCAGAATTGATGTCCACATTCGAAGTTAGAAGATCAAACACCACAAGAAGCATGGAGCAGATAAAAGCCAACAGTTTCTCATCTCAAAGTATTTGGTAGTGTATCTTATGCACATGTACCAGATCAACAAAGAACGAAACTTAAAGACAAAAGTCAAAACTATATATTCATTGGGTATGATGAGAAGACAAAAGGGTACAAGCTATTCGACCCCATTAGCAAGAAAGTGATCATGAGTAGAGATGTTCGAATAAACGAAGCGAGCAAGTAGAACTGGAACAATTCGACAGAAGTTATCGACGCAATCGAAGAATCATTTGTCGTTGTACCAACAAGCATTTCAACAGAACATGAAGATATTGAAAATGAAGATGAACCTCTACAACCCAGAATGCGAAGTTTGCAAGATTTATATGATTCGACAAATAAGGTACACCTTGTGTTCCTTCTGGAAGATGCTGAAAACATCAGTTTTGAAGAAGCGTTACGAGACAAGAAGTGGAAAAGTACCATGGACAAAGAGATTAGAGCAATAGACCGCAACAACACTTGGGAGCTAGTCGAATTGCCAAAAGGTAGTCGACCCATTGGTGTAAAGTGGGTATTCAAGAAAAAGATGAACGCTCAAAGAGAAATAGAATGATACAAAGCGCAACTTGTTGCGAAGGGATACAAACAAAAAGTAGGAATTGACTATGACGAAGTGTTTGCACTTGTTGCAAGAATGGAGATGATTCGATTGCTCATTTCTCAAGCTGCTCAATTCAAATGGCCGATATTTCAAATGGATGTCAAGACAATATTTTTAAATGGTGTACTCGAAGAAGAAGTCTATATCGAACAACTACTATATGGGCTGAAGCAAGCAGCACGGAAATGGAACACACACATCGACACATATTTCAAGGAGAATGGGTTCGAGCAATGTCCGTATGAACATGCCCTCTATGTGAAGAAAAATAGAAGTAATGTATTACTTGTTGCTCTCTATTTCGATGACCTTATTTTTCTAGGCAGTGATGATCAAATGATAGAAGAATTCAAGAGCACCATGACACATGAATTTGAAATGACAGACTTAGGTCTGATAAGATTCTTTCTTGATCTAGAGGTTCGACAAGAAGAAACTAGAATCTTTATTTCACAAGAAAAATATGCAAAAGAAATCTTGAAAAAATACAAGATAAAAAGTTGTAATCCAACTTCGACGCTAATGGAACCAGGTGCAAAATTGTCGAAATTTGATAGAGGAGAACGTGTCGAAGTAAGCAAATATCGAAGCTTGGTAGATAGTCTTTGATATATCACATGCACAAGGCCAGACATTTTATTAAGTGTCGGTACTGTAAGTCGATTCATGGAGGAGCCAGTACATTCATATTGGAAGGCATTGAAACGAATCCTTAGGTACATCCAAGGAACAATGTCATTTAGAATGTTCTATTCAAGAACAGAAGACTACAAGTTAGTTGGTTATTCTGACAGTGATTGGTGTAGAGATATAGACGATCGAAAAAACACTTTTAGATATGTGTTCTTCATGGGAAACACCACATTTAGTTGGCTTTCTAAAAAACAACTAATAGTAACACTTTCAACATGTGAAGCTGAATATGTGGCAACATCTTGATGCGTTTGTCATGCAGTATGGCTTAGAAGATTGATGAACAAAATGGAGCTAAAACAGGAAGGCGCAACTGTAATACAAGTGGGCAACAAATCAATAATCAAGTTGGCAAAGAATCCAGTAAACTATCAGAGAAACAAACACATTGTCGTTCGCTTCCACTTCATTTGAGAACATTTGAAGGTAGGAAGTGTCGAATTGAGGCATGTAGCAAGCAAGGATCAAGCAACAGACATTTTCACAAAACCATTATCGAAAGAAATTTTCGACAGAAGCAAGAAATTGATAGGTATGATGGATGGAATAAACATTTAAGTTTACAAAGGAGTTTTGTTAAATAAACTTTAAATGTTAAAATAGTGGGTTTCTATTAATAAATTAGTGGAAAAATTAAAAGTCTATTGTAATTGAAAGGCTAAGAGATAGTGGCTTATAATAGTATTTACTAATATCATTTACTTTCCTAGAATAATAGAAGTCCTTGAGTCTATATAAAAATCAAAATTGTATTCTATTTGATAACAAGTTATAAAAGTATTTGTTTCCTTTCTAACAAGTCTCACTCTAATAACACAAGCTCGTAAGAAATATTCATCATCAATTCATATCATTCTTTTTCCTCCATTTCATCTTAAATTATCTACTCTCCATTTAATCTTGGATTTTTCATTATGATTTTCACTGCCAAAGCAAGTTCATACACTGTCTTTGGACAAAGCCTCTGGCTCTGGATTTCGCTCCAAACATTAATACTTCGTCTAGAAAAATCGACATGCAATTAAAGCTTGTGCCTGGTAACTCTGCTGGAACAATCACAACATATTATGCAAGTGTTTTTGTTTATTATTTAATCTTAATATAAAATGTTTAGCATGAAATAAATGGAATGAATTATTTATTGCAGCTATCTTCTCTTGGAGATTCTCATAATGAAATAGATTTTGAATTTCTTGGTAATTTAAGTGGTGATCCTTATATTGTTCATACGAATATTTACTCACAAGGGAAAGGAAACAAAGAACAACAGTTTCATCTGTAGTTTGATCCCACCATCTAGACACACATAAAACTCAACATCATAGTAAGATAAAATCTCATATCGTTTTTCCTTTAAACAAGTTTAGTGTTTATATAGCTCACACATGTTTCAATTATTGTCTTGTACTGAATTGATGAGGCATTCATGAAAATTATTAGTATTTATTTTGTCAATAATAAAATAAACAAATATAATGGAGTCTTATTTGATTGGTGTCAAATCCTATTAACTAACGTCATCATGAGAAACCATTTGAGAATAGAAAGGTTGAGGTTTGTTATTTATTACAGTGACTTGAAGCATATCTTCTTCTCCATCATATCAATATTAGGGCAAAAGAAGCTAAAAACACATCATGTCAATGTTGTTTCTGTCCAATCCTTCAACTAGCTGTAACTAACCATAATACAGCAAGATAATGAAACAACATACGTATTTCTACACCAAACAAAATTACTAAACTTTTTTTTTGGATAAACCAATGCAAATTTAACCTAAATACTAGCTAGGTCAAATCATTGAAAAGAGTTTGTTCATAAACTTAAGGAGTTTCAGGCTTAATAGGATTGCCAATGCCATGATGATGAAGTGGATCTGGACCTGTAGGAACCTTCCTCAACTCTCCAATCACTTCCTGTTCAGTTCTCTTCATCTTTGTTGAAGATCCTTCAAGACTAACCTTCAACATAGCTTTCTTAACCTTCAAACTAGACAGCATCTGCACAAACACATAGAGTTAAGAAATAAACAATATTTTTACGCTAGAAGTTAAAAATAGTGTGAAACAAACCTTCCTGTTATGACTAGGTTTGAGACTTCCTCCATTAACATCAAAGCATGCAAATGAAGAACTACAACCTACAAACAGAAATAACAATATTTATTGTGATAATGAATGTATAATAACAAAAGAACAGAAAAGTCAGGGAACAAACCAGAAGTCTCCCTCATGAGAAGCAAGAAGAAAAGAACAAGTAAAAAGACAGAAGTAGGAATGAATTTTGAATTTGAAGCCATAATAATATTGAAGAGAAGAAGAAGGATTCTTAAATTTGCATGCAGGTTATGAAGAAGGATACACATATTTATAGTGTAAGAATTTTAATATGAATGATGGATGGTGCAGCCATTTGTAAAAAACTAATGATTAAAGACACTAATGTGGAAGCAAAATATGTACTTTTCACTGCTATATAGCTGTGTGTATATATATATATATATATATATATATATATATATATATATATATATATATATATATATATATATATATATATATATATATATATATATATATATATATATATATATATATATATATATATATATATATATGTAACAGAGCCGTCTTATATGTATTGTTGTCGAGAATCATTTGGCTGCTGATACTGACAAATGCAAATATATCTTCAAAAATATGATGTCAAAGGTGATAAAAGAACTAAAAAAAGTAGAAAAGATAAAAGGATATGATTTTATATCTTGATTTTGATTTGGAATGTCAGATAGAAGCATCAACATACGTCATGTTTCCTTTCTGAGTCTCTACAAACTCTTTTTGGGGCCATCCTATTTCTGATTCTATCTGTGGCACAATCTGTTAACATGATTCACTTTTGTTTTGTATATCCAATTTTTAAGATTTAAGGCATGAATGAATTATTTATTCGGTTTTACTCGGTTAAATAAAAAGCATGCACCAAATGAAAGTCTTAGTTCTATTTTTTCTATTGAGATATGTTTGAAACACCATTTTAATATAAATACATATTGTTCACTTTATTTATATGATAATTTGTGTTTTTTTAAATAATAATAATAATAATAATAAAAATAATAATAATAACGATAATAATAATAATTAATAATAATAATTACAATAAAAAAAAGAAAGAGATAAGATAAGAGAAAAGGAAGGAATAAATTTTATTGTGGTTCATTGAGCACTCAAATGGTTCAATTTGCAAGCATTATACAAACATTATACTTTATATTTTTAAGAATACAACACTCACTTAGTTTTATAATTACATATTATAATGCCAACAACCCATTACAGAAGTTATTTAGGGGTATTTGTTTGATGGATATTTATTGCTATTTACATCAAATAGTTTATAGTTTTCGGTAGGATGATAACCAACTAACAATATTATCTCTCTTTTGTCATCTAATTTCTTTCGAAGTTAACTTAGAATATGTTGAAATGTTATCGAACCGAAAATCTTCAAATGACTCAAATATGGTTTATGACTAGACCATACCTCTTCTGGTATCAGTTTGTCCAACTTCTTAGTAGGACACCTATTCGACAAATAGGTGGCTGTAGATACGGCTTCACCCTGAATTTTCTTCGGCAAGTTTTTTCCCTTCAACATACTACGAACCATATTCATTATCGAACGATTTCTTCTCTCGACAACACCATTTTGCTGAGGCATATAAGGTGGTACATGTAACGCCCGTAATTTAATTAATTATTTAATTAAATTATTTTTGAAATATTTGTGAAGTTGTGTTGTGATTAGTTGGAATTATTTATTTCATTAAGTGGTGAAATAATATTATGAGAAGGATGATATTATTTTGTGTGGGCTTGTTTTAAAGGAATAGAAGCAATAAGGGAGTGTATTAGTTTTAAGCCCATTAAAGAATAAAGAGAATAATAGGTGATTTTATTATTGTTAGAAATAACAAGAAAGAAGAAGCAGTAAGAAGAATAAGGGTTTGAAAGGAAGAACGTGAAGCTGTTGGAATAGAGGAAAAACGGAAGAATGGGAATTCAATCGGAAGTTATAGAGCAACCTTCAATCCAAGATAAGGGTGGAGTTCTGACTCTATAATAGGGTTCATGATAATTGATATGTGGGGTTAGAGGTGATTGTTGTCTTGTTCATGAATTGAATGTATATGAGGTTGTATGATGAAAAATCGATAAATTTTGGATGAATAATGATGTCCCGGTGTTGTTTAATTGATGTAGAATTATAGGATAATTGCAAGTGATGATTATCTATGATTAGATTATGTTTTAGGGCTTAAGGTATGGAACCCGTAGTGAAAATACAGATAAAATCGCAGAAAATACACTTAGCAGAGCAGTATGTGTCGACCCCAAATGCTATGTGTCGATACAAGAATGTCGTTAGACTCAGTATGAGTCGACACAGAGGAATCATGTGTCGATACATGAGGGCTTTCAGACTTAGGATGAGTCGATACGTATGAGCATGTGTCGATACATGCAGAGTTGCAGACTCAGGATGAGTCGATACAAGGGAGGATGCGTCGACTCGTGTTTCAAGTTCAGTTCAGTACGCGTCAACCCAAAGCGTTATGCATCGATCCATGTTGTCTAGTTTTTGGCAGAATCAGTTTGAGAATGTTGTAACTTGAGTTTTCGGACTCCGTTTGAGGTATCGTTCGAAGCGTTGAATAGCTAACGCGGTGAACTTCATTCTTAATGATTATAATGAAGAATAGGAAGGATAATCCTAGTATCCAAATTAGGAATCAGATTAGTTCCCGTGTTGATTGTTATGTCGGTTTTTGTTAAGAATGATGAGGATGAAACGTTTAGAGATGTTTGTGTAGTTGTAACAGTGGGATTAATGATGATGACGGTGCGGTATTACAGAATAGTAGTATGTAGAGGTTTGATGATTTATAAGTAATCCTTAGTTGATTCACTAATTATAGGCAATATCTTGTTATACGCCTATGGCCAACATTGTGAAATTGATGAGTTACTATTGTATTACTGTACGACTGAGTTGTTGATGAGATGATGTTAATGAGAGTTTGTGTTGATAAATGATGTTGATGAATTATGTTGATGAAAAGATGTTAAGATGCTTTTAAGATGTAGCCTTTTGGCCAACGATGATGTTGTATTAAGATGTTGTCAATTACGGTGTTATCATTACATTCATGATTGTGTCGCATACATTGCATTATGAGATGGAGCTTATGCTCGTTGAGATGGCCTGTATTGGCGAATATTGAGATGAAGGCTTATGCCTTGTTGATGCCTCTATTAATTGGCAATTTTTGAGATGGGAGTTCTGCTCCAATGGTATCACATGCATTTGCATAATATTGAGTCGTATTATCTGAATGCATAAAGAGGTTGTGCATTGAAGTGGTATACGTGTATATTGTTGATATTTTGTTATAATGTTTGTTGTTTGTAATATGATAAGTGGTGATGTCATGTGATCTAATTTAATATATTAATTATCATACGCTTTATTATAATGTTAGGTATCTCACCCCTTCTGTTTGAATGTTTCCCTGATGTTGGTAACGTGCAGGTAATCGAAAGTGAAGGTTGTATACCTTTAATAGTTCGAGTCGGTGTCATTGCTCTAATATGTAACACTCGGGGGGGTGAACGCTTGTTGCTTTTGATTGTTGATTATTCAGTTGTTGAACTTTAAGTTGATTATTATTAAGTATGTGTTGTTTTGAAGTTGCCGTAACGATGATAAAGATGTTATTAAGAATTCCGCTGCGTAGATGTTTAAATTGTTGAATTATTTAATTAAAGTATTATGCTGATGGTTCATCCGAAAATTTAAAGTGTTATATATCCACGATAAATACAATGAGTTTTTAATGATGAATTTGTGGTATCCTGATTCGTTTGCGTGAATGATTTTATAAATCTGATTTATTTATAATTGTCGGGTAGAATTGGGGTGTTACAAAGTTGGTATCAGAGCAAAAGGTTAGTCCGACCTTGTCGTCGAGTCGTAGTTATCTAACAATTGAGTATTGTTAATTTGAGTTCTAACTGTTGTTTATGTTGTAGTGATAAGTTGAGATGACTCGAAGGAATGATGCTGCACTTGCTGCTGCTTTAGAAGCAATGGCTCAGGCGGTGGAGAATCAGTCAAATACTAACGGGAATGCTGGATCTCGTAGTTTGGCGAATTTCTAGAGAGAGAATCCGCCTACGTTCAAGGGAAAGTATGATCCTGACGGAGCATTGGAGGGGTTGAAAGAGATTGAGAGAATATTCCGTGTGATGGATTGCACTCCAGCGCAGAAGGTTCGATATGGTACTCATATCCTAGCAGTCGAGGCTGATGACTGGTGGCTAGAGACTTGTCAGAAGTTAGAAGCTGCAGGTGAGAATGTCACTTGGGTTGTGTTCCGTAGGGAATTTCTGAGGAAGTACTTTCCTGAAGATGTTCGTGGTAAGAAGGAAATTAAATTCCTTAAGCCGAAGTAAGGGCATATGTCTGTTGTTGAGTATGCTGCCAAGTTTTCTGAGTTGGCAAAGTTTTATCCGCACTACACTGAGGCAGATGCTGAGTTTTCGAAGTGTATCAAATTTGAGAGTGGGTTGCGCCCCGAGATAAAGAAGGCGATTGGATACCAGAAGATCCGTGTATTTGTGGGTTTGGTTGATAGTTGCAGGATTTATGAGGAGGATAATAATGCTCATTACAAGATTATCACTGATAAGAGGGTAAGCACCAACAGAATCGTGGTAAGCCTTATGATGCCCCAACTGGTAAAGGTAAACAGAAAGTTTCTCAGGGTCAGAGGACTAGTGGGGGAGATGCTCCTACTGGTGCGGTTTGTTGTAAGTGTGGAAAATCTGGGCATAAGAGTAATGTGTGTACTACTGAAGTGAAGAGGTGTTTCCGTTGTGGTAAGAACAAACATGTTGTATCTGAGTGTGAACATAAGGATGTGATTTGTTTCAATTGTAGAGAAGAAGGGCACATTGGTAGTCAGTGTCTGAAACCAAGTAAGGCGCAGACAAGTGGTAAAGTGTTCGCTTTGGTTGAGGATCAAGCAGCTACTGAGGACAGACTTATCAGAGGTACATGTTTCATTAATAGTACTCCTTTAATTACTATTATTGATACCGGTGCTACTAATTGTTTCATTGCTGCTGATTATGTTGAAAGATTGGGTCGTATCTTGTCTTCTTTGAATGGAGAAATGGTCATCGATACTCCAGCCAAGGGGTCGGTGACTACTTCTTTTGTGTGTGTTAAGTTTCCCTTGTCGATCTTCGACAGAGACTTTGTTGTTGATTTGGTTTGTTTACCGTTAAGTGGTTTGGATGTGATTTTGGGTATGAACTGGTTAGAGCATAACTGTGTTCATATTAACTGTTATGATAAGTATGTGAGGTTTTCTACTCCTGAAGAAGAGGGGGATAGTCTGTTGTCTACTAGACAGTTGAGGAAGTTGATGCAATAGGAAGCACAAATGTTCTCGTTGATGGCGTCGCTATCTGTAGAGACTCAAGCTATAATTGAGGATTTGTAGATGGTGTGTGAATTTCCTGAAGTTTTCCCCTATGAAATTCCTGATGTACCGTCGGAGAGGGAATTCGAATTTATAATTGATCTTGCACATGGTACCAGACCTGTGTCTATGGCACCATACAGGATTTATGCATCTGAATTGTCAGAGTTGAAGAAGCAATTGTAAGAGTTACTTGAAAAGAAGTTTGTAAGACCAAGTGTATCGCCGTGGGGAGCTCCAGTGTTAGTAAAGAAGAATGATGGAAGTATGAGGCTTTGTGTTGATTATAGACAGTTGAATAATGTGACGATTAAGAACAAGTATCCGCTTCCAAGAATAGATGACTTGATGGACTAATTGGTGGATGCTCGTGTGTTTAGTAAGATTGATTTGAGGTCGGGTTACCATCAGATTAAAGTGAAGGATGAAGATATCCAGAAGACGGCTTTCAGAATGCGTTATGGACATTACGAGTATTCGGTGATGCCTTTCGGTGTTACTAATGCGCCAGGAGTATTCATGGAATACATGAATCGTATCTTCCATACTTATTTGGATCAGTTAGTAGTGGTGTTCATTGATGATATTTTGATTTACTAAGTCAAAAGAAGAACATGTTGAACACTTAAGAGTAGTATTGCAAGTTTTGAAAGAGAAGAAATTGTATGCAAAGCTGTCCAAGTGTGAATTATGGTTAAAGGAGGTTAGTTTTCTTGGTCATGTGATCTCAGGTAGTGGCATTGTTGTAGATCCATCGAAGGTTGATGTTGTGTTGCAATGGGAAACTTCGAGGTCAGCTACTGAGATTAAGAGCTTTTTGGGATTAGCTGGATACTATAGAAGGTTTATCGAAGGTTTTTCTAAGTTGGCACTTCCGTTGACTAAGTTGACTTGTAAAGGTAGAGCTTTTGTGTGGGATGTTCATTGCGAAGAAAGTTTTACAAAATTGAAGAAGAGATTGACGTCGGCTTCGATTTTGACGTTGCCTAACCCAGGAGAGCCTTTTGTGGTGTATTGTGATGCTTCTAAGATGGGTTTAGGAGGTGTGATTATGCAAAATGGTAAGGTAGTTGCTTATGCGTCAAGGAAGTTAAGGACTCATGAGAAGAACTATCCTACGCATGATTTAGAGCTTGTTGCAGTTGTCTTTGTGTTGAAGATTTGGAAGCATTATCTTTATGGTTCTAGATTTGAAGTGTTTAATGACCATAAGAGTTTGAAGTATCTTTTTTATCATAAGGAGTTGAATATGAGGCAACAGAGATGGTTGAAATTGTTAAAGGATTATGATTTCAGTTTGAATTATCATCCAGGAAAAGCGAATATGGTAGCTGATGCGTTGAGTCGAAAGACTTTACATATGTCGGCAATGATGGTTAAAGAGTTGGAATTAATTGAGCAGTTCAGAGATATGAGCTTAGCTTGAGAGGTTACGCCGCGAAGTGTTATGTTAGGTATGTTGAAGATTAATAATGAATTTCTAGACAGTATCAGAGAAGCTCAGAAGTTGGATGTGAAATTGGTAGATTCGATGGTTGGAATCGATCAGTCTGAGAATGGTGATTTTAAGTTAGATGCGCAAGGTGTGTTAAGATTTCGTAACCGGATATGTATTCCTGATGATGTTGAGATGAAGAAAGTGATACTTGAAGAGAGTCATAGAAGTAAGCTGAGTATTCATCCAGGAGCTACAAAGATGTATCAAGATTTGAAAGGTTTGTTTTGATGGTCTGGGATGAAGAGTGATGTGGATCGGTTTGTGTATGCATGTTTGACTTTCCAGAAGTCGAAAGTTAAGCATCAGAAGCCAGCAGGGTTGGTGCAACCGTTATAAGTTCCAGAATGGAAATGGGATAACATTTCAATGGACTTTGTGACAGGGTTACCTAATACTTTAAGAGGGCATGATTCGATTTGGGTTATTGTTGATAGGTTTACAAAGTTGGCTCATTTTATTCCTATCAACATCAGTTTTCCAGTGTCGAAGTTGGCTGAGATGTACACTAGTGTGATTGTGAAGCTGCATGGTGTTCCTTTGTGCATTGTGTCAGATAGAGATCCAAGATTTACTTCTGATTTTTGGGAGAGTTTGCAAGAAGCGTTGGGCTCTAAGTTGAGGTTGAGTTCAGCATATCATCCTCAGACAGATGGTAAGACTGAACAAACTATTCAATCGTTGGAAGACTTGTTGAGGGCATGTGTTCTTGAGCAGGGAGGTTCGTGGGATACTTATCTTCCGTTGATATAGTTCACTTATAATAACAGTTACCATTCTAATATTGGGATGGCACCTTTTGAAGCATTGTATGGTCGAAAATGTAGAACTCCTTTATGTTGGCTGAATCTGGTGAAAGTGTAGTACTTGGACCTGAACTTGTTCGTGAGACTATTGAGAAGGTGAATTTGATTCGAGAAAAGATGAAAGCTTCCCAAAGTAGACAGAAGAGTTATCATGACAAGCGAAGGAAGGATTTAAAATTTCAAGCGGGTGACCATGTGTTTTTGAGAGTTACACCTGTGACTGGTGTTGGGCGAGCGTTGAAGTCTAAGAAGCTCACTTCTCGTTTTATTGGACCATATCAGATTTCAGAGAGAGTTTGGAATGTTACTTATAGAGTGGCTTTACCGCCTAATCTTTCGAATTTACATAATGTGTTTCATGTGTCGCAACTCTGGAAGTATATTTCAGATCCATCTCATGTGATTCATATGGATGATGTGCAAGTACGGGATAACCTTATTGTGGATACGGTGCCTGTACGAATCGCGGATCGTGAAATAAAGACTCTGAGGGGCAAAGAGATTGCTTTGGTTAAAGTGGTTTGGCTAGGAGCTGCCGGTGAAAGCATGACTTGGGAGTTGGAGAGCAAGATGCGGGACTCCTACCCTGAGTTGTTTGATTAAGGTAAATTTTTTAGGACGAAAATATTCTAAGTGGGGGAGATTGTAACGCCCGTAATTTAATTAATTATTTAATTAAATTGTTTTTGGATTATTTGTGAAGTTGTGTTGTGATTAGTTGGAATTATTTATTTTATTAAGTAGTGAAATAATATTATGAGAAGGATGATATTATTTTGTTGTGGGCTTGTTTTAAAGGAATAGCAGCAATAAAGGGGTGTATTAGTTTTAAGCCCATTAAGGAATAATGAGAATAATAGGTTATTTTATTATTGTTAGAAATAACAAGAAAGAAGAAGCAGTAAGAAGAATAAGGGTTTGAAAGGAAGAACGTGAAGTTGTCGGAATAGAGGAAAAACGACAGAACGGGGATTCAACCGGAAGTTATAGAGCGACCTTCAATCCAAGGTAAGGGTGGGGTTCTGACTCTATAATGGGGTTCATGATAATTGGTATGTGGGGTTAGAGGTGATTGTTGTCTTGTTCATGAATTGAATGTATATGAGGTTGTATGATGAAAAATCAATGAATTTTGGATGAATAATGATGTCTCGATGTTGTTTAATTGATGTAGAATTATAGGATAATTGTAAGTGATGATTATCCATGATTAGATTATGTTTTAGGGCTTAAGGTATGGAACCCGTAGTAAAAACACAGAGAAAATCGCAGAAAATACCCTTAGCAGAGCAGTATGTGTTGACCCCAAATGCTATGTGTCGATACAAGAATGCCGTTAGACTCAAAATGAGTCGATACGAAGGAGTCATGTGTCGATACATGAGGGCTTTCAGACTCAGGATGAGTCGATACTTAGGAGCATGTGTCAATACATGCAGAGTTGTAGACTCAGGATGAGTCGATACAAGGGAGGATGCGTCGACTCATGTTTCGAGTTCAGTTCAATACGCGTCGACCCAAGGCGTTATGCATCGATCCATGTTGTCTGGTTTTTGGCAGAATCAGTTTGAGAATGTTGTAACTTGAGTTTTCGGACTCCGTTTGAGGTGTCGTTCGAAGCGTTGAATAGCTAACACGATGAACTTCATTCTTAATGATTAAAATGAAGAATAGGAAGGATAATCCTAGTATCCAAGTTAGGAATAGGATTAGTTCCCGTGTTGATCGTTATGTCGGTTTTTGTGAAGAATGATGAGGATGAAACGTTTAGATATTTCTGTGTAGTTGTAACAGTGGGATTAATGATGATGACAGTGTGGTATTACAGAATAGTAGTATGTATAGGTTTGGTGATTTAGAAGTAAGCCTTAGTTGATTAACTAATTATAGGCAATATCTTGTTATAGGCCTATGGCCAACATTGTGAAATTGATAAGTTACTGTTGTATTATTGTACGGATGAGTTGTTAATGAGATGATGTTATTGAGAGTTTGTGTTGATAAATGATGTTGATGAATGATGTTGATGAAAATATGTTGAGATGCTTTTAAGATGTAGGCTTTTTGAAAACAATGATGTTGTATTGAGATGTTGTCAGTTATGGTGTTGTCATTACATTCATGATTGTGTCGCATACATTGCATTATGTGATGGAGCTTATGCTCGTTGAGATGACCTGTCTTGGCGAATATTGAGATGAAGGCTTATGCCTTGTTGATGCCTCTATTAATTGGGAATTTTTTAGATGGGAGTTCTTCTCCAATGGTACCACATGCATTTGCATAGTATTGAGTCGCATTATCTAATTTCATAAAGAGGTTGTGCATTGAAGTGGTATACGTGTATATTGTTGATATTTTGTTGCGATGTTTGCTGTTTGTAATATGATAAGTGGTGATGTTATGTGATCTAATTTAATATATTAATTATCATACACTTTATTATATTGTTAGATATCTCACCCCTTCTGTTTGAATGTTTCCCTGATGTTGGTAATGTGCATGTAATCGAGAGTGAATGTTGTATACCTTTAATAGTTCGAGTCAGTGTCATTGCTCTGATATGTAACACTCGGGGGGATGAACGCTTGTTGCTTTTGATTGTTGATTATTTAGTTGTTGAACTTTAAGTTGATTATTATTAAGTATGTGTTGTTTTGAAGTTGTTGTAACGATGATAAAGATGTTATTAAGAATTTCGTTGCGTAGATGTTTAAATTGTTGAATTATTTAATTAAAGTATTATGCTGATGGTTCATCCGAAGTTTTAAAGTGTTATATATCCACGATGAATGCAATGAGTTTTTAATGATGAATTTGTGGAATCCTGATTCATTTGTGTGTGATTTTATAACTCTGATTTATTTATAATTGCCGGGTAGAATTGAGGTGTTACAGTACAACCTCACGCACTATATCCTCAACATCACAATAATTCCCAAACTCACTCGAAGTATACTCGCCTCCACCATCCATTTTCAGAATTTTCAACTTATGACCACTTTGCTGCTCCACCATGGATTTAAAACGTTTGAACACATCAAACACCTCATCTTTCCTCTTGGTTATATAAATCCATAGCTTCCTACTAAAATCGTCAATAAAAGTGACAAAGTACCTATTTCCACCATACGAGTCGACTTGTATTGGACCACAAACATCGGAGTACACCACCTCAAGATGATGTTTGGTCATATGGCCTATATCCTTGTTGAAAATTTTCTTGTGTTGCTTCCCTTGAACACACTCTTCACAAGTCTCAGTTGGAATATTGATCTTGGGCAGCCCGATCACCATATCATTCCTTTATAACGCGTCGAGGTCTCGAAAATTGAGATGTCCAAGACTTTAATGCCATAACCATTCATCACGACTTGCCACTATAGCAAGACACTTGTGCTCCATCACTTTCAAATCTATCTTGAAAGTACGATTTGCAGCCATGGGTGCTCTAAGAATTAAGACTATGTTTCGGTCCAAAACACACAAAATCTTGTTTTCCATGTGAATTATGTAATTCCTCTCAAGCAATTGGCCAATGCTTAAGAGATTACATTTAATTCCAGGAATGTATAACACATATTTGATCAAGGAGTGATTCTCATCCTTCTTCGTGATCAAAACATCACCTACACCATTGACCGTTAAAGTGGTGTCATCCGCGAATTTTACTTTATTCTTCGTGGCTTGATAGATTTTGACAAACCAATCCTTTTTATCCATCATATGCGTTGAACAAACAGAATTCAAGTACCACTTATCACTACCTTGAGCTCCATCTCGAACGGTTACCATTGCATTTTGCTCCAAACGTGTTTCTGCAGAATTTTCTGCAATGCAGACACTGCTACACAATCATTGACAGTTGCTACCACTGTCCAGCAGCTTTTTCATGCCATAATTCTTCTTTGTGATCATGACTAGAAGTGTGTTATCGTCATCCACTTCTTGTCTAGCTACCTCATCCTCATCACCTTGATTTTCCTTCGATTTTGCATTACATTCTCTTGCGAAATGCCCAAGTTTGTGAGAATTATAACACTTTACACCATTCTTGTCAATTATTTTGGTGTAGTTACCTTGACCACCACCTTTGGAGCTGCTCTCTCCCCTTTTCACCATTGAAGCCTTTGAATTTTGTGACTCTTTGCCACCAAAATTATGAGAACTTGTCTTCCCTTTTGAAGACCATTTTCCTTTCGATCTCTTGTTCTTCTTATTGAGCTGTGCTTGTAACGCAATCTCCGTTTTCGCCTTCTCATTTCCTCTTTCATCCATCCTTTGTTCATGAGTCTCTAATGAGCTTTGAAGCTCTTCCTTGTTCATTGTAAGAAGACCCTTTGATTCTTCTATTGCAACCACTATATTGTCAAATCTTGGTGTTAAAGAACACAAGATATTTTCTACCATATTTTGCACCATCACGGTTTCACCGCAAGACTTCATTTGATTCACCAAATGCGATATACGCGTAATGTAATAATTTATCGATTCCTTCTCTTCCATTTTCACTAACTCGAACTTCTTCTTGTGAGTTTGTAACCTCACAATCTTCGCTTTATCGGCCCCTTCATAAGCTTTCTTCAAGATCTCCCAAGCTTGCTTCACCGACGTGCAATCTCCAACCTTTTCAAAGTTATCGTTGTTGACGCAAGAATGTATCAAGAAGAGTTTTTTGTAGTCTTTCTTCTTCTCTTCCTTGAATGTAGTTTGTTGTGCATCTGTAGCTTCTTCCCCAAGAGGTGTAACTCCATCGTTAACGACTTTGAGAACTTCTTGATACCCAAACAAAACTTTCATTTATTTGCATAATTTTTCATAGTTCTTGGAATCAAGAATTGGACGATTGGTAGGGATTTGATCACTGGAAACGGTAGACATAATTTGCAGCGAATTAATGGATCAGAGTCAAGGCTCTTGATGCCAAATGTTAGAACATACACAAAAATGAAGTTGGTGAAAGGTGGTTAGTTTGAGAAGATGAAGTTTAGAGAGAAAAGTAGAGATTATTAGAGAGAGAGAGAGAGAGAGAGAGAGAGAGAGAGAGAGAGAGAGAGAGAGAGAGAGAGAGAGAGAGATAAAGAAAGAGTAATTGAGGAGAAACTCATAAATTGGCATTAACCAAAACACATTACATGAGGGTTTATATAAGATACAACTTAAAACAAATTTGAAACCAAACATGCCCAACAAAATATCAAAAACACCAAACTGTCGCGTTGGAAATCGGTTTTAAGAAACAGGGAAACCAATTTCTCTAACAGGAAAACAAAATTGCAAGACAAAATTCGTGACAGAAACTGATTTCCACAAACTAGGAAACATGTTTCTCCTTCGAAACCCGAAATCTTTACAGCTTCCAGAAGTTCTTTTCAAATAAGAGGTTTTGCACGGAACGGTCTTAGAAGCTTCCATAATGCATTTGAATTATATCAAACATCCAATAGATTTTACTTACCACAATTTTCATTTTCTCTCACTTTTGTGCCTAACCTCTAGAATTTGGATAAACCCTTTTATTAATTTTCCAAATTGTAATCAGTACTTACACATTCATAAAAACTTGCTGAGTGAGTTATTTTTTATCAAGTAAGATAAAACATCTATATTTTTACAATTCTTGAGAAAAACCCATGAGTGTTCTTCCTTGTACAAACACAAATTCTCCTTGTTTCAACCTTGTAAAAAACCTCCTAAAATGTTGTTCTTATGTGATCTATATGGTGTTGTGTGATATTCTTTAGATAATTGATCGTATCCGATCAAAATGAATTGTCGCTGGCCCGCGATCTTGAGTTAAACGATAATTATTGAGTGAAGTGGAGGGGGAGTACTGTTAGAACATAGTTTGATTCTACAACCCTTGATTAGAGTTTTGATGATAACAAATACAAAGAATAAATAAATACAAAATATATATACAAAGAACAAATATGCACCTTAAAAATATGTTTTATGTATGCAGAAGTTCTGATGGAATCAACATCAGAAGATAAGCTATAAAGTATTACATGCTGAAGCAATCAGATTATACGCTGAAGATTGGTGACCAGAACCTGCGCTTAATTACAACAAACTCTGATTCTGAACAAAGGCATATCAATCCAAGTCATCAATATTCTGAAGCGTCATCAGTAGTTAAGGAAAGAAGACTCTGAAGCGTTACTGAACATTCAAGACAGAATTAATGCCAACGGCTTTCTTCAGACAAGATCTTCTACAAAAGGAAAGTGTGTTATTAACATTAAACTTGCTTTATGGAAAATGTCTCTGCCTTGCCTATATAAACAAGTCTGCTTGCAAAAAGAAGCACGTACGTACGCACACAACAATTTGCTAAGAATTCCAAACCACGCATATTAAAGCTCTAGCAAATTCATTCTATATTCTAAGCTTAACCTGTGTAATTTATCACAGTTGTGATAAACTGTTTTGTTAGAAAACAACAACACATTTTGTTCCATCATATTGTAAAAAGATTTCCTTGAGATTAACCGGATTGTGGTTGTACTCAAGAAGACTTTAACAGTTGTTAAAGTAGCTATTGTAATCTTTTAAGATTAGTGGATTAAGACCTCGTTGGAGAGAGGCGAAATCACCTTGACGGGTGGACTGGAGTAGTTTGAGATCAAACAAACTAGGATAAACATACTGTGTCATTAAGCTATTTTTTTATCCAAGTTTTTCAATTCAACCCCCTCTTCTTGTGTTTTTCACATCTTCAATTGGCATCAGAGCGCCTGGTTCTGAGCTTAAACACTTAACCGTGTCAGTACAATATCCAAGCTTCAGAAAAACACTGTGGCGGGACCAAGCTAAAACATCAGCAATGACAACAATGAAGACAGGGACAGATTCAGTGGCAAACCTCCAGTATTTGATGGAGAAAACTTTGATTACTAGAAAGACAGAATTGAGAGTTCCTTTCTGGCCCATGATGCTGATCTGTGGGACATGGTGACTGATGGATACACGCATCCAGTGGATGAACGTGGTCAGAAGATAGACAGTAAAATGATGTATGATCAGCAAAAGCGTGAATTCAGAAACCACCACAAGGCCAAAACAATTCTCCTCAGCGCCATCTCATATTCAGAATATGAGAAAATATCAAATAGAGAAACTGCCAAGAACATGTTTGATTCTCTGAGAATGATGCATGAAGGCAACATTCAAGTCAAAGAAACCAAAGCCCTTGCGCTCATTCAGAAGTATGAGGCATTCAAGATGGAAGATAGTGAATCAATAGAAACTATGTTTTCAAGATTTCGAATTCTTGTTGCTGGTCTAAAAGTTCTTGACAAAGGGTATTCTACTGCTGATCATGTTAAGAAGATCATCAGAAGCTTGCCAAAACAGTGGAGGCCAATGGTCACAGCGCTTAAGCTAGCCAAAGATCTCAACAAAATCTCTCTGGAGGAACTTGTTATCTCCCTCAGAAGTCACGAGATAGAGCTAGAAGCAGATGAACCTCAAAAGCTAGGTAAGCCATTAGCTTTAAAATCTAACAGAAAATCTGACTCCAAAGTTTTACAGGCTGTGGAAGAAACCTCTAATAGATCCTCGTCAGAAGAAGATGAAATGTCTCTCCTCTCCAGAAGGGTGAACCAAGTGTGGAAGCAGAGGCAAAGGAAGTTCAGGAATCCCAGAAGATCAGAAAATCAGAATGAATCTTCCTCCAGATACAGAAGGTCAGAATCCTCCTCTGGACACAGAAGATCTAAAGGTTCTTCAGGATATAGAAAGCCAAACAACAAAGACATCATCTACTATGAATGTAATGAGCAAGGGCACTACAAAAGTGACTGCCCAAAGCTTCATAAGGAGAATCCCAAAAATAATTTTATCAAGGAAAAGAAGAAAAGCCTCATGGCTACATGGGATTATTCTGACACATCTGAAGCTGACTCAGAATCAGGTGATGAAAGAGCAAACATAGCTCTCATGGAAAACGTATCTGAAGACAGTGAAGCTTCTGGTTCAGACTCAGAATCAGACACTGAAGAGGTATTCCATGACTTTACTATAAACTTTACTAAGGCTGAACTTGCTGAAAGCCTTAATGAAATTCTGGAAAGGTATCAGCAGATCAGAGTCAAATTCAGAAACCTGAAAAGGAATCTTGCCTCTGACTCTGATAAGACTGAGAGTCTCAGATTGGAGAATTCTGAGTTAAAAAAAATTTCAAAATTAGAAAAACAGTTGCAAAACTCTCAGAAGGAAACAATCCTTGAAACTCCCAGCATGGCTGATGAGATCATCAAAGAGTATGATCACAACTTTCAGAATTTTCTAGCTAAAAACATAGACAGAAGCAAGATGGCTTCAATGATCTATGGAGTTAGCAGAAATGGCAGAAAAGGGATAGGATATCAAGGTAAGGTACCTACACCAAAAAATTCCATGGACTTAGTTATAAAATGCACTCCACTTGATTCACATTTCATATATAGGCATACACATGACATAAAATACACAAGTAGTGATTATTCAGTCAAACCAAAATTCAACCAGAATTTTGGTAAAACTAACAAATCAGGACCCAATAAAATGTGGGTACCTAAGGATAAAATCATACATGTGGCAGATATCTTTAGCAGCAAAGAAAATACACCAATCATGGTACCTAGACTCTGGCTGCTCACGACACATGACGGGAAGAAGGCATATGTTCCAAAGCCTGGAACTTAAGCTTGGAGGCCACGTGGGCTTTGGAGGCAATCAGAGAGGAAAGATCATTGGATCTGGAACAGTAGGTAATGGAAATCTTCCCTCTATAAGTAATGTTTTATTAGTTAATGGATTAATGCATAACCTGTTATCCATAAGTCAATTAAGTGATAATGGTTATAATATAATCTTCAATCAAAATTCATGCAAAGTTGTTAGTCAGAAAGATGGGACTATCCTATTTAATGGAAAGAGGAAAAACAACATTTATAAAATAAAACTTTATGAACTGAAAAGTCAGAATGTAAAATGTCTACTGTCTGTTAACAACGAGCAATGGATCTGGCACAAAAGATTGGGACATGTTAGTATGAGAAGAATATCTCAGATTAACAAACTCAATCTGGTCAGAGGACTTCCTAACTTGAAGTTCAATTCAGATGCTCTGTGTGAAGCATGTCAGAAAGGCAAGTTTGCAAAATCTGCTTTCAAATCCAAAAATGTTGTTTCCACCTCTAAGCCATTAGAACTTCTGCACATTGACTTATTTGGACCAGTAAAAACTGCTTCAGTCAGTGGTAAGAAGTATGAGTTAGTAATCGTAGATGACTATAGAAGATGGACATGGGTAAAGTTCTTAAGACACAAGGACGAGTCACACTATGTGTTTGTTACCTTCTGCAACCAAGTTCAGAATGAAAAGGATCTTAGAATCGTCAAAGTCAGAAGTGATCATGGTGGAGAGTTTGAAAATAAAGATTTTGAATTATTCTTTAATGAAAAAGGCATTCTGTATGATTTCTCTTGTCCTAGAACTCCCCAGCAAAATGGAGTTGTAGAATGAAAGAACAGAACATTGCAAGAAATGGCCAGAACCATGATCAACGAGACTAACGTTGCTAAGATCTTCTGGGAAGAGGCAATAAACACAGCGTGTTACATTCAGAATAGAATCTCCATAAGACCTATTCTGGAAAAGACTCCATATGAATTGTGGAAGAACAGAAAGCCCAATATTTCTTATTTTCATCCATTTGGATGTACATGTTTTATTTTGAATACAAAAAATTATTTGAACAAGTTTGACTCTAAAGCACAAAAGTGTATTATGTTAGGATACTCTGAACGCTCAAGAGGGTACAGAGTATACAATACAGAAACACAGATTGTTGAAGAGTCAATCAGTGTTAGGTTTAATGATAAGCTTGACTCTCAAAAGTCAAAGCAGAATGAATTCCTTGCAGGTATGGAAGTTGAACTCACAGGTACTGAAGACAACTCATCAGAGGCTTTCAATAGAGACACTCCCTCAACATCAGAAAGAGTCACTATAAGCAATCCAACACCTTCTGTTGATCAACTCCAGAAAAGACCATCCAGAAGCAGCATTGATCACCCAGAAGATACAATTTTGGGAAGGAAGGAAGATCCAATCAGAACAAGATCTACTTTCAGAAACTCTGAAGAATCCCTCATGGGACTGGTTTCTCTGATTGAACCAATAATTCTGGCAATGCAAGAGGAGCTAAATTAATTCACCAGAAATGACGTATGGGATCTGGTTCCCAAACCTAAAGGGTTCAACGTCATTGGTACAAAATGGGTGTTCAGAAACAAACTGAACGAACAAGGTGAAGTCATCAGAAATAAAGCACGACCAGTAGCACAAGGTTATAGTCAGCAAGAGGGAATAGACTATACAGAAACCTTTGCTCCAGTCGCCAGGTTAGAATCTATCAGACTTTTAATATCATTTGCTGTTAATAAAGGCATCACTCTGTATCAGATGGATGTCAAAAGTGCATTCTTAAATGGCTATATAGAAGAAGAGGTATATGTGCACCAACTCCCTGGTTTTAAAAGTTCCAAAAATCCAGAATATGTTTTCAAACTAAAGAAGTCACTGTATGGTCTGAAACAAGCTCCCAGAGCTTGGTATGAAAGACTAAGTAACTTCCTGTTAGAAAAGGAATTCACTAGAGGGAAAGTGGACACAACCTTGTTCTGTAAGACAGTTAACAATGACATATTAGTGTGTCAGATTTATGTTGATGACATCATATTTGGATCCAGAAGGAACTAACATTCATCAGAGCAAATATGTCAGAGAATATCTGAAGAAATTTGATCTCTCAGAATGTAAGCCCTCAAGGATTCTAATGCATCCCACGTGCATTCTGGAAAAAGAAGAGGTAAGTAAAAAGGTAAAATAGAAGGTCTACAGAGGTATGATTGGTTCTCTTCTCTATCTGACGGCTTCAAGGCCTGACATTCTATTAAGTGTTTGCATTTGTGCTAGATTCCAATCAGATCCTAGAGAATCTCACTTAACAACAGTTAAGCGAATTTTCAAGTATCTAAAAGGTACTGCTAATCTGGGTTTGTTTTATAGAAAATCAAGTGACTACAGCTTAGTAGGATAATGTGATGCTGACTTTGCTGGAGACAGAGTAGAACGTAAAAGCACTTCTGGAAGCTGCCAGTTTCTGGGAGAAAATCTGATCTCATGGTCCAGCAAAAGACAATCCACAATAGCACTATCAACAACAGAAGCTGAATACATAGCAGCAGCTGGATGTAGTACGCAAATGCTCTAGATGAAAAGTCAACTTGAGGACTTCAATATATTTGAGAGTAACATCCCTATCCTCTGTGACAATACTTCTGCTATTTGTCTCAGTAAAAATCCTATTTTGCATTCTAGGGCTAAGCATATATAAATAAAACATCATTTTATTAGGGACTATATTCAGAAAGGAATTCTTAATTTAAGATTCATTGACACAGACCATCAATGGGCTGATGTCTTTACAAAACCTCTTTCTGAAGATAGGTTTAACTTCATTCTGAAACATCTCAGCATGAAGCTTTGCCCAGAATAAACTGTTTTATTTACATATCTTAACCTTCCGAATTTTAGTTATTTTCTGTGAACTGCTGATCAACCTGCCTTCAGAATTTTAGAAGTACAGATTGTATCAGAATCTATCCATGAAGATCTGAGCATTTCATTTCAATGATAGAAGTGTGCTGTTCACGTAAGCAAACATTTGTCATCCATTCATCAGCTACCTTCTGAGGATGAACACGCGTTCACTTTTCTGAAAGGTCAAAAGCGCTGATTGGGTGCATTGAGACACATGTCATGGGTAACCGTTCCAATATATTTCTGAATCCCCTAAAATCAGCTGTCATTAATGCTTATAATCATTACTAATTATTTCTCTCTCTTACAGTTTATGTTTTCAAAAATCTATTTAAACGCAAGTTTCACTCTTTACACTCTTTCACTTTTACTCTCTCAATACATTCTAATTGTTTTCTGTTCGTACTTTCAAAACCCTTTCATCTTTCTCAAATTTCGTGTGTGAACATGGCTTCTTCAAGCGTCTCAAACACCAGTACTCAGAGAACTGATTCTATGGAACAGTACGAAGAAACATTCAGAACTCTACTCACGCCCATTGACAACCTGGAAGTTCTTTCAGAACTGATTGTGGATTTTGAAAGTCTTCAAGAAAATGGATTCAATCTCTCTGAAGAGGTCAATGCTCATGGATGGAACAGGTATTTTAACCGTCTTCTAGGTCCAACATTTCCAATTCTTGTAAAAGAATTCTGGATTCATGCTTCCTCCTCCAACCATCAAGTTACTTCGTATGTAATGGGGAAGAAGATAGTCATTACTGAAGACCTAATTGCAAGACTGATAGGTTACAATGGTGGTAGCGTAAGGTGTATAGACATGGATGAAAGATGATCTGATGTTGCTTCAATTGCAAGAGAAATTTTCACTCTGGGTCTTCCCTCCAGCAAGATAAGGGATCTGAAGGATCATCACAGAATATGGGCTAAGATAATTTTGGGATGCATCAACCACATGAAGCCAACCAGCTCTCCTGACTATATAAACATTGATCAGCAGTTTCTGATCTACTTTATCTCCAAGAAGACTAAGGTAAATCTTGCTCACTTGCTATTTAATCATCTGAGAACCAGTGTAAAGGAGACTAGAGAAGATGAGCGTACCAAAAGGGATTGGATACCCCTTGGAAGACTCATATCAGATATTCTGACAGAGAATAGGCTGATAGAGCATCTAACAGAAGCACAGGAAATTAGCTCTCTAGAGGCAACTGATGGGAAGCCACTGAATGCAAAGAATCTGAAAAAGATGAAAATTATTGAGAACATCAAGAAGGAACCCAATGTTACTTCTTTTGCAACCATCACCTCCAGAAGAATTCCTTTGGATGATTTTCCTATGTTCTCTGAGATTGACTCCAAGCCTGAGATTATCGTCAGATATTTGGATGCGTGTAAGGCAGATGGCACTGCACCAGGGTTAAATATCCAGGACTTGCAACAGGCGGCTCCAGAAGTTGTTTTAAAGAAGAACAAGAAAAGGAAGGCAGCAACAGAAGGATCATCCCAGCGGACTCCAAAAGCTGCTAAAAAGAAAGGTAATCCTTCTTCTGTTACTGTTTTAGAATCAAGAACTATATCAACATCTGAACCCCTAACTACCCAATCAGAAATTCCTACTCCACAAACTTTTGATAATTTTGACATAGGGTTTGATCCCTCGGAAACTCTAAGTCTTAGAGAAACTCACTCCCTTCCTATCAATCCAAATACTGAATCAACTCAACCAGAACTTGCAAAAGTTCTGTCAGATATTGAATCTTTTGACCAAGATATTTCAGCTCCCACACCAGAAAATCCAAATCCTCTAATCCCTGATAATCCAAACTCCGAAACTACAACAGAAGCTCCACAACCAGATATTCCACTACCAGATATTCCTCTCTTTCCACAACCAGAAATACCACTATCTCACTCTTCACAACCAGATATTTCTTATCCACCATCTCCATAACCTGAACAATCACAACCAGAAGTTCAAACTTCTGAGAACCAACCATCTGAGACCTGTGAACCAGAACCTCACAATGTTCAATCCAACCAATCTGAAGAACCTACTCCAGGTTCAGATACAATCCCTATTCCAGGAATCACTGAACCTCTGGACATCCGTTTGCCCCTCACCATTCTGGACATTCCACAAATTCCTTCTTCTCTGGAATCAACTCCACCAAATTCCCCAACAAGTCCAATAATTATACCAGACTCTCCCACTCCTTCACCAAAGAGAAATCCAAATGACAACGTAAGACTTATCATTGATCCAACTGTTTTTTAACGTTTAGCTGCTATATCTAACAAAACCAAAACTGCCATTCCAAGACCAACACCATCTGAAACCACACCAGATGTTGGTACTAGTTTATTGATGTTTGAAACAGAAATGAAGAAATGGATAACCACCTTGAAGCAAGCTAGTCTAGAGATGATGAATCCTGTTGCTTCTGATTATCTTTGGACAAGTTTCAGAAAATGGATAAGTTCTGAAACACATAAGCTGCAAGAACAGAGCTATGGACAGGTTCAACAAAATTTCAGTGATATGCTCAAGGTATTTGAAGACCAAGTTCTGAGCCAACTGCTCAAGGAAGAGATTCTCCCTCTGGATAATGCTCCCTGGTCAGAACATCGTCCATCAGGCAAAGTTTAACCAGATTCAGAAGGTCTCACTCTGACTGCTGCTCCAGATGAGATGATTTCTGTAGAGGAATTGGTTCAAAATGATCAAGTTGCAGAATGCTCTGAGAAGTATTCAGTTACTGAAGATTCTCCAGCTCTCTCCTATGAAAGGCAAACTCTGGAAGATTTGAAGAGAGCAAATGTTATTATTCAGGAAAGGTTGGACAAGCAGGATGGTACAAACAAAGAAATCAAGAGCATTTTGAGCAAACAGGAGGAAACCAACACCAAGATCAAGGGCTTGCTGGAAGCTTTGTTCACACGCCTTCCTCCTCCCTCTTAGATTCTCTTTTGTTTTTAAATCTGTTTATCTGTAACATCGCTTCTGTTCTGAACTTCTTATCATTGCTTCTTATTTTTAATATAAATCCTTTTTAGCTTTGATTATATAGCCTTTTTGATAACTGACAAAAAGGGGGAGAAAGAATAAGATATTTTCAATAACGGCTTACTGAGACATAAGTCTCAAACATTCTGAACCACTTAACTTCCTTCTTCTGAGAAGCTTGAACAGGTACAAAACTCTGATGAAAGACGCAGTTAGACTCTGATGCTCAAAGACTCAAGGAATTAAAGGGAAGTAATCAACTCAGGGGGAGTTTTTCTTCTTAAATCTATACTTTTTATTCTTTATTCTTAATTGAAAAATCTGGTTTTTGTCATCATCAAAAAGGGGGAGATTGTTAGAACATAGTTTGATTCTACAACCCTTGATTAGAGTTTTGATGATAACAAATACAAAGAATAAATAAATACAAAATATATATATATATATATATATATATATACAAAGAACAAATATGCACATTAAAAATATGTTTTATATATGCAGAAGTTCTGATGGAATCAGCATCAGAAGATAAGCTATAAAGTATTACATGCTGAAGCAATCAGATTATACGCTGAAGATTGGTGACCAGAACCTGCGCTTAATTACAACAAACTCTGATTTTGAACAAAGGCATATCAATCCAAGTCATCAATATTTTGAAGCGTCATCAGCAGTTAAGGAAAGAAGACTCTGAAGCGTTACTGAACATTCAAGACAAAATTAATGCCAACGGCTTTCTTCAGACAAGATCTTCTACAAAAGGAAAGTGTGTTATTAACATTAAACTTTCTTTATGGACAACATCTCTGCCTTGCCTATATAAACAAGTCTTCTTGCAAAAAGAAGCACATACGTACGCACACAACAATTTGCTAAGAATTCCAAACCACACATATTCAAGCTCTAGCAAATTCATTATATATTCTAAGCTTAACCTGTGTAATTTATCACAGTTGTGATAAACTGTTTTGTTAGAAAACAACAACACATTTTGTTCAATCATATTGTAAAAATATTTCCTTGAGATTAACCGGATTGTGGTTGTACTCAAGAAGACTTTAACAGTTGTTAAAGTAGCTGTTGTAATCTTTTAAGATTAGTGGATTAAGATCTCGTTGGAGAGAGGCGAAATAACCTTGATGGGTGGACTGGAGTAGTTTGAGATCAAACGAACCAGGATAAAAATACTGTGTCATTAAGCTGTTTTTTGATCCAAGTTTTTCAATTCAACCCCCCCTTCTTGTATTTTTCACATCTTCAAGTACTTGTAAGGTACTCCAATGCCAAAGTAAGAACAAGAGCAATAAGAGCGTAAGTACTATAGTGAGAGAGTGAATGAACGAATACCTAACCCTCTCATGTGAGATGGTATTTATATCCCCCAGCGCTGGGCTAAGGTCTTTAGTGTTGGGCCACGAAAAGGCCCAATAATGAAGATTGACAAGGTTACGGGTGTATGGAGTCCAACACGTGGCCTCCTCCCTGGTCAATCTCCCCGAGAAAATAGGGAAGTTGGATTCGTTATTCTCTAAGGGAAAGTTGATGGTGGTTGTAGACACCTGCAAGTCACGTTCCCTTAGTGGACATGTGGGGAAGTGCTCAACGGTCATTGGTTTGGGCTGCATGATTTTGGGCCTTTGTAGAGGCGCTGGACTGGTCCTCCCCAATAGTGGAACAGGTGTCAGCCCAGTCCAAAACAAGAGCCCCCTAAGTTATTTCCCTTGGGCGAAAGGGCGATGACTTAAGATCCGTTTAAATGTCGGAAAAGTGTTTCCAAAGAGGAGAAATTGTCAACTCTCATCGGGGATGACTCCATGATTTAGGTTGAGGAGGACTCCGAGATTGTGCGTGGCATGGTCAACTTTTTCTAGGAGAACTTCCTTGGTCGACTCATCTTCTGCTTGTCTTAATGCGGTGCTTGTTAGGGATCTACATTCACGGGGAAGCGAGGAATTTCCTCGTGCTCATGTCTTTTATATGTTCGACAATAGGGATGAAATAGTGTAAGCATGTGGCTTTGCACGTGAAACTCTTGTCAGAAGTGCGTCATTTTGCATGTCCCACGCGACAGATGTTTGAAATGCAATTAATGTCTAGGGCAGTCTAAGAATCTAAGTAATGATGACCCTTTGCATGTTACCCAGTATGTTAGGAACTAGCTATAAAAAGGGGAGCCATTATTTTCACTTTTCATTTTCAAGTTCTCTCTCCTCCAGTTTCTCCTCCGTTTGCAAGTTACTCTACTGCTCCATCACCGTTGTAGACGTCTTCACTGTTCATCTTCTCCAAGTAAGCAATTTCTTCTTTAAATGTGATTTTTCTTAGGTTTTTAGATTGAACGACCGAATCTTCCTATGAACGGATGAATTTCTAGATGAAGTTCATGAGTTTCAGATGAACATTCATTGATTCTGGGATGAAGGTCCATGAACTTCATATGGGTTCATGAAATACAGATGAAGATTCATGGATTGTTAGTGAGCTTCATCTGGACTTGCGGTTGGGTCATCCTCCCCGCTCGCAAGGAGGATTTGGGCAAGTAGCTTTGTCGATGAAATTTCCCTGTGCATTCTTATTCTCACGAGAGGGTATATGTTGTACCCGAAAAATTTCCCTCCTATTTTCAAGACAAAATAGTTCAAGACAACTTCTAATCCTCATAGGAGTCTAAATTGCTCAGGACTTATCAAAGATTGATCAGTTGGACTCTCCTCATAAGCAATTGACCTACAACTAGGGTTTTTCTTCTCTCAAAGGAAATTGGACTTCTAATGCGTCAAGTGGATTTCATGGTTTCTCATATGCTTCAAAGAACCCTCATACCAAATTTCAAGCCTTACATTACAAGTTTGCTCATTCAATTAGTCAGATGATTGAAAATCAACTGTATTGGACAAAAAGTCAGCTTTGACAAATCTACAGTCAAACTTTAAGATTTTTGATCAACATTTTGAAGTCATATTCATTATTTGATCAAGGGTTGATCATGATTCATCAAGAAAAATCAAAATTCATCAAAAGTCAAAAGTTACTAAACTAGGGTTTCCTTTAGGAGAAGTCAATTGAATTTTGACCAAGAAAAAGTTTCACATACTTCATCAGAAATTTATCAACCAAAGTTCATCTTGAAGGAAATCCAATTCTCTACAACTTTTTCTCTCTAAGCCCAAGGCCAAAAATGCTTCCTTTGAAAGATATAGGTCAAAATATTAAAGGTCATTTTAAAAGTCAACAAAAAGACATTTTTGGTCAAAGCAATCTACATAAAGATAAAGGCCTCAAATGAAAAAATGACCAACATGAAAGTTGTAGGAGAAATATTGAGGTTTCCAAAAATTCCAGGATTATCTTCATCTGACAAAAATTGAGAGAGTTATGATTGGTGCAAATTGAGTAATTTTGAGAAAATGCATGAAACTCAAATTGAGAAAACTTGAACTTTTGGGCTAATGGGCCTAACTTTTGAAGTTTAAACATGTTTATAACTTGTTAGAGGACCTCTAAGTCCATCCATGCATAGCCTTTACTTTTTATTTTATTTATTTTAATTTTATTCACATATTTTTAAAATAAATCAAATAAATTGTCAAGATGTTGGACCAAGGCGTGTGGCTTTTGGGTTTAATCATGTTGGAGGCCTATAAATCTACCTTGAAGCTAAAGAAATCGTGTGGCCTTATTTGAAACAAGTCTTCATTATTTTTGGAAGATTTGAACTTATTTTCAAACAAAATAAAAGATATGATTTCATGAGATGTTCAAACCCACCACTTGACCCAATCTTCTCCTCTATATATACTCAACATGTTCAGGCCAAAAAGGACATGCAAGCTGCCTCAAGAACAAACCCTAAAAAATCATAAAATTGTCAAGAACCAGGGAAACTCGAAACCCTTATCTCCAGCCTTTATCAATCAATTCCAAGCATCGATCAAGCTTCCTTAAGACTCTAGGAACTAATTCTAATCATCCTTGAAGCTTGTAGAATCCCAGATCATCACAACCAAGCATCACCAATTTGGTAACTTTCTTCAATCTCAAACTTTTTATATGTGCATTGTTGAATGATTTGATGCATACATTCATGTTCATATTAATGTTTGGAACTTGTAATACGGTGGGAGAACTGACTGTTATACTGGTTTTGCATTCATGTTCACAAATGTTGCGGTAAGCAAGAGTCGCCACAGGCTTTTTTTGTATCCAACAAAGGAAAGGGTGAAAAGAACATAAAAAGACCTTTCGAGAGTTTTCTGAGTAAGGGGGGTATATTATGGAAATGGAAGGTGTTAACACCCTTTCCATATGTAGTTTTCTACGGGCCCTTAGATGCTTAGCTCATTTTGAAATACCTTGTGCTTTTGTGTATTTTGAAAAGTATTTTTTGAAAGTGCCTTAGTGCGGCGATTTTCTTTATGATAACTCTTGTATCAGTCCTCAAGAGTGTTGATAAAGCATTTGAAAATGTTTTTGAAAGTTTGTTTTGTGTAAGTGAAAAAATTTTTTTTGAGCATAACATCTAAGAACTATCTACTTTTACTCGAAAGGGTCGTTCTTTTCCTCCTTTCCTTTAGACAGTGCTAGCCTACTATTAGTGAGCAGGTAGCCCTAATCACTTAGATGTTTGAGGGACATTTGAAGGGACGTGTTGTACCCCGAAATTTTCCCTCCCATCTCTCAATGATTTTTCTCATAAAATTTCCACTAAGTCAAGGCTGCACAGAATTTTCTTCGATTGAGCACCTAACCTCCTTCAAGTTGGCTTCAAATTTCCAAGCTTCGATTGAAGCCTTGGCCTTTTGCTTGTTTGTTGTATACAAGCTTCAGCTGGGCATTTGTTTCCTTTGAAACAGCCTCCTTCGATTCAAAAGGGAAGGGCCTCCTGTTGATGCTCCTTCAATTCAGAAGTTAGTGGCTTCCTACTGGTTTCTTTCGATTCATAGGGTGTTGGCTTCTTACTGGCTTCTTTCGATTTAGAAGGTGTTGGCAATGGCCTTCTGCAGCTTCCCTTTGATTCAGAAGACAAGTGCCTTCTCTACGCTTGCCTTCAATTAACAAGGCATGAACTTCCTTCATACCAGCAGGCACAAGGCAATGGCCTCCTGCATACATCCTTCGATTGCACCATTGGATTTACATGCTTGATTCACAATGCAATGGTTACCTGCATGTCTGCTTCGATTGAGCAAGGGCCTCTGCAAGTTTGTCTTGATGACTACCTGCATGCAAGCTTGATTCCTGCTTCGATTAGGCATTTGATTTCTTTGGAGCAAGCTTGATTCTTGCTTTGACTGGGCAGCATCTCCCTTGGAAAGTTCGTTTTGATACGCATAGTTTTTTACTTTGTTGGCCCATTCGAAGGAATTGCAAGTGATGCACACAAGTGATGCATGTGGTCCCTTCAAAAGAGCACACACATTGGTTCAAAACGAAGGATACACATATTGCTGGCCAAAACGAAAGAGAAATATGCAAAGATGTTGGATGGCCCAAAATCCAACATATTGCCATACTCAAGCTCCCTGAACAAGCATTCATAGCGAAGGAAGCTTCGATTAGTCTAGAAAGAGTTTTCGTTGGGGCTAGCTGAGTAGAGGCTCAATCGAAGAGGCCTCAATGATGAGACTTGAGCCATTCGAAGAGGGCCCAAGAAAAAACATATGGACTATTCGAAAGACACTCAAATAATCCATTTGAAGGATACATTCAAAAGACCCATTCGAAGGATATACAAGAGGTCTAATCGAAGGGCAGGGACTGAAGGTATTCGAAAGCCAAAGGTGTCCACATTCATTCAAATTCAAAGAGAGACAAGAATTCCATGTCTTTTTCCAAAATTCAAATTCTCATTCATGGCCTTAAAGAACATGTTTATGGTTATTGCTACCATGCTACCCTGTCCCCTCCTTCCCCTCTATATAAGGAGCACACTACATGCTCCAAAGACGCCTAGAGACAACCTGATATAGTCACACGAAATTGCAAACACATTCTTGGAGGTCTCCTAAAACTTTCCCAATCATCACCAGCCCCTAAGCAAGCACACATCTAGAAGTGCCAAATCGAAGCAACCCTTAAACAAGGGTACCCACGCCTGAAGCCACAAATTCATCCATCACCGTTGGCAAGAATTGGTAAAAAGATCAAACTTTACATTTGCATGACATATTAACACTAGTAGTTCATTCGATTTGTATTCAAGATTAAGGACCTGGGTTCGACACCCAGGTCTACATTTGTTTTGTTTCTAACATTTGTTGCAGATTCAGCCAAAATAGACCAACGCGCGCAGAATCGAAGGACCTGGGTTCAATACCCAAGTCCTGCATCTTCGTTTTTCTAACATATCTTTGCAGATTTAGTACCCTCACAGGTGATCCATCAGGCCCTCTCAACAACACTCATGGGTCGAAAAACAACCATCCTTCATTGGACCGAAGGCCACCTTTCTTCCTATGGATCGGAAGCCACCTTCATCTGGATCGAAAGCCACCTTCCTCTGGATCGAATGACAACTGCTTTCACCAGATCGAAGGATAGCCACCCTCCTATGGATCAAAGCCCCCCGTCTCTCCCTGCAATCGAAGGATGCCCCCCTTTGTATTTTTTTTTTTTCATTTTCTTTATTGACCTTTTTTTAAATTTAAATTAACCTTAAATTAAAAATCACAAAAAAGACATTAGGCTAATATTTTTTCTAATTAAGTTAATTTTGTAAACAAATTAATTAATCATTTTAACCTTTTCTTGGACTTAAAATTAAATAGACTTAGACTTTATTTTCTTTCATAAACAAAAACAACCAAAAATATTTCTTTTCCTTAGGATTTGGACATCCCTTTTAATTTGTTTGTGCATTTATGTATTTTTGTATTTTTCATATTATTGTAATTGCTTCCCAGTTTTTAATAGTAACTAAGGCTTTACTTTCCGCATTTCTATAATGTACCTCTCACAAAGCCATGTAATAGCGTAGGATTTACAATCCCGCACTTTACATTTTTGCACTTTAAATTCCTGTATATATATTAACTGCTAGTAACTAGAATTACATGACAAGACTAATAACAAAACGTTAGCAAACCTAACACAAAAGATAAAAATAACTGAACATAACACATATTTCACATATACACCTCTAGGGTACCCCACTTCGGTTGCCTTCAGAAAACAGTCACAATTCTAGAAATGTGAGAAGTTTTAGTTACTATCCTCCAATTTAAAGATCACTAGTCCCTCGATGACCCTCTCAATGTTGCCTCGGTTAAAAGTGATCTTAGAACATTAGGGTGGTTACTAAGGCTTCTTGCCAAGTTGCCTTTATGACTGTAACGTCCCTTTGATTGTCCGTCATACATCCAACGATGGTGCTTCTTATTAATCAATGGTAAGATAGCAACATCTGTAGGAGGAGGAAAAGAACAAAGACCTTTTGAGTAGGTAGGACGCTCGTAGTTGCTTGCTTGCTCACAACAAAAAAACCATTTACATACCAACACTTTCAATTGAAACATTTTCAAAAGTCAAATCCCTTTGTACGCATTCTTATAAAGACGAGAATCATTACAAAGGCACTTTTCAAAATCACTTTCAAAAAAACATCTTCCATAAATAAACACTTCTTTAAACTATTTTCAAAACCAACACTTTGTACGCATTCTTATAGAGATGAGAATCATTACAAAGACGTTTTCAAAATATTTTCAAACCCACAACACAAGCACATTTTCAAACAAAAGCAAGTGATCTAGCAAGAAACTAAGAGCCTGTTGATAACTACGGATGGAAAGGGTGCTAACACCCTCCCTTTCCATAATCTACCCCCTTACTCTTGAAATTCTCGAAAAGGTATTTTTCTGTGCTTTTCACCCTTTCCTTAATTTGGATAAAAGAAAAGTCGGTGGTAACTCTTGCTTACCACAAAATTTGCAAACACAAACGCAAAACCAGTATATAACAGTCGGTTCTCCCACTGTATCATAGGATATTTTATAGTCACAAAGGCAACCGGGCATGAAATCTTAGTAACTACCCTAGGGTTTTAAGATCATTTTTACCGAGGCAACGTCGAGAGGGTCATCGAGGGACTTATGATCTTTAAACCGGAGGGTAGCCACTAAAGTCTCTCACGTTTCGAGAGTTGTGACTGTTTTCCGAAGGCAACCGAAGTGGGAGTACCCTAGAGGTGTATATGTGCAAGTGTGTTTGTTTCAGTTATTTGTCTTTGATGTTAGGTTTGCTAACGTTGCTTTTATGTCCTTATCATGTAATCCTATTAACATACATCTAACATTTAATATCTGTACAGGAATTTAAAGTGCCGAAATTAAAGCTACGCTATTACATGGCTTTGGGGAGGGGATTATTACATGTCCAAACTTTGGGGGAAATAACGGGAAAAACATGAAAGTAAAGGTCCTAATTATAGTATATTACATCCAGTGGGCAGTTACAAAAATATGAAAATAAAGTAAAAATATCAAACGCGCGCGAAATAGAAAAGACGTCTAAAACCTAAGTGAAAGAAAATATTTTTGTTTGTTTTTGTTTTCATATTAAGAAAATAGTTGAATTAAAAGTAATTAATCTAGATCTATATTTAAATAAAAAGTTAATTATTAAAGAAAAAATGAAATTAAAGAAAAGAGATTAATCTTCTAAGCTTTTTTTTTGGTATTTTTTAATATGAAAAGAAAATGATTTAAAATCCTAAGTCTATTTAGTTTTTAATTAAAGAAAATGGTTTAAATAATTATTAATTAATTTAATTGAAAAAAATGCTAACCTAATATTTTGTGATTTTTGATTTTTTGATTTTTAAGGTTGATTAAAACTATAATAATATAATGAAAAGACAAAATAAGGGGGTCAGGCAGTAAATGAAAACAGGGTGCAATATGCAGAACACGGGTCTGGATCGAATCAGAGGCCTAGGTTGCCCTTTCGATCCAATATAGAGGGTTGTCGAAGGTGCATGATGGATTTCCCGTTTGAGGCACTGGATCTGGATTAGATGGTGATGATATGATGGTACATGGCATGTACGTTTGAACTTGGAGTGTTGTGGAGTATCGAATCTGCAGGAAAATAAAAATGAGACTAATAATTTGCAAGAGGGGCTGGATCGAACCCGACCCCATTGAAACCAATGCCTTATCAAGCTTTGCTTTTACCAATTGAATCAGGTGTATTTTCTATCAACTGGAGAAGCGTCGAAGCCCTAACTTCGAGCTTCTTCTCCAACCACTCCCTTCGACGGAACTTAACCAAATCTGCAGAAAAAAAGTTAATTGGGCCCTACTCCCCTACTTTGGGGGGCTGCGAATCCAACTGAGGTCATCATTTTGGGCTAAAGCGCGCGGATTTGTGAGATATGGTTCGATCAACACAAGTCTGCATGAACATACTGATTCATGTTTTAGGCAGCATGGGGTTTTTATAATGGCTCAAACTTGCATATTGGGATCTCAGTAACACGTTAGTATGGATGGCATGCACTGAAACATAATAAAAATGCAGATACGAATTCAAATGATATATTAGAATCGGAGATGCGTGTGCATGCATTTTTACCAATTTTTCTCGCCTTCAGTAATGACCTATTCTTACCCTATAAACCTTCAGGAGAGGATTGCAGTCCTTTTGCTTGGGTGGAGGAGGCTAGAACGGTTGTTTCGATTTTGACAGTTTTGTGAAGATTTTGAGATTTTTGGTGTGGCTTCGATAGGAAATGTATGATCTCTATACAAAATTTTTTATGTGGAAATGTTTTTCTTGTCTCTTTTCTTTTCATTCTCTCGTCCGCTCCTGACAATGTATCCTTAGGAATGTATTTATAGGGGCGTGAGGGGAATGGATATGGAAAGGGACAACCATTAACCCGGCTTTGAAGCCAAAATCACACCAATTAAAATATTGCCATTTTTGATGGATTCCTACACTTCTGGGTTTTAGGGTGAACTTGGACAGGCTTGACTCTTTCGAATGCCCTCAAGCCTTTCTCTTTGATTGGATTTGAGCGGACCTTTTTAATGGCTCTAGGCTTCATCCTTGTGGTTTCTTTGATTGAGCCCCTATTTTTCTTGTTCTTCAATTGGCTCTTAAACCAGCCAACTAGCCCAGTCGAAAAAACTTCATCCTGACCAGTCGAAACTTCTTTTGTCATGAATGAAATAATGCATGAGGCTTGGGCTTGGCAGCATGTAATATTTTGGCCAGCAAGCATATTGAACCAAACTTATCAAAAGGAAAAACAACCTTGTTTCAAACAAATGTGTGTCTTTCGAATAGACCAAATATATGTCCTTCGAAGGAACCATTTGTGTGTCTTTCGAATATACCACATGTACTCCTTGTGTATTCTTCGAAGGGGCTACCAATGTGTGTTCATAATGTAGTAATCATGTGCTAAAGGGATCAGAGATGGAGTCGAAGCACGCAGTTCCAAAGGGAGCCATTGCCCATTCGAAACTAGCACAAAGGAAGCCAGTGCCTTATGGATGCTAGCATGAGGGAGGTTGTGATACGGTGGCAGAACCGACTATTTTTACTGGTTTGCGTTTTGCATTTTTTTTATTCGCAAAATGTCGCGGTAAGCAGGAGTCGCCACCGGCTTTTATTTCATCCAACCGGTAAGGAAAAAAGTACAGAAAATATCATTTTTTTGAGATATTCTGAGTACGGGGGGTAGATTATAGAAAGCGAAGGTGTTATCACCCTTTCTATCCATGGTTTTCCATGGGCTCTTAGGTACTTGCTCATCTTTTTAAATTGCTTGTGTGTATGCTTTGTTTTAAAAGTTTGTTTTACTTCATTTTAAGCCTTTCTTCTGTCTTCAAGAGTGTTACGAAGTGTTTTTGAAAACTTTGTTTGAAAAGTGTTTGGTGTGAAAAAGTTTGATTTGAGCATGTACCTACTAGCATCTACCTACTCGAAAAAAAAATCGTTTCTATTCTTGTTTCCTTTAGACAACGCTATCCTACTATTGAGAAATAGGTAGCACCGTCGTTGGAATTTGTAAGGGTCAATTCGAAAGGGACGTAATGGTCATTGAAGGCAACATGTAAGGATACCTTAGTATTTCGAAGGGACTGTCATCATATAATCGTAGACAACATCGAGGGACAAGATCATATACCGTAGGCAACTCGAGGGACAGTAAGGGACCATGATCTTTTATCATGACTTTAACCGAGGGTCTTTCCTAAGGGTATCCCTACGTTCGAGGGACATGACCACTATTTTTCGAGGCAACCAAGTGAGGTATACCCTAAGGGTGCATATGTGCAAGGTGTGTTATGTTCAGTTATTTTAGTCTTGTGTTAAGTTTGCTAATGTTTGATTATTCTTGCCATATAATCCTATTAGTCATACATCTAGCAATTAATAATAGCAGTAATTTAAAAGTGCAGAAATATAAAACCTAGCTATTACAAGGCTTCGGGGAGGAGGGTTATGTACATATCCAAAACTGGGGGAAAAAATAAATAAAAGTGGTAAAGGTCCTACTAATCATCTATTACATCCCAATATACAGTTACAATAATAAAATGAAGTGCGAAAGTATAATAACACGCAAATTTGAAAAGACGTCTAAAAATCCTAAGATATAAAAAAATCTTTTTGTTATTTTTTGTTTGTTTTAATTTATAAAAATAGTTTAAGTTACAAAATAATTGATCTAGATCTATATTTAAAAAAGATAATTATTAAAGAAACATGAAATTTAAATAAAAGAAATTAATTCTATGTTTTTTTGGTATTTTTGTTACGAAAAGGAAAATGAATTAAAATGAAATTAAACCTATGTTCTATTAATTTTAATTAAAAAAAAAATTTAAAGTGTTTAGTTAATTAATTTATCAAAATTAAAATTTAATTAAGAAAAAATCCTAAATCTATTTTTATGTGATTTTTATATTTGTTTATTGATAAAAATAAAAAAAAGGATTAAAAGAAATAAATGAAATGAATAAAACAAGAAAATAAAGATGGGCCTAGTAGCAAAAGTAAACAGGGGGTGCAATCATCAGAAATCCCTAGGCCTGAATCTTCGAAAGCTTCATGCTCTAACTATGGTGTTTTTTTATTCTTGCGTGGAACATATGATTCAACCATCCATAACTGTTCTATATAAACTCAAACAAACGTTAGCGTACCATAAAATGTGATTAAAATTAGAGATTTGAAGTTTAAAATTTTACCAAATCGGTGTTGTCAAATGGGGGCGTGCTAGGCGTGTGATGGATTGCTCTTGGGCCTTGTAAGTCTCCTGAGGACTTCAAGAGGATGGTTTAAGGCTTGACGTCAATTGAGAGAGACCAGAACCTCGAGATATGACTTGCACCAATTCTTTGATTTCTTGAGAGCTTTTTTGAAGAGCTTTTAGAGAGTTTTTTGAAGAGCTTTTTGAGAGCTTTTAGAGAGGAATTTCGTGTATTTCAAGCTTGTATGGCTCTATATTTATAGAGGAGAATGAGGAGACAAGAAAGCATGGAAAAAATCTCCCTCATAATGTTGTGTTTTAATACCATAATCAAAATTTGAAAAAAAATGTCATATTTGATGATTTTATGCCATTTTCACATGTGGATGAACCTGGACATATTTGAAGGGTTATTGAACGAAATCAATTGACATAAACCAGCATAAAACTTTCCCAAAATAGATTCACATCAAAATTTACATTATTTCTATTATTTATTTATTTAATTCTGAATTTTAATGAATAAAATATCAAAATAAATAGCATAAATAGTAGAAAAATGTATGGGTGGGCTTTGAGGTCGTGGACCAAGGTAGGAATGAGTTTCAAATTTGAAAAGATAGGCCCATTTGGAAAAAATCCATGTTTGGTCAATATTTGCTTCATGTATTTTTTCAAAAATTGGCCAACTTTGACAATGCATATCTCTCTCAATTTTAACCCTATGAGGGTATTTTTGGACTTTATAGAAAGCTCAAGATGTCCTCTAAGCAACCCTTTTGGTCTCATATCAATTGAGTCTTCCATGTTCATGTATGAAGCTCTTACATAAAAGGTGTTTTTGTTGACTTTCTAAAAGGACCTATAATGTCCAAATTTATATCTTCTTATGAGTGCATATTTTGAACTTGGGATATGAATATGGATTATAGGGAATTGAATCCTCTTCAAAATGAGATTTGTATGGGTCATTTATGACAAATTATGAGAAAGTTATGCTTGGTCAAAGTTGAGTTGACTTTTCCTACAAAACCCTAATTTAGCAACTTTTGGGTTTTGATGAATTGTGAGCAATCCTTGAGGAATAATGATCAACCCTTGATCAAATGATGAATAATACTTCAAAATGATATTGTTGACCAAAAATCTTGAAGTTTGACTGCATGTGGGCCACAGTTGACTTTTGCCCTAGCACAATCGATTTTCAGGTCTTTGAGCAATTAACTGAGCAAACTTTCTCTGCAAGGCTTGAAACTTGACATGGATAATCTTGAGAACATATTAGGACAATAGTGAGCATTTGGGACCCTTTTGATTCAAACATCTTGATGCAAACTGAAACCCTAATTTGAGGTAGACTGTCTTAGGAGAGAATTTGTCTGGTCAACTCTTGGACTTCCTTGAGCAATTTGAGGATCTCACTTGAAATGTATTGAGAAATATGGGAGGGAAACTTTTGGGGTACAACAGCTACCCCTGTTCAATATTCTTAAACCAGAGGATGTAGATTGACTTGTCTGCCTTTCGTGATCCGAAGGTTGAAGATGATTGAACACTAGAGTGCCCAGAAATTTGCACTTGCATGAAGTGTTACTGGCCTTGCGATATCGGGAATGGGCTTATAGATGCCATTTGGAGGTCGATGTCGGAAGATGGGCTTAAAGATGCCATCCGAAGAAGTTTCGATCGCATAAGAGATTCCTTTGCGAGAGCTCGTATACCTGTTGTTGAGGAGGACTTCGCTGGGGATGCTGGTCTCTGTCTTGAGAGAAATAGAGTTTTAGGAACTTCAGTTGTCCTACTCTACTGGGGAATCATCTCTTAGTCGAGGAGGTGAAAAATGAACTGCTATCTGGTCGTGCTCCAGGCTTTACAGTGATTTGCTGAGGAAAATAAGACTGACTGCTATCTGGTCATGCTCCAGGTTTTACAGTGACTTACTGGGGAGATGAGATTAGACTTGCTATCTGGTCGTCTTCCAGGCTTCACCATTTCTCAATTCTTATCTGGTCGTGCTCCAGGCTTCAGAAGGAATCAAGTGGTTACCCGGTCGCATCCGGGCTTCAACTTGAGTTTAAGGCATACTAATATCCGGTCGATTTCCGGGCTTCATAGTAATTGGCCGGGTAAACTGCTATTTGGTCAAATTCCAAGCTTCACAGTACCTTATACTGTTATCTGGTCATGTCCCAGGCTTCACAGTATCTTATACCACTATCTGGTCGATTCCAGGCTTCATGGTATATTGTATTGCTATCTAGTCGATTTCCAGGCTTCACAATAACTTGCTGAAGGTTAAGTTGTTTTCTAGTTGATTTCCGGGTTTCATAGCTTGTATTTAAGATATACCACTATCTGGCTAATTCTAGGCTTCGTAGTAACTGGAGATATCAAGACATTATCCGATCGATTTCTGGGCTTCATAGCTTGAATCTGAGATATACCACTATCTGGTCGATTCCAGGCTTCATAGTATTTTGGAGGAATCAAGATATTATCCAGTCGATTTCTAGGCTTCATAGCTTGAGCTGGAATAGAAATCTTAGTATTGATTTTACTGAACCTGGGGAAACTTCAACTGGGAGAGAAATCTTAGTGTCGATTTGACTGGTCCCTAGAGAGGTCTCAGATTAACTTTGACTGGCATAGAAATCAGGGGAATCTTAGCGACGATTCGGCTGACCCAGACGAAAGTCTTAGAACATCTTCAAATAGAATAGAAACCTTAGTGTCGGTTTGACTGAACCAGAGAAAACTTGTGAGAACTTGATTTCGTCTTTCCCTGAAAGGTAAAGAGTAAGTTGTATGCAATGTCATGATGTATGAAATGTATTGAGTAATATTGTTCTCAAAATAAATGAGATTATGCTGTATGATGCATATGTGCATGCCATGATGTATGGATATGTAATGCCATTGTGATATTCTCCTGCTGGGGAGAATAAATCCTGGACTTCTGTTGGAGAGTACAAAGAGTTGAGTTCTTTGTTCTTGCTGGGGATAATGATCGAAGATGATTAGCTGGAGACTTGCGTCCATTCTGCTTGAGAACAATCCTCCGGGAGAGACTCTGTTTGAGAATAACCTTTTGGGAGACTAACTCTATGGGGAAGAGGGATACTCTATTGGAAGATCTGCTGATTTGGAGAAATAAACTCAGGTGGGGATGAACTTTCATTGCTGGAGAGAAGAGCTATGTTGGAGATTGAGCTTCCACTGTCAGAGAAATAAACTCTGCTCGGAAGATGGCTTTATAAACTGCTCATGGTTATAAAACTCAATTGGGGAATGCAAATATCAGCTTTCTGAAGGAACCTGCTGGGATAGGAATTCCTGCTTGGGGATACGGGGTCGGATCTTGGTTGTCTCGGCTCTGTAGGGATTATGGGTTTCACTGGCTTGTATGTGATAGTGACTTTGCTTCCAACTATCTCTGCCCCTTGTGCCATGCTGGAAAAAGTACATGCGAAGATTTTGTGGATGGATCTATGTCGTGATTGTACTTGAACATGTATTTAATGACTGTCAGGATGACATCCGTCTCTGGATTGTATCTGAACTATACTTGAAATATGTGTTGTATGAGTTTCAGAATGGCATCCGTCTCTGGATCGTATCTGAACTGTATCAGAAAGATGAATCTGAATGAGTATCAGAATGACATCCGTATCTGAAGCGTATCTGAACTGTATCTGAAAGCTGAATCTGAATGAGTATCAGAATGGAATCCGTATTTGGAGCATATCTGGACTATATCTGAAAGCTGAATCTGAATGAGTATCAGAATGGCATCCGTATCTGGAGCCTATCTGGATTGTATCTGAAAGCTGAATCTGAATGAGTATCAGAATGGCATCCGTATCTACAGCGTATCTGAACTGTATCTGAAAGCTGAATCTAAATGAGTATCAGAATAGCATCCGTATCTGGAGCGTATCTAAACTGTATCTGAAAGCTAAATCTGAATGAGTATCAGAATGGCATCCGTATCTGGAGCGTATCTGAACTGTATCTGAAAGTTGAATCTGAATGAGTATCAGAATGGCATCCGTATCTGGAGCGTATCTGAAATGTATCTGAAAGCTGAATCTGAATGATTATCAGAATGGCATCCATATCTTGAGCGTATCTGGACTGTATCTGAAAGCTGAATCTGAATGAGTATCAGAATGGCATCCGTATCTGGTGCGTATCTGAACTGTATCTGAAAGTTGAATCTGAATGAGTATCAGAATGACATCCGTATCTTGAGCGTATCTAAACTGTATCTGAAAGCTGAATCTGAATGAGTATCAGAATGGCATCCGTATCTGGAGCATATCTGAACTTTATCTGAAAGCTGAATCAGAATGAGTATCAGAATGGCATCCGTATCTGGAGCGTATCTTGACTGTATCTTAAAGATGAATCTGAATGAGTATCAGAATGGCATCCATATCTAGAGTGTATATGTACTATATCTGAAAGCTGAATCTGAATGAGTATCAGAATGGCATCCGTATCTGGAGCATATCTAGACTGTATCTGAAAGCTGAATCTGAATGAGTATCAGAATGTCATCCGTATCTAGAGCGTATATGAACTGTATCTGAAAGTTGAATATGAATGAGTATCAGAATGGCATTCGTAACTGGAGCGATTCTGAACTGTATCTGAAAGCTGAATCTGAATGAGTATCAGAGTGGCATCCGTATCTAGAGCGTATCTGAATTGTATCTGAAAGCTGAATCTGAATGAGTATCAGAATGGCATCCGTATCTGGAGCGTATTTGGACTGTATCTGAAAGATGAATCTGAATGAGTATCAGAATGGCATCCGTATCTGGAGCGTATCTGAACTGTATCGGAAAGCTGAATCTGAATGAGCATCAGAATGGCATCCGTATCTAGAGCATATCTGAACTGTATCTGAATGAGTATCAGAATGGCATCCGTATCTGGAGCGTATCTGGACTGTATCTGAAAGCTGAATCTGAATGAGTATCAGAATGACATCCGTATCTAGAGCGTATCTGAACTGTATCTGAAAGCTGAATCTGAATGAGTATCATAATGGCCTCCGTATCTGGACTGTATCTGAAAGCTGAATCTGAATGAGTATCAGAATGGCATCCGTATCTGGAGCGTATCTGAACTGTATCTGTAAGCTGAACCTGAATGAGTATCAGAATGGCATCCGTATCTGGAGCGTATCTGAACTGTATCTGAAAGCTGAATCTGAATGAGTATCAGAATGGCATCCGTATCTGGAGCGTATCTGGACTGTATCTGAAAGCTGAATCTGAATGAGTATCAGAATGGCATCAGTATCTGGAGCGTATCTGGACTGTATCTGAAAGCTGAATCTGAATGAGTATCAGAATGACATCCATATCTGGAGCGTATCTGATGTGTATCGATTCTGGCGCTCTTGCTGAATGCTGGTCATGGTATAAGTCATCCACTGATAGACAAGAGATGGGACATAATCGTACGCTTTAATCCCTAACTTTTGCCTGGACTGTCTTTTCAGATTTTCAGTCCACCGGGATACCCTTTTTTTGCCCAAGCTGCCTTTTCAGGTTTTCGGCTTGCTGGGTGTACATATCTTTTTTGTTTTTATCCCTAATTTTTGCTCGAACCCTTTTGGTTCGCCGGGATGCCCTTATTTTTGCCTAGACCAGTCAACCTAGCGGGTCTTTATTCATGCGCAGTATTTTCTGACTATGTCCACGCTCTAAGGGTGTAGGAAGTTGTCAGTGTCAGTAGTGTTATGTTGCCACACTACCATAAGATGTTCGTTTGATCATACAAGATTCGTTGCTGGAATTCATGTTCAATGCCCCAAGTGATTCAGATGGAGATCTGCCCCGAGCTATTTGGCATCTTTGAGATATTCCTTGAATCTTGACTTGACTGCCTCAGATGTTGGGCAATGATCATGCCGTGCCCCTTGGTTGGAAGTGTTTTTTCCACTTGAGGTGATCCTTTTTATTGAGAAGGTTTTTGTTCACTAGATATTCGTCATGCGAATTTCTCTGCTATTGAACAAATAGTCATAATCAAACAATGTTATTTTAAGAATGCAAATCTTATGTCTGTCTTGAAGTTTGAAAATTCATTTTTTAGTAAAACAAGTTTTTTTTGTAAAAGTGTGATGTCAACTCATGATTTATAGCAAACCTTATAGGAGTCAGGATACCTTTTATAACAATATGCTTTCGAACTAACCTATGCTTCAGCTAGGACTTTTAAGGGTTATAACGGGGCCTGGTTCACGAATCAAGAAACAAAGGATAAAGGCTCAAAATTTATTTGTACCCACCCGTTCTTCGTGATGTTCTTCGATCCTATACTCAGTTAATTGTTCATTTAGATCCCGTTTGAGTCTTGGAATATTGCCCTTGATGTTCCGGTGATGGTTCGGATACTGAAAGTTTACTTGAAAAAGGTAGTCATTTTGTACTTTTTTTTGCCGAGGATTTGTAGTAACCTCTTTTTTTGGTTTTACTATCCCTATCTTTTGCCTGAACTGTTTCTTTTTGTGATTACAGTCAGCGGGATGCCCCAGTTTTTTTATTAAGTCTTCTTCATAGGTTTTGACTTAATGGGATTTTATTTCGAGAGATAATAACTGTCTGCCTTGATGATTATAGGGAACCATCACCGTCTTTTGTTTTGGAAGGATGTCTTTGATGCCATTCATGATGTATGAAGTAGAATATTGCAACTGAACGCGCATCTGAATTAACTGAGAAACTACCCTGCCCCAGGTTATGATTAATGGTTTTAATTTGTGTGAAAAGAAAACTCCTACTTCTTTGGCTCGAAGGGGTTGACTAGGGATTATCTTCCTTATAACTCCATTGTTTAGGATTTGAAACAACGCTTGTACATCGTCAACGGGGTCTGTTCAAAAGCATATTGTAGAGATTGTGGTATCATTTTTGTCATCCTCCCTCTAAGACTTAGAGTTTTTAATCGAGAGTTGAATATCACAAAAGGAAATAAGAACACATTTTTGAAATAGTGAATACGAATGAATTGATTCATGACAAACATGTGCAATGCATTGATGAAATAACGAGGTTTGATATGAATAAATGTTCAAACAAATCAAAAGAAAATTACATATTGAAAGTTCTAATGAACGAAAAGCCTTCTTGTGAGAACTTGTCACTTCAGATGGTATACCATGGAGGGATGGCAGAAGAACTCAGCCTGACCGTCTTGTGCGAATTCTAGCGCTCCTTCATCAATCAAGTCTTGAATTTTATTTCTCAACACCCAACAACTGTTGGTGTCATGTCCAGGGCTGTTGGAATGGTATGCACACCTTGCATCAGGATTGTACCTTGGGGAGGCTATGTTGGGATTCTGAGGAGAGTCCCTTAATATAACCAACTTGGCCTTCAACAGGCGTTGCAATGCTTGAGCCAATGACATGTTGATTTTGGTAAACTGCCTTTTGGGCATATCCTGCTTACTCTGATCAACTCGTTGTTTTTGGCGAGGTTATTGTTGGACCCATGATGTAGTAGCAATTTGGAAAGGTCCACTCTTCACCAAACCAACCTTTTGTCTTCTTGGAGGTTGATCAATGACTTGGTCCCCGACCCCGACTGTTTGCTTCATACTGTTGTATCCGTCTTTATGAAGTTGGTTGATGATGGTTCTCAGCTCTTCTTGTCCCCGGGCTAGGTCTTGGATAAGAGCCACCTGCCCCAGCATTTGGGTTCTTATTGCATCTACCTCGGCTTGCAGTTGTTCCAACCGTTCGTACTTATTGTCTTCAGGAATTTTCTTGACCAAATTCCCAACGAGGAGTGTTTTCAACTCTTCCTGCCCCTTGGATAGGTTTAGGAATATGTCCCTGAACTGAGCTTCTTGAGTTTGAAGATCTTTGTTGTCTTGTTTGAGAGCCATTGCTGAAATAAACAGCAACATGAGAGACCTGTACTGGAAGACCTGTTATGCAATGATATGTATGATATATGTATGCAATGTTTTCAAGGATCTCGCGGGGTAAACAAGAAACTGTTAGAATTTGATTGCAACTTGATTGAAGAAACTTCGTTTCATTAAGAATCCTTCTTCAAGAGTCAAGCTCACCATATCGAGTGGGTCATAGCCACTGACTCAAGTTATCGTGTTTTGATCTCTAGACGACATTGTCTAGAGGAAAATAAATCCCCTTTGCCCCTTGCTAGACGTTTGATTTACCATAACCTGCATCACAAACCCTTGAGATCCTTGAAATGGTTAAGGAAATGTTAAGGCATGATGTTATGATGTGTATGCTATGCGTTTAAGCAAAAGTGCGAGGTGATGTAAGCAAGTAAATCCGGCAAGAAATCCAAGTTATTGAATAAGGACTGTAAACAAAACCTGCAAGGAACTCATGTTGTCAGATAATAAAACTGTGCAAGTAGTTCAAGCTGAAAGCACATAAGTCACACAAACAACCTTAGGTTTAGGCTTGCATAAGGTCAAAGGTAATACCCTCTTGAAGTTAAGTTGGTTCAACATGTCCTAGAAAAGTAATCAGGTTCTAGAGGATCTCAATATCACTGACCATCCTCCATCTGTCATGGTTTCAGCTCACGCAATCTTTTCTTGCGGCCGGAACTATCTCGAGAGTATAGTCTCAATGAGTGTAGCATCAAGTATCAACCAGTTCTCAGCTTTACACCGAGGCCGGCTATCTCACTACTTTCTAATGGCCAAGTTGGTCGATTAAAGGTTCTAAGGTCAGTTGATGCTTAACGATACACACAGCGGCCCCGTATTCTCCTCGTTTCTCCACAAGGTATACCGATACCAACCAATGTGCCACATCAACGTAGCTACTGCTTCAACCGTATCGGTCTATGTTGTACAGTTCCCTCACAGTTTATTGCTACTTACCTAAAAGGTGTCCCCAGATCCGGGTTAGGATCTATATTAACCCCAAACAAAACCCTTAAAAGTAAAGCAAACAAAGCAATTATGATGACCTAGATCCTAAGGTATACCCCACTTATTTAACTCCCCAACAGAGTCGCCAGTTCTGTGATACGGTGGCAGAACTGACTGTTATTACTGGTTTGCGTTTTGCATTTTTTTATTCGCAAAATGTCGCCGTAAGCAAGAGTCGCCACCGACTTTTATTTCATCCAACCGGAAAGGAAAAAAGTACAGAAAAATCCTTTTTTTGAGATATTCTGAGTACGGGGGGTAGATTATAGAAAGGGAAGGTGTTAACACCCTTTCTATCCATGGTTTTCCATGGGCTCTTAGGTACTTGCTCATCTTTTTAAATTGCTTGTGTGTGTGCTTTGTTTTAAAAGTTTGTTTTACTTCGTTTTAACCCTTGCTTCTGTCTTCAAGAGTGTTACGAAGTGTTTTTGAAAACTTTGTTTGAAAAGTGTTTGGTGTGAAAAAATTTGATTTGAGCAAGTACCTACTAGCATCTACCTACTCGGAAAAAAAAAGATTGTTTCTATTCTTGTTTCCTTTAGACAGCGCTATCCTACTATTGAGAAATAGGTAGCACTGTCGTTGGAATTTGTAAGGGTCAATTCGAAAGGGACGTAATGGTCATTGAAGGCAACATGTAAGGATACCTTAGCATTTCGAAGGGATTGTCATCATATATTCATAGGCAACATCGAGGGACAAGATCATATACCGTAGGCAACTCGAGGGACAGTAAGGGACCATGATCTTTTATGATGACTTTAACCGAGGGTCTTTGCTAAGGGTATCCCTACGTTCGAGGGACATGACCATTATTTTCCGAGGCAACCAAGTGAGGTATACCCTAAGGGTGCATATGTGCAAGGTGTGTTATGTTCAGTTATTTTAGTCTTGTGTTAAGTTTGCTAATGTTTGATTATTATTGCCATACAATCCTATTAGTCATACGTCTAGCAGTTAATAATTGCAGTAATTTAAAAGTGCAGAAATATAAAACCTAGCTATTACAAGGCTTCGGGGAGGGGGATTATGTACATATCCAAAAATGGGGGGAAAAATAAATAAAAGCGGTAACGGTCCTACTAATCATCTATTACATCCCAATATACAGTTACAATAATAAAATAAAGTGCGAAAGAATAATAACACGCAAATTTGAAAAGACGTCTAAAAATCCTAAGATATAAAAAAATCTTTTTGTTGCTTTTTTTGTTTTAATTTATAAAAATGGTTTAAGTTAAAAAATAATTGATCTAGATCTATATTTAAAAAAGATAATTATTAAAGAAACATGAAATTTAAATAAAAGAAATTAATTCCATGTTTTTTTGGTATTTTTGTTACGAAAAGGAAAATGAATTAAAATGAAATTAAACCTAAGTTCTATTAATTTTAATTTAAAAAAAAGTTAAAGTGTTTAGTTAATTAATTTATCAAAATTAAAATTTAATTAAAAAAAATCCTAAATCTATTTTTATGTGATTTTTATATTTGTTTATTGATAAAAATAAAAAAAAGGATTAAAAGAAATAAATGAAATGAATAAAATAAGAAAATAAAGATGGGCCTAGTAGCAAAAGTAAATAGGGGGTGCAATCATCAGAAATCCCTAGGCCCGAATCTTCGAAAGCTTCATGCTCTAACTATGGTGTTTTTTGATTCTTGCGTTGAACCTATGATTCAACCATCCATAACTATTCTATATAAACTCAAACAAACGTTAGCATACCATAAAATGTGATTAAAATTAAAGATTCAAAGTTTAAAATTTTACCTAACCGGTGTTGTCAAATGGTGGCGTGCTAGGCGTGTGATGGATTGCTCTTGGGCCTTGTAATACTCCTGAGGACTTCAAGAGGATGGTTTGAGGCTTGATGTCAATTGAGAGAGACCGGGACCTCGAGATATGACTTGCACCAATTCTTTGATTTCTAGAGAGCTTTTTTGAAGAGCTTTTAGAGAGTTTTTTGAAGAGCTTTTTGAGAGCTTTTAGAGAGGAATTTCGTGTCTTTCAAGCTTGTATGGCTCTATATTTATAGAGGAGAATGAGGAGACAAGAAAGCATGGAAAGAATCTCCCTCATAATGTTGTGTTTTAAGACCATGATCAAAATTTGAAAAAAATACCATATTTGATGATTTTATGCCATTTTAACATGTGGATGAACCTGTACATATTTGAAGGGTTATTGCACGAAATCAATTGACATAAACCAGCATAAAACTTGCCCAAAATAGATTCACATCAAAATTTACATTATTTCTATTATTTATTTATTTAATTCTGATATTTAATGAATAAAATATCAAAATAAATAGCATAAATAGTAGAAAAATGTATGGGTGGGCTTAGAGGTCATGGACCATGTTAGGAATGAATTTCAAATTTGAAAAGATAAGCCCATTTGGAAAAAATCCATGTTTGGTCAGTATTTGCTTCATGCATTTTTTAAAAAATTGGCCAACTTTGACAATGCATTTCCCTCTTAATATTAACCCTATGAGGGTGTTCTTGGACTTTATAGAAAGCTCAAGATGTCCTCTAAGCAACCCTTTTGGTCTCATCTCAATTGAGTCTTCCATTTTCATGTATGAAGCTTTGACATAAAAGGTGTTTTTGTTGACTTTCCAAAAGGACCTATAATGTCCAAATTTATATCTTCTTATGAGTGCATATTCTGAACTTGGGAGATGAAGATGGATTGTATGGAATTGCATCCTCTTAAAAATGAGCATTGGTTGGGTCATTTATGATAAATTATGAGAAAGTTATGCTTGGTCAAAGTTGAGTTGACTTTTCCTACAAAACCCTAATTTAGCAACTTTTGGGTTTTGATGAATTGTGAGCAATCCTTGAGGAATCATGATAAACCCTTGATCAAATGATGAATAATACTTCAAAATGAGAATTTTGACAAAAAATCTTGAAGTTTGACTGCATGTGGGCCACAATTGACTTTTGCCCTAGCACAGTCGATTTTCAGGCCTTTGAGCAATTAATTGAGCAAACTTTCTCTGCAAGGATTGAAACTTAACATGGATGATCTTGAGAACATATTAGGACAATAGTGATCATTTCGGACCCTTTTGATTCAAACATATTGATGCAAACTGAAACCCTAATTTGAGGTAGACTATCTTAGGAGAGAATTTGTCTGGTCAACTCTTGGACTTCCTTGAGCAATTTGAGGATCTCACTTGAAATGTATTGAGAAATATGGGAGGGAAAATATTGGGGTACAACAAAGGCCATTTCTCTGTGAATCGAATCAGGCACGAACAACGTATTTTCCTTGTGAATCAAAAACAAATTGCTTAGAATGAATCTTTTTTTTCCTTTGTGAATCGAAAGTAAGTCCAAAGGATGTCTTTTCCTTGTGGATCGAAAGCAGGTCCAGAGGAAGTCTTTTCCTTGTGGCTCAAAAGAAAGCCTGAAGATAGACATTGCACAGTCAAAGCTTGCATGTAGATAGCCATTGCTTTGCGAATCGAAGGCAAGTTGAAGGGGCCTTTTTCCTTGTAGGTCGAAGGCAAGTTGAAGGGGCCTACTGTTGGTGAATCGAAGCAAACCTGTAGGGGACTATACACTCAAATGAAACTTTTTGGACCAAAGCTTGCTCGAGGGGACCCAACGCTTAATCGAAGCTGGTGGACTAAAGCTTGATCAAAGGGGGCCAAATGCCCAATCGAAGCTTGTGAAACCAAGCTCGTTCGAAGGAGTTTAGATGCCCAATCGAATTACCTTGTTAAGATGCCAATAAAAAAAACCTTATTCAGATGCCAATCGAAAGACACTTGACCATCTTCAAAAAATTTATATTTTCTTTAAGCAAGTGTTTGCAACCACCCATGTAAGAGAAGATCTTTGAAAACATGAGAGGGCAAATTTTGGGGTACAACATAACTGTTTTGACGTAGTACTTGTGAGGCTTGGTGCAAGAATGAATATATGCCATTGTTAGGGCAGTTTGAAACATTTTTTCAAAACTCACTCTACACGCATTTTCAGGTTAAACCAATGCCGCCATTAGATTCGTAAGGGTCATAATAGGGGGATAGATGATCTAACGCATGTGTTTTTTTAGGTTTTCAAAAAACCCTTCACCGGAGAAGATGACCGCAACTAGGGCTCTGACGCTTCTCTGATCCAGTGTTTTATTATATAATGTTTATTTATGTTTGAATAAAAAAAACAACGTAGCTCAGATGGTTGGAGACGAAGACCTGTGACATGAGAGGCGTGGGTTCAATCCCTATGTTTTGCAATTATTTTGTTTTTTCAGGAATTACAAAGCAGACTTATCATATGTTGATTCATTCTCATTCCATAACACAAAAGACAACATGACACAGTGGTAGAAGGGCATGCTGGTGAAGGGAAGGGCGTCGGTTTAACTCCCATCCCATGCATTTGTTTTTTCCCTATTTTTTCACTAACCCTAATTCTTTTTCTATTTTACTAATTATTTTCTAATTAACCATTAACAAGCCTAATTGTTTTTTTAAATTATAACAAATTAGGACTAGGTTTTTTAATTAGTAAATAATTTTTGACATATTTTTCATTTGTTAATTAATTAAGTTAATTATCCTTTTTCTTTACATTAAAATTAATTATAAATAATTAGGTTTTAATTACTAATTATTAACTTAAATTATTTTCTACAAAAAACACTAAGAATATTAACTTAGAACTTTAGTTCTTTAAACATTTTTCTAACATTTTTTATTTCTTTTCGCTATTTAAATTCGTAGAACAATTGTATAGATCGCAACTATCGATGTAATAGTGTAGATTTATTTTCTCGCATCTTTTCCTATTTTGTAATTGCTTACAAGATGTAATAGCTTAGGTTTAAATTTCCGCATGTTACATTCCACGCTTTAATTTCCTGTACATATTTAACTGTTAGTATTTAGGGTTTGTATGTCAAGACTAAAAGAGAATATAGAAAACCCTAATTTTCAAGATTAAATAAACTGAACTAATACACTCTTCACACTTTCACCTCTAGGGTAACCTCTCTTGTTGCCTTGCGAATACCGGTCATGTCCCTCGAAAGTGGGGATACGTTAGCAACAGACCCTCGATTTAACAATATCATCATGGTCCCTTTCGAATAAAGATCATAGTCCCTAGATGACCCTCCGTGTTACCTACAAAATGATGATAGTCCCCCCGATACAATTGCTAAAGTATCCTTACATGTTGCCTTCAATGACCATACAATGACCCTACGCTTGTCCCTTCACATACAATAGATAGGACTACCTACTAACTAATGGTATGAATAGTACTATATCTAAAGGAGAAGGAAAATAACAAGAAATACCTTATTAATGGGTAAGACTCCTAGTTGCTTGCTCATAACATGTTCAAACATCACATGTTTAAAACAACAAATATTTTCAAAAACACTTTGTATACGTTCTTGAGGACTAACACACGAATTATTACAAAGTTAGCCTTACATTGGCATTTCAAAATATTTTCAAACAAATCACACACACACACAAAGCAAGTTTTAAGAGTGAGCTAAGCAATCAAGAGCCCGTAGATAACTACGGATGAAAAGGGTGCTAACACCTTATGTTGTACCCCAAAATTTGCCCTCTCATTCCATCAACATTTCTCACCACAAGGCTCTTGGATCTCAAGATCAAGTTAGAGTTTGCTCTGCTCAAGACCCCTCCTTGCACTGTTGACCCAAATTAGGGTTTGAGTTTGCACAGGGATGTTTTGACCTAAAATGCCCAAAGTGACTTTCATGCTTCATGTTGGACTCACAAGTTTATCCATACCAAGTTTCAAGCCTTGATTCCAATCTTTGCCCAGTCAATTGGACAGTTGACCTAAAAATCAGCTATATTGGGGAAAAAGTCAACTGTGGCCAATGGACAGTCAAACTTCATGATTTTTGACCCACATCAACATAATAAACTCATATGAACCATTTAGTCAAGTTTGGATCACAATTCCACAAGAAATTTGATCAGATCACCAAAAGGGCAAAATGGTCATTTTTAGGGTTTTGACTGCACAAGGGTGATTTTTTACTGTTTGACCTAACCAATGGCAAACCAAGCTCACATATGGACTCAAGGACTCAATGGCATTGTATTGACCCATTCAAACAAGTTTAAAAGATCTCAAATGCATAGGATTGACAGATGAATTTTTCAGTCAACTGATCAAAATTTGACTGTACACTGAAAAGTCAAACTTTGACTTTTTGGTCAAAATCAAGTGCCAAGGTTCATTTTTCATCAAGACATGTCAAATTATGAAACTTGTTCATCAAGAAACCAAAAATTACAACTTAGGGTTTAAAATGGAAAATTTCATAACTTAGAAAATTTTCTGTTATGAAACTTTCTTATTTTTTTCCTAACTTTGTCCCATTTTTTCACCAAGATGCAAATGGATTCAAACAAAACTTGAAACATGAAAGTTGTAGTCCATTTCAAAATCTACAACTTTGAATCACAAAGTTTTCTCAAAGGAAGCTTGTATATCAAGTTATGATTTTTGGAATAAGGGTGCCAAACACTTTTAACTTAGACAAAATTTGCCCTATTCTAGGCAGGATTTTGGTCCAACTTCTTGGCCATTTTTAACATGGTTACACTTGGATTTTCAATTTTCATTACAAAGATGGATTGTAGTACATGTTCCAAGCTTTCCAAATTGTCCAAGAACTTCCTAAACACCCTTGTGGTTAGAGAGAATCGAATTTGCAAAGTTGGCCAAAACACACTTTTGTTCATGGCCAAGGCTTGTTCATAACACTTGCATTTTCAAATCAGTTTGTGCATTGCTAGCTTGCAGGCCTCAAGACCAAGTTTACACTCAATAATTTAATGCCTAACCATTGTGTTAAGGCATTATTTCACCCATTTGGACATTACACATAGAATTAACCCTTAAATAGAAAAAGAAAAATTGCCATTTTGATAAAATATCACTTTATGTCAAGTTCCAAATCCTTGAGGTACAGGCCAGATCTTTGAGGCAAAGCTAAGTACAAAAATTCCATTTACCAAGAGCAAATGGTGCAGCATGCTTGAGAGGATTGTACATGCCTATATTGCAACTTGAACTCTCTTACTTCAAAAAGAAGCAACTTTGCAAAACATATGCAACTTTCACTTCCTGCAAACCAGAGCTTAAGCAAACCTTGTATACATCTTCCACACATCCCAACTGACCTGAAACACGACTCAACCATCCCTCATACCTCCTCATACATCAAAACACCACCTTGCTGCAGAAACAGGGCATCCCCTACAACTTGAGTTCCATAATCAATTCCACTCAGGCGCTTTGGCTAAAACTTGTTCAAACACATTCCATACCATCCATTGAAACTATCCCAAGCCTTGAACTCAAGCTGTAACACCCCTAACCACGTTTGCCATTTTCACTTTCAAGTTGTGCAGGTGAACTTCTACAGCACGATACAGGCAGTTTCAAAGCAAGCTATATACTTGGGAAGCATCCTTGGACCTCAGGCAAGCTATACAGAAGCTCAAACTCCATTGAAGGTGGCCACATTGCTCTACACGATCCGAGCTGAAACAGGTAATCCATGGACTTCTATCTCTCAATCTAGGAAGAGTTAAGCTTAGGTTTGTGAATGAAACATGTCCTACTCATAGCCCTGAAGCCATACATGTGATCACTTTTCATTTATGTTAAACGTGCTGTGAGAATTTTAGCCATGAACATGAGGAAAAAATTAGGTTAAAATTTAGGGCCAGAGAAATTCTCTCTGGCCTTTGAGAGTTAATCCAAGTTTTTTACATATTTGAAATCGTGGCTTGATGCTCTACAATGTTTGTGTTATGAGTTTTGGCTAAAAATCAAGGAATCAAGAGATAGCAGGTGTAAAAGGAAGCGCGCGTTTTCTTGTTCAAACAAGTGCTGGAGGTTGAAGACAGAGTTGACTTGGGTTGGGCCTGAGTCAACTTGCTTTTTGCACCCCTCTTTTCCATTTGCACCCCCTGGCCCATTATGTGAAATATTTGTTATCTTTGCATTTTTCTTTTTGATTCTGACTTAATATTTTTTGTTCAAACATAAAAAACACCAAAAATATTTTTCCACATTTTTTTACATTTATTTGGCATTTATTTACTTTATTGAACATATACATGTAAATAATATAAAACCTTTTTATTTAAAACCCTAAAAAATAATACAAAAATATTCATTTTTTTAGTTATTTTTTTTATTTACATTTTGAAAACATTTTTCTAAAAAAAATACATTTTTTTGTAAATAATTAATATTTTATTTTTGTACATATTTAGCATATTAAATATATATAATATATACTTATACATATTTTATTAAATATTTAGGGTAAAAATACAAAAATAATACTTTTTATTTTTATTTAATATTTGACATCAAAAATACTTTTTCTACAATATACTTTTTTTAAAATTATTTTTGTATAAATCAATAATACATTGTACATAATTAATAAATAAAAACTATTTATTCAAAATTAGGGTTTAACCCTAAATAACAAAAATAACCAAAAAATTGACTAATTTTTATTTTTTTATACTTCAAACATGAAAACCTTTTGACATACATAAAAAATCCTTTTTTGCATAATACATTGCATTTTGATATTTATTTAAATTGTATTTATTTAAATGTTAAATATTTGTATATTCGATATGGTTGTAATAATTTAGATTTTATTTCCTTGTCAAATATCCCCCAAATCCAAATGTGTACCCCCCTCCCTATATCATGTTGTAATAGCTTAGCCTTTAAATTTTCGCATTCAAAAGCTTTCAATTATGCCATGCTTAGACTTAGGGTTTGTATGCAAATAAAATCAACAAGTAGTTTGACCTAAATCCAAGATAAACATGCATGAAAAACAAACACAATGCACACTTGCACCCTTAGGGTTACTCCACTTGTTGCCTTCAAAAATGGGCCATGGTTGCATGTTAAGTGTCTTTGGCAAAACAAAAACAAATCAAATGATCATAGTCCCTCGATGACGCTATCTTGTTGCCTAAACAAAAATGATCATAGTCCCTCAAGAAAATTGCCAAAGACACTTGACACTATTGCATTCATGGTCTATACGATGACCCGCGCCCGTCCCGTTAACATCCTAACGCAAGGTTGTTCACCAAATACAATGGTGAAACAACACTGTTAAAAGGGTTAAAAAGCATAAAGAAATATCTTTGAGTAAATTAGGGTAGATAGCTCTTAGTTACTTGATCAAACTTGCAAAGAAAACATCCTTGCTACTTTTCAAAAACACACATCACAACACAATTTCCAAACAACTTTCAAAACATTGAAAACTTTTCAAAAGACAAAAACACCTTTGTATATACTCAAACACGAGTCATTACAAAGGTTGCCACAACAATGGACTCTTTTCAAAACATCTTTCAAAACCACACACAAAGCACCATTTCAAACAATTGAAAAAGCAAAGGCAAGTGATATAAGCAAGTAACTAAGAGCCCATGGATAACCTTGGATAGAAAGGGTGCTAATACCTTCCCTTTCTATAATCTACTCCCCGAACCCGAGAAAACATCTCAAAGGTCTTTCCTGTGCTTTTTGACCTTTCCTTAGGATAAAATAAAAAGTCGGTGGCGACTCTTGCTCAACCGAAACATTTGCGAAAACAAACGCAAACCTCAAGTAAGTTCTCCCACCGTATCAAAGAACTGGCGACTCTACTGGGGATTACTTTAAAAGTGGAGTAACCTTAGGGCCTAGATCACCCTTTTGCATGACTAATTGTTTGCTTTGATTGCTTTACATTTTGGTTCTCTTGTTTGGGCTTGAAATCCTCCACCCGGATTTGGGGAAACATTCATAGATAGCAATACGTTGTGGAAACTGTGCGGGGTATACCGACACAGTTGAAGCAATAGCTATATTAGTGCGACATATTTGTGAGTACCGGTAACCCTTGAGTTCAATCAAGGAGAGTACGGGGCCGCTGAGTGATGTCACTAAGCACTAATGACCTAGAACCTTACTTGACCATCTTGGCCTTTTATTAGGGGTAGTGAGATGACCGGCTTTGGTGCAGTCCGAAGTTGGTAGATACTCGATACTACACTCATTGAGGATTGTTTTCTTGGAATATTTTGGTCACTAGTTAAGTGGCTAAACCAAAACAATGAACATAGAAAACAATCCAATGATATTGAGCTCCTTAGAACCCGGTTACTATTTAGGACAGGTTTTAAGCCAACTAAACTCAAGAGGGTACTTACCTATGAAACCCCATGCAAGCCTGAAACTAGGGTTTTTTGTTTGATTTGCTTGTACATGTGTTTGTGCATACATCATGAACATCATAAAGCATCATATGCATCCACTAACCATTTCAAGGGTTTGGATCTTCATCTTTGTTCTTGTTTTGTAGGTCATGGAAACTCTTCGCAGGAAAACTATCCAAGTCAACCTTTTGAGAATCCCTCCTCAACTCAAGGAGCTTACATCCAGAATTCCAGAAAGTTCTCTCTTCAGTGAAAGACATGGTAGACTGCTCAACCTAGTCAACACCAGCATTGAAGAAGATATGGTGAAAGTGTTGTTCCAGTTCTTTGACCCCCTTCACCACTGTTTCACATTCCCCGACTACCAATTGGTGCCTACTTTGGAGGAATTTTCTCAACTCCTGAGAATTCCTATTCTTAATCAACTACCCTACAACGGTACGGAAAAAGAACCAAAACCTGAAGATGTTGCTCAAGCACTACACTTGCAACCATCTGACATCAAGGGGCATTGGGAAACCAAAAGTGGTGTCAAGGGCTTCTTGGCAAAGTTCTTGTTTGAGAAGGCACAAGAGTGTTGGAATTCCCTGGATCTGCAAGCCTTTGAAGAGATTGTGACACTCCTTATTTATGGGTTGGTCTTGTTCCCAAATCCTGACCAACTTATAGACGTGAATGCTGTCAAGATTTTCCTATCCAGGAATCCCATACCTACATTGCTTGGGGACATCCTACACTCATTTTACACACGAACAATGAGGAAAAGAGGTGTTCTCATGTGCTGTACTCCTCTCCTTGCAAGGTGGTTTATTTCTCACCTTCTACAATCAGTTTTGAAGAATGAACAAGGCTTAAGGTGGTCACAACGATTGATTACCCTCACACATTCTGATGTACATTGGTGTTCTCGGTCCAGAGAAAATGTCATCATCGTCGATCGTTATGGTGAGTTCCCTAATGTCCCATTACTTGGCATTAGGGGAGGAATTACCTACAACCCCTGTCTAGCTTTAAGACAATTTGGATACTCTCGGAGGGATGGCCCTCATGACATGCTGATTCCTGACCTAGTTTTTAACTTCGACAACGATGCGCAAGGACTTCGCCAAAGATTCATCAGAGCTTGGAGGATGCCTAACAAGGTAGATAGTAAGACACTGGGGAACAAGAACTCCATCTATCTTGAGCCTTATCTCAAGTGGGTACGAACCCGCGCCCAGAGTCGTATGATGCCTTACCCTCACATTCTCCCTTTGATCAAAGAGCCTGTTAAGGAAGGAGAGGTTCCATACACCATCCTACATCCTGACAAGCCAACATCATGGGAGGAAAGGCAAAAGAGTTGGATCCAACTCAAGGAAGAAAGGGATACTTTTGAAGCCAGCTTCTACGCCAGTGAGAAGAAGGTTTTGGAGCTTACCCGCCGACTTCACGAGGAGGAGACCCTCAACACTTACATCGCACCAAAGAGGATGCACAACGTCTTTTTACCTTAAGAATTTTTTGTAATATTTGGCCCATGGGGCATTTATGTACTGACAAAATTTCTTCTTATTAATATGACGTGTGTTCTTTTTGTTTGCAACAACTTTGAATTTCTAAATCCTTGAATGCATTACATGAATAAACATATCATTCATCATATGCATAAACAGGTCTTCACACCAGGTTTCCTTATCTTTCTGCTATTTATTTCAATAAGATGGATATTGAGCAGACGGTCAAAGATCTGCAGGGACAAAACTCGCAGTTTCAACAGCTCCTTATGACCTTGGCAAAGGGTCAGGAGGATCTTAAAGCACTGTTAGGGAATAAATAGCAAGAAAAAGGAAAAAAGAAAAAGAAAAGAGTTGGGGTAGCTACACTAGGAAGAAGATTTGAGAATGAAGCTAGGAGATTTCTTGAATTCCCCTCCACATCTGACGAGGGGACCGACAAAGGAAAAGGAGCTGCATTACCCTCTGAGTCTGAGGCTGAAGAAGAAGAGGTTGAGGAAGATGAAGATTATTCAGAGCAGCAATACCCGCCAGCGGACGAAAAATATAAAAACCTGGAGGATAGATTGGCAGCCATGGAGTTGCAACGGGTTCCCGGGCTAGATTTTGAAGAATTGGGACTGATTGATGGGATTGTTATCCCTCCAAAATTCAAGGTACCAACTTTAGCAAAATATGATGGTCTGTCTTGCCCAAAGATGCACCTGAGGTCATATGTCAGAAGAATTCAACCTCATTCATCCGATAGAAATCTCTTGGTACACTTTTTCCAGGACAGCTTATCCGGTACTCAGCTAGATTGGTTTTACCAGCTTGAGAGGTCAGAAGTGCATAATTGGGAAGACTTGGCAGCTGCCTTCTACCTCCAGTATCAATATACGCTGACTTGGCACCGACCCGTACTCAGCTATAAAGTATGGGGATGGGCTCAAATGAGGGGTTCAAAGAATACGCCCAGAAATGGCGCGACTTGGCCGGAAGGGTACAACCACCACTTTCAGATATGGAGCTAGTTGATATGTTCTTGGGGACCCTATCTGGCCCTTTCTTCAACCATTTGACCGGGAGCTCTTCTGCAGGGTTTACCGAACTGATTCTGACTGGCGAACGGGTGGAAGCTGGTATTAAGAGTGGGAAGATTCAAAGGGATGCCTCTGCATCCACAGCTGTTAAGAAACCATTCCCGGCCAAGAAGGAAGCAGCTGTTATATACTCTCAGAAAGGATTAGGAAGAACTGAGCGCCGACCGGCTGTAGGGGCCGTGATGATTCAAAATTCGTCAAATGATCAGCCTCGTAACAATCAGTCCAGACCTAAACAGCAATGGGGAGAACGGCCACAACGGCAGTTCACCCGCATCAATATGACGCCCGCACAAGTTCTTCCCCATTTGTTGAAGCTGAATCTCACCAATATCAAAGAGGTGCCAAAGAATGTGCATACCACTTCCCCACATTATCACCCCAACGCAAAGTGTGCCTATCATTCAGACAGCGCTGGACATGACAGCAACGATTGCTGGGAGCTTAAGAATAAAATTCAGGATTTGATAGACGCAAAAGAGGTTGAGTTCGACGCCCCCGAGAAGCCGAATGTAATCTCCGCTCCAATGCCAAAGCATGGTCTCAATGTCCATGCTGTTGAAGAAGATCTGTTTGTTTCTACTGTTGATGATCTGATAACTCCACTATTGACAATCAAGTTGAATCTGTTGAAGGCTGGGATTTTCCCAGGTAGTAAAGAAGATTTCTACCTTTGTTCCTCCCTACCAATCGATTGTCCATTGCTGAAAATAGGCATCCAACGCCTAATGGACAACCAACAAATTCTTTTCGAAAAGACTCCCGTTATCCCAACCCTTATCGAAGATGTTTCAATAATAACCATTTCCGCCAATCGTTCTAAAGTCCCCAAAAGGCCTGTTAAGATTACATCCACTCCGAAGATTGTACCTCTGAAAATAACCATGCCTGGGCCCATCCCATACAAATCTGACAAATCAATACCGTGGAATTATGGTGGAGAAATCTACTACCACGGTGTTAAACAAATTGAGATAACTGAAGAGAGCTCTGACGAAGAAACTGCCGACATTGGAAACATTGACGGTACGAGCAAAATTACCCGAAGTGGAAGAATTTTCTCTCCAGAGATTTCCCCTCCAAAGGCAATCTTTGGACCCTCAGCTGCTCCCAAGGTTACCCCTGCACCGGTAAAACTATCTGCAAGAACTCCAATGATTGAAGAAATTGTAACTCCTGTGGTTGTCCCTTCTGCTGCTACTAATGATAAAGGGAAAGGGATCCAAGAAGAGCTCGTCAGGACGAGGGCTCAGCCATTGGTCATCCCCGAAACCTCTAAAAAAGAAATGGAGGAGATTATGAAAATAATCAAAAAGAGTGTATGATGTTGTAGAACAACTGGGGCAAACCTCCTCGAAGATCTCCATGTTAGCCTTGCTGCTTTGTTCGGAGGCTCATGCCAAAGCCCTGATTAAGTTTTTGAAGACGGCCCATGTGCCCCAAGAAACCTCAGCCGATCAATTCCAGGATTGTGTATCCAGCCTTACCGCCGACAATGGCCTGGGTTTCTCTGATGCTGACCTGACTCCGAAAGGAAGAAAGCACAATGACACACTGCATGTGTCGGTTGAATGCCGAGGAACCACTCTCGCCCATGTCTTGGTCGATACTGGTTCTTCCCTAAACGTGCTGCCTAAGAAAGCTCTAGACCAGTTGGATTGTGAAGGCTTGGAGATGAAACCAAGTAATATTATTGTCAGGGCCTTTGACGGGTCTAAAAGAATGGTGCATGGGGAGGTCGACATTCCCATCAAGGTAGGCACTGAAGTGTTCCACTCAACCTTCTATGTGATGGACATCCGCCCATCATACTCTTGCTTGCTAGGAAGACCATGGATACATAATGCTGGGGCAGTCACCTCTTCTTTACATCAGATGCTGAAATACCATGTTAAGGGTAAAATCATAACTGTACACGGTGAGGAGGAGTACACGATCATCCATCTCAATTCCTTTCGGTATGTGGAAGTGGATGGCGAATTCATCGAAACACCCTTTCAACACTTCGAGGAAGTTTCTCCCGAGGTTGCAGTGGCAAAGGCAGTAGCTGAGGTACCCAAGCAGGTGGCCAGGATGGCATCTCTGAAAGACGCAAGGGCTGCAATGAAGGAAGGAAAGAGCTCAGCATGGGGACAGTTGCCTGACTTTCCCCACAAGACAGACAAGTTTGGGTTGGGATTTACTACTGCGGGGCAAAAGGCTATGCGTCGCTCCAAAATTGAAAAGACACCCATCAAGATTTCTCCTCATGGAATCAATGCTTTAGAAGACGAAGACGAAGAGGGTAACGTTGAAGATTGGATCTTCCCAACCATTGAAGGGGGACTGCACAACTGGGAGGCGAAAGACTTCGTTCCCATTACTTTCATCAATCAGTAATTTATCTTTCGAACATTTCCTGTTGGTCTGTAATAATTACTAAAATAATTCGCACACTACTTTTCACCTCATGCCTTGCCCGGGGCATGTAGGTCCATCTGTAAGGGCTTGATTCTCTTCATAATCATATGCCATGTTTAATGAATCATTGGACGTTTTTCATTTATAAACTGTTGTGTTCATTTTCTTTCCTTTTGCATTTTTGCTCGTTTAAGGATGGCTATCCCTTACACACACCCACACTCACAAATGCAGGTACCCATCCACTCCAGATTCCATGGGTGACTATTCTGTTGTATCCTTCAATAACTCTGAAGATTTGGTCAATCAGGCTGAGTACGAAGATGACGAAGATTGTGAAGTACCGGGAGAGTTAGCCAGACTTCTATAACAAGAAGAGAGGGCCATCTTGCCTCATGAAGAGTTGTTGGAAACCGTCAACTTAGGAACAGAGGAAGACAGGAAAGAAGTCAAAGTGGGTGCCAGCTTGGAACCAAGTGTCAAGGAGCGCTTAATACAGCTGTTGAATGAATACGTTGAAATCTTTGCCTGGTCTTATGAGGACATGCCAGGGTTAGACACATATATCGTGGTTCACCGTCTCCCTACAAGAGAAGACTGTCCACCGATCAAGCAAAAAGTCCGCCGAATGAGGCCCGACATGTCTGAGAAGATTAAGGCTGAAGTAATGAAGCAATTCAACGCTGGCTTTCTGGCTGTTACATCCTATCCGCAATGGGTTGCTAACATTGTGCCCGTTCCCAAAAAGGACGGCAAGGTCAGAATGTGTGTGGACTACCGGGATTTGAACATGGCCAACCCTAAAGATGATTTTCCGCTACCACATATCGACATTTTGATTGACAACACAGCTCAGCACAAGGTATTTTCCTTCATGGACGAATTCTCAGGCTACAACCAGATTAAAATGGCCCCCGAGGACATGGAGAAAACAACCTTTGTTACACAATGGGGTTCCTTCTGCTACAAGGTGATGCCGTTCGGACTGAAGAACGCAGGGACAACTTATCAACGCGCCATGGTAGCTTTGTTTCATGATATGATACATCATGAGATCGAAGTTTACGTAGACGACATGATAGCTCGATCACAAATAGAAGAGGAACACCTTGAACATTTGCAAAAGATGTTTGCCAGGTTGAAGGAATACAAACTCAGGCTGAATCCAAGTAAGTGCACTTTTGGAGTTAGGTCTGGTAAACTTCTGGGATTTATTGTCAGCAACAAAGGCATTGAGGTCGATCCAGCAAAAGTAAAAGCTATACAAGAAATGTCGGCCCCCCGTACTGAAAAGGAGGTTAGAGGATTCTTGGGACGCTTGAACTATATTGCAAGGTTCATCTCTCACCTGACGTCTACCTGTGAGCCAATTTTCAAACTATTAAAGAAGGATCAGGTAGTTGAATGGAACGATGATTGTCAAATTGATTTTGATAAGATCAAGGAGTATTTTCTATAACCTCCTATTCTGATGCCACCCGTCGAAGGAAGGCCGCTGATCATGTATCTGACTGTTTTGGACAACTCAATGGGGTGCGTACTGGGCCAACATGACGAGTCTGGTCGAAAAGAGCATGCCATTTATTACCTTAGCAAAAAGTTTACCGACTGTGAGACTCGCTACTCACTGCTTGAGAAAACTTGTTGCGCTTTGGTATGGGCTGCTCGCCGACTAAGGCAGTATATGTTGACTCATACCACTTTGTTGATTTCCAAAATGGACCCGATCAAGTATATCTTCGAGAAGCCTGCTTTATCTGGAAGAATCGCTAGATGGCAAATGATCCTGACTGAGTATGACATCCAGTATACCACCCAAAAAGCTATAAAAGGGAGTATACTAGCAGACCATCTAGCTCATCAAGCTATCGAAGATTATCAATCCATGAGATTCTACTTCCCGGACGAGGACATCATGACATTGGACAACATTGAAGGTAACGGACCGTATGACGGACCTGAAAATGGATCCCGATGGACCATGTACTTTGATGGTGCTTCAAATGCACTTGGAAATGGTATCGGTACGATACTCATTTCCCCAGAAGGTTTCCATACACCTTTCACTGCCCTACTTTGTTTCAGCTGTACCAACAACATGGCCGAATATGAAGCTTGCATCTTTGGTCTCAAGGCTGCTATAGACTTGGGGATCAAATCTTTGATCGTATTTGGGGACTCGGCTTTGGTTATCAGTCAAATCAAAGGAGAATGGGATACCAAACATCCTAATCTTATCCCATACAAATAACATGTCCTAACATTGTTGCCTCATTTCGAGCAAATCACCTTCGAGCATTTCCCGCGAGAAGAGAATCAGCTAGCAGATGCTTTGGCTACAATGTCTTCCATGTTTAAACTCAATTTGGATAACGAGGCTCCCCAAATCACCATCGAGCGAATGGACGAACCTACACATTGTCATGAGATTAATACCGAAGAAGTAGTGGAACAACCCTGGTTTCATGAAATCAAAAGGTATCTCCAGACCAGAGAATATCCTGAAGAAGCTTCCGTAAATGACAAGAAGTTCTTAAGGAGATTTGCGGCCAAGTTCTTCCTAAGAAATGGCATCCTTTATAAAAGCAGCCATGATTGTGTTTTACTTCGTTATGTGGACAAAGCTGAAGCAGAGTTAATAATGACTGAGATACACAGTGGCACATTTGGCACCCACTTGAGCGGACATACGATGGCTAAAAAGATTCTAAGGGCAGGCTATTACTGGTCTACCATGGAAGCTAATTGCCATCAACATTCTCGTACCTGTCACAAATGCCAAGTCTATGCTGACAAAATACATATTCCTCCTGTTCCTCTCAACGTTCTGACAGCTCCTTGGCCATTCGCAATGTGGGGCATTGACATGATTTGAGAGATCAAGCCCACGACATCCAATGGACACCGCTCCATCCTGGCCGCCATTGATTATTTTACCAAGTGGGTCGAAGCAGCTTCCTTTGCCTCTGTTACAAAGAATATGGTTGCCCGCTTCATCAAGCAGAACCTCATATGCCGGTATGGTGTCCCCGACAGGATTATCACAGACAACGGTACAAATCTGAACAATACTACGATCACTGCTCTATGCGAACAGTTCAAGATTTATCATCACAATTCATCTCCTTATCGGCCGAAGATGAACGATGTTGTTGAAGCTGCGAACAAAAACATCAAGAAGATCATTCAGAAAATGACAGTTACCTACAAGGACTGGCATGAGATGTTACCGTTTGCTCTGCATGGATACCGTACCACGACACGTACTTCAACAGGGGCAACCCCATTTTCTTTGGTATATGGCATGGAAGCTGTCCTACTCATGGAAGTTCAGATTCCTTCTTTAAGGATTATGAAGGACGCTGGTTTGAGTGAAGACGATTGGATTCAGACCCGACTTCATCAACTCAATTTGATCAACGAGAAACGACTCACTGTTGTTTGCCATGGTCAGACGTACCAAAAACGAATGATCAAAGCTTTCAACAAGAAAGTAAGACGTCAAGTATATCAAGTCGGAGATCTTGTAATTAAGAGGATCATCTTGCCGCAAAGTGATCCCAGGGGCAAATGGACTCCTACTTACGAAGGACCGTTTGTGATCAAGAGCATATTTTCCGGTGGTGCAATGATTCTGACCACCATGGACGGCGACGATTTTCCACACCCTGCGAACGCAGATATAGTCAAAAGATACTACGCATAAAATAACCCGACAAGTCGAAAACCCGAAAGGGCGACTTGGGAAAAAATGGGCATCCCGGTGAACCGAAAACCCGAAAGGGCGGTTCAGGAAAAAATTAGGGATAAAACAAAAAAAATCTGTACACCCGGCAAGTTGAAAACCCGAAAGGGCGACTTGGGCAAAAAAGGGTTTCCCGGTGGATTGAAAACCCGAAAGGGCGATCCAGGTAAAAGTTAGGGAATTAAAGCATATGACTATGTCTCGTCGGATCACTTTAAAGAACAATCTCTTCATCAACAAGCTCCGAGCTTCTGATCAATCCAATCATCGGTGGACGAAGCATTGAATGGACAAGATATTCAGAGTTGTGAAGGCTATAACAGAAGGGAATCCCATGGAATTGTTACACATAGCCATCTTTCTTTTGTATAAAATTTTCAATTTTTTACGACAACATCCTCTTACTAGGATGCCTGTCTCCTTTGTACAAAGATACTCATAAAAAGTTAATACAAACACTTTTCCAAATACAGAAATTTGCTTTGTCTTCCTTTTGCTTTTTACACTTATGTTTTATTTGAGAAACGTCCAATGTTTTGTTAAATAGGCATATGCATTTGAACATAATCATTTTCTTACAAATCAAGAAAGATGATTGCTGATAGGTTGAAGGTACAAATAGATATCTTGATGCCCTTTTAGAAGAAATCCCCAGCGGAATTAAACTCCAAATTCCTCAACAAAGTTAAAATCCAGAACTTAATTCCCCAAACAGAGTTAAACTTCAGGATCCTCAGCAGAACAAAAGCTTTCTCAAAGCTGATTTCCCCAGCCAAGAGAGCCTTCCAGAACTTAATTCCCCTCAGAGGTAAGTTTCAGAATCCCCAGTGGAGCCAAAACTATCAATCCCCAGCTGAGCTAAAACCTCCAACTGTCATTCCCCAGCGGAACCAGATTAGTAAACATTCTCCCCACAGAGATACTTCCCATCAGATTGAAGATTCTCAGTCTTACTTCTCCAGCATAAGTCTACCAGGTTCTGGACTCCCCAGTAGAGATCATCAGAATTCTCATTCCCCACAAGTCACCAAGGATTTTTCAAACCCCAACAGTGATCCTAAGATCCCTCAACAACTGAAGATCTTGTTCCCCAAGCAGTCAGCAGTCAACAAGGATGTCTCAGCTTCAGCAATCAAAGATTCTTGCAATCCCCTACAACAGTCAAGGATTCACTTTCCCCGGCAGCAGTCAAGATTCTATTATCTCCGGCTATCCAGGATTCATATATCCTCAGCAAGACAGCTCATCAGCTTACATGCGCATTCATTACATTCATATCATAAACATTGATATAACATATATTGCATCATACATTTCATGCAACATAACTTTGTGTTTCAGCTAATATTTTACCCTTTTCAGAATAAGATTAATAAGCTTAAAATTCAAATTTTGAAAACAGTTTACGGACGCTTCTCAACATGGATGCTGATCTATTGCTTATTCAACTTCAACTTCTGAAAACAGTTTACGGGTTCTCCAGACACGGATGTTAATCTATCACTTGTTCAGATTCCAAACTTCTGAAAACAGTTTACAGGTTCTCCAGACACGGATGTTAATCTATCGCTTGTACAGATTCCAAACTTCTGAAAACAGTTCACGGATTCTCCAAACACGGATGTTAATCTATCACTTGTACAGATTCAAGACTTCTGAAAACAGTTCACGGATTCTCCAAACACGGATGTTAATCTATCACTTGTACAGATTCAAGACTTCTGAAAACAGTTCACGGATTCTCCAAACACGGATGTTAATCTATCACTTGTACAGATTCAAGAATTCTGTAAACAGTTCACGGATTCTCCAAACACGGATGTTAATCTATCACTTGTACATATTCCAAACTTCTGAAAACAGTTCACGGATTCTCCAAACACGGATGTTAATATATCAATTGTACAGATTCAAGACTTCTGAAAACAGTTCACGGATTCTCCAAACACGGATGTTAATCTATCACTTGTACAGATTCAAGACTTCTGAAAATAGTTCACGGATTCTCCAAACACGGATGTTAATCTATCACTTATACAGATTCAAGACTTTTGAAAACAGTTCACAGATTCTCCAAACACGGATGTTAATCTATCACTTGTACAGATTCCAAACTTCTGAAAACAGTTCACGGATTCTCCAAACACGGACGTTAATCTATCGCTTGTTCAGATTCAAGACTTCTGAAAACAGTTTACGGATTCTCCAAACACGGATGTTAATCTATCACTTGTACAGATTCCAAACTTCTGAAAACAGTTCACGGATTCTCCAAACACGGATGTTAATCTGTCGCTTGTTCAGATTCAAGACTTCTGAAAACAGTTTACGGATTCTCCAAACACGGATGTTAATCTATCGCTTGTTCAGATTCAAGACTTCTGAAAACAGTTTACGGATTCTCCAAACACGGATGTTAATCTATCGCTTGTTCAGATTCCAAACTTCTGAAAACAGTTTACGGATTCTCCAAACACGGATGTTAATCCATCGCTTGTTCAGATTCCAGACTTCTGAAAACAGTTTACGGATTCTCCAAACACGGATGTTAATCTATCGCTTGTTCAGATTCAAAACTTCTGAAAACAGTTTACAGTTTCTCCAGACACGGATGTTAATCTATCACTTGTTCAGATTCCAGACTTCTGAAAACAGTTTACAGACGCTTCCCCAACATGGATGATGATCTATTACTTATTCAACTCCAAGAAAACAGTTTACGGATTCTCCAAACACGGATGTCAATCTATTGCTTATTCAGACCCCCAGTCCAGAGATATTCCAAACATGGATACCTTTCTGATACTCACTTACTCACCAATGACATACAATTCAGCAAACAATCTCCAGATGGCATCCTTAAACCCATCCCCAACAAGTTCCTGTCACCTCTCCAGATGGCATCTCTAAGCCCATCTCCAGCAATTATCCATCATATCTCCAAATGGCATCTTTAATCCCATTCCCTCATCCATGTCTTGACGAGTGCAAATTTACGGGCACTCTAGTGTCCAATCCTCTTTTACCATTCGAGTCGCGAAAGGCAATCTTGCCAATCTAACTCTTCAGGTGCAAGAAGATTGAACAGGGGCAACTGTTGTACCCCAAAATTTTCCCTCTCATTCCATCAACATTTCTCACCACAAGGCTCTTGGATCTCAAGATCAAGTTAGAGTTTGCTCTGCTCAAGACCCCTCCTTGCACTGTTGACCCAAATTAGGGTTTGAGTTTGCACAGGGATTTTTTGACCTAAAATGCCCAAAGTGACTTTCATGCTTCATGTTGGACTGACAAGTTTATCCATACCAAGTTTCAAGCCTTGATTCCAATCTTTGCCCAGTCAATTGGACAGTTGACCTAGAAATCAACTGTATTGGGGAAAAAGTCAACTGTGGCCAATGGACAATCAAACTTCATGATTTTTGACCCACATCAACATAATAAACTCATATGAACCATTTAGTCAAGTTTGGATCACAATTCCACAAGAAATTTGATCAGATCACCAAAAGGGCAAAATGGTCATTTTTAGGGTTTTGACTGCACAAGGGTAATTTTTGACTGTTTGACCTAACCAATGGCAAACCAAGCTCACATATGGACTCAAGGACTCAATGGCATTGTATTTACCCATTCAAACAAGTTCAAAAGATCTCAAATGCATAGGATTGACAAATGAATTTTTCAGTCAACTGATCAAAATTTGACTGTACACTGAAAAGTCAAACTTTGACTTTTTGGTCAAAATCAAGTGCCAAGATTCATTTTTCATCACGACATGTCAAATTATGAAACTTGTTCATCAAGAAACCAAAAATTAAAAATTAGGGTTTAAAATGGAAAATTTCATAACTTAGAAAATTTTTTGTTATGAAACTTTCTTATTTTTTTCCTAAATTTGTCCCATTTTTTCACCAAGATGCAAATGGATTCAAACAAAACTTGAAACATGAAAGTTGTAGTCCATTGCAAAATCTACAACTTTGATTCACAAAGTTTTCTCAAAGGAAGCTTGTATCTCAAGTTATGATTTTTGGAATAAGGGTACCAAACACTTTTAACTTAGACAAAATTTGCCCTATTCTAGGCAGGATTTTGGTCCAACTTCTTGGCCATTTTTCACATGGTTCCACTTGGAGTTTCAATTTTCATTACAAAGATGGATTGTAGTACATGTTCCAAGCTTTCCAAATTATCCAAGAACTTTCCAAACACCCTTGTGGTTAGAGAGAATCGAATTTGCAAAGTTGGCCAAAACACACTTTTGTTCATGGCCAAGGCTTGTTCATAACACTTGCATTTTCAAATCAGTTTGTGCATTGCTAGCTTGCAGGCCTCAAGACCAAGTTTACACTCAATAATTTAATGCCTAACCATCATGTTAAGGCATTATTTCACCCATTTGGACATTACACATAGAATTAACCCTTAAATAGAAAAAGCAAAATTGCCATTTTGATAAAATATCACTTTATGTCAAGTTCCAAATCCTTGAGGTACAGGCCAGATCTTTGAGGCAAAGCTAAGTAAACAAATTCCATTTACCAAGAGCAAATGCTGCAGCATGCTTGAGATGATTGTACAGGCCTATATTGCAACTTGAACTCTCTTACTTCAAAAAGAAGCAACTTTGCAAAACATATGCAACTTTCACTTCCTGCAAACCAGAGCTTAAGCAAACCTTGTATACATCTTCCACACATCCCAACTGACCTGAAACACGACTCAACCATCCCTCATACCTCCTCATACATCAAAACACCACCTTGCTGCAAAAACAGGGCATCCCCTACAACTTGAGTTCCATAATCAATTCCACTCGGGCGCTTTGACTAAAACTTGTTCAAACACATTCCATACCATCCACTGAAACTATCCCAAGCCTTGAACTCAAGCTGTAACACCCCTAACCACGTTTGCCATTTTCACTTTCAAGCTGTTCAGGTGAACTTCTACAGAACGATACAGGCAGTTTCAAAGCAAGCTATATACTTGAGAAGCATTCTTGGACCTCAGGCAAGCTATACAGAAGCTCAAACTCCATTGAAGGTGGCCACATTGCTCTACACGATCCGAGCTGAAACAGGTAATCCATGGACTTCTATCTCTCAATCTAGGAAGAGTTAAGCTTAGGTTTGTGAATGAAACATGTCCTACTCATAGCCCTGAAGCCATACATGTGATCACTTTTCATTTATGTTAAACGTGCTGTGAGAATTTTAGCCATGAACATGGGGAAAAATTAGGTTAAAATTTAGGGCCAGAGAAATTCTCTCTGGCCTTTGAGAGTTAATCCAAGTTTTTTACATATTTGAAATCGTGGCTTGATGCTCTACAATGTTTGTGTTATGAGTTTTGGCTAAAAATCAAGGAATCAAGAGATAGCAGGTGTAGAAGGAAGCGCGCCTTTTCTTGTTCAAACAAGTCCTGGAGGTTGAAGACAGAGTTGACTTGGGCTGGGCCTGAGTCAACTTGCTTTTTGAACCCCTCTTTTCCATTTGCACCCCCCTGGCCCATTATGTGAAATATTTGTTATCTTTGCATTTTTCTTTTTGATTCTGACTTAATATTTTTTGTTCAAACATAAAAAACACCAAAAATATTTTTCCACATTTTTTTACATTTATTTGGCATTTATTTACTTTATTGAACATATACATGTAAATAATATAAAACCTTTTTATTTAAAACCCTAAAAAATAATACAAAAATATTCATTTTTTTAGTTATTTTTTTTTATTTACATTTTGAAAACATTTTTCTAAAAAAAAATACATTTTTTTGTAAATAATTAATATTTTATTTTTGTACATATTTAGCATATTAAATATATATAATATATACTTATACATATTTTATTAAATATTTAGGGTAAAAATACAAAAATAATACTTTTTATTTTTATTTAATATTTGACATCAAAAATACTTTTTCTACAATATGCTTTTTTATTTATTATTTTTGTATAAATCAATAATACATTGTACATAATTAATAAATAAATACTATTTATTCAAAATTAGGGTTTAACCCTAAATAACAAAAATAACCAAAAATTGATTTTTATTTTTATTTTTTTATACTTCAAACATGAAAACCTTTTTACATACATAAAAAAAAAAATCCTTTTTTGCATAATACATTGCGTTTTGATATTTATTTAAATTGTATTTATTTAAATGTTAAATATTTGTATATTCGATATGGTTGTAATAATTTAGATTTTATTTCCTTGTCAAATATCCCCCAAATCCAGATTTGTACCCCCCTCCCTATATCATGTTGTAATAGCTTAGCCTTTAAATTTTCGCATTTAAAAGCTTTCAATTATGCCATGCTTAGACTTAGGGTTTGTATGCAAATAAAATCAACAAGTAGTTTGACCTAAATCCAAGATAAACATGCATGAAAAACAAACACAATGCACACTTGAACCCTTAGGGTTACTCCACTTGTTGCCTTCAAAAAAGGGCCATGGTTGCATGTTAAGTGTCTTTGGCAAAACAAAAACAAATCAAATGATCATAGTCCCTCGATGACGCTATCTTGTTGCCTAAACAAAAATGATCATAGTCCCTCAAGAAAATTGCCAAAGACACTTGACACTATTGCATTCATGGTCTATACGATGACCCGCGCCCATCCCGTTAACATCCTAACGCAAGGTTGTTCACCAAATACAATGCTGAAACAACACTGTTAAAAGGGTTAAAAAGCATAAAGAAATATCTTTGAGTAAATTAGGGTAGATAGCTCTTAGTTACATGATTAAACTTGCAAAGAAAACATCCTTGATACTTTTCAAAAACACACATCACAACACAATTTCCAAACAACTTTCAAAACATTGAAAACTTTTCAAAAGACAAAAACACCTTTGTATATACTCAAACACGAGTCATTATAAAGGTTGCCACAACAATGGCCTCTTTTCAAAACATCTTTCAAAACCACACACAAAGCACCATTTCAAACAATTGAAAAAGCAAAGGCAAGTGATCTAAGCAAGTAACTAAGAGCCCATGGATAACCATGGATAGAAAGGGTGATAATACCTTCCCTTTCTATAATCTACTCCCCGAACCCGAGAAAACATCTCAAAGGTCTTTCCTGTGCTTTTTGACCTTTCCTTAGGATAAAATAAAAAGTCGGTGGCAACTCTTGCTCAACCGAAACATTTGCGAAAACAAACGCAAACCTCAAGTAAGTTCTCCCACCGTATCACACCTTCCCTTTTCATAACTTACTCCCCGAACTCAAAATCTATCAAAGGTGTTTCCTGTTCTTTTCGCCTTTCCTAAATATTGGATAAAAGAAAAGTTGGTTGTGACTCTTGCTAACCGCAACATTTGCGATAAAATAAAAAAGTCAGTTCTTCCATCGTATTACAGAAATGGAGACTCTATTGGGGAGAAATCTAAAGGAGGGTTACCTTAAAGTTTAGATCACTTTTACTTGATTTAATTGTTTGCTTTGTTTGCCTTAATTTTAAGGGTTCATGCTTGGGTATTATTTCTTGTAAGATCCTACACACGGATCTAGTGATTCCTTAGGTAAGTTGCAATAGATCATAAAGACTGAACGGCTTATACCGATATGGTTAACATGATAGCTACAGTTAGTGTGACACTTTAGTTTATACTGATGTTCCTTTAGCCAGTCAAGGATAACATTAGGATTCCGCATGGTGTCGTTAACACTAACTTGCTTTTAGAACCTTAATTGATTCATCTTAGCCATTAGAAAGTAGTAAGATAGTCGACTTTGGTGCAGTCCAAAGTTAGTTGATACTCGAGACTACGCTCATTTAGATTCGAATTTTGGGATGTTTTGGTGGCAAGCTAGTTTCCATGCTAAAATAAAGCCTGTGAGAAAGATCCGTGATATGAGATTCTTAGAACCTGGTTACTATTTTAGGATAAGTTGAGCCAACTTAAGTTCAATGGGGAAGGGTATTTACCTATGGACTTCATGCAAGCCTTTAAACATAAGTCTCTTGTATGACTTGTTTGTGTTTTCTACTTATTTAACATGAACATAACATCATGACATCATAACATAACATTTTCACTAACCATTTCAAGGTCCTAGGGATTTATCTTTGTTCCTTGTTGCAGGTTATGGCCTCCGCTCACAGAAATACTATCTGAATCAACTTTGTAAGGGTACCTTCCAAGCTTAAGGAGTTAGTCTCAAAGGTTCCTGAAAACTCTCAATTCACCAAGAGACATGGTTATCTACTCAGTTTGGTTACCTCATGTTTTAAAGAAGACATGTTAAGTGTTCTATTCCAGTTCTTTGATCCTAAGCATCACTATTTTACCTTCCCAGATTATCAGTTGGTACCCACAATGGAAGAATTTTCTAAGCTACTTAGAGTACCTATTCTTGATCAGACACCCTTCACTGGTTTAGAGAAAGTTCCAAAGCCTGAAGTTATTGTAGCAGACTTACATTTGAAGATGTCAGACATTGTGTCTAATTAGGAAAAAAGAAGTGGAGTTAAAGGTCTTCTTGATAAATTTCTGATAGAGAAGGCTCAATTGTTTCTAGATGCTATGAGTTTTCATGCTTTTGAGGAGACCTTGGCTCTGTTGATCTATGGGTTGGTACTATTTCCTAATTCAGACCAACTCAAAGATGTGAACTCCATCAAAATATTTCTTACTCGTAACCCTGTGCCTACTTTGCTTTGAGATATTTTGCACTCTCTTCACACTCGTACTATGAGAGAGCGAGGGACTCTCATGTGTTATGTACCTTTACTATCCAGGTGGTTTATTTCACACCTTTCCTAATCAGTGATGAAGAATGAACAAAGTTTGAGGTGGTCTCAAAGGATGATGTCACTCTCTCATTCAGATATCTATTGGTGTTCCCGATCTCAGGAGGACATCACTATTATTGACCGCTGTGGGGAATTCCCTAATGTGTCACTCCTTGGCATAAGGGGATGTATTACTTACGATCCTTCTCTAGCCCTATGTCAATTTGGTTATGCTCGAAGAAACGGTCCTCGTGATTTTCTAATCCAGGGTGTTGTATTTGATTACGAGAATGATCCTCAAGGTTAACGTCAAAAGTTTATACATGCTTATGGAATGGTGAATAAGATTGATAACAATACTTTGGGATAGAAAAACCCCATCCCTTTGGATCCCTACCTCAGATGGGTACAAACTCGTGCTCAAAATCTTATAATGCCATATCCTACTGTCCTACCAGTAATTATGGTGCCTGTTGTTGAAGGAGATATTCCTCATACCATTTTCATCCAGATATACCTACTGACCTTGAAGAGCTATAGAAGTCTTGGATTCAATTGAAAGAAGAAAGGGACACCTTTGATACTCAGTTCTATGCTAGTGAGAAGAAAGTGTTGGAGCTGATAAAATGACTTCACGAAGAGTAGAGTCTTAATGCATATGTCAACACAAAGAGGAAGCGTCCATGGGAGACTTGATTCATAAGTTGTTTCCTTGTAACCCTTTTTGTTTTCATTGTAAGCCTAAAATGAAGTTATAATTTGAACTTACTAATAAAAGTCTTTGTTTCTGTTCCCTTTTGATTAACAAATTTAAATCCCACGAGGTCCTTGAAAACATTGCATGTGCATCTACATGCCATACATATCATTGCATAACAGGTTTACAAGACAAGTTTCTCATCTTTTTGCTATTTATTTTTCCAAAAATGGCTCTCAAACAGACAGTCAAAGAACTCCAGGCTCATAATGCTCAGTTCCAAGAAATGTTCCTACATTTAGCCAAGGGGCAAGAAGAACTGAAGACGCTCATCAACGAGAAGAAGAAGAAGACAAAGAAACCAATCGACATCCTGAACATGGGGATAAAGTTCAGAGGCCCAGTCAAGCAAGCTCAAGATCTTGATTTCCCATTACATGAAGATGCCGAATGGGATGAAGATGGTAAGAGTGTCAAAACTGAAAAAAGCAATCATGGTTCTGACAAATGTTATGATGAAGAGGGAGAGGAATATTTGGATGAATAATATCCCCCTGTTGGTGAGAAGTATAAGCTTCTAGAAGAGCGTATGAAAGCTATGGAGATCTAGAAGGTGACTAGCTTGAACTTTGAAGAATTGGGTTTAGTATCAGGAGTCGTCATTCCTCATAAATTCAAAACTCCCACCTTTGCTAAGTATGATGGCGTTTCTTGCCTGAAGTTGCATTTGAGATCATATGTTCGGAAAATTCATCAACACACTACTGACAAGAAATTGTGGTTGCATTTCTTTCAAGAGAGTCTGTCTGGAACACAATTGGAATGGTATTATCAACTCGAAGGTACCAATATCCATACATGGGAAGATTTGGCTGCAACTTTCTATAAACAGTATCAGTATAATTATGATTTGATACCAACCCAAATGTAACTACATAGCATGTTTGTGGGTTCTGAGGAAGGCTTTAAAGAGTGCACACAGAAATGGAGAAATCTAGAAGGCAGAGTTCAACCTCCTTTGGTTGATAGGGAATTTTTTGACATGTTCATGAGTATGCTAACAGGTCCTTTATATAATCACCTACTTGGAAGTTCTTCAGCTGGTTTCACTGAACTGATATTGACAGGGGAACATGTTGAGAACGGAATTAGAAATGGTAAAATTCAGGTGGCTACATCTTCGAATACTGAGAAGAAGTCATACAATAGTAAGAAAGAATCCAATGTTGTGTACGGCCAGAAAGGTCATAATAAGAGTGACCGAAACCAATATGTGGGGGTAGTTTTGTTCTCTAATCATGTGCCAATGCAACAACAACAACAACAAAATAATTAGCGTAGGCAGGAGGCACCCAGAAGACAGTTCACCAAAATCAACATGTCGTTGTCTCAAGCATTGCAACACATGTTGCAGGCATAACTGATTACACTCAAGGATCCTCCTCAGAATCCAAATACTTCCTCTCCCCGTTACAATCCCAATGCAAGGTGTGTGTATCACTCCAAAAGTCTTGGACATGAAACTAACAACTGTTGGGCTCTGAAAAATAAGATTCAAGATATGATTGACTCTAAAGAGATTGAATTTGATCCTCCTGAGACTCCTAATGTGATCACTGCACCTATGCCTAATCATGACAAAGGCGTTAATGTTATTGATAATGTTTCTTATATTTCTTATGTGAGTGACTTGACTACTCCTCTGATGATTGTTAAGAAGAAGTTGTTGAAAGCCTATTTATTTCCGGGTTGCATTGAAAAATGCTACTACTGTGCTTCCCAATCCAATGGTCGTGTACTGCTGAAAGAAGGTATTCAGTGTTTGATAGATGATTGTGTAATTCTATTTGAGAAGATTCCTTTTGTGGAGCGCTTATATAGAAGTATGTCTTGAGGCCTGAAGCTTGAAGGTGTGTCCGTGATTACAATTTCTAGTACTCATGTAAGGATCACTTCTAAGGGTCCTGTGAAGATTTCTGTCGAGCCTGGGGTTTCTCCTCTGATCATTATCGCACTGGGGCGAATTACATATTCCTCTAACAAGGCTATCCCTTGGAATTATGGAGCTGATGTCTACTACCATGGAGTCAAGCAAGAAGATGAGAATACTGAAGTTACTGATCCCAATGTTGACAATATTGTTGGGACTAGTAAGGTTACCAGAAGTGGAAGGGTTTTTTCTCCAGAGATCTCTCCAAAGGCTGTTACTACACCAGTGTGTATCACTACTAATGAATCAACCCCTGAGGCTTGAGGCAAAGAACAGATGACTGAGCCTTCCCAGACTCAGGCACCGAAAGAGGTTACTGTTGAAGATACCTCCAAGCAAGAGATGGAGGAGGTACTGAAAATTATCCGAAAGAGTGACTATAAGATTGTTGAATAGTTGGGGAAAACCCCCTCAAAAATATCTATGATATCTCTGTTGTTGTGCTCTGAAGCCCATGATCAGGCTTTAGTAAAATTTCTGAAATATGCTCATGTACCACAGGAAATCTCTGTTGATCAGTTTGAAAATTGTGTTGCTAGCCTGACAACTGACAATGAGCTAGGCTTTTGACGCTGATTTAACTCCCGTAGGAAGGAACCATAATAAGGACATGCATGTCCCTATTGAGTATAGGGGTACTACCTTATCTCATGTGTTGGTGGACACAGGTTCCTCATTAAATGTATTTCCAAAAGCTGTTTTAGACAAACTTGACTATGAAGGGGTTATGCTAAAACCCAGTGACGTTGTGGTGAGAGCTTTTGATGGTTCAAAGAGAATGGTGCATGGAGTGGTTGATCTTCAAATCAAAGTGGGTTCCCATGTTTTCGACTCCACTTTCTATGTGATGGAAATTTATCCAGCCTATTCCTGTTTTCTTGGACGCCCTTGGATTCATGGGGTAAGCGTTGTTACTTCTACTTTACACCAAAAGTTGAAGTATCCCGTAAAAGGAAAAATCATTATAGTTTATGGCGAAGAAGAATACATGGTGAGCCATTTGAACTCCTTCAAGTATGTTGAGATGGATGGTGAATTCCTCGAGACTCCTTGCCAGACCTTTGAAGTTATTCCTCAGACAACCCTGTTGCTAAAGTTTCTCCTACTATTCCCAAGGTTACTAAGATTCCACCAAGAATGGCTTCTCTGAAAGATGTTAATATTATGGTAGAAGAAGGTGGTGGCACTATTTGGGGTCAGCTCCCCGACATTCCTTACAAGTCCGACAAATTTGGTTTGGGTTTCACCTCAGACGCTCAGTGGGTTGTTCCTTGTGCTCGTGCTAATTATGGGAGATTGCCATTCCGCACCAGCAACAATGGAGTTCACAAAAATTAAGTCAACACTGTGGAAGACACTGATAACGAATGTGACATAGACAACTGTATTTTCCCTACTACCGGAAGTGGGCTCAACAATTGGAAGGTTGAAGACATTATACCAATCTCCTTTAGTCAGGAGTAAATGCTATTTTCTGTTTTCTTGCTTTCAAGTTTTTGGTTATGTAATTTAAACAATAACTTTAAGCCTTGTTCCTTACCCGGGGCACAACAGTCCATTTGTTAGGGTTGTCATTTTTCATCCACATATTTTCATTTAATAAATCATTGGACGTTTGCATTCAAGTTTTGCGCTCTTTGTCTTTCTTTTACTTTATTGCCTTCAAAATAGCTATGTGTTCTTACACACACCCACATAACAAATTGTAGATCAACATCCACCCTAGGTCTCATTGATAACAATTATGCTATTGTCATTTATGACTTTGAAAGTCTGATCTAACAAGTCGAGGATGAAGGTGAGGAAGATTTTGAAGTAACTGGAGAGCTTGCTAGACTGTTAGAGCATGAAGAAAGATCCATACAACCGCATGAAGAGTCAATCGAGGTTGTGAACTTGGGTATTGAAGAGGACAAGAAATAAATCAAACTAGGTGCCAACCTAGAAGACAATGTCAAAAAGAGGTTAATCCAGATACTATGTGACTATGTTGAGATCTTCGCTTGGTCTTATGAAGACATGTCAGGGCTTGATATTGACATTATGGTTCACCGTCTACTGACAAAGGAAGGTTGTCCTCCTATAAAACATAAGGTTCATCGTATGCATCCTGAGATGTTTGAAAAGATCAAAGTTGAGGTCATGAAGCAGTTCAATGCAGGTTTCTTAGCAGTTACATCCAATCCTCAGTGGGTTGTAAATATGGTGCCGGTACCTAAGAAGGATGGTAAGGTGTGTATGTGTATAGACTACATGGATTTGAATAGGTCAAGCCCCAAAGATGACTTTCCCCTTCCGCATATTGATGTCCTGGTTGACAACACCGCTCAACATAAAGTATTTTCCTTCATGATGGTTTCTCTGGTTATAATCAAATTAAGATGGCACCTGAAGACATCGAGAAGACTACTTTTGTCATACAGTGGGTGACTTTCTGTTACAAATTTATGCCTTTTGGTTAGAATAACGTCAGTGCAACATATCAATGTGTTATGGTAGCTTATTTACATGATATGATCCATCATGAGATATAGGTTTATGTTGATGACATGATAGCTAGGTCTCAGAATGAAGAAGAACATCTCGACCACCTGTACAAGCTGTTTGAGAGATTGAAGAAGTACAAGTTGAGGTTGAATCCAAACAAGTGCACCTTTGGGGTAAGATCCGGTAAACTCCTAGGTTTCATCGTCAATGGTAAATGTATTGAAGTTGATCATGCCAAGGTTAGAGCCATTCAAGAAATTCCAGCTTCCTGTACTAAGATGGAAGTCAGAGGTTTCTTGGGACGATTGAACTACATTGCCAGATTTATTCCCCATTTAACCGCTACTTATGAGCCAATCTTTGAGTTACTGAAGAAAGACCAAGTAGTGAAGTGGAACGACGATTGTTAGATAAGCTTTGACAATATCAAGGAGTACCTCCAGGAACCTCCAATGCTGATGCCACCGGTTGAAGGAAGACCTCTAGTCATGTACTTGACAGTATTAGAGAACTCAATGGGGTGTGTCTTGGGGAAACATGATGAGTCTGATCGAAAAGAGCATGCAATATACTACCTTAGAAAAACGTTTACCGACTCTGAAACTAGATACTCGTCGATCGAGAAAACTTGCTTCACTTTGGCATGGGCTGCTCGCCGACTTAGACAGTATATGTTGACTCATATTACTTTGTTGATCTCTAAGATGGATCCAATAAAATACATATTCGAGAAACCCGCTCTCTCTGAAAGAAAAACAAGATGGTAAATGGTCTTGACAGAAGACGACATTTAGTAAACTACTCAGAAGGAAATCAAAGGAAGTGCACTGGCAGACCATTTGGCTCATCAAGCTGTAGATGACTATCAGTCTATGTATTTTGAGTTCCCAGATGAGAATATCATGTTAGTTACTAATTATGAAGAACCTGGACCATATGAAGGACCTGAATCGGGATCCTAATGGACTATGTTTTTGATGGAGCTTCCAACGCGCTGGTAATGAATTGGTGATGTGATTATCTCTCCCAAGGGTTGCCATACGCCCTTCACCGCCAGATTATGTTTTGACTGTACCGATAATATGGTCGAGTACAAAGCATACATCATGGGTATCAAAGCTGCCATTGATATGAGAATTAAATTCTTGAATGTATATGGGGACTCCGCCTTAGTGATTAGTCAAATTAAGGGAGAATAGGACACAAAGCATCTAAATCTCATTCCTTATCAAGAAAATTTGTTGACATTAATTCCGTACTTCGAAGAAATCACTTTAGAACATATTCCACGAGAAAATAATCAATTGGCAGACGCACTAGCTACCATGTCATCTATGTTCAAAGTCATATGGGATAATGAAGCTCCTCGAATTACTATTGAGAGACTAGATGAATCGGTGCATCGCTACGAAGTTGACACTGATGGATTATAGGAAAATCCTTGGTACCATGAAGTTAAAAGATACCTCGAAACTCAAGAGTATCCTGAAGGAGAATCTATCAATGATAAGAAATTTCTAAGGAAGTTCTCTGCCAAGTTCTTTCTAAGTAACAGAATCTTGTACAAGCACAACCATGATTCAACTTTGCTTTGTTGTGTAGACAAGAAGGAAGCTGAGAAAATTATGGAAGATATACACGAAGGTATCTTTGGCACTCACTCCAGTGGACATATAATGGCTAAGAAGATTCTGAGAGCAGGTTATTATTGGTCTACCATGGAAACTGATGGTCATCATCATTCCAGAACTTGCCACAAATGTATGATTTATGCTGACAAAGTACATGTGCCTCTGGTTCCTTTGAATGTCTTGACTGCTCCTTGGCCGTTTGCAATGTGGGGAATTGATATGATTGGAGAGATTAAGCCTATTGCTTCCAATGGGCATCGTTTCATCCTTTTCTCTATTGATTACTTCACGAAGTGAGTAGAGGCAACCTTGTTTCCTTCATTATCAAGAATGTTGTGGCTCAGTTCATTAAGTTAACCTTATATGTCGGTATGGCATCCCTGAAAGGATTATCACGGACAATGGTACCAATCTTAACAATACTATGATCATGGAACGCTTCACGTAGTTCAAGATTAAGCATCACAATTCTTCTCTGTATCGATGAAAGATGAATGACATAGTGGAAGCCGTCAATAAGAATATCAAGAAGATCTTGCAGAAGATGACAGTGACATACAAAGATTGGCATGAAATGTTACCATTTTCTGGGTATGGTTATCGCACTTCAGTGCATACATCAAATTGGGCGACCCCGTTCTCTTTTGTCTACGGTATGGAGGTTGTCTTACCTATTAAAGTCCAGATTCCTTCCCTAAGGATTATGAAAGAGGCATATTTAGATGAAGACAAATGGATTCAGACACGACTCGACCAGATATATTTGATTGATGAAAAAAGGCTTATGGTTGTTTGTCATGGTCAGATATATCAAAAACGCGTGATCAAGGCCTTTAACAAGAAAGTCAGACATCAAGTGTACCTGGCTGGTGGTTTGGTAATAAAGCGTATCATCCTACCACAAGGTGATCCCAGGGGAAAATAGACTCCCACATACGAAGGGTCATTTGTGATCAAAAAGATATTTTCTGGTGGTGCTATGATACTTACCACCATGGACGGTGAAGATTTTCCGCACCCAGAGAACGCGGGCATAGTAAAAAAATACTACGCATAAAAGAGACCCGCTAGGTTGACAGGCCTAGGAAAAAATAAGAGCATCCTGCCGAACCAAAAGGTTCGGGAAAAATTAGGGATATATATTAAAAGATTGTACATCCGGCAAGTCGAAAACCTGAAAAGGTGGCTTAGGCAAAAAAGGATGTCCCGATGGACTGAAAACCCAGAAGGGAGGTCCAGGAAAATGTTAGGGATTAAAGCGTGTGACTATGTCCCATTGGATCACCCATCTACTTACAGCCAGCTTCATTACTAGCATCAAGTTCAATCGGTACATATCAATTCAATCATCTTCTTCCAACAACAAGTGATGAGATACTTGAAGACATGGGGGCAATAGCAGAGTTGAAACTCTATGGGATCGTTTCCACATAGTTGTTTTTCTTTGTTTATCACTATGTACCCCTTTTTCAATTTTTATGACAATTTCCTCTTACTAGGGTTTCTGTCTTCTTGTATAAAACTTTCTGCTTATAGGCAAACTTTTAGAATCAATACAATTAAATATATTTCAAAATTCAAAATTGTTTTTACTTTCTCTGTTTTGTTTGCAAAAATGTCCAATGATTATGTTAAATGAATATATGCATTTGACTATGTTTATTGTGCATGAAAACGGGATTAGCATTTACTAAAGACCCTAGGAGTTGGGGTAATGTTCAAGTTATCCACAAACCCCCACAGAGAAATCTCCATGGAACTATCATCACAAGCTCATCCCCAACAGAGATATTTTCCTCAGCAAATCTAATATGCCCTCAGACAGAAATTGGGGCATCTTCCAGCAGTTCACCTCCATATCACTGAGGGATATCTTGACATGATCATCTTCCCCAATAGGTCCCCTAGCATATAAGGAAGTTTGATAATTTCCATAACATGTAGTGGAAACTTCCTCAGAACATCCTATGAATGTCCAATCCCCATCAGAGGTTATTTCCTCAACACATTCTATAGAATTTTATTCCCCAACGAAGTTTATTTCTCCAATACTGCAAATTACCGACAAAGTTCTCTTCTCCAGCCATATGTCTTTCAACATTGTCCTCCCCAAAAGAGCTGATACCCATATCTGAAACCTGGTCAGATAGCACATCAAAATAATATCCATCTCTTTTATCCCCAGTCAGGGTACATAAGAATCAAATCCTTCAATAAAAAGAATGACAAATGACCGACTCTCCTTGAATGCTGCTATCTTTAAGCAGAAGTCGGAGATCCCCAGTGGAGTGTCCTCAAACAGAAAGCGGGAATCCCCAGTAAAGTCATCCTAAAAAAAAATTGAAGAATTACTTTCTTCATCCCCAACAACAATCAGGGATTTATTTTCCCCAGCTAGACGTCGTTACAAGAAGCTACCGATACGCTCTAACGACATATTACATGCATACATCATTTACAAAATATCATAACATATGCATACAAAACGCATATACTATTCTTATTTATTTTGAGAGCATCATTACAAAATACATTTCATGCATCAATGCATTTCATGAAGCTAACTTTGTTTTTAGGTTAAGTTCACAAACAGACGAATATTATCAGTAATTCATAGGCAGGTTATAGATCAATTCCAGGAACAGGATGGGGCGACTATCTACATGACCATATGATTTCCCTATGAGACTAAATCAGACGAGCATTTCCTTCAGAAATTCATTTTGAGAGGCATTTCTCTCAAATAAAATCAGATATATTCATTCCAAAAAGCATCGGTCAGATAAAACCAGACGAAAGTTCATTCTGACACTCTTTTGGATAAAGTCGAGCATAGACTCATTCCAATACATCTTTTAGATACGGTCGGACGTAGACTCGTTCTAGTACACTTTTCAGATACAGTCTGGAGAAGACTCATTCTGATCCACTTCCAGATACAGTCGGGCGTAGACTCATTCCAATACATTTTTCAGATACAATCGGGTGAAGATTCATTCTGATCTATTTCTAAATACAGTCGGGCGTAGACTCATTCTAGTACATCTTTAAGATACAGTCAAGAGAAGTCTCATTCTAATCCTCTTATAGATACAGTCAAGACATAGAATCATTCTAGAACATCATTTAGATACAATTTAGACATAAGATTCTTTCTGACACTCCCCAGTACGTCTTCTAGATACAGTTGGACACCGACTCATTCTAGTATACTTTTTCAGATACAATCAGGCATAGACTCATTCTGATACTCCTACTAACATTTATTTTAGATGGAATCTATAAGCCCATCTTCAATGGCATCTCGTCACCTTTTCCAAATGGAATCTTTAAGCCCATTCAAGCAGTACAATCAACCATTAACATTACTTAATGCACATGTGAGTGCAAATTTCTGGTCACTTAAGTGTTTAATCCTCTTCCACCTTCAGATCACGAATGACAGACATGCCAATCTAACTCTTCAGGTTTAAGAAGATTGAACAGGGGTAGTTATTGTACCCCAAAATTTTCCATTCCATTTTCAAGACAAAATGGTTCGATACACCTCCTCATGCTCATAGGAGTTTCAATTGCTCAAGACTTATCAAAGATTGATCAGATGGAATCTCCTCCTAAGCAATTGAGCTACAACTAGGGTTTTGCTTCTCTCAAAGGAAATTGGACTTCTAATGCCTCAAGTAGATTTCATGGTTTCCTACATGCTTCAAAGAACCCTCATACCAAATTTCAAGCCTTACATCACAAGTTTGCCCAATCAATTAGTCAAATGATTGAAAATTAACTGTATTGGACAAAAAGTCAAGTTTGACCAATCTACAGTCAAACTTCAAGATTTTTGGTCAACATCAACATTTTGCAGTCATATTCATCATTTGATTAAGGGTTGATCATGATTCATCAAGAAAACTCAAAATTCATCAAATGTCAAAAGTTACTAAATTAGGGTTTTCTTTAGAAGAAGTCAACTGAACTTTGACCAATCATAACTTTCACATACTTCATTAGAAATTTCTCAACCAAATCTCATATTGAAGGAAATCCAGTTCTCTAAAACTTTGTCTCTCTAAGCTCAAGGCCAAAAATGATGCATTTGAAAGATATAGGTCAAAACATTACAAGTCATTTTAAAACTCTACAAAAATACATGTTTTTGTCAAAGAAATCTACATAAAGATAATGGCCTCAAAAGAAAAATTGACCAACATGAAATATGTAGGAGACATCTTGAGGTTTCCAAAAAGTCAAAGATCATCTTCATATGACAAAAACTGATAGAGTTATGATTGGTGCAAGTTGAGCAATTTTGAGAAAATGCATGAAACTCAAATTGAGCAAACTTGAACTTTTAGGCTAATGGGCCTGACTTTTGAAGTTTAAAAATGTTTATAACATGTTAGAGGACCTCTAAGTCCATCCATGCATAGCCTTGATTTTTTATTTTATTTATTTTAATTTTACTCACATATTTTGAAAAGAAATCAAATAAATTGTCAAGATGTTGGACCAAGGCGTGTGGCTTTTGTATTTAATCATGTTGGAGGCCCAAAAATCTACCTTGAAGCTGAAGAAATCGTGTGGCCTTATTTGAAACAAATATTCATTAGTTTTGGAAGATTTGAACTTATTTTCAAACAAAATCAAAGATATGATTTCATGAGATGTCCAAGCCCACCACTTGACCTAATATTCTCATCAATATATACTCAACATATTCAGACCAAAAAGGACATGCAAGCTGCCTCAAGAACAAACCCTTAAAAATCTCAAAATTGTCAAGAACTAGGGCAACTCAAAACCCTTATCTCCAACCTTTATCAATCAATTCTAAGAATCGATCAAGCTTCCTGTAGACTCCAAGAACTCATTCCAATCATCCCTGAAGCTTGTAGCATCCCAGATCGTCGCAACCAAGCATCACCGGCTTGGTAACTTTCTTCAATCTCAAACTTTTTATATGCTCATTTTTGAATGATTTGATGCATACATTCATGTTCATATTGATGTTTGGAACTGTTTTGACGTAGTACTTGTGAGGTTTGGCACAAGAATGAAGATATGCCATTGTTAGGGCAGTTTGAAACTTTATTTCGAAACTTACTCTACAGGCATTTTCAGGTCAAACCAATGCCACCATTAGATTCACAAGGGTAAAATTAAGGGGATATGGTCCCTGTTATGATCTAATGCATGTGTTTTTTAAAGTTTTAAAAAAAACCTTCATCGGAGAAGATGACCGGAGCTAGGGCTCCGACGCTTCTCCGACCATTCCATGCATTTGTTTTTCCTATTTTTTCACTAACCCTAATTCTTTTTCTATTTTACTAATTATTTTCTAATTAACCATTAACAAGCCTAATTTTTTCTTCAATATTATAACAAATTAGGACTAGGGTTTTCTAGTTAGTAAATAATTTTTTGACATATTATTTATTTATTAATTAATTAAGTTAATTAGCCTTTTTCTTAACATTACAATTAATTAGAAATAATTAGGTTTTAATTACTAATTATTAACTTAAATTATTTTCTCTAAAAAACACAAAAAACCTTAACTTAGAACTTTAGGTCTTTAAACATTTTTCTAACATTTTTTATTTCTTTTCGCTATTTAAATTCGTAGAACAATTATGTAGGTCGCAACTATCAATGTAATAGTGTAGATTTATTTTCTCGCATCTTTTCCTATTATGTAACTGCTCACAGGAAGTAATAGCCTAGGTTTAAATTTCTGCACTTTACATTCCGCACTTTAATTTCCTATACATATTTAACTGTTAGTAATTAGGGTTTGTATGTCAAGACTAAAAGTGAATCTAGAAAACCCTAGTTTTCAAGATTAAATAAACTGAACTAATACACTCTTCACACTTGAACCTCTAGGGTAACCTATCTTATTGCCTTGTGAATATTGGTCATGTCCCTCGAAAGTGGGGATACTTTAGCAAAAAGCCCTTGATTTAACAATATCATCATGGTCCCTTTCGAATAAAATCATAGTCCCTCGATGACCCTCTGAGTTGCCTATAAAATAATGATAGTCCCTCCGATACAATTGTTAAAGTATCCTTACATGTTGCCTTTGATGACCATACAATGACCTTTTTGTCCCTTCACATCCAATAGATATGACTACCTACCAACTATTGGTATGGATAGTATTATCTCCAAAGGAGAAGGATAATAACAAGAAAGACCTTATTAGTTGGTAAGACTTCTAGTTGCTTACTCACAACATGTTCAAATATCACATTTTTAAAACAACAAATATTTTCAAAAACAATTTGTATACGTTCTTGGGGACTGATACTAGAATTATTACAAAGTTAGCCTTACATTGGAATTTCAAAATATTTTCGAACAAATCACACACACAAAGCAAGTTTTAAGAGTGAGCTAAGCAGTTAAGAGCCCGTAGATAACTACAGATGAAAAGGGTGCTAACACCTTCCCTTTTTATAACTTACCCCCGAACTCAAAATCTATCAAAGGTATTTCCTGTTCTTTTCACCTTTCCTAAATAATGGACAAAATAAAAGTCAGTGGCGACTCTTACTAACCGCAATATTTAAGATAAAACAAAAAAGTTAGTTCTCCCATCGTATGACAGTATCGCTCTGCTCCACTTTCACTGTCGAGGTCTTGGGTCGAGGACCATTCCTCGACACGCTCATTGCCCTTTCACTTGATTTGCGGTGGAAGGGTGAGTTTGATAATGTCGAATTAACTGTTTTCTCCTACTTTTCAAGTATGATGGCTCAGCCAGTTGAGGAAAATATTTTTCGTGACCCCTACGGGGGGAAATTGTAGTTACGGGCGATAGCCTGGCTTGGGTCGCGCCCAAACCCTAAAATAAGAGGTCATGTTTTGTGAAGGATGCTTCCTACGTGTTTAACATTGTCGAGGTAAAATAAGATTATGCCCCTACTTCCTGGGTGCTCCAAACCCCTCACAAGAACATGAGGATCTACTCATCTTTCCTAGGAAAACGCTTTCCCATGTATGAATTTGCTTTTAAGGAAGCGAAGATGCATTTTCCCTTCACTGATTTCTAAGTGGGGGTTTTTAAATGCTTAGAACCGGCGCCCTCTCAGCTTCACCCGAATGCACTCGCGTTCACGTGAGCATTTGAGCTCGTCTGCCAGTCCTTAAGATTGGTGCCACTCTAACTCTTTTCTTCTGGATCTTCCATCTCCAATGATAGACCGTCGATGGAATACATGCATGGGTATCGTTAAAGTAGTTCGGGAAACTCTTCCGACCGTATCTGGAATTTGTCCAAAACTTCAAGGATAGGTACTTCACCGTGAAGCCTCTTTCAGATGCAGTTGTGGACTTTGTGTATGACTGCTAGGAGCAGGCCGAAGATGGTGAGATAATTACTAAACTGACGATGAATTTTCCTCTTGTATGGAAATGAAAACATTTTGAGCAAAATCCTGAATGTTACGCAGTAAAGCCCAAGGAGTTGGACGCCCAGGATATGCTTGCTTATGACAAGCTAGCGGCCTATGTCAAGAGCTTCTCTCTGGAAAAGTGCATTGTGTTATACCCTAATTTCCCCCCCCCCCCCCCCTAAGATCCCTCATCATCTCATATGATCAAAACATCAAGATCACGCACTAGGGTTGGTTCTCTCTCGAGGGATCACCAAACACCTTGAATTGTGTGTCTTGAACATGTGTTCTTTTAACTAACATCAAAATACATATATATGTCTCCTTGAATGTTAATATTGTAGGTGATGATACAATTGCATTCATCTTACCATCTAATTTGTGGTTTGAAGGTTGGTTCTAAATAAAATGATTCTACAATGGATTGTAAGAGCTCAAGTTTCAAGGCTATGTCTAGGATATCAAAGATTTATGGTTCAAAGAGCTCCCTCACTTTGTTTAGGTCAAGAAGACATAACTTTTTGCTCAATTATCCAAATGGATTCTTTCTTGGCACATTGTAAACATTGTGACCTTGTCTTTCAAATGCTTCAAGAATCATGTGATAAGTCCTCTTGAGTTGTGTGCACCATGGATTCAAAGTTGGCACCTTGAAATTGATTTTGTCAAAACAGTCAGATTGAAAATTGGTTAATGTGGCTTCTAAACACCAATTTTATGCGTGTTTTCCACTTAAACATATTTAACAAAGTTTCTAAGGCTGGATTAAGGGTTGAAACGCAAGAATTAGATGAGTTTTGATGAGTTAGAAGGCACACTTTTGTCATGTTCAGGGCGCACACGATTTCACTTGATTACTTATCATTCACCCTCTCCCAACATTGCATCACATTCTCCTATAAATAGAGACCCTCTCTACATCATTTTAACAAGCTTGAACAGCTAGAATCACCCTGCCAAACTCTCACAATAACTCATAATTATGAGATTTCAAATTCATTATTCCCTTGTTTTTCAGTCCAATTTCTTTGTTCATTCTTCATCCTTGAACTTCACTGAAGCTAATAGAAGAAGAATCAAGCCTCGAGTTTCCCTAAATCGTGCTAGCCAAGTCAAGTTTCAGAGCTCTAAGTTTGAACTTCAACAAGTAGATTTCTCCATCAATTCTATCTGAAGTTGTCGCTACAACGTAGCTCTTATCACTCTGATACTGGTTGTATCATTAGCTTTTAACTGGAAGTGAGTTTTGATCATGAATTTTAAAATCCCCTTCCAACTTTTTTCTTCTGGTTTTTCTCAAAATGACTGAGCTACAGTTTATATAAATTTTTTCATGAGGGTACCATTGGAATCATCTTGGAGAGACGAAGCGAATGGCACCAGTCTGAGCTCCTAATTTTACAGTTTGTGAGACCTGCAATTCACATGTGGCTGGAGGTTGAAGATGACAAGCGTGTTATCTCTCAACCAATGACATGGTGCCACACATTTGTTTCAAATCTGGTGTTTAATTAATGATCTGGTGGTTTATTCACTAACGACCATGATATGCACAGCACGCCAGATTCTTTGGATCTGATTACTAAGACGTTTTGACATTGATCCAATGGTCTACATCTTTTTGTATTTATTTTTATTTTATAATTTTATATTTTTATTGTTTTAAACTTCAAAAATTCATAAAAAATTAATCTTAAGTTCTAAAATTCTGAAAAAATTCTCAAAAGTACTTTTGATTTTCTCTTTCTGATTTTTATTTTTTTTCACTATTTTATTTTGTGATTTGATTTTTTTTTTGATTTTTCACTTTATTTGAGTTGTTTTAATTGTTTAAAAATAATTTTCTTGATTTTTAAATTCTGAAAAAATTATGGAAGGATCCAATAACCTCTTGACAAATATTGGTGACCTCATTTTATTTTTATTTCTGATTTTACTATTTCTTACAAATTTTGGTTTATTGTGCTTATTTCTTTAAATTTAAAAAATAGTTTGACTTTAAAAAGTTCTTAAAATTTTTTTCAACACTTATTGACTCATATTTGACCTCTGACTATTTTTTTAGGATTTTTATTTGGTGTTTTAATATACTTTGTGTATTTTACCAATTATTTCCCTTTTATTAATAATTTAAATATTGTTTTATTAAATATATTTTATTATTTTTGTTTGGTCCTGATTTGAGTATTATTTTGGGACAAGTTCCTCAACCTCATTGGATCTTGGGTGTTGATATGTTAAAAAACTAAATCCACAAAAATGGATTAATGATGTTGATGATATTTGAAACCCTAAGTTCGTCTGATACATTCGTTCCCTCTTCATCTTATCCCTTTCTTGCTTGTGCTACATGTTTTTGGAGAATAATCTATATATCATTTCTCTAACATGTTGGTACATAGAGAAATGATATGTGTGACTTCTACAAATCCATTTACGATTGCTTAACATAGCGCTAAAATTTTCCCGATTAGAAAAATGATCATTTATGGCCCAAACCTATATTTGCAAACCCAAGTATATTTAATTTGAAACCTTGGATCCAATAACTTTGAAGTTCATTCTTAGGAGGCTTTGATCCTAGCAATCCTCTAATGAAATTCATGAATTTTGGTTTAAGTGAATCATTTAATTATCGTTGATCATATATGATTATCTTGAGTATTTAAAATGAATGATATACTTGACAAAAAGGAAATGAGACTTGTTGTTGAGAAGCTTTGGTTTTATCAATCTTCTAATGAGTTCTCAAATGCAAGCTTCAAGATGGTCATTCAACTAACCTCTAACTTCTAATTCCTTAACATTTGACTTTACTTTATGTTTTTACTTTATGCCTTTTATTTTATGCCTTTACTTTTATGCACCATTTTAATTTTAGAATTTACATTTCTTGCCCTTTTTTATCTTTCCTCATTTTAGCATTTATTTTTTTATGTCATTTTATGTTTGTTCATTTGAGCTTTTATTTTCTTTCTGAAGACACTTAATAACCAACTTGAACATTAAAAAACTTTAAGGTTACTTGGACTATTTGGTTAATATCCTTGGCATTATATAGTTGTGGACCTATTGGACTTAGGATTAGAAGCCTTGATACTTGGGACCTTGTGGCTCTGTTGTTATTTTGTCTGAAGTTCTTGGGGTTTACTCCAAGACATTGGGTTGATTTTTTGTGTGTGCATGTTATTCTGATTATATGCTTTGTTTGTGATTCATAATTCTTCTGTATACAACTGTTACTCTGCCCAATTTTTATGAAAACTTAATTAATCTGAAGCTTGGTATTTCTCAGAGGTTTCAATCCAAAGGATGAGAATTCTACATTGACTTCATATGTCAAGTGTTGGCTTCTTTCTTGTTAGATTGTTCTTTTCCTTGGATTTTACCTTATGCTTTAGGATAGTCCTTTCATCTCCTCCCATCTTCTTTAATTTCAAAAATATTCTCCCTCCTTTTCAAAATTCGAACCGCTTTCATAATAAACTCAGACTTAGGTCCATGCATTTTCAAAAATCTTTTCTTAAATAAAACATTAATCAATTTAATCATACTTTGACATTTTTTATAAGAAGACTAAAAGTTAATTAACCTCATTCAAACCATTTTGCGACTTTGGCTTTTTACTTTAAAACTTTTCTCAAAAGGTTAGACTCTTATCAATTCTTGTAGTGATGTGAGCTACTATAATTCTACGATGTGTAGTGAAGTGAGATATTTTCCACTTGGGTGTCGACTAAGGCTTTGATGATTTTAAAATCCAATCTATATCCTCAACTTTGAGATGATGCAAATTCTCCTTTCTCATAATCGTGGGTAGTAAGTATGTTTTCCACTCAGAAATGTTGATGATGTCTTTTCTCTTAAAATTAACCAACACACTTGTGTTTTAAATTTTTTTAGGTGAACTAAGAGTACCCTGGTCCCTTATTGTACGTAAGGTGGTACGTAGGCTCTAAATATTCGCAACTATGGAGGGTGCAAAACTTGTAAAAAAAACTTCTTTTCTCATCTCCATCATCCTATTTTTTGTATACACCTTTTATAGCCAAAATACACAGATTTTCAAAGAGGTTCTTGTGGAGTACCGTAGATGTTTAGGGTGCTAATACCTTCCATTTGCATAACCAACCCCCATACCTATATTCTCTCCCCTCTCTTTTTTGGGTTTATTCGCTCTTTTCCCATTTCCTTTGGAAACAATAAAGTGCGGTGACAATTTTTACCGCTACAGAAAACTGGCGACTTCGCTGGAGAAGATGAAATCTCTAAGTGGGTTGAGCCTATATTCGTTTATTTGTGTATGTGTTATTATTTATTGTATATTATTTTTTGTATATATGTATATCTAGATTTTTTCTGGTTTTTCAGGGTGCTTGGTAATCTCTTATAAGTCATCTACCCGGACTTGGGAAAACTTAAGATAGGACAGATGGTATAGTCATGTTAATTTTGAGGGAGGAACCCCAAAAAAGAAGACATGAGATCCCCCACTCAGTAGAGGCCCCTTTGACTGTAATATTTATTTACCGAGAAATTCGGAAGATGTGCTGCTTTCAACCTGGGAGCCTGCTGAAGCTGATGATCATAGAACACTTAACCCATCTTGGCCTTTTAGGTGTAGTGCGGAGACTATGACGAAGCAATCCAGAAGTGGTTGTCATGCGATGCTACACTCAGACGAGTTTTTCCTGAGAATATTGCTAATTACTGGGTTAATCGGGACGTTGGCAATATCCGAAGGAAGGATGAAGACTCTGGGAACCTTTTAGAACCTTGTTCGACAGGTGATAAACTATTACTCCTTACCTTGTGGGTAGTACCTTTGACTTCATGCTTGTGACATCAAACCTATGAACCCCCATGTTTCTGATCTTGTGTGTGGTTATTGCATCATTTACTGTTACAAATATCTCAGGTACTTTTTGACCACGAATTTTGGAAGGAAAAAGACTCCGAAGTACAGTTTCAAGGATCCTAAGATAGAGGAACTGCTGAGTTTGATTCTTGAGATTGAGAGTTCTATAGATTTCTGGAAGAAGTATGGAGCAATCATTCCTCTTATGAAGCTCAAGATGAAGGAGGGTATTCTTTCTACATTGGTCCATTTCTATGATCCGTTGTGCCAATGTTATACGTTTCCTGATTATCAGTTGATGCCCAAAGTGAAGGAGTATTCTTACTTACTTGGTTTACCTATTACTGATTGTGTTTCTTTCACCGGCTTAGAGGGAGATCCTAAGTCTCATGAGATAGCTTCCATAACTCACTTGAAGAAGTCTGAGATTGAGGCTAACAAACTACCAAAGGAGGAATAAGGGGTTTACCTGCGCATTTTTTATCGGAGAAAGCTCGTTATTTCACTAAAATAAAGAGTACAATTGCTTTCAAGGATATATTTGCTTTGCTTGTCTATGGGTTATTCTTGTTTCCTAACATCGATAAATTTGTGGATATTAATGTCATTAGAGTCTTTCTAATTAAGAATCCAGTCCCTATGCTGCTAGGAGATACTTATTATTCCATCCATCTTCGGAATTTCTATCAGGGAGGGATGGTCATCTGTTGCACATCGTTGTTATATCAGTGGTTTATTTCTCACTTACCTCATACTGTTACTTTTTGGAATATCAATAAGGAGACACGTTGGTCCCTGAAGATTATGGCTCTCACTCATTCTGACATTGGTTGGTATCATCAAGCTTATTATGATGTGGAGATTATTGATAGATGTGGTAGTTTCCCCAATGTTCCTCTTCTTGGTACAAAGGGAGAAATTAACTACAATCCCGTTCTTGCATGTCATTTGCTTGGATATCCGATGAGAGACAAGAGGATTTATTTTCCTCTAGAGTTCAACCTAGTCCCAGTCACCCAACTTCTGATTCTGGTAGATGGAAAGAAGTCACCGACAATTATGGAGAAGAGAACAAGCAGTTGAAGGCTCAAATTGCAAGACTCAAGGGAAAATGTCTGTGTGTGGAGATATCTTCATAAGCTTTGGCTCCCTAGGATTTTTAGATTATATCTTTATTATCTTGTACTTGGGGTTATTGAAACTTGTACTAAAAGTCGTAATTCATTCCAAAATTATTATTAAAATGAGATTTTTCAATATATCCAAATGTGTTAATACTTTAACATTTGCAATTGTTTATGATTCTTTAAGTTCCTTGAATAAACACAATAAATCATGTGCATTGCATATCATGCATTATTTTGCATATATTTTTGCATTACTGTTTATTCCCAAGTGTCTTACTTGTTTCTATACTTTGTTCAGTCAACAAACTGTCTTATCGCTATAATACTCGGGCTAATTCCAAAAATAAGATGGAAAAACTTGAACAAGAAAATCGTGAGTTACATGAAGAAGTTACTGCTTTGAGAGCTGCTATGGCCAACTTGACTGCTTTGGTAGAATCATAGGAGGATATTCAGAATCAACCACCACCGCCTCCTCCTCCTTTGTCTCCTCATACTACTCAACCACAACAAACGACCGTTACTTCAGAGGTTCAGTCAGTTCCTGTCTTTCTTACTCTAATTACTACTGCTCAATATTGTATGCCTCGTGGTTACCCGTGGGGAATGCCTGAGAGTTTCATTCGATAAGGTTACAATCCTGTTGCTTAAGTTGCTCCATTTACTCAAATTGCTGCTGCTTCCTCACCTCGTGTGGTGCACGTTACGCATGTTGCTAATAATGAGATTCATCATGTTGCACCTCCTACAGTAAATGCTATACCTATTATTAATGATGAATTTTATCATCCTGCTCCTCCACCAAGTGAAAGTTTGGGTTTTTATGACCGAATGGATGACTTTTAAGACCAATTAAATGAAATGCAGAAAGAAGTGAAGGATTTCTGAGGGAAAGAGTTATCAGATAGAATGTCGGTGATCCATTCTTAGTTCCTAATGTGAAAGTGCCAACAAAGTTTAAGGTGCCAGAATTTGAGAAGTACAAGGGTAACTCTTATCCCTGTGACCACCTGGTGATGTATATCAGAAGGATGTCCACTCATATTGATGACCGACGCTTGCTTATTCATTTCTTATAGGATAGTTTAATTGGTGTTGCCGTGAAATGGTATATGGGATTGGACAATAGCAACATTTGCACATTCAATGGCTTAGGCGAAGCTTTTGTGAAGCAGTATAAGTACAACATGTTTATGGCTCCTGATCGTGACCAGCGTTGGCTCGAGGTTGCTGCCCAAGTGGTACCCCCAATGGGAGAGAAAGAAATGACTGAGGTCTTCCTTAAAACCCTTGGTTCATTTTACTCTGAAAAAATGGTGGCGAGTGCGCCAAGTGATTTCACTAAGATGGTAAGTATGGATGTCCGTCTAGAAGAAGCTATCAGGGAAGGCCGATTGACAAAAGATGAAGGTTCTAGTGTAACAAGGAAATCATCATACGGGTTTTCTAAAAAGAAAGAAAGTGAAACAAATGTTGTTGCTGAATAAAGAAGGGATAAACCTCCAAGAAGACGTCATCAGCATCAACAACATGTAGCCTTTGTAACTCTGGCCATCAATGTGACTCCGACTGTTTTTTCCTATCAGAGAGCACCGTAACAAGGTAATCAAGGGCAAGGTCAGAAGAGATAAGCTTTTGATCCTATTCCAATAAGTTATGCAGAATTGTTTCCGGCTTTGATTCAAAAGAAATCGGTGCTAACTAGGCCTCCCCCTGCTATACCTTCTACTTTACCATGGTACTATAAAACTGATCAGGCTTGTGCTTTTCATCAAGGAGCCCCCAGGCACATAATCAAAAATTGTTATCCATTCAAGTATGAAGTGCATAAGATGGTAAGATTTGGTCTTCTGTCTTTTAAAGACATTGGTTCCAATGTGAAGGATAATCCACTACCAAAGCATGGAGGTGGAAGTGATGTAAATATGGTTGCTGGTTGTTCTGGGGACTTCAGGATTTTTGATATCAATCTGGTCAGAGGTGATTTAGTGAAGATGCATTCTTTGTGAATTCAGTTATTACACACATGACCATGCCGCTTATAGTGTTTGTAGTACAAATGTCAATGGATGTGATAAAGTGAGAGCTGATCTTCAAGAAATGATGGATGAAGGTCTTATCAACATAATCAGACCAGGGGCTGAATATGAAGAAGATGTGAATATGGTTTATGGATGTCCCGGAGAATTCCGGATTTTTGATGTAAACTATATGGATGATGATCTGGTACAGCTACACACCACATTTTGTCACATGGATGGCCAGGAGGTACATAATTATGGGTCGTGTCAGATCTGACGTAGAGATTCTCGTGGTTGTTATGTTCTAAGAAGAGGTGTTCAATTGCTATTGGATAATGGTACTATCAGAGTCATAGTCAAAAAAGATGATTATAATGGGGTTAATGTGATTGAAGACTACTCTATTGAGGGCATGTCTGATGATGAGTATGTTTCTGCTGATGAGTTATTTTCTTCAGATGAAGGTATATTTTTTTATAATGATTCTGTGATTCCTGAGTATGCTGAAGAAGCAGGGGTGAATTTCATTGTGCCATATTTTGGTGTTCCCGCTCCTGTAGAAATTGCGTACCACATCAAGTGTGTTTTTGCTCCCGTAGTATTTTGTCTTCCTGGTCCTATCCCATATGAATCAGATAAAGTTGTGTCTTATAAATACAATGCAACTATCCTAGAAGATAGTAAGGAAATTCCTATCCAACCTTTGTACCATGTTGAGAATATTGCTGAAGCTAGTTGGGTAACTCGCAGTGGTCGTGTCTTCGCCCCTACTATTTGAGGAGATGTTAGTTTTGCTAAAAAAGTTGTTTAGAATGTTGAACCTAAGAAAGTGGTAGGAGAGTATAGTGGAATCGCCTTGGAAAAGGATGTCGATGAGTTGTTGAAAATCATTAAGATGAGCGATTACAAGATTGTGAATCAGTTGTTGCAAACTACGTCTAAGATTTTCATTTTGGCCTTATTGATGAATTCCTCTGCTCATCGGGAATCTCTGATGAGGGTGTTGGATCAGGCTTTGGTTGAAAGAGATATGTCTCTGGATCAGTTCAACGGTGTTTTGGGGAATATTACGTCTTGTAACAATCTGAGTTTTTTAATGACAAGTTGTCTGATGAATGGAGAAACCATAACCTGGCTCTGCATATATCTATGAATTGTAAGAATTACTCTTTGTCGAATATGTTGATAGACAATGGATCTTCCTTGAATGTCATACCGAGAAGCACTCTCATGAAGCTTAAGTACCAAAGAACTCCTATGGGCCCTAGTTGCATTATAGTAAAAGCTTTTGATGGTTCGAGAAAATCCGTCATTGGAGAGGTGGATTTATCTATTCACATAGGCATGTACTTATTACATATCACCTTTCAAGTTATGGATATTGTCCCAGCCTATAGCTATTTATTGGGACAACCTTGGATCCATGAAGCAGGAGTTATTACTTCCACCTTGCATCAGAAGTTAAAATATGTCTGTGAAGGAAAGGTAGTCATTGTGAATGGTGAGCAAGCTCTATTGATATCTCATATGTCTTCCTTTAGCATTGTAGAAGCTGATGAAGACGTTGTTGGAACTCAGTTCCAAGCTTTGTCTATTGATAATGTAAGGATGAATAAAGATTCTATCACCTTGTTTAAGGATGCACAACAGGTAGAGAAGAAGGCCCCTAGTAAGGTGTGGGGGCAGGTTATTAATCCACCTGTAAATAGGAATGGGACTAGTTTTGGTTTCTCCATGAAAAAGGAAGTTATGAAGCTAAGGTCTGCTTTGAGTAAATATTAAGATATCATTCATAGTTCCAGATATCTCCATCTGACTACTCCAAGGATCAATGTTATTCTCGTAGATGAGGCAGAGCAAGAGATGATGAACTTTGTGACACATGGAGCCAGAATCCAGAATTGGATCACTGTTGATGTTCCTTCTTGCATTCATATTTCAAAGTAATTTGTTTTTTGTCTGTCTTTTCAAAAATCTTTCAATATGCCCAAGGTGAAAATAATGTTGTATAAGCGTGTCTGTTGTTTTGAATTTTAAAATCATTAACAAAAGTTGTTTTTGATTTCTAAATTGTGTCTTTATTTTCTACATTGTCTTGAAAAATGGTAATCAGAAAAAAAAACTTTTGAAATAAATAATATTTGTAAATAAATCTGCATAATCACCTGTTACACGTGTCCATTTCTAAAATCAATCATAAATCATATGTGCAAATTAATTAAATAACCTTTTGAGTGCAATGACCCTGCACCCTCTCCCAACTTTGAATATCCTGTGTATGTGGCTGAAGAAGTAGAATATGATAAAATCCCAGAAGAGGTTTCACGGTTGCTTGAGCGCAAGGAAAGTACCAGTCAGTCGTATAAAGAGTCGTTGGATACGATTAACTTAGATTCAGAAGAAGATCTGCGTTGTACCCTAAATTTTGCCCTCTCAATTTCTTAAAGATTCTCTCACAAAATCTCCATTGATTCAAGACTGTACCAGAATTGATCAGCTCAAGATGCCTCCCCAAATACTGATGACTCAAAATTAGGGTTTGAGTTTGTATAAGGACAATGGGACCTTTGATGCTTCATATGATTTTCATGGATCATATTGGGCTCTAAAGCATCAGGTCAAAGATGGAACTTCTGAATCCTCGAAAGGAGGAATAGGAAACTGTCGAAAGGGCAAAGTAGAACAGTTGCAGATAACCATGTCGAATTCAAAATCTGGTTCAGGCTGTTCGAACCACATGACTGATCGAAATGAGTGGTTGGCAGATTTTGACAAATTGAAGAAGAGCAAGCTTGCTTCGATCCACAAGCTTCGATTAGGTAATGGCTTCCTTCGAGCAACTTGCTTTAATCCACAAGCTTCGATTGGGAAATGGTTTCCTTCGAGCAACCTGCTCCGATCCACCTCTAAACCTGCTTCGATCCCGAAGTTTTGATTGGGCAATGGCTTCCTTCGAGAAACTTGCTTCAATTCATAAGCTTTGTCCAAAAGATCTTTACATTTATGGCATAAAGTTATCATTGTTATTCTTAGAAAGAAAACTTTTTGGTACAAATTTGTCTTGAGCCCATACTTTGTTTGCTTCTGATTTTTGCCCCACCATAAATCATAGAAAGCAACCCCTCTAAACCAGTAACTTTGGTACTTCATCTTAGATCATGGAAAACTTGACATAACTTGATATTTGCATTCCAACCAAACCATAATTTGTTATCTTGCAAATCTGATTACTTCAACTTCCCAAACCTTTTCTCTATAAATAGAGAGACCATTTGCAAGCTAAGGAGGCCATATTCTTGTGTGTTAAAAATCCTTAAACACTCCCAAACTCTCAAAAAATCAGAACCTGCACACAAGCACAAAACTTGGCACATCCTGACTTTACACATAAAGATATCAAATCCCTTCGTGTGTTAGTGATCCTTTCGAATTACTCCCAGCTTCCAATTACCAGCCTTAGAACACTCTCAAACTCCTTGAACTCAGAATCTGCATCCAAAGCCACATTGCTTTCCATTTCTGACTTTGAAGATCCAACTCCAAAATACTTCGTGCATTTTCCATTTTTTCGATTCGAACATCATATATACACCACATAGACACTATCCCAACCCTTAAACCACCTATGTAATTCCTCCTACCTCACTCACCATTTTCAAAAATCCACCATTGCAGCTTGACTTGTCAAGAACAGTTGGGCAAGCTACATGACATTCTACCAATTAGAGTAGCTTTAGGGAGGTCCAGACAAGCTTAATCCATCATCAAACCATTTCTAGAATTCATGCAGAAGTCCTTCAAATTTCACTCCAAGAGGCAGGTTTGATATTTACATCTTTCAATTTGGCTGAGAAATGAAGCTTTTCGAAGCTTAACAATGGAGTTATGCATCCTTGCGCGCCCGAAGGAAGAAGATGAAACCATGTTCAAATTTTCAGAAATGAGTTCATGTTATATTTAGTGTAAGTTGTATAACTAACAAGTGAAATAGACCACCCCAGTCGTACAAACAACGCACACTATAGTCTTGCCATGTAGAAGGTCCTGGGTTTGAGCCCCAGCGAGACCTTTTGTATTTATTTTGTCATTTTTTCCAAAATAACATGCTGGTTTATAACATAATGAGTGTTGGATGTTTTGAATGGAACGTGTGGAGAACCTGGGTTCAAACCTTGACAGAACCAAAATAAATATTTATCACTTGTTTTGTTTTCATTTATTTTACAAACTTCAACATTTTTTCCAACCAATCAAAACAACTCCTTTTGAGTTGATTTCTTGCACACTATTTATTGAAAATGTCTATTTTATGAATATATAAAAATATCACAAAAAATATTTAATTTTCATATTTATTTTAATTAACCAAAAGCCTTCCATAAAAAACCCTAAAAAATGATTTCTTGATTAATTTGATTTCCTTTTAACTTAGGATTAATTTTCCTATTTTTTATTAATCACATCCCTTTAGGTTAATTAGGCCAAAAAAATTTGCTAACAAAAATCCAAAGCAAAATCCATTTCTTTTTATATTCCTTGTACATTATATATTTCATTTCTTGTACATTATTCAAGTTCAATATGGTTGTAATAGATAATTAGGATTTAATATCTTGCAATCCCCATTTATAAATTTGTACACCCCATCCTCAAAATGGTTGTAATAGCGTAGTAAATTTACTTTCCGCAATTTATTACTTTCATATCAATGCTAGTAAATTAGGGTTTGTATGGGAAGATAAAATCAATACTTAGAAACCCTAAATTCAAGACAAAATCAATCATGAAATACAAACACTTGCACACTTGCACCTCTAGGATTAACTCCACTTGTTGCCTTATGAAAAATGGTCATGTTATGCACGTGAGATGTCTTAGCAAAAACAATCAAAAATACAAGATCATAATCCCTCGATGATGCTTCGAATGTTTCCTTACAAATGATCTTAGTCCCTTAAGAGAAATGATAAGATATCTCACAACATTGCTATTCATGACCATACAATGACCCACACCCGTCCCTTTACATTCAAAGATAAGGCTTCTTACTAATAAATGGTAAGATAGAAATATCAAAGGAAGAGAGAAATGAACAAAAGACTTTTGAGTAGGTAGAACGTTCTTAGTTTCTTGCTCACAATCCATCTTCAAAAACAAACATCTTTTCAAACACACCAAACACTTTCAAAACATAAAATATTTTTCAAAAAAGTCCAACACTTTGTATGCATTCTTATAGAGATGAGAATCATTACAAAGTTTGCCTAAACGAAGGCGCTTTTCAAAAATACTTTCAAAACCCGCCACAAACACATTTCAAACAAAGCAATTTCAAAAATGATCTAACAAGCAACAAGAGCCCATAGATAAATATGGATGAAAAGGGTGCTAACACCTTCCCTTTTCATAACTTACCCCCCGAACTCAAGAAAATATCTCAAAGGTCTTTCCTATTCTTTTCACCCTTTCCTTATTGGATAAAATAAAATTCGGTGGCGACTCTTGCTATCCGCAACAATTGCGATCAAACGCAAAAACAACCAAGTCAGTTCTCCCACTGTATTACAATCTGAAAGAATTCAAGATTGGGGAACTGCTTCATCCTGATGTGAAGAGCAGATTGATTGAGTTTCTAAAAGGATATGTGGATATATTTTCTTGGTCTTATCAAGATATGCCCGGTTTGGATACTGATATTGTGGAACATTATTTTCCGCTAAAGCCAGAATGTCTACCAATCAAGAAGAAGCTGCGAAGAACTCATCCTGACATGGAAATGAAGATTAAATAAGAGGTTTTAAAGCATATTGATGTTCGTTTTCTTGGAACATCAGTGTACCCTCAGTGGATTGCCAATATTGTTCCAATACCAAAGAAAGACATAAAAGTCTGCATGTTCTTTGAATATAGAGATTTAAATAAAGAAAGTCCAAAAGATGATTTCCCATTGCCACATATTGATATGTTGGTTGATAATACATCAAAATTCAAGGTTTTCTCATTCATGGACGAATTTTCTGGATACAATCAAATTAGGATGGCTCATGTGGACATGGAAAAAACAATGTTTATCACACCCTGGGGAATATTCTGTTACATAGTGATGCCCTTCGGGTTGAAGAATGTTGGTGCAACGTACCAGAGGGCTATGACAACCTTATTCCATGATCTGATGCATAAGGAAATTGAAGTACATGTTGATGATATGATCGCCAAATCTCAGACTGAGGAAGGGAACATAGAAGACTTGTTGAAATTGTTTCAGCATTTGAGGAAGTACCGTCTCCACTTGAATCCAAATAAGTGTACTTTTGGTGTTCATTAAGGAAAGTTGCTAAGTTTCACTATCAGCCAAAAAGGAATTGATTTTGATCATAATAAAGTTAAGGCAATTCAAGAAATGCTTGCACCAAGAATCGAAAAGAAAGTTAGAGGCTTCCTTGGACGTTTGAATTACATTTCCAGATTTATCTCCCATATGACTGCAACATGTGAACGAATCTTCAAGATGTTGAAGAAAGATCAAGGTTATGTATGGACGGATGACTGCCAAAGGGCATTTGAAAGCGTTAAAGAGTATCTGCTTGAGCCTCCTATCTTGCTCCCTCCTGTTTAAGGAAGACCATTGATTATGTATCTGACTGTGTTGGATAACTCCATGGACTTTATTTTGGGACAACAAGATGAAACAGGAAGAAAAGAATATGATATTTATTATCTCAACAAGAAGTTCACTGACTGTGAGTCATTGTATTCTATGCTAGAAAAAACATGTTGTGCTTTGGCCTGGGCGGAAAAGCGATTGAGGCAATATATGTTGAATCACACTACTTGGTTGATTTCTAAAATGGATCCAATTAAGTATATTTTTGAAAGGCCTGGTTTTACGGGAAGAATTTCCCGTTGGAAGATGCTGTTGTCTGAATATGATATTCAATACCGTACTCAGAAGGCTATTAAAGGCAGTGTGTTGGCAGAGTAACTTGCTCACCAACCAGTTGATGATTACCAGTCTGTTAAATTTGATTTCCCTGATGAGGATGTGATGTATTTGAAAGTAAAAGATTGTGATGAACCTTTTCCTGAGGAAGGTCCTGATCCTGAATCTCGATAGGGTATGGTGTTTGATGGAGTTGTAAATGCTTACGGAAAAGGAATCAGTGTTGTGATTATCACTCCCCGTTGTTCACATATCCCTTTCATTGCAAGGTTGGCATTTAATTGTACCAATAACATGGCAGAGTATGAAGCTTGTATCATGGGTCTTGAAGAGGCTATAGATCTCAGAATCAAAATTCTTGATGTATATGGTAATTCAACTTTGGTAATAAATCAGATCAAAGGAGAATGGGAGACTCGTCACATTAGCTTGATTCCATACAAAGATTATGCAATAATATTACTACCTTTCTTTCATAAATTTGAATTTAATCATATTCCCAAAGATAAGAATCAGATGGAGGATGCTCTAGCTACCTTGGCTTCCATGTATCAAGTGAATGCTTGGAATGATGTACCTCATATTACAGTTCGACATCTTGATAGACCATCTGATGTGTTTTCTATAAAGGGGATGTCAAATGAAAAACCTTGGTATTATGATATTAAGAATTTCCTTCAGACTCAAGAATACCCGCTTGGTGCGACGAACAAAGATAAGAAGATATTGAGAAGGTTGGCAGGTAGCTTTTTCTTCCATGAAAATGTGTTATACAAGAGGAATTATGACATGGTCTTACTCAAATGCATGGATAGACACGACGCAGACATGTTGATGCATGAGATCCAGGAAGGTTCCTTTGGTATGCACGCCAATAGACATTCGATGGCAAAGAAGGTTCTTATGGAAGGTTACTATTGGCTGACAATGGAATCTGATTGTTACAAATTTGCGAAGAAGTTCCATAAATGTCAGATTTATGCTGAGAATATTCATGTGCCTCCAACACTTCTCAATGTTATATCTTCCCCATGGCCTTTGTCTATGTGGGGTATTGATATGATTGGAATGATTGAACCCAAGGCTTTGAATGGACATCATTTCATCTTGGTGGCAATTGACTACTTCACCAAGTGGGTGGAAGCACCTTCTTATGCTATTGTCACCAAACAAGTGGTAGTACACTTTATCAAGAACAATCTTATATGCCAGTATGGTGTGCCAAGTAGGATTATCACTGATAACAACTCAAATTTGAATAATAAGATGATGACATAACTTTGTGAAGAATTCAAGATTATCCATCACAATTCGTCTCCTTACATGCCTAAGATGAATGGGGTTGTTGAAGCTGCTAATAATAACATTAAGAAGATTATCCAGAAGATGGTTTCTATTTATAAGGATTAGCATGAGATGCTCCCTATTGCTTTGCATGGGTATCATCCATTCGTTCGTACTTCAATAGGGGAAACCCCGTTCTGTCTTGTGTATGGTATGGAAGAAGTGCTCCCCATTGAGGTTGAGATTCCCTCTTTGCGTGTAATAATGAAAACCAAGTTGTCAGATGCTCAATGGGTCCATAACAAGTTTGACCAGTTGAATTTGATTGAATAAAAGAGATTGACAGCCTTGTGTCATGGTTATTTATATCATATAAGAATGAAGACAACTTTTGATAAGAAGGTCAAGCCTCGAGAATTTAGAGAAGGCGACCTCGTGCTCAGAAAGATCATGTCTTTTAACACTGATTCTAGGGGCAAGTGGATTCCCAATTATGAAGGTCTATATGTTGTCCAGAAAGCTTTCTCTGGTGGTGCATTGATTCTTGAAACTATGGATGGTGAGGAGTTCCCATGTCCTTTGAATGCTGACGCAATCAATAAATAATCTGCCTAAATAAATAAAAGAATAACTCACTAAGTCGAAAACCTAAAAGGGAGGCTTAGGCAAAAAAGAGCGTCTCGGTTGACTAAAAACCCAAAATGGCGGTCTAGGCAAAAGTTAGAGACACAAACAGAATAAATTTTCCCGGTAGGTTGAAAACCGGCATGGGCAACCTAGGAAAAAGGTAGGGATTTCTTGGAAAGTAGTTGCGACAGATAAGACTTGATGAATGAAGCAACAATCTTCTTGATTTCTCATCACGCTTCAACTGAAGCCTATGCTCAGGAGTTCAAAGTTGTTAGGGAGAATAATGGTCATTGTATTTAAATGTATCTTTCCCATGTATTTACCATTTTCCAAAACTTTGTAATCATCCATTGAGTCACGCCATTTGCGTGCTACCATTCTCTTAATAGAGTTTGAGCCTTTATCCAATTCTTTGTAGCTCTTATTTTATCCTTTTTGCAAAATTTCATTTATTATTGATAGTAATTTTCAAAACAGAAAGACTAAATAATAAAAACATGATTTTGAAAAGAATTTGCAAATTACTTTTTACTTCAGTTCTGTGATTCAAGTGGAACAAAATTAGTGGTTCCAAGGATAGACGAACACCGAAGTTTTTAAAAGATTCCCCAAGAAGTATTCCTGGGTTACTCTTGTTGATATGTGATTAGTCCGCTTGTGCTTATTGGACTTCATATCAATTGATACATGGTTTGGTGTTGGGGTGTGTAATCCCATTTTACCTAAATTAAGTCTCGGTTCTAACTTTCTCCAAGTTGTTATATGGTGTTGGGTTTATGATCCTGTATTCCCCAGTCAGGTCTTGATGCAGATTTCTTTAGCTTAATGTGATTCTTTCCCTAACTAGGTTGTGATTGAGCGGATATTGTAAGGTTATGAAGCCCTTACTCATCTTTTGGATTCTTTCTCCCTTTGTGTGTTGAGAATTCACGTAGAATATCTTACAGAGCAGTGTACGCTCCAGTTACGACATTGTTGTTGTGTACTCCCCAAGTAGCCAGACAAGGGCAATATCGTTTCTAAGTAGTGTTGAAATAGCTATCAACTTTTTGGGTTTTCTCTCACCAAGTGTGGAGTTTGTTTTAAAATCTCCATAATTTTGACTTCTTGTTGTGATGTTAACTTCTTAATTCCTCAGATGAAGCAAAGATGATGCTTCTATCTAAAATTGTTATCCCCATGAAGTTTCATAAATTCTTCCCCAAAGAAGTTTGCGCAACCATTACTCTTGATATTGAAGATTGATTTTAGGCTCCCCTCAGCGTGCATGGTTTTATTTTTCCTTTGTGAAGTTAGTACGGAATCCCTAGTTGAAGTCTAGTCGATGTTGCATTGTCTTCCCTAGCGAAGTCTGTAAGATATTCCTCGGTGAAGCTTGGAGGAGCGTGTTATATCCCTACAACCGTATTGATTTGTTACTATCAGATTTCACTTTTATTTATTTTCAAACCATGTCTCTTCCCAGTGAAGTTAAGCCTTGAAGTAGGACTTTGTTTCCTCAGTTAGTGCTTACTCTCTTATGGAATCTTTATCCCGGATCTGATTTAGCCGAGTGTTGTCCTTACCCAAGTAAGTTTTTTTTTTGTTATCCCAAGTGCAGTATGTCTGTTTTGTCAGCATATGCATGATAACATTCATTCATTCGTATACATCATGCATAGATGAATTAAGATTCATTTCTTATTTGCATTCATTGATGTTTTTGTTGGCATATTATCCTCTTTGCAGAGTTATGCTATCCTCTCTCCAATAGAGTGTCAACTTTAAGCATAAAATGTATATCCTTTCAATTTCCCCACTGAGTTATCCCTCGTGGAAGATTTTTTCTTTAGCCTTCCTACCCAACTCATTATCTGGATGTAACTTGGTCCCCATTTGAGTTTATTCCTCATTGGATGGTGTTTTGGTTGACCGTTTCACTCCGGTTTGTTCCTGGTTTGAATTCTTTGGTCCCGACAACAATATTAGTTTGATCCTTATAAGTTGTGAGCACTGGATTGAGAATGTACATTTATTTTGCACGTGAAGACTCTATCCCCTCAGTAGGAACATGTTGGTATTTTCCCACTAAGTCATAAATTCATTTCCCAACAATGTTATTGTGATCTGACTCATAACAGCAAGTGGAAAGTCTCTTTATTTGAGCAACATGTTCTTCCCCAGAAGTCTATTAATGTCAGAGAAGATTTGTACTTCGATGGATAGTAGTCTCTTTATTATGGGAGATAATTTGTTGTTAAAGTTTGATTTACTCCGATGGATGGTAGTCTCTTTGTTATGGGAGATAGTTCATTGTCAAGGTTTGATTTACTTCGATGACTAGTAGTCTCTTTGTTATGGGAGATAGTTCATTGTCGAGGTTTGATTTACTCCGATGGATGGTAGTCTCTTTTTTATGGGAGATAGTTTATTGTCGAGGTTTGATTTACTCAGATGGATGGTAGTCTCTTTGTTATTGGAGATAGTTCATTGTCAAAATTTGATTTACTCCGATGGATGGTAGTCTCTTCTGATGGGTGATAGTTCATTGTTGAGATTCATTGTATCGCTTGTTCTCAGCCATAATTGTTGATGTCAACCCTTTGTTCCCAACCATAAGTGCTGATGTCAATCATTTGTTCCCAGCCATAAGTGTAACGCCCGTTAATTAAATTAATTAAATTATTTTTGGATTGTTTGTTATAGTTGTGAGATGTTGAGAATTGTCGGTATAAGTTGTTAGATTATTATTAATTAATTAATTAATTGATTAATAATAATAATAATAATAACGTTAAAATTAATTGTATTAGTTGTTGGGCTCATTTTGGTGGTATGTAGTACTAAGGGGGTGTGAGAATTAGGCCCAATAGCAATACTATTATTATTAAGTTTGGTTATAATAATAGAAATTAGATTGACAGTTAGGAAAAATGGGTTTTTGTCAAGAAGAAGAAGAATAAGGGTTGGAAGAGAGAAAAAGAACGTAGAAGTTACAGAGAAGAGGAAAAGAGGCAAAGCTGGATTCTATCGGAAAATTGTAGGGCAACCTTCAATACAAGGTAAGGGTGGGGTTCTGACTCTATAATTAGGTATATGATGCATGTTACGTGGGAATTGGGTTGTATGAAATTGTTACTGTATGTGATGGTTGTATGAATAAATTGTTGTTTGGCATCTGTGATAATTGTGCTAACATTGCAGCAATTCGATCGATGAATTTAGTGTTGGAATTTGTTACGTATTGATGTGGGTACAATTATTATATTGTTGTGAATAGTTGTTGAGTTGGTCTGAGATCATGGGAATGGAAAGAATTACTGATCACAGGAAATTTGGAACGAAGTTGAAGAATTGCAATTGGAATTATGGACATGTGCTGAACGAAACATGTGTTGATAAAGGGTGTCGACCGGCACCATGCTTCTATGCCGAGGGGCACTATTTGCATGTTGAGGGGCATGCATCCCAATTACAGTATCTCCTTTAGGTGTTTTGTGGTGTTTATTCTGGGTTTCTGTTACTTTAGCATGTTATTGCAAGAATGTATGTAGCAGGCTTAGAAAAAGGATGAATAACATTAGAAGTTATTTAATAACAACAGAAGTGATAAATTGATGAATTACCATAAGTATAGCAGGTAATATTAATGAGTAGCAGAGTTAGTAAGTGTTAGCAGAAAATTAGTAATTAGCAGACAGTGTAATGAAAATTGCTGGTAGCAGTGATTTATGAAAGTAATAACAGTAGATATTTAGCAAGGATAATTATTAAATTGCAGAATTAATAACTTATATAGTTTTAGTTGCGGAACTAGCAGTAAATAATAGAAGTATTAGTATCCAAAATATATTAGCAGTAAAGGTAATTTAAGTAGCAGAAAAATAATAGTTTCACTAATTTAGCTGAAAAATATTAATGAGGCTAATGGCAGAATAATTTAGTAGAAGTATTTTAGTAGGATCGTGTTAATAATATTATTGGCATGTGTAAGTTGTGGTATTGTTGTTATTAATTCTTGAAGTTGCGGGTAGTGGTGAGTTATGTTGTATTGTATCTATAATTGGCAATTACTAAGTTGTAGGCTTATGGCCAATGTTGAATTAAGTTGAATTATTAAGTTATTAGCTTATGACCAATGTTGAATTAAGTTGAATTATTACATTGTAGGATTATGCCAATGTTGTTATGTTGTTGTTGTTGATGTTGCATCTAATCATGTTATCGCATACATCACATATCAAGTTGGAGCTGATGCTCGTTAAGTTGGCCTGTATTGGAAAAATATTAAGTTGAAGGCTTATGCCTTATTGATGCCTCTATTTATTGGAAGATTTCTAAGTTGGGAGTTCTTCTCCATTTGTACCACATGCATGTGCATAGCAACAAGTTGCATTTCACGTTGCATATTGAGTTATTGTGTTGGTAAATTACTTATTATGTTTTGTTGATGTTTTCGTTGTGATTGATGTTGTTTAAGGTCGTGAAGTGGTGATTTGACATAAACTAATTCTAATGTAATATTATCATACATTTGATTATATTGTTCGATATCTCACCCCTTCTGTTTAAATGTTACCCCGATGTTGGTAACGTGCAGGTAATCCAGAGTGAAGGTTGTTTACCTTCAATAGTTCGAGTCGGTGTCATTGCTCTGATACGTAACACTCGGGGGGAGGAGCGCTTGCGGTTTTATTGTTGTTATTGTTTCAGTTGATTGAACTTTGAGTTGTTGTTTGTCAAATACTTGTTATTTGATGTTGTTTAAGTTGGACAAAGATGATATATTCCTTTAAGTTGAATATTTGAATCCATTGCATAGTTATGAAGTTGTTGGTTTTTAATAGATTAAATCATGTTGTTATTGGTTCTTTCTCGTTTAATGTGTTATGTATCTGTAATATATGTCGATGTTTTAAGTTGAAATTGTAGCATCTTGATTCGGTTGTCGGAATTTTGTAACTCTGATCTTTATATTAATTTTTGGGTAGAATTTAGGTGTTACAATAAGTACTAATATCAAACCTTTGTTCCCAGCCATAAGTGCTGATGTCAATCCTTTATTCCCAGCCATAAGTGTTGATGTCAAAAATTTGTTCCCAACCATAAGTGTTGATGTAAACTGTTGCTCCCATCCATAAACGCCAATGTCAAACATTTGTTTCCAGTCATAAGTACTGATGTTTGTTGTACCCCAAAATTTTCCTTCTCATTTATCAAGTATTTTCTCACAAGATCTCCTTTGGTTCAAGACTGCACAAAGGTTGATCAGCTCAAAACACCTCTTTAAGCATTGATGACTGAAATTAGGGTTTAAGATTGCACAAGGATAATTGAACTTTCAATGTTTCATATGACTTTCATGGATCATTATGGACCCTCAAGATTTCCCATGTCAAGTTTCAAGTCTTGGATCGCATTTTTGCTCAGTCAATTGATCAGTTGACCTAAAAATCAGTTGTATTGGGAAAAAGTAAACTGTGGCCAATTTATAGTCAAACTTCATAATTTTTTATCCATATCAACATTGTGAATTCATATGTTTCATTTGATCAAGTTTGGACCACAATTCCTCAAGAAATTTGATCAGATCATCAAAAGGGCAAAATGGTCAAAATTAGGGTTTTGACTAAGAAAGGGCAATTTCTGATTTTTGACCTAGCAAATGGTTAATTGGTTTGAGACATGATATAAAGGTTTCAATTGCATCATTTTGACCTAATGGTATGACACAAAACATTGCTCAAGATCAATTGATTGATAGTTGATTTTCAATCAACTGATCAAAAGTCAATTGTACACTGAAAAGTCAACCTTTGACTTTTTGGTCAAAATCAAGTATCAAAGATCACAATTCATCAAAACATGTCAAAATATGAAACTTTTTCATCAAGAAATCAAAAAGTCAAGATTTCATTTTGAAAAGTCAAAGTTTCCAAACTTGGAAATTTTTCTAAGTGTTGAAAACTCATATTTTTTCACAACTTTGAGCCATTTTTTCACCATGATGTAAGATGATTCAAAGGAAACTTTCAACATGAAAGTTGTTGATCTCAATGAGATATAAAAATTTCTTTACACAACTCCTCCTATAAATTCTTGGATTTCAAGTTATTAATCCATGAAATCATGGTCATGAAACTAAAACACTTAGTGAAATTTTGAGCATCTTGGTCAGGATTTTGACCTATCTTCTAGACCAAGTTTCACATAGTTCCATTTGGATTTTGCAAAAGTGATTCAAATATGGGTTGTAGATAACATTACAAGATTTCTAAAATGTCCAAGAACTCCTTGAGTTCATTTTTGAGCAAGGAGAATCGAAGGTCAGAAGTTAGGGTTTCAAGTTGTTTTACAAGGCAGAATTTCATGATGAACAAGAATGCAAATCCATGCTAGGCTGCACAATATTTGCTTTGTAGGCCTCAAACTTGTTTGGCACTCTATAATTAAATGTTTTCGCAAATGTTAGAGGCTTCAACTCAAGCATTCAATGCATTGCCCATGCTTAATGCCATTTTGGGAAGAAAGTGCACATTGCCATTTTGGAAAAGTAGCTTTTATGCACAAAATCAGTTCTTGAGTTTGTAGTTGTTCCTTCCGCACACACTAAGTATATAAGATCATAAGAAGTATGTTTAAATTTCTCAACCACCCTACCTTGCCTTGAAACCATGTTTGTCCATGTTGCTTCAAAAATAAGTCAAAATCCACAAGCATGTGATTTTATACTTCTGACTTCTACAAGTCTCCAAACCTTTTCCTATATGTTAGGACACTCTTATGCAACTTAACACACGATTTTACAAGCTATCAAACTACCCAAAACCAGAAATGGCCATACAAGCACAAAAACTTGTCATTTCTGATTTTTGAATCCAAAATCTAAATCCCCTCGTGCGTTTCTTGGCCAAACCACCCAGAAAGCTTCTAATGCACATATAGAAGCTATCCCAACCCCTGTTTTCAAACTGTAATAACATTTGCACCATCCTCCATTTTCAAAAACAGGGCATTGCACATTGACTTCTTCAACTTGATTCAAGAACTCTCAGCACAAAGTAAGCTTTGCAATAGCTTCCTGGAGGTTCAAGGAAGCTAACCCAATCATCAAAACACTTTGAAAGCAGCTCTAACTCAAAACACGATCTCCAACTGCAAGGTGAGTTTTCTGACTTTTCATCTCATTATTTAGGCATTATTAGGCTTGCATTTTCAAAGACAAAATATAGATATCATTGTCCTAGAACTGTACGTATCTATAGATTTCATTTATATGACCTGAGTAGAGAGAATTTTAGACCTGAACTTTCTAGAAAATTTAGGTTAAATTTGGTACTGTTCAAAATTCATGCTTGTCTTAGATTCATAGTTTTAATGGTTTACATTTCTGGAATCATGATGGAATTTGCCACAAGTTTCATGTTCACATTTTTCAATTTGGTTGAGAGATGAATGAGATGCAGGAGTTCAGGCAGGCGTGAGGTTGAAGATGAAGTTGTCTTCAGGAAAGGTCTTAAAATATAATACAATGGTTTGGTATTAAACACCGGATGTATAGCCACCCCAATGGTAAGGCAGCGCGCGTATTATGTAGAGGGCGTGGGTTCAAGCCCCAGTGCTGTCATTTTGCAATTTTCACATATTTTTCTCATTTTTGTTTGTTTCGGCCAGCGCCTTGGCCTCCTTTGATGGGCTTTTTGTTTTTGCTGACCTTCCACCCCCCCTGCTCACTTTTGTCACATGGCCCATTCTTTTTTATTTTTTATACCATTATTTCCGATTTTTTTTATTAATAACCAAGTATTAAAATAATATTTCGCAAATAACCGGGTTTCGGAAAAAATTACGCAAATAACCATGTTTGAGATGGCTCCACAAAGGAGGAGCCATCTCAAATGGCGCATGCTCCTCTTTTTTTAAGGGAGGCGCCATCTCACTTGGCGCCTAAGTGCTTAGGGCAAGCCCTAAGCCAAGTGAGATGGCGCCTATGTAGAAAATTAGGTCAAAAAAAATTTTTTTTTTTCTTTCCTGCGCGTTGCGTATTAGACAGAGATAAACACAATGGATTTTTTATTTAAAAAATAATAATTACATTCAACTGTTTTACATTTAAAGAACAGTAAAAAAATGGATACAAAAAATACTGGGAAAAAAAAAGATACATCAGTGATCCCCAGGAACCCGGTAATGACCCCCAGTTCCGCATCCCCGTCCTCGCCTTTCTCTTGCTGGGTGCCGTCTCGTTTCCTGCTGCGGCAAGGTCGATGGCCCAGCGAAGTCAATGCGATCCGAATCCATAAAATCAGTAAGATCTCCATATCTCGAAGATCCGCTCTGGTACAGTCGGTTACCCATACCCTCGAAGTTTGGTCGTGTTGGCGGTGGGTGGGGTTCCATGGTTGGTCGGTAGCATTGGTCGTCTGAGTAGGGGGGTGTAGCGATAAAAAATGTAGCGGGGTAAATCGGAGATCGAATTATTGATTAATTCGTCTCACAAAAGCAAGAGTCGCCACCGCGCTTTATTGTTTCCAAAGGAAAAGGGAAAAGAGCGAAATAAAACCCTAAATATGCAATGTAAACAAAAATACAAATACAAAGCTTTTTTTGAAAAGAGATCTTATGGTTCGGGGGTTGGTTATACAGTGGGAAGGTACTAGCACCCAATGCATCTATAGTACTCTATAGGAACCTTTTGAAATATCTGTTATTTAAAATGGATCGCTTGATTAAAAAAATAAATCGTTTTGGCCGAAAAAGGGATACGGACGGGTTTTTGAAAATACGACGACCTAATGTCGAAGTTTTGGCCTAAAAGGTATAAGTCTTGAAAAGGTTGAAATTTTGAAGGAAAATTAACCTAAGTTTTTAATGAATGAGAGTATTCGCTCGATCGTTTTTGAGGACATGAAGTCAACAAAAATTAGATAATTCCCTTTGGATTGGCGCAAACAGAATAATCAAGTAACTGCGAGATATTTAAACAGATGATTATGAGATAAATGATATACAACAAATTAAATGAGAGACTGAGTTTAAACATGCATTTTTGATTTTTGTTTAATATATGAAGAGAAAAATGTTTTAATTGGTTACGCATTTTAACATAGATAAAAAGTAACTAGAATTAATAGAAATGTTTTTAAAGGTTTTTATAGGTTTCTATTTTTTATGTCTTTTTTTAATATAAATAAAAAGTATTACTTTTAAGAGTTCTTTAAATTAAATTAAAACTTAATGCTACTAACTTAAGTCTAATTTAAAAAAGATACTAAGATTACTAAATTAAATCCTAAGAGTTTAAATTAATAAAATTAGTCAATGATTAAAAAATGTTTTAAGTTACATCTCTTATTTTGATTAACTAAATTAAAACTTAAACTAATAAGATTTGGATAAAATATTAAAAATTATCTATTTAAAATTATGTTTATTCCTAAGAAAACTAACTAATCTAAATTAATTAAGTTAAGAAAAAGAATAGAATTAAACTAAAGAGTAAATAAAAGATGGGGTATGAATAGCAATTAGAAATGGGCTTTAGCTAAAAAAGAAAATGAGCTGGGTTGAGGGAAATGGGCCGGGTCGGTGGAAGACCCAGACCCAAGAGAAGAGACACAAAGCTGTAATCGAAAAAAAACCCTTGGAACGCTGTGCGCTGGCCGCCGCCGTTGGATCTCCTTTCTTCCTCTCTCAATGTTCACCATGGTCACAAAGAAACTTTCAGAAACTTCTCTTTACTCTAAATTATCTCTACCCAGTTACACCTCTAACAATCATTATCATCACCCTCAATGTCCTCTCCGATAATCAAAGTATCAACAAACATAAATTCTGCATTGAATCACCAACAATTCAAATCGTAGCACACAAAAGACTAAAAGGAAGAACATAAAGAAGAGTGAATCGATCATCATCAGTGCAGTAGGCTCCGAACTTCCTTTTGCGCATGCGCCGGAACCTGAAACCAAATTCTTCTCTCCGGCTTATTTCTATGCTTCACAAGGTTTTGCAGATGGAAGAGGACGAAATGGGTTTTTGGAAATTGAGTGATGGAGATGAAGAACGGAATGATGATAGGGGTGGATGGCACGGTTGCTACGATAGCAAGGAAATGAGCACTCGATAAACAGTGATTCGACATGGCTGTTCTTCTCCGAATATCTTGCTTTACCAGTTACCACCGCGGGGCTTGGGTTAAAGAATGGGAGATCGGTGCTGGAAGGAAGAACGATGGAGATTGTTTGGAAACAAAGTTAGAGGGTGTTTGTTGTATCAGTTGCGGATCTGGAACGAAATCAGAGAAGATCTCCAGCTGGGTGCGATTTTGGAGTCATTGCGCGTGCCTCAAACATTGGTAATATTCTGCCATTTTTAAGAGTTCCATGTTGCTCAAATCATTTATTGTAAGATTATCATTTCTAAGAAAAGTTACCCTGTGGCTATGTTTTGTGTGTGATCGATATAGTGACGAGGAGATGAGGTAGACGGAAAGCTAATGGCATCGTGGAAGCTGGACAAAAACAGTGATGATGAATCGTTGACGGTGATGAAGGTTCTTGAAGACTGAAGCAAAAACAGAGTGATCTGGAATTTTATTTACGATTCTTCTGCAGAATGAAGAAAGAATCAATGCAAGGTAATTTTGTTATTATATTTTTGTTAGAGTTTGTGGAAATAGGGTGCAGCTGGAGCTTCAGTTGTCCGCGTCGTAGCTTCGAGGTGTTGTCGTCGAAGGTGATAAAGCCGCCGGTGAGAGCGGATCATAGAGAGATGGCCGATGTTGTGCGGATGACTTTGTTTTGTTCTTTTCATATTTCTGGAAAAAAGAAAATAAACCTCTGTACCAATTTGTTAGCATTAAGTATTATGTTGTGTTGTACCCTTTAATGAAATTTAGTTAATGGTTTTGACAGGAGGAGCTTGTGAAAGTTAGATTACAGTATATGTTTATCTGGATTAGAATGGAAATGTTTGTTTTGGTTGAATTTAGAAAGGTGATGATAATGGTTTGTGTTGGTATGGTTCTACTATACAAAATAAGGGAGTTAAGGATGTGGCTGGTTGTTTTAAGGTTGACGGAGGAGGTCGAGAAACTGATGAAGCGAAGATCGAGTACACTCTCGGCTAAAACCCTATTCGATTCTTATGGTAATGCACTCTATTTCACAGTTGCTCAAATCCAAATCTCGTATTTGGTTCTCAGGATTTTCCTTGTTTTCACAGCTCTTAAAGATTCAGCAACGAAATCATCATGTGAATGAGGACCCTAACCTCAACAATAATTATGAACAAACAAAATGATAGTAATCATAAAGCGGAACAAGATTTACAGTGGTATCAAAGAAAGAGAAAAGAAGAATACCGACAGAGAGGAGGATTTCTCTGGAAATTAATAAGGTATTATGTTTGATTCCTCGACCCTATCATGCTTCTGATTTCGACATTGTGGTGTTGTGTTTGTATTGTGAGTTTTGATTTGGTTTTAGCAGGTTAATGCAGGTTTAGCAATATGCAGGTTTAGCAATATGCAGGTTTAGCAATATGCCGGTTAGCAATATGCAAGTTTAGCAATATGCAAGTTAGCAATATGCAAGTTTAGCAATATGCAAGTTTAGCAATATGCAAGTTTAGCAATATGCTTGTTATGTGGTTTTTGAATGGTTTGGCAATATGTTTGAAAAATGGTTCTGATGCAGTATGCTTGAAAAATGGTTCTGATGCAGTATGCAAGTTATGCCATGGACTATGGTTTTGAATAGTTTTGATGCAGGTTCTGTGGTTTTCTATGCTATGCAAAAATGGTTTAGCCTAGGAGCAAAACAATGGTTTTTGCTTGGTAGTCTTGTGTTTTTTTCGTCCCTGCAGGTTATCTTATTCTTGAAGGGTTCTTGGTTCTCATATAGCCGTTGCCTCCTTTGCTGGCTCAGGTTTGAGTATATTAATATATTTCTGATGCTCTGCACATATGCTGCTACATATGGTTGACTTTATTCCTGTTTCATGCTTAAATCAAAACCTGCAAAACTGAACCTCTTCTCTCTTCTCTCTCAAGTACATAAATGATACATAAATGTGATATCTTGTACTGCTGTCTGAAAAAGCAAACAGGCTGGAATATGATGAAAAAAGGAAACATATATTGCTTGCATACATTGTTTTAAGACTGCACAATTCTTCTTTTGTCTTGCATTAGCCTATGTTACTCTCCTATGAGGATGCAGGTTAACGTTAGCTTTTGTTTGTGAACTTGCATATGCTATTTTGTATGGTTTATGCAGTTTTGACCAAAATTAAATTTATGCATATTTGAAATATGCAGTGGGCTTTTTGATAAAAATGCAATTGATTTTGAAATGTGCTATTTTTTAATTATGCATTCATAAAAATTCCTCCCTTTTTGTGAACCGGGAGAAATCCCGCGATTTGCAAAAAGGGAAAACTGATTCCGGCCGTTTGCTTTTAATGATGAACATTAAATTTATTTTCTGCATTTTAATTATTTATTCAATTCTGACTTTTCTTTTAATCGTTTTTTGCAGGTAAAATTTAAATGAGCAGACAAGAGCATTGGATAGAAGATTAGAATTAGAATTTAGAAAAATAGCTTTTTATTTTACTTTAAGCATTTGTGTAATTGCCTTTATAAATATTTTGTAATAACACAATATTTAAATGACAATTGTAATAAATAGAATAAAGTGAATAAAAATTCTATTATTTCTCAATTAATTCTTTTTCTTTCCAATTATTTATTTATTGTTTATAATTCCTTAAATTATATAATGATTGAAAATCAAATCCAATCATTTAAATTTAAAATGATAAACAAATAAATAAACATCATTGATCAATTAATAACTTCAATTATTTATTTTATTATTATTTTTAATTCTTCTAAATTATAATAACTTGAAAAATAGAATTTCAGCTATTTAAATTTAGAACAATAAATAATCAAATAAACATTGCTTGATCAATTAATATACTCCTTTTCAAATGTTTATTTCATTATTCATAAACCTTCAAATTATATAATAACGGAAAACAGGTTCCCATTATTTAAATTTAGGATAATGAATAATTAATAAACATTATTTGACCCATTAATAAACCTCTTCTCAAATATTTGTTTTGTTATTTATAAATCTTTAAATTTCATAATAATCGAAAATAAATTCCAATTATTTGAATTTAAGATAATAAATAATTAATGAACATTGTTTAAGTCTTGATCAGTTAATAAATTTAGCGTTCAACAAATAAACAGCTTCCGACTCGAAAAAGTTATGAATTTTTAAACTGCTTTGAAAATTTGATAAAATATGTGAAAACCCTTGCAATGCGAATAATGCAGATGGAAGACGGTATCTTAGGTCAAAATTTGGGGTACAACAGCTGCCCCTATTTAAGTTCCTTCTATCCGGAGATATGAAGATTAAAGTCTTCGTCTCGACGAGATTGAAGGTACTTAAATACATAATTACGCAAATTTTGTCCTAAGATGCCGTCATCATGCGGTGATATGAATGTAGTGCTGAATTCATAGAGAAAGATGTGGTATGAAACAAGACAAACGTTGGAGGAATCGAACACCAACAAAACACAGAGACATGAATTATACGCTACTGGGGAAAACGAGCTATCGACTTCAAACGACAGACTCCTGACAGCGAATAAAATCGAGGGAAAACAACCTCTAACCCTAACAAAGAGAGCATCTTGCATAGGCCATAACAGGTCATTGATCCAAAACAGTGAGTTCGCAACTCAAGGTCGATGGTAGACAGAGAGTATTAAATTGCTGATAACGGATTACCGACTTCTGGAGGTATCAATTCGTAATAGACATTCTCTGCTCGATTTTCAGAGATATACTCGTTAATGCTGAGGTAATAAGACTGTAGATACGAAGGTTGTTCAAATAAAGAAAATTGCCAGTTGTTGTTGTCCAGAGAAAATACCGGTAACATACAAGTTGCTCAAATAAAGAGGCTACCACTTGTTGTCGTCCGAAGAAAATACCAATAACAAACAAGCTGCTCAAATAAAGAGGCTACCACTTGCTGTCGTCCGAAGAAAATACCGATAACAAACAAGCTGCTCAAATAAAGAGGCTACCACTTGCTGTTTTCCAAAGAAAATACCGATAACAAACAAGCTGCTCAAATAAAGAGGCTACCACTTGCTGTTTTCCGAAGAAAATACCGATAACAAACAAGCTGCTCAAATAAAGAGGCTACCACTTGCTGTTTTCCGAAGAAAATACCGATAACAAACAAGCTGCTCAAATAAAGAGGCTACCACTTGCTGTTTTCCAAAGAAAAGTAATAACGTACTGGTAACTCATGAAGAGTTTGCTGCTTGTTGCTTTCAGAAAAATAAAATGACGCACTAGTAGCTCGTGAAGAACTGCTGCTCGGCGCTTTCAAAAAGAAGTAAAAATGACGCACTAGTAGCTCATGAAGAACTGCTGCTCGGCGCTTTCGAAAAGATAAAATGACGCACTAGTAGCTCATGAAGAACTACTGCTCGGCGCTTTCGACAAGATAAAATGACGCACTAGTAGCTCATGAAGAACTGCTGCTCGGCGCTTTCGAAAAGATAAAAATGACGCACTAGTAGCTCATGAAGAACTGCTGCTCGGCGCTTTCGACAAGATAAAATGACGCACTAGTAGCTCATGAAGAACTGCTGCTCGGCGCTTTCGAAAAGATAAAAATGACGCACTAGTAGCTCATGAAGAACTGCTGCTCGGCGCTTTCGACAAGATAAAATGACGCACTAGTAGCTCATGAAGAACTGCTGCTCGGCGCTTTCGAAAAGATAAAAATGACGCACTAGTAGCTCATGAAGAACTGCTGCTCGGCGCTTTCGAAAAATAAATGACGCACTAGTAGCTCGTGAAGAACTGCTGCTCGGAGCTTTCAACAAGTAAACGTACAAGTTGCTCATGAAGAGCTACCGCTTGTCGTTTTCCAAAATAATTCAGAAGGAAACTGCGATGATATTGGCAGAGAATAAAATCTTCATCAAAGAGAACCCTGAATCAATCCTTCCCGAGGAGATCATATACTTAAATGTGCAAAATAAATGCACCAGTCGTCTTGGTCGCAAACTCACTGGGGAAAATCAAAGAGTATAGCCTATGCAAGAGGCAACAACTTCATCCAGGAATAACCAGAGAGAAAACAGTCAAACAAGACTCCTCCCAATGAGAAAGTAAATCGATTGGGGAAATTATCCTATCCAGAAATGGACAAGGTAAGCTAAATAAAAAATCATCCACGAGGATTAGCTCAGTTGGGGAATTAGAAAGGTGGCACATTTTATGCTTAAGTTGGCACTCTATTTGGAAAGATCAAATGTGCTATTTGAAAAGACACAACCAAGGTGTACGAACTCAATGACATCAACAAATACAACTGTGCGTGCATGATGCAAGTGTGAATGAATGTCATGTGTATGCTGACAAAAACGACAGGGGAGATGGACAAAAGATGATACGACATCACAGTACAACCCGGCGCTCGGCTAACCTCAAAAGGAGAGGATCGTCACTGGAGATAGAAGACAAAAGTCAACAATGCTGTAAAATCCTTCTACAAGGCTTAAATCTCTTGGAGAGGAAGATATTTTAGGTAGAAAACCCAAACTCCAGTCTTCTACTGCTGACAACCCATTGAAAGGATAACAACACGAACAAAGCTTCAACTGGAAAGAATCATGCTTAGCTGGAGATACTGGGAACACCACCCTCTGAATAAAGTGTGTGATACATAACACACATTCTGACAAGTCTAGATCGCCCCTGGGACCAAATTGGATGCCCCAAGTTACTGCTGACGAGCTGCATGATGCACGACGATTCTTGCGAATAACTTCACTTCTAAAATGCCCCAAGCTAAAAGGTTGATGAGGAGAAAATGTCTCAAGAGGGTTTACAAAAAAACCTGGCATTCACCATGCTCTGGTGTCTTCAAACTCTTAGAGGAAATCGTCCAATCTTGACGTGATCGCCCCGGATTGACTGTAGTCGGCACAACAAAGTCTTCGAAATTTTGCCCCAAACGAGCAAACCAATTGGGAAAAGCAACAACTAGGGGAAGCAACCTGTCCATGCTTAAGGTCTTCAACTGACATGCCCCTGGATATGATTTTCTTGAATTGATTCTCCAAATACTCAACGTAGTTTCAAGCCTTAAAAGAATAAACTCATCACTGGTGTTTACGTGAGCTTCCTTGATATCAAACAAATGTTTTGCAGTTAGAAAAAAAAGTTTACAATGAGAATGAGAATTCTAATGCAACAGTTATATAAGTCTTGAAGATTTTTGAAAGATATCGCACAAATTTTGCGAGTTAAAGCGCCATCTATTTTTGTATAGGAAAAAACATATGATACCAACATAACTATTTAGAACATTCATGGGAGTCAGGAACACTGTCTCATTGAAATATGCTTTCAAAATAACCTTGCTTCAATTAGGACTTTTGAAGGTTGTAATGTGGTCCGATTCATGGTTTTTTTAGAAAAAGATTTTAAGGCTCAAAATATTTGGTGCCCACCCATTCTTCATGATGTTCTCCAACTCTATGTCCGGTTAATTCAACATGAGTGTTCATCTCTCAAAGGATTTCGTGACGGTAACATCTTCCTTGCGAATTTTGAACACTCAATCAGATTAACTGAAAACTACCCTGCCCCAGGTTAAAATTCAAGGTTTTTTCGTATAGAAAAGAAACTTCTGCTTCAAAGGCTCAAAAGGGGTTAGCAAGGGATTATCTTCCTTATATCTCCGGTGTTTAGGGATTTGAAACAATGCCTGTACATCATCAACAAGATTTTATTCAAAAGCATGCAACCAAAGATTTTGTGTTCTTTAGATCATCATCCCCCCTTCAATCTCTGCCTAGGCAAGAGAATGGGCAACATGTTGGTATCATAATGCAAAAAGAAATTTAAAATTTGAAAGCAAATATGAGTGAAACGAATGAATTTCTTCAAGACAAACATACCCATTGTATTAAAATAATCATCCAGACGCAAACAAGTTCTTACATGCAAACAATGTTTCGATAAATAAGAAAAGCTACAAAAGCAGAAACAAGTTAATAATCTGGGAAGGCTTTCCACTTGAACTACCGAAAACATCTTCAAAAACTCAAAGTCACCCTCAATCGTGTTTACTCTTCGGCGCCTGTTTGATTTGAACTTCAAAACCAACGTCCTTGAATGACAAGATACCACTTTGGACCAACTTCTGAACCTCAATCTTCAAAGCAAAGCAACCCTCCAAGTCATGCCCAGGAGCACCTTGATGAAAAGTGCAAGCCAAATCAGCTTTGTAGTTCCAATGTATCTTCTTAGGGACCTTCGGTGGAGGTCGGGTCTGAACCAAATTCCTCTGCATCAGGATAGGGAACAACTCTGTATAGGTGATTGGAATTGAATCAAACTGGGTTTTCCTCTGATTAGGAACTTGCTGATTCTGATGATGATTATTTCTTCCTATGGTTCTCTTCTGGGAAAAGTTATTATCAAACTTCTTCACACCACTAGCTGAGCTACCATCTTCATATAAACATCCCATTCCGACATCTTCTTCTAGACGCACTCCCACATTCACCTTGTCAGGAAAGTCATCAGGTGCATTAACCGTCACCTTTTCATGAGAAAAAGATTTTAGAGTCTCCGTGAAGACTTTTATCCTTGCTTCCTCCCTCCTAGAAGGAATGACTTGGGCGGAGATCAGAATTTCAACCAAACCAGTTAAGTGATCCAAACCAGCTTTCAAAATAGTCACCTCTCTGCGGAGTTCAGAAACCTCTTGCCTGATATTCTCCATTATCCTCTTAGCGTCAGTGTTGTACTAGTGAGACCAAGGGAAAAAAATAAGACTCGGAAAAAGACCTTTGAAAGTGAGACAAAGAAAATGTAGAATGATGTATGATATGCAAAAGAGAGTTTTATTTGACTTTCAAGGAACTCAAGATATCAAGTTATAAACATCCAAGTATGAAGATAACAGATGAATTTTAAATTGGCTCCAAACATTGATCAAGTTATCGTCAAGATCAATCATCCATTTTGGTGGATTGGGGTTTTCGCCCTATCGACACCCAAGATCCATTGAGTTTGACGAAACTAGTGATGTTTACAAAGAAAGACCTCCAAACTCCTTCAGAGTCAAGTGAAAATAGTTTTATGGATGCATGAATGCGTGGCGATGCAACAACCACAAGCAAGGTCAAAAACATGGGGTTAAAAGGTTCAACGTTCCGCATGGAGTCGAGGGTAAAGCCCACCCAAAGGTATGTACTAACGTTTCAAACGCACCAGTAAGACAAGGTTCTAAGAGTTCCCAGAGTCTACATTCCTCCTTCGGATATTGCCAACGTCTGGATTACTCGATAATTAGCAATATTCTCAAGAGAAACTCGTCCGAGCGTAGCATCGCGTGACAACTACTTCCGAATTACTCCGTTATAGTCTCCGCGCTACACCTAAAAAGGCCAAGATGGGTTAGGGTTCTACGGTCCTCAACTTCTCGGGCTCCTAGGTCGAAAATAATAATGTCTTCCCGATTACTCGGTAAACAAATATTAAGTCCAAGAGGGCCTTCCATTGAGTGGGGGATCTCATGCCTCCTTCTTCGGGATTACTCCCTCAAAGTTAACATGACTATACCGCCCGTCCTATTCCTTACGTGTTACTTAATCCGGGTATAGGATTCGTCCTTCAAAAAACCCAAACACCCCAATTTAAACATATAATCAAGCAAATCAGATAATAGTAAACAGATAAAACAAATTAGGCTTAACCCACTTAGGGATGGACCAGCAAGAGGTCAATCTTTCCCCAGCAGAGTCGCCAATTCTGTAGCGATAAAAAATGTAGCGGGGTAAATCGGAGATCGAATTATTGATTAATTCGTCTCACAAAAGCAAGAGTCGCCACTGCGCTTTATTGTTTCCAAAGGAAAAGGGAAAAGAGCGAAATAAAACCCTAAATATGCAATGTAAACAAAAATACAAATACAAAGCTTTTTTTGAAAAGAGATCTTATGGTTCGGGGGTTGGTTATATAGTGGGAAGGTACTAGCACCCAATGCATCTATAGTACTCTATAGGAACCTTTTGAAATATCTATTATTTAAAATGGATCGCTTGATTAAAAAAATAAATCGTTTTGGCCGAAAAAGGGATACGGACGGGTTTTTGAAAATACGACGACCTAATGTCGAAGTTTTGGCCTAAAAGGTATAAGTCTTGAAAAGGTTGAAATTTTGAAGGAAAATTAACCTAAGTTTTTAATGAATGAGAGTATTCGCTCGATCGTTTTTGAGGACATGAAGTCAACAAAAATTAGACAATTCCCTTTGGATTGGCGCAAACAGAATAATCAAGTAACTGCGAGATATTTAAACAGAAGATTATGAGATAAATGATATACAACAAATTAAATGAGAGACTGAGTTTAAACATGCATTTTTGATTTTTGTTTAATATATGAAGAGAAAAATGTTTTAATTGGTTACACATTTTAACATAGATAAAAAGTAACTAGAATTAATAGAAATGTTTTTTAAGGTTTTTATAGGTTTCTATTTTTTATGTCTTTTTTTAATATAAATAAAAAGTATTACTTTTAAGAGTTCTTTAAATTAAATTAAAACTTAATGCTACTAACTTAAGTCTAATTTAAAAAAGATACTAAGATTACTAAATTAAATCCTAAGAGTTTAAATTAATAAAATTAGTCAATGATTAAAAAATGTTTTAAGTTACATCTCTTATTTTGATTAACTAAATTAAAACTTAAACTAATAAGATTTGGATAAAATATTAAAAATTATCTATTTAAAATTATGTTTATTCCTAAGAAAACTAACTAATCTAAATTAATTAAGTTAAGAAAAAGAATAGAATTAAACTAAAGAGTAAATAAAAGATGGGGTATGAATAGCAATTAGAAATGGGCTTTAGCTAAAAAAGAAAATGAGCTGGGTTGAGGGAAATGGGCCGGGTCGGTGGAAGACCCAGACCCAAGAGAAGAGACACAAAGCTGTAATCGAAAAAAAACCCTTGGAACGCTGTGCGCTGGCCGCCGCTGTTGGATCTCCTTTCTTCCTCTCTCAATGTTCACCATGGTCACAAAGAAACTTTCAGAAACTTCTCTTTACTCTAAATTATCTCTACCCAGTTACACCTCTAACAATCATTATCATCACCCTCAATGTCCTCTCCGATAATCAAAGTATCAACAAACATAAATTCTGCATTGAATCACCAACAATTCAAATCGTAGCACACAAAAGACTAAAAGGAAGAACATAAAGAAGAGTGAATCGATCATCATCAGTGCAGTAGGCTCCGAACTTCCTTTTGCGCATGCGCCGGAACCTGAAACCAAATTCTTCTCTCCGGCTTATTTCTATGCTTCACAAGGTTTTGCAGATGGAAGAGGACGAAATGGGTTTTTGGAAATTGAGTGATGGAGATGAAGAACGGAATGATGATAGGGGTGGATGGCGCGGTTGCTACGATAGCAAGGAAATGAGAACTCGATAAACAGTGATTCGACATGGCTGTTCTTCTCCGAATATCTTGCTTTACCAGTTACCACCGCGGGGCTTGGGTTAAAGAATGGGAGATCGGTGCTGGAAGGAAGAACGATGGAGATTGTTTGGAAACAAAGTTAGAGGGTGTTTGTTGTATCAGTTGCGGATCTGGAACGAAATCAGAGAAGATCTCCAGCTGGGTGCGATTTTGGAGTCATTGCGCGTGCCTCAAACATTGGTAATATTCTGCCATTTTTAAGAGTTCCATGTTGCTCAAATCATTTATTGTAAGATTATCATTTCTAAGAAAAGTTACCCTGTGGCTATGTTTTGTGTGTGATCGATATAGTGACGAGGAGCTGAGGTAGACGGAAAGCTAATGGCATCGTGGAAGCTGGACAAATACAGTGGTGATGAATCGTTGACGGTGATGAAGGTTCTTGAAGACTGAAGCAAAAACAGAGTGATCTGGAATTTTATTTACGATTCTTCTGCAGAATGAAGAAAGAATCAATGCAAGGTAATTTTGTTATTATATTTTTGTTAGAGTTTGTGGAAATAGGGTGCGGCTGGAGCTTCAGTTGTCCGCGTCGTAGCTTCGAGGTGTTGTCGTCGAAGGTGATAAAGCCGCCGGTGAGAGCGGATCATAGAGAGATGGCCGATGTTGTGCGGATGACTTTGTTTTGTTCTTTTCATATTTCTGGAAAAAAGAAAATAAACCTCTGTACCAATTTGTTAGCATTAAGTATTATGTTGTTTTGTACCCTTTAATGAAATTTAGTTAATGGTTTTGACAGGAGGAGCTTGTGAAAGTTAGATTACAGTATATGTTTATCTGGATTAGAATGGAAATGTTTGTTTTGGTTGAATTTAGAAAGGTGATGATAATGGTTTGTGTTGGTATGGTTCTACTATACAAAATAAGGGAGTTAAGGATGTGGCTGGTTGTTTTAAGGTTGACGGAGGAGGTCGAGAAACTGATGAAGCGAAGATCGAGTACACTCTCGGCTAAAACCCTATTCGATTCTTATGGTAATGCACTCTATTTCACAGTTGCTCAAATCCAAATCTCGTATTTGGTTCTCAGGATTTTCCTTGTTTTCACAGCTCTTAAAGATTCAGCAACGAAATCATCATGTGAATGAGGACCCTAACCTCAACAATAATTATGAACAAACAAAATGATAGTAATCATAAAGCGGAACAAGATTTACAGTGGTATCAAAGAAAGAGAAAAGAAGAATACCGACAGAGAGGAGGATTTCTCTGGAAATTAATAAGGTATTATGTTTGATTCCTCGACCCTATCATGCTTCTGATTTCGACATTGTGGTGTTGTGTTTGTATTGTGAGTTTTGATTTGGTTTTAGCAGGTTAATGCAGGTTTAGCAATATGCAGGTTCAGCAATATGCAGGTTTAGCAATATGCCGGTTAGCAATATGCAAGTTTAGCAATATGAAAGTTAGCAATATGCAAGTTTAGCAATATGCAAGTTTAGCAATATGCAAGTTTAGCAATATGCTTGTTATGTGGTTTTTGAATGGTTTGGCAATATGTTTGAAAAATGGTTCTGATGCAGTATGCTTGAAAAATGGTTCTGATGCAGTATGCAAGTTATGCCATGGACTATGGTTTTGAATAGTTTTGATGCAGGTTCTGTGGTTTTCTATGCTATGCAAAAATGGTTTAGCCTAGGAGCAAAACAATGGTTTTTGCTTGGTAGTCTTGTGTTTTTTTCGTCCCTGCAGGTTATCTTATTCTTGAAGGGTTCTTGGTTCTCATATAGCCGTTGCCTCCTTTGCTGGCTCAGGTTTGAGTATATTAATATATTTCTGATGCTCTGCACATATGTTGCTACATATGGTTGACTTTATTCCTGTTTCATGCTTAAATCAAAACCTGCAAAACTGAACCTCTTCTCTCTTCTCTCTCAAGTACATAAATGATACATAAATGTGATATCTTGTACTGCTGTCTGAAAAAGCAAACAGGCTGGAATATGATGAAAAAAGGAAACATATATTGCTTGCATACATTGTTTTAAGACTGCACAATTCTTCTTTTGTCTTGCATTAGCCTATGTTACTCTCCTATGAGGATGCAGGTTAACGTTAGCTTTTGTTTGTGAACTTGCATATGCTATTTTGTATGGTTTATGCAGTTTTGACCAAAATTGAATTTATGCATATTTGAAATATGCAGTGGGCTTTTTGATAAAAATGCAATTGATTTTGAAATGTGCTATTTTTTAATTATGCATTCATAAAAATTCCTCCCTTTTTGTGAACCGGGAGAAATCCCGCGATTTGCAAAAAAGGGCAAACTGATTCCGGCCGTTTGCTTTTAATGATGAACATTAAATTTATTTTCTGCATTTTAATTATTTATTCAATTCTGACTTTTCTTTTAATCGTTTTTTGCAGGTAAAATTTAAATGAGCAGACAAGAGCATTGGATAGAAGATTAGAATTAGAATTTAGAAAAATAGCTTTTTATTTTACTTTAAGCATTTGTGTAATTGCCTTTATAAATATTTTGTAATAACACAATATTTAAATGACAATTGTAATAAATAGAATAAAGTGAATAAAAATTCTATTATTTCTCAATTAATTCTTTTTCTTTCCAATTATTTATTTATTGTTTATAATTCCTTAAATTATATAATGATTGAAAATCAAATCCAATCATTTAAATTTAAAATGATAAACAAATAAATAAACATCATTGATCAATTAATAACTTCAATTATTTATTTTATTATTATTTTTAATTCTTCTAAATTATAATAACTTGAAAAATAGAATTTCAGCTATTTAAATTTAGAACAATAAATAATCAAATAAACATTGCTTGATCAATTAATATACTCATTTTCAAATGTTTATTTCATTATTCATAAACCTTCAAATTATATAATAACGGAAAACAGGTTCCCATTATTTAAATTTAGGATAATGAATAATTAATAAACATTATTTGACCCATTAATAAACCTCTTCTCAAATATTTGTTTTGTTATTTATAAATCTTTAAATTTCATAATAATCGAAAATAAATTCCAATTATTTGAATTTAAGATAATAAATAATTAATGAACATTGTTTAAGTCTTGATCAGTTAATAAATTTAGCGTTCAACAAATAAACAGCTTCCGACTCGAAAAAGTTATGAATTTTTAAACTGCTTTGAAAATTTGATAAAATATGTGAAAACCCTTGCAATGCGAATAATGCAGATGGAAGACGGTATCTTAGGTCAAAATTTGGGGTACAACAGGGGGTAGAAAGGAAATGGATCTTGGGGTGTTTGGTATTGTGGATGTTGGGTTGTTTGGTGATAAGGTGGTTGATGGTAGGTTTGGTCGGCTTGGTCATAATCTTCTGACATTCCCATATCAGGACTAAGGCTGGATGTTGAGGGCGCCATATTGGGATATGTGGAAGACTGAAATTGTGTATGGGGTATGTGGGTTTGCTGGTATTGGGGTTGGTATTGTGGTTGGGTTTGAGGCATATCCGGGTATTGGTAGTTTGGCGGTGATTGTGGTTGGTAGTACGGCATTTGATTGTAGTTGTGTTGTGGTGGGGAATGTGGTTGTGTGTTTGTTGGTCTGTTTCTTCTTGGGGGTTGGTTTGAGGTTGATGGATTTTGGGTTTGTTGGTGGGGAATCGATGGTTGTGCCCATTGTGTGCGTGGGTCAACCAAGTACCTCGGATGAGACACGTGCATATCTGGGTTACTAACCGACCTGTACCACGACATATATTGATCAGTGTGTCGCATGTTACCTTGAGTAAGGAAAACCGGGGATTACAAGATGTAGCGGTGACGCCTTTGCCACATTTTACACCATTCTGGAGCAAAGTCTTTCCAGTTGGTAAGACCCCACTGGGCGTCGACCCTTTTTAGATGCCAGGGGGACAAATCTGTTGGATCACTTGGTATCTCTTGGATCATTCCGAACTGCATCTTCACACGGTCGCTGTGGTGCATCTCCATAATGTTGAACCGAATGAGTGCAGTCTTTGCAGTCCAAGTTGCTGCATCCTCTGGATTTGGAGAATGGCCCAAACCCAAATATGGTCTCCAGACGAACTGCGATAAAATTTAAATCAGGTAAGCGCAAAAGTAATGTATAAATAATTAAAATGAACAAAAGTTAAAAGTTACGACGTACGTCATCTGGGCCTAAGTGATCCAACAGATTCCGGTAGAGTGCGACATTGAATCTGGGATTCTTGCCGTAATCCATACCCCTCACGCAGTACCTAAAGGAAATGAGAAACATGTTATTTTTAGCATATATTTTGGAAAGAGCAGAATAGTTATAAATGATATAACTTAATGACTTACTTTGTTGCGTACGGGAATCCAAAAGTGTTGTTGTTGATGGGGTTTAAGGACTCCATCCTCCACCAACCCCAGGCTTGTAGTAAAAATGCGCACCCATAAAATGTACATTTTTCCTTGACTGCGTTTTTGCACAAGGAACTGTACAGGTGGGCTAATACTGCAGAACCCCAACTATATTTTCTAGTTTTATCAAAATTTGTTAGTAAATGTAAGTACATGAAATTTACACTATTTCCCGTACTTTCGGGAAATAAAAATGTACCAAAAAGTATCATAATATACGTTCTGGCTTTTACTACTCGGTCATTCTCTGAGGAATTTTCATTTAATTCCATACTAGCATAATGCCGTTTCAGGTCAGTGAGTAGTATTCCCTGCCCTCTTGCTCCACCACCTTCTACCATGTCCCTACCCAACAGTTCTTCACACTGTGAGTTGGGTTGTTGAACCGACCCGTTCACCGCCTTACCGTCGATAGGGAGGCCCAGTAGCATGTACACATCTTCGAGAGTGATGGTACATTCACCTATTGGTAGGTGAAATGTATGGGTCTCCAGTCTCCACCTCTCCAACATTGCAAGAATGAATTTTGAGTCAATGGTGCAGTTGGAGATCTTTATCACGTGTCCAAAACCTGCATATTCCAGATAAGGGACGATAAATGGGTCGGGAGCCAGGTATTTGTGCGAACGGATTCTGAATCTTTGTGTATCCTAAGATCATAATTAAACAAGAGTAAGATTAATTAAGATGAACAACACGTTATTTGAAGTATGAAAAATGTATAACCAAAGAAGAGACTTACAAATGCAGCAATGTTTTCCCTTGTGCCTCTGTGAGTATCTCCCATTGTTAGAAGAGCCATTGTTCAGAATGCTTGAGAGAATGAAAGACTTAGGAAGAAATAGAGAGTATGATAGACTTAAGAAATATTTCGTAGCAGAGAGTGAGAGTTGTGTGGGTGTGAGAGATGTTTCATAAGGTATGTATTTATAGGCAAATAAGATTGATGTAGTGGTTGCATGCATGCGATGTGTCACATTTGCATGCTTAGGGTGTTACACATATGCATGCATGCATTTACAAAAAATGTAAGGTGTCACTCTTGCAGGCTAGGTGGCAGCCCATGCATGTATCACGATTGGACAGTAAGGGAGGCGCCACCTCACTTGGCGAAAGAGTACAAAAATGAATGGTGTCGCCACCCCATTTGGCGAATAAGAGGTGTCACGTTTTACAGCATTGGCTCAGGCTACGTGACAGCCTTTGGGATTCCTTTCTTTGTTGCATGCAAGGCCATTGGAGTTGATGGGTGGCAGGCTTACACAAAACATTTATGTGTGCAGAATAGGGCCAGGCTAGGTGGCAGGCTAGGTGGCTGCATAAACCCATGCATGTATCACGATTGGACAGTAAGGGAGGCGCCACCTCACTTGGCGAAAGAGTACAAAAATGAATGGTGTCGCCACCCCATTTGGCGAATAAGAGGTGTCACGTTTTACAGCATTGGCTCAGGCTACGTGACAGCCTTTGGGATTCCTTTCTTTGTTGCATGCAAGGCCATTGGAGTTGATGGGTGGCAGGCTTACACAAAACATTTATGTGTGCAGAATAGGGCCAGGCTAGGTGGCAGGCTAGGTGGCTGCATAAACCCATGCATGTATCACGATTGGACAGTAAGGGAGGCGCCACCTCACTTGGCGAAAGAGTACAAAAATGAATGGTGTCGCCACCCCATTTGGCGAATAAGAGGTGTCACGTTTTACAGCATTGGCTCAGGCTACGTGACAGCCTTTGGGATTCCTTTCTTTGTTGCATGCAAGGCCATTGGAGTTGATGGGTGGCAGGCTTACACAAAACATTTATGTGTGCAGAATAGGGCCAGGCTAGGTGGCAGGCTAGGTGGCTGCATAAACCCATGCATGTATCACGATTGGACAGTAACGGAGGCGCCATCTCACTTGGCGAAATAGTACAAAAATGAATGGTCTCGCCACCCCATTTGGCGAATAAGAGGTGTCACTTTTTACAGCATTGGCTCAGGCTACGTGACAGCCTTTGGGATTCCTTTCTTTGTTGCATGCAAGGCCATTGGAGTTGATGGGTGGCAGGCTAGGTGGCTGCATAAGCCCATGCATGTAATATTATTGGCAGCCTTTGAGGGTTGCATCACTTACTTAATTGAAATTTTTTGCCTTACGTTGAACATAACATTCATTCACATAAACTGTAAAATTTTCCAACCTTCGAATCAGTCATCTAACCTTCAAACATTCCAGCATTCATACCTTCATACAATCAATAAACCCAAAACATTCCCACCTTCATACCTTAAAACAATTCTACACAATGGCCTCTTCACCACAATTTGTTGTCAAAGCACATTTCAACGGTGAGACATACATGTGTCCCACAGTTGGGTTTTTGTTTAGAAACACCGACAATGTTCGATTTCTCTTAAACAGGAAAGCAAATTTCTCGTACTTTAAGAAAAGATTGGAGGCCAAACTTGAACGAGGCCCGGTATCCCAGATATTTTATCAGAGTCCAGTCTTTTTTGGAAACAACCAAGTTATTTTTTATAAGGTTGCAATTCAAGATGACGAGGATTTCCAGAACATGATTTCTAGCCATGTCTATTCTGGAAACGACTCTATTGAGTTGTACATTTTGTTTCAAGAGCCTCCGGTGACACAGGAGGTAGAGCCTCCGGTGACACAGGAGGTTGATCCTTTGGAGAATGAGCAAGATGAGGTGGATGCAGTTGATGATGAAGAAGAAGATAACGAGTTAGAGTTTGATGAAATGGTGAACGACGATTCTGACGATGATGGCATCCCAAGTATTCCTACCGACAAAATCTACACACCACCTACGCACATGACAATCTTCGTACACACGTGGCTCCTCAACCAGATCTCTGTTTGATCTCGGACAGACATGCCTCCATTGAAAGTGCCTATAATAATCCGGCAAATGGTTGGCATGACCCTCCTTCTACGCATGTCTATTGCGTCAGGCATATCGTCCAGAATTTCTCGAGGGAGGTCAAGGACAAAACATTGAGGAAAGCGGTGATGAATGCGGGATACGCACTGACACAGCCCACATTCAAATATTACCGCAACGAGATCCATTTGTCTAACCCAGAAGCCGGTACGTGGATCGACAATATACCGGTCGAAAAGTGGACTAGGTCATACGACAATGGCCAAAGATGGGGGCATATGACAACAAATCTTATTGAATCAATGAATGGGGTATTCAAGGGAATACGAAACCTCCCCATCACTGCCTTGGTGAAATCCACGTATTTTAGGATGGCTGCGTTATTTGCCAAAAGAGGTGAAATGTGGTATGCGGTCTTGCAATCAGGACAACTATGGAGTGAAAGCTGTATGAAATACATTAAGGCTGAAAGTGCTAAAGCCAACACTCACATGGTTACACGGTTTGACCGCCATAGCCACAACTTCATTGTGAAAGAGACAATTGACCACAATGAAGGCCTGGCAAGACAAGAATACAGGGTCATTTTACCTTCTCAATGGTGCGATTGTGGCAGGTTTCAAGCTTTTCGTATGCCTTGCTCTCATGTCATTTCCGCTTGTGCTCATACCCATCAAGACGCGCTTCAACTGCTCTCAAACGTTTATAAATCTGAAACGTTGCTCACTGTTTACAACAACAACTTTCCTTTGGTGGCAAAACCGGACTATTGGCCTGAATACAACGGTGATATAGTTTGGCACAATAACCAAATGCGAAGGAACAAGAAGGGTCGTCCCAAAAGCAGGCGCATAACAACAGAAATGGACGATCTTGACAGGTTGGAAAGAAAGTGTGGTTTATGCCGTCAGGTCGGACACAATCGCAAAAACTGTCCGAATCGGGCGTCTGGCTCGACCACATAAATTTTGTAATACAATAAATCTTTTCAATATTTGTGTTGTAAACATTATGGGTTTTCCATTAATAAAACTGTTCACACAATTTAAGAAATTCAATATAGGAAATTACATTAGGATTTTCGCGTACAACAATGATTAACAATATTCAATCTAGGAAATTACAACTGTTAACACAATTTCATCTGACCCATGCATCATCAGCATTACATCACTGTCTGTTTTGACTTCCTCCAACCACACATTAGGTCTTCCTGTCGCATGCGAGGTTGTTGTTCGTTTTCGCTGGATCCTTCGAATTTTTTCCCCCTCGGCGATGTCTCCATCTAGCCACCGCATCAACTCCCGCTTCAGACGCTCCATGGAGTGAATGTGCCAGAATTTCATTTTCATCGCAGGTTTCGTGGCGGAGAATATAACGTAACCATCTCTGCTAAAAATCATAGGCGACGTCATTACGTAAATAAGGGAGTACAAAATAAAAATACAGTGCGAGAAAGTGTGAGAAATTTCAAAGAAACAGACGAATTATTTATAAAACAGCAAAAAACCCTAGTTTTGCCCTAGGCGCCAAGTGAGATGGCGCCTCCTCTCCTTTTTAAGGAGCATGCGCCATCTCACTTGGCTAAAAGCCAAGGGAGGTGCCAAATGAGATGGCGCCTAGGGCAAAACCCTAGGTGCATGCGCCAAATGAGATGGCTCCTCCTTTGTGGAGCCATCTGAAACATGGTTATTTGCGTAATTTTTTCCGAAACCCGGTTATTTGCGAAATATTTTTTTAATACATGGTTATTAATAAAAAAAATTCATTATTTCCTTTTAATTATTTTACTTAATATCAAAAATCATAAAAAATCATTGAAAAATAGATTTAGGTTTTTATTTAATTAAATTAATTTTTAACATAAAAACAATTTTATTTTAATCACCTTTTATTTTTGATAATTAATTTGTAAATTAATTAGAATTTAGGATTTTGATTATTATTTTCACACATTAAAAATATTTTCTTAAAATAAATTAATTTCTTTTTCCTCAAAATAAATTAATATTAGAACCAAGTTTGCTTTTTTATTTATTAAAAATTAACTTAGAACCTAGGTTTTCTTTTAATTAATTAATTTTTATACTAGTTTAACTTAATTAAAACTTTTCACAAACAAAACCCTAAAAAACTTATTTTCTTTAATTAAATTTATTTATTTGTTTATTAAGTTAACTTTAAATTTCTTATTCTAGCTAATTATTTTTCTTTTAAGTTAATTAGGTCAAAACTATCTTTCTTAACAAATAAAATCCAAAACAAAATTCATTCCCTTCTCCATTTATATTCTTGTATATTTTTGTACAATATTCAATATGGTTGTAATAGTTATTTATATTTAATTTTCTTGCAATTTCCCAATTTGTAAGTTTGTAAACCCCCTCCCCTATTGATGTAATAGCTTAGTATTTTTATTTTCCGCAATTTAATACTTTATATATAAATGCTAGTAAATTAGGGTTTGTATGGAAAGATGAAAATCAACAAATTAGCAAACCCTAATCAAGACAAATCAAGCATGAAAAAGACATACTTGCACACTTACACCCTTAGGGTAATTCCACTTGTTGCCATGAGAAATAAATGGTCATAATATGCATGTAAGGTGTCTTAGCAAAAACAAGAAAAAATACAAGATCATAATCCCTCGATGACGCTAACAAATGTTGCCTTAAGATTGATCTTAGTCTCTCAAATAAAATACTAAGATATATTACAACATTTCTATTCATGAATATGCGATGACCCTTGCCCGTCCCTTTTACATCAAAAGATAAGGTTTCTCACCAAATCAATGGTAAGATAACAATGTCAAAGGAAAGAGGAAATAAACATGAAAGACTTTTGAGTAGGTAGAATGTTCCTAGTTGCTTGCTCATTTTCAAAACCAAAACATCCTTGCTATTTTCAAAACAAACACCAACACTTTCAAAACATATTACAAACTTGAAACATTTTCAAAAGATAAATACTTTGTACGCGTTCTTATAGAAATGAGAGCCATTACAAAGACACCCCTTTTTAAAATCACTTTCAAAAAACACATTCCACAAACTTTTCTTTGAACTATTTTCAAAACAACACTTTGTACACGTTCTTATAGAAACGAGAGCCATTACAAAGTAACATTTGCAAAATACTTTCAAAAACCCACACCACAAGCACACATTCAAACAAAAGCAAGTGATCTAGTAAGCAAATAAGATCCCGTATATAACTACAGATGAAAATGGTGTTAATACCTTCCCTTTTCATAATCTACCCCCCAAACTCAAGAAAAAATCTCTAAAGGTATTTCATGTTCTTTTTAGCCTTTCCTTTTGGATAAAAGAAAAGTCGGTGGCGACTCTTGCTAACCGTAACATTTGCGACCAAACGCAAAACAACCAAGTCAGTTCTCCCACTGAGTTACAATGTCAATCATCCGTTACTTGTCTCGATATTGATGTTTACCGTCATCTCTGAGCCGATATTATCTTACTGTTTCTATTTGCATTCTTTGGGCTGGTAGTTTATGATCCCATGTAATTCAATGTTACTCTCTTTTTTCTATTTCATCTATTGAGTGGGTAGTTTACCATTATCTGTTAGTTATTATTATACATTGATTTTACCTTATTTATTGAGTTGATGATACTTTGTCTCCTCTTTGGGATTTACCCCAGTAGAGTTGAGTTCCTTTTTCTCAACGGAGTTGATTTTCCTCCAACGAAGTTATGTCTCTTTCCCCATTGGAGTCGGTAACCATTTCTAATGGTTACTTCCTGGTTAGCTTGTTGCCTTCATTGGTAAGACTTTTCGTCATTGAAATCTTACTATACATTTAGTTTCTTTGATCGCGGTTTTGGATTTACCTGTTTATAGCCATCCCCAGAGTTATGTTGTTCCCTAACGATTTATTTTCCTGGTCAAACTCTCTTCTTGGTTCGTTGGTTTTATTTTCTTCTTCCCCGGTGGTGTTTTGTCTCACCTTTGGAGTTGGTCATTTTCATTCATAAGCATAAGCATTTCATGGCATCTTAGGGCCAAAAATAGGGTTTGTTTTATATTTAAGTATCTTCAATCGCGTCTAGACAAAGATTTTAACCTTCGTATCTCTGGATACAAGAAACGTAAATAAGGGTAGCTGTTATACCCCAATTTTCCCCCCTAAGATTCCTCATCATCTCATATGATCAAAACATCAAGATCACACACTAGGGTTGGTTCTCTCTCCCTCTCTCTCTCTCTCTCCCTACTTTATTCTATCTTTAAGTTTGCTCTTGAGGGATTACCAAGCACTTTGAATTGTGTATCTTGAGCATGTGTTCTTTTAACTAACATCAAAATATGTATATATGTCTCCTTAAATGTTCATATTTTAAGTGATGATACAATTGCATTCATCTCACCATCTAATTTTGGGTTTGAGAGTTGGTTCTTAATCAAATGATTCTTCAATGGATCTCAAGAGCTCAAGATTCAAGGCTATGTATATGATATCACATATTTGTGGTTTTAAGAGCTCCCTCACTTTGTTTAGGTTAAGTTATCCTCAATGTTGGTGGTGGAATTCATCAAGAAGATTTATAGGTTCATGTATTTATTTCCATGCCATCTACAATAAGTTTAATTGAGACTTTATCTCCATCTTTGAGTGTGCTTCAAGAAAACATCGTTAAAGTCCTATTATAGTTCATCATGCTTTATTTTTCCAAGAAATATCAAAATATTCAAGGTTGGTTCAACAAGTTTGACCTAATTGAGTAAATGCTTGATTCAGTGATCACAAGTGTATAACTCTCTCAATTTTCAACATTTTGAGTTGGTTCTTCTTCCTATGGATTCTTATCCTCATCTATAACAACCTTTCTTCACATGACAAAATCAGATTGTTCATGAAAAATCATTAAAAGTTGAAAGGGGTTTCAAGTCATTTTGACACTCTCTGAGCTAGGGTTTGTTGACTTCTATGGACCATATCTTACTCATTTTTTGAGATTTTTGATTGATTTCAAAGTCATGATTATCTTTAAAGGGTCATTAACAAGCTCTCTCCAAAAATCTATGGCTAATTTTAAATGGAAGATCACTAATGGTTGAGAAGGATTACAAGTCTCCTTGAGGAGCCTTTAAATTTTAGGGTTTGACTTCAAATGGTCATAACTTGGTCATTTTTTATCTCCTTGAGCCCATTATTTTTCAATAATAATTTTTGGGATGTATAATATAACTTTGTTTCAATGTGCAAGACTTGAAGATGCTTGGAAAATTGTTGAAGAATTGAAAATATTATAAGTCTTTTGTGAACTTCCCCAAATTTGTTCATTATTTTCCAAAGACCATAACTCTTTCAATTTTTATGATTTTTGAGTGATCTCAATTCTACAACTCAATTCAAGAGGTATACTTCATGTCATCTTCTGAAATCAAAATCAAATTTTAAGTGGAAGGTCATGTAATTTTGAAGAACATTATAGGTCATTTTGAAGTTCAACACTTAGAAATATTTCTAAGTACAAAAATCAGTTTGTTTTTCATAATTTCAATAGGACTTAACTTTTTTCTCGATTATGAAAATTGAGTCTTTCTTGGCACATTGTAAAGATTGTGAACTTGTCTTTCAAATGCTTCAAGAGTCATGTGATAAAGCCTCTTGAGTTGTGTGCACCATGGATTCAAAGTTGGCACCTTGAAACCGATTTTGTCAAAACAATCAGATTGCAAATTGGTTAATGTGCCTTTTGAACACCAATTTTGTGTGTGTTTTCCCCTTAAACATGTTTAACAAATTTTCTAAGGCTGGATTAAGGGTTGAAACGCAAGAATTAGCTGAGTTTTGATGAGTTAGAAGTCACATTTTTGTCATGTTCAGGGTGCACACAATTTCACTTGATTACTTATCATTCACCCCGTCTCAGCATTGCATCACATTCTCCTATAAATAGAGACACTCTCTACATCATTTTGACAAGCTTGAACAGTCAGAATCACACTGCTAAACTCTCTCCATAGCTCATAATTCTGAGATTTCAAATTCACTCTTCCCTTGATTTTTAATCCAATTTCTTTGTTCATTCTTCATCCTTGAACTTCACTGAAGATAACAAAAGAAGAATCAAGCCTTGAGATACCCTAAATCGTGCTAGCAAAGTCAATTTCAGAGCTCTGAATTTGAACTTCAACAAGTAGATTTCTCCATCAATTCTCTCAAAACTTGTTGCTACAATATAGATCTCATCACTCTTGTATTGGTCGCATCATTGACTTTTAAATGGAAGTGAGTTTTGATTATGAATTTTCAAATCCCTTTCCAACTTTTATCTTCTGGTTTTTCTCAAATCGACTGAGCTACAATTTATATAAAATTTTCGTGAGGGTACCATTGGAATCTCCTTGAAGAGACGAAGCGAATGACACTGGTCTAAGCTCTTGATTTTATAGTTTGTGAGACCTGCAATTCACGCATGGATGGAGGTTAAAGATGACCAGTGTGCCATCTCTCAACCAATGACATGGTGCCACGCATTTTATTTCAAATCTGTTTTTTAATTAATGATCTGGTGGTTTATTCACTAATGACCGTGATATGCACAACGCGTCAGATCCCTTGGATCTAATTTCTAACGCATTTTGACATTGATCCAATGGTCTACATCTTTTTGACTTCTAAAATTACGAAAAAATTCTCAAAAATCATAAAAAAAATCATTAAAAAAATCATTTTAACTTCTAAAATTACGAAAAAATTCTCAAAAATACTTTTGATTTCTCTCTTTCTGATTTTTATTTTTTTCATAATTTTATTTTATGATTTGATATTTTTTTTTAAAGATTTTTAACTTTATTTGAGTTGTTTTAATTGTTTAAAAATACTTTTATGGATTTTTAAATTCTGAAAAAATTATGGAATGATCCAATAACCTCTTCATAAATATTGGTGACCTCATTTATTATTTATGATTTTACTATTTTTGTAGAAATTTTGGTTTATTTTTTTTCTTTAAATTTTAAAAATAATTTCTAACTTTAAAAATTCTAAAAACTTTTTTCAACACTTATTGACTCATGTTTGACCTCTGACTATTATTTAGGATTTTTATTTGGTGTTTTAATATACTTTGTATATTTTACCAATTATTTCCCTTTTATTAATCATTTAAATATTGTTTTATTAAATATATTTTATTATTTTTGTTTAGTCCTGATTTGAGTATTATTTTGGAACAAGTCCTCAAGCTCATTGGATCTTGGATGTTGATAGGTTGAAAAACCAAATCCACCAAAATGGATGAATGATGTTGATGATATTTGAAACCCTAATTTCATCTGATACATCCCCTCCCTCTTCATCTTATCCATTTCTTACTTGTGCTACATGTTGTTGGAGAATAATCTACATATCATATCTCTAACATGTTGGTATATAGATTGCTATTGACCGACCTCGAAATAGGTGTGACTTCCACATAAGTCCACTTACGATTTCTTAACATAGTGATAAATTTGTCTCGATTCGAAAAATGATCATTTGTGGCCCAAACCTATGTTTGCAAGCCCAAGTATGTTTAATTTAAAACCTTGGATCCACTAACTTTGAAGTTCATTGTTAGGAGTCTTTGATTCTATCAATCCTCTAATGAACTTCATGGATTTCAGTTTAAGTGAATCATTTAAACATCGTTGATCATATATGATTACCTTGAGTATTTAAAATGAATGATATACTTGACAAAAAGCAAATGAGACTTTTTGTTGAGAAGCTTTGATTTTATCAATCTTCTAATGAGTTCTCAAATGCAGGCTTCAAGATGGTCATTCAACTAACCTCTAACTTCTAATTCACTAACATTTGTGTTACTTTATGTTTTTAATTTATGCCTTTTATTTTACGACTTTACTTTTATGCACCATTTTTATTTTAGCATTTACATTTCATGCCCTTTTTTATCTTTTCTCATTTGAGCATTTATTTTTTTATGTCATTTTATCTTTGCTCATTTGAGCTTTTATTTTCTTTTTGGATACACTTAATAACCAACTTGAACATTCAAAAACTTTAAGATTACTTGGACTATTTCGTTACTGTCCTTGGCATTATGGAGTTGTGGACCTCTCGGACTTAGGATTAGAAGCCTTGATACTTGGGACCTTGTGGCTCTATTATTATTTTGTCTGAAGTTCTTGGGGTTTACTCCAAGATATTAGGTTGATTTTCTTTGTGTGCAAGTTATTCTGATTATATACTTTGTTTGTGATTGGGAATTCCTCTATATACAACTGTTACTCTGCCCAATTTTTGTGAAGGCTTAATTCATCTGAAGCTTGGTATTTCTCAGAGGTTTAGTATTCTTACTTGCTTGGTTTCAATCCAAAGGATTTAAATTCTACATTGACTTCATATGTCAAGTGTTGGCTTCTTGTTGGTTAGATCGTTCTTTTCATTGGATTTTATCTTATGCTTTAGGATAGTCCCTTCATCCCCTCCCATCTTCTTTAATTTCAAAACTCTTCTTGTTTTTCTAACTCGAACCGCTTTCATAATAAACTTGGACTTAGGTCCATGCATTTTCAAAAATCTTTTCTTAAATAAAACATTAATCAATTTAATCATAATTTGATATTTTTTGTGAGAATACTAAAAGTTAATTAACCTCATTTAAACCATTTTGCCACTTTGGCTATTTACTTTTAAAAAATTTCTCAAAAGGTTAGACTCTTTTCGATTCTTGTAGTGATGCGAGCTACTATATTTCTATGATGTGTAGTGAAGTGAGATATTTTCCACTTGTGTGTCGAGTGAGGCTTTGTTGATTTTAAAATCCAAACTATATCCTCTACTTTGATATGACGCAAATTCTCCTTTCTCATTATCATGGGTAGTAAGTATGTTTTCCACTTGGATATGATGATGATGTCTTTTCTCTTAAGATTAACCAACACAGTAGTGTTTTAAAATTTTTGAGGTGAACTACTAGTACCCTGATTCCCTATTGCACGGAAGTTGGTACGTAGGCACTAAAGGTTTGCGACCGCGGCGGGTGCAAAAGTTGTAAAAAAAACTTCTTTTCTCATCTCCATCATCCTTTTTTTGTATACACCTTTTATAGCCAAAATACATAGATTTTCAAAGAGGTTCTTGCAGAGTACCGTAGATGTTTAGGGTGCTAATACCTTCCATTTGCATAACCAACCCCCGTACCTAGATTCTCTCCCCCTCTTTTTTTGGGTTTATTCGCTCTTTTCTCATTTCCTTTGGAAACAATAAAGCGCGGTTACGATTTTTATTTGATCTGTGCGAGTTAAGTCAATCTAATGGCTTTGTCTCAACATTTCTACCGCCACACGTCGACCCAGACAATAACTTCCTTTTTTACAATGATGGGGAACATCTCCTTGTTCCCCGACTGATAAATATGAAAGTTCTCCTTGAGGTCTCTTCTGACGAGGATGCTTTGAGACTTCTAGGTAGGGGATGTGCATGTAGTTTATATTTGTATGTTTGTCTTGTAGACTAACTGTTTCCTTTTTTATTGTAGACTAGATGGCGACTCTCCCTGAATGTGTGCTCAAGTTGAGGCCCAAGAATCCAAAAAACTTAGTTCCCAAAAGTCGGACTGCTCAACTCCAGGAACAAGCCAAAGTTGATGCCTGCCTCAATGGTTCATCCTCTCTTTAAGGGGCCCAGATCTCCCTTCCTGAATAACAGGCAAAAAGGAAGCGCGTGGAAGACCCCTGGCATGTGGTTGTTGTCGATAAAGACAAGGTTCGGGAAGACTTTCGTGTTGCCCCCCTATTATCTCAACGGAGGTATCTTTAGCGGGGAAAATTCCTTAGGTCCCCATGAAGAAGAGAGGGAATCTATTTTGTCTGCAAACAAAGAAGCTCGGCAGAAAAATTTGTCACAAGATGTGGCCGCCGTGATAAGGGTTCTCAAAACTACTTTGTCCCTGAATGATGTGGCAACTTGCTCGCAGGATGCTCTCGAGAAAGCGAATGCCTGATTCTCCAGGCTGTAGGGGCATAATGAAAAGTTGAAAAATGACATTATCAACCATGAGTTGAAGTGTGAATCGCAGGTCAGGATCCTCAAGAACTTGAATAAGCTAAGGCCTTAACTAGAGGCTACGACTAAGGAGAACGAGCGATTGAGTGCTCAGGTAAATGAGTTGGAGGAAGTTGTGGCGCTTCTCGATGAAGAGACTGATACAGATAACGCCCTTGGGACTAGGAAAGATCTGATTGCTCGGAATCGTGTGCTCGATCAGGATGTCGTGGATACTCTAAGTTATGGCTTCAACACCGTCGTGGAGAAGCTTAAAATCATCAATAGTGGGGTCAAGCTTGTGATTGAAGGTGCTGGGCCATTCAATCAAGTGGTCGACGGGAAGATAGTTTATCCTCCCGATGATCATTCAGAGTAAGAATGGGATGAAGAGGAGGATGGGCGCCAAGATTAGGAGTTTTCGGGCCTACATGTTCATTTGTTTACTTGGCATGCACGCCAACTTTTGTTAAACATTTTGGACAAGGGGTTTTGCCTTTGATTTTAGGTCTGTGTGCCCCACTTTTGTACTATATAGATGACACCAGCCTTTATGGTCAGCTTTTGAATGTTTTTGCTTTGCTCCTATGTTTTGTATTTTGATATTCCATCGTTGTGTTTGACATGTTTATTTTTGTGTGTGAAAATTTTGACAAGTGGAAATTTGTGCTTGACCTTAGTTGTGGTCGACACATGTGGATATATGTCGAGGAGGGGAATTCGGGGTCCGCATGGACGTGGCCAAGATCGTGGTTAGGGTCTTGGCTTCGTTGCGTGAACTTCCCACCACAAGCTGGGTGATATGCTTATTATGTACTTTGATGGTAGAGTGCGGCCGAGGTGTCCCAATCGGGCTAAGGTTCCGCTCGACCAATGAGAAAAAAACTGCCTTTTGTTATTGGTTGGAGACTATGTTCGTACCTCAACATGATTATGTGGTCGAGCGAGCCTTGTTGTTTGTCGGAGAGGGTATGTCGACTGATATACCCTAGTGTTTATTTGGGACTTAGTTGTAATATTGTCTCAGCTTTATAGAGTTTCATGGTTGAGGTAATGGTTCTCCACTTAGGTGTTCGAGATAGTAGGCTGTAGTGTTCGTCTTCCCCCGGACACGATAAGGGCCTTCCCAGTTGGTGGCCAACTTTCCATCACGGGAATCTTTCTGATTTCTCCGTAGGACAAGGCTGCCGACCTGGAATTCACATTTTATGACTTTGGCGTCATGACACAAAGTTATCTACTGCTTCAGTGTGGCCTCGCAAAGAAAAGACCCCCATCAGATCTCTACGACAGGTCGAGCTCTTCCCTTAGAGCCTCTCCGTTTAGTTCCCCGTCGAGAGGGACTTCAGTTCATCTAGACGGCTCCATGATTTTTATGTGGATAACTTCTTCGGTGCCATAAGTCAATCAAAATGGCGTTTCCCCGATCATCGCCTGAGGTGTCGTCCTATAAGACAATAACACACTGTGCATCTCTTCGAACCATCTCTTTTTGGCTTCACTCATCCTGCGCTTGAGTCCTTGAAAGATGACTCTATTCGCGGCCTCGTCTTGCTCGTTCATTTAAGGGTGTTTGACGGACGTGAAGTGTTGTTTGGTGCCGAGCTTGGCGATGAACTCTTGAAAGCTATGGTCGATGAACTGTGCCCTGTTGTCGCTGATAAGCTTTTGTGGTATGCCGAATTGGGAAAGCATGTTTCATTTGTAAAAATGAAGAATATTGTGTGATATGATTTCGGCGAGGGCTTCGGCCTCTATCCACTTTGAAAAATAGTCAACAACCACGATCAAGAATTTATTTTGGTGTGAGCCTTGGGTGAAAGGCCTAAGGATGTCCATCCCTCACTAGGAAAACGACCATGGGAATGATAATGTTTTGAGCTCATGCGAGGGTGCTAGGTGCATGTTCGCGTGTCGTTGACACCTATCGCATTTTTTGTCGTGCTCCCTCGCATCCTGCTGCATGGTGGGCCAATAATACCCTGCTTGAAACGACTTTCTTTCCAGGTATCTCCCACCCAAGTGTTGGACGTTGATTCCTTCATGGATTTCCCGTAAGATCTCGAGGACTTTAGACTCCTCGACGCACATCAGGAATGGCATGGAGTATCCCCATGTATAGAGCTTCTGCTCGACTATTATGTAAGAGAAGGCTCTTTGTTTGGTTGCAATGGACTCTTTTTGGTCAGCTGCTAACTCTCCCTTGGTGAGATAATTGAATACTGGGGTTATCAAACATGTAACGTCCCTGATGGAATTCACCTTGGGAAATGTGGTGGATCTTTCAATGCTCTGGAGAGAAAGGGACTCTTGAATGACAAATTTGTTTCCACCTTTCTTCTTGGTGCTCGCGAGTTTTAAAAGTATGTCTTCCCGAGTGTTTTATTCGCGAGGTACATGCTTTATCTCTGCAAAGGTGAATCTCTTCATCCTTTCTATGAGTTGTTTTAGGTATTTGATGAGGCTATCATTCTTGCTCTGATATCTCCTCGCACTTGAGAGGCGGCAAGTTGGGAATCCGTGAATATTTGTACTTCTCGGGCACCTAGGTCCTCGGCCAGCCTTAGTTCCGTGAGAAGGGCCTCATAATCGGCTTGGTTGTTTGACATGGGAAATGATAGGATGAGCGAATGCTCGATCACAATGCCTTCCTTGTTCTCGAGAAGGATACCCGCTCCGCTTCCAGTCGAGATGGAAGCTCCGTCTATGAAGATGGTCCACTTGTGTTCCCCACCTGTAGGGGGTTCGTGGGTTGTCATCTATGCAACTAAGTCGACCAACGTTTGGGCTTTAAGGGCTTTTCTTCTTTTGTACTGAATTTCAAATTCTGAAAGCGATAGGGACCATTTTAGCATTCGACCGACCATGTATGGTCGACCCAAAAGCCGTCTTACATGTTGATCTGTTCGCACGATGACCGTGTGGGCCAAGAAGTATAATCTGAGTCTCCTAGTTGCATTAATGAGTGCCTAGGAAAAAATTTCAATTTCTTGGTATCTGACCTCAGGGCCTTGCAACGCTTTGCTAGTAAAGTACACTGGTTTCTTGCTGTCTGGTGTCTCGCAGACGAGAGCCGCACTTACGGCCTTGGTGGAGACGGCCAGGTAAAGGAACAGAGTTCCCCATTCTCTAACTGTGATAACACAGGCGGTTATGAACGGGATCATTTGAGGGGGATGAGGGCTTACTTACACTCCTTGGTCCATTTGAACGCTGCCTCTTTTCGCAAGAGTTTGAAAACTAGGAGTGCATGTTGCACGGACCTCGCCACGAAGTGGGAGAGCGAGGTGAGAATGTCGTTCAAAACTTGTATGGATTTTTTCGAGTTTGGTGTGGGGAGTTCGGAAAATGCTCTACATTTGTCGAGGTTGGCTTCGATTCCTCGTTCGGTTAGATAGAAATAGAGGAATTTGTCCGCCTTGACCCCGAAGGTGCATTTCTCTAGGTTGAACCTCATCCTACTCCACCATGCTTGGTCGAAGACTCTTTTTAGGTGGGAATCATGGTCGGTTTCAACTTGAGACTTAATGATCATGTCATCCATATATACCTCGATCATATCCCCAATCTCACTGTAGAAGACTTTGTTCATCATCCACTGGTATGTCGCACCTGTGTTTTTTAGGCTAAAGGGCATTATGTTGTAGATATATTTTTCCGACATGGTCATGAAGGCAGTGCAATATTTTTTGCTCATCACAATGGGGATTTTATTATAGCCTGAATATGCGTCCATAAACGATACAATTTTGTAGTCGGTCAAGTTGTCGACCAGCATGTCAATGTTAGGTAAAGGAAATGCATCTTTGGGACATGCCCGATTGAGATCAGTGTAGTCAACACACTTACACAATTTTTCTTTATTTTTCTTAACAATTACAATGTTGGAGAGCCAAGTTGAATATCGGGCCTCAAAAATAAAATTTTCCTCTAGGAGATCTTTTACAACTTTTTCAGCAGCCTCTGCTTTTTCGGGAGACTGCCTACGCCTATGTTGTACTACTGCCCTAGTGGATGATCCACAACAAGGTTGTGACATACGACCTCAGGGTCGAGTCTGGGCATCTCCACGGTGCTCCACGCGAATAAGTTAGCATTTTATCTTAGATAGACTTTGAGCTTCTTTCTTTCCAGGTCGGGGAGTTTAGCACCGATCTTCACACTTTTACTTGGGTCTTCGCTGGGGGGGGGGGGGGGATGAACTCAAAGTCTCCATCGGGGACGGATCAGAGAGGATCTTGTTTTCCATTGGGGGCCTTGACTTCATCTTTGGTGAAGCGGGTGTCGAGGTCAATGGAATCGAACTTTAGTGTAGCTTGTTGTTCTTTAACTTGAGCAGGTATTCCAACCGAGGGAGCCGCTATTGTCGAGGAGGTCGTTCTATTGGCAGGTCGTATTCGAGTGTCAACCATGTTCTGTCCTTTGGAGGCCGCATTGAAGCATCTCCTGGAAGTTGCGATGTCTCCATGAATGGTGGCGACGCGGGCCCTCTTGGTATATAACTTCATCTTCAAATGTACCGTGGAGGGTACAACGGTCAACTCGGCCAGTGTTGGTCCCCCCGGGATAGAATTATAGAGAGAAGGGTAGTTGATCACTAGAAAATGCACTTTGACCTTTCAGGATGTGGTTTATTCCCCGAACATGACGAACAACTCAATGTAACTCCATGGTTTGGAGGTCGAACCGTTGAACCCTTAGAGGTCGGACCCCATGTATGGTGATAGGTGAGAATTGTCGAGCTGCATAATGCAGAACAAATGGGTGTATGTTATACCCCAAAATTTGCCCTCCCATATTCTTCAAAATTTGGCAAGATCATGGTTCAAAATCTCTCAAGAGTTGCACAGTCCAATTGCCTCCTAACACAGTCAAAGTTAGGGTTTTGGTTCTTGCAAAGAAATTGAGGTTTCCAAGGGTCCAATCAATTACCATATGCCTATATACATTGTCAAGCATCCATATGTCAAGTTTCAAGACTCACAGCATCAAATTGCACAGTCAAAAACCCTAAATGCTTCACAGTCAACTGCAGGGGTAAAATGGTCATTTGACAGTCAAAAGTCAAAATTTTTGGTCAACATCTTATTTTGAAGCCACAATCACCATTTTATCAATTCTTGATTATGATTCCACAAGCATGGCTCAAAAAGTCTCAAGATGCAAAAGTTTCTATTTTTGGACACCTGAAAAGTCAACTGCAAATTGACCAAGGCATAACTTCTTCATGGTTCATCATAAAAATCCCATCCAATGCTAATTTTAAGGGGGATGACATTTCCTACAACTCATCTTCACATTCCAAGTCCAAGAAATGTTCTCACAAAAAGTTATCAATTTCAACATTATAGGTCATTTTCAAAAGTCAACAAAAAGGCACTTTAAGTCAAAGACCATAACTTGAGATTGGTGATTCAAAAAATCATGGGACCAAAGGCATTGGTTATAGGACTTCAAGACCTTTCCAGAATGTCCAAGAACATGTTCATAGCTTCAAAATTGAGCAAGATATGCATTGGAGAAGTTGGGAAATTTTTGGGAACTTTCAAAAGTCAACTTTGCCTAAAAAGCTTCAAATTTGCTAATGGGCCTCAAATTCTTTCTTGAATCATTACCCAAAGCCTATGCACGACCCATTGAACTTAAAATGATTTATTTTCTTATTTTTAATTAATTAATTGAATTTTTATTATTATTAATTCATTTAATTGGTTTTAATTGTAGAAAAATATCAAATTATGGTTGTCAAATCTTTTTATGAAGCAAATACACTCCACACATGCTAAAGATTTCGTGCATCATCCAAGGGGACAAGATCTTCCATAATTGGCAAGGTTTTCATGGAAAAAGATTGAAAATTACATGATTGAAAATCAAGGATTTGAAACATTAATTCATGGACTTTTGGGCCAAGGTTTTGACCTAATTTGCATCACATACATATTCTGAGTGAAACCCTACTCAAGGACACACGTGAAAGCTGCTAAAACTCCATAGCCAATTTGCAAAAAATAGAGAAAAAGTGTGAAACTGATTTCCTACTTGCAGTGCCTTTCCACGCCTAAAAAGGATTCAATCACCTTGCCTGAGTCTCCAGGAGTCCATTGCAATCAAGAACGAGTCCTGAAACTCAAAGAACGCGCAAGAACAAGCCCTACGGTTTGCATTATTTTCCTGAATTTCATGTCATGATTCATGCGCATTTGATACATATTGTTGGGTGTTTTGTATTCACAGGAACCTTCTGAAGCTAATAACATGGTTGAATTGCATTATAAGGCTCTGAATCGTGATTTGCCATTAATGCGTTTTAGGGTTTCAGAGCTCCCATATTGGGGTTTTCTTTGTACTGTAAAATTAGACCTCAAGACCAATATAGACGAAATCGTTGCAACAAGACGAAACCATTAAGATACTCGCGCTCAATTTATATAAGTTGTGCACGTAATCGCTATTTTTTTGGACTTGTGCTTTGTGGGGGTTTAAAACCCCCGCTATCTTATTCATGTTGCAGGTGAAAACGAGGAAGAAGATGGGCGTGGCATCATGTGATTGGGGAGTTTAAACCTTAGCGCGTTTTTTTAATGTTTCAGCATAATGGGCACTTTTCATATATTATATTTCTTTATTATTATGTATACAAAGGCGCTTGGTAGCTCAGATGGTGGAGGACGTGTCTTGCAAGCCTAGAGACCTGGGTTCGATTCCCAGGTCCCCCCACATAATTGATATTTTTTGTCCTAATGTATTCTAATGCAGCGCCTCATCCAACGCCCTACCATGAGCCTCACACATAGCTTGCCAAGTGGCCTTGATCACCCATCCAATGGCCACAGAATGAAGTCCATGGTATGCTTCAGTCAATGAGCGTGCACCCAATCTGAAAAGTCAAAGAGGCCTGCCTTGTCTAATGGGCCTGAGTTGCTTCAAAAACCTCCCTTTGGGCCAGACACCCCCTTTGGTTTGCGTTGTCTTATTTTCTTTTCTCCAAATTTCTTTTAATTGTTTTTAATTATTCTTATTAATTCATAAAATAATTTTCATAATAAAAAAATCAGAAACTCAAAATGTTTTATTTTTAATTATTTATTAAATTTACCATTAACCTATTTTTGTAAATAATTTCTCATAACTAATCTAGGTTAATTTAGGGTTAAAATTCAATCTTTTTCTTAAATAAAAATCATATAGAATTAGGTTTTGACATTTTTTATCTTTTTCTTAATTAATCATTATTATTATTATGTATTACTATTATTATTTTTGTAAATAACATGTAAATTAATTAATTAGCTTAAATTAGGTTAACTTTAATATTTTTCATTAATAATTAAAATAAACTTAGAATTAGGGTTTTCTCTTGATTTTATTTTCTTTATTTCTATTAAATACAAAAAAACATAAAAAAACATTTTCTTTCCAAATTAAATAATTAATTAGGTTTTAATTCAATTTAATTTCAAGCAAAGGGTCCAACACCCTCGGACGTCCAGTTTAATCTTTTCGCACTATTTTCTTATTGATTATTATGTAACTGTTCAAGGATGTAATAGTAATTAGGTTTCTTGCCTTTCTTTTTTACTTTCCGCATCTTTTATCAAAAAACGAGTCTTTGTATTTTGGCGATGTATAGACCCGCGCCTTGTAATAGCGTAGCCTTTATCTTTCCGTCTTTTAATTTTCCGCACTCCTAAATTCTAAATTGCATGGAAGAATGTATGGTAACTAAAAAACAACGTGTAGCTCACAATGCCATGATCAAAGATAAAACATAAACATGAAAACAACACACAATGCACACACCACTTCTAGGGTACGCCTCACTCGTTGCCTTCGAAACGTGGTCGTCAAGTATAGGACGTTTTAGCGGTCGCTCTTATGTCCATGATCCAGTTGCCTCGACACAGTTTCCTCGAAACGGTTGCCTCAGATTAAAAAGGATCTAGGACATTAGGGTTACTTCTAAGGTGTCCTAACTGTTGCTTCGGTGACCACACTGTCCCTACAATCGAATTGACCCGAACACCTCCAACGGTGGTGCTACCTACCTCTCAATGGTGGGATGGCACTACCTTAAGGACTTTTACACAGCCTAATTCCTTAGGGTAGGTAGATGACTCATGGGTACTTGCTCTTTTCAAAAAAAAATCAAGATCTTTTCACACTGACACTTTCAAAAGCTTTCAAAGCAAATTTTTCAAACAGTCTTGAGGACAGATACAAGAGTCATTCAGAAATCTTTTCAATGAAACTTTTTCAAACCCACTCATATTTGAAAAGCAAACATCATTTTGAAAATATAAGAGCAAGTATCTAAGAGCCCGTGGATAACCACGGATAGAAAGGGTGCTAACACCTTCCCTTTCTATAAATCTACCTCCCGAACCGAGAAACGTTCTCATAAGGAATTTTGCTGTGCTTTTGTCCTGTCCATGTTGGAGAAAATAAAAGACGGTGGCGACTCTTGCTTCCGCGACATTTCGCGAAACCAACTTTAAACAGTCAGTTCTCATTTCCACCGATCACAGAACTGGTGACTCTGCTGGGGATATTTTAAGTGAGGTGTACCTTAGGATAGATCCTACTTATATTTTCAATTGCCTGATTTGTGTGCTTTAATATTGTGGGCCTGTTGTTGGAGTTCTATAGATCCTAACCCGGATCTGGGGGATACCTCTTAGAAAGTAGCAACAAGACTGTGAGGGAACTGTGCGGGGTATACCGACACGGTTGAAGCAGTCTGCTGCATTGATGTGGCACTTTGGTGAGTACCGGTAACCCTTGAGTCAAGTCAAGGAGAGTATGGGGCCGCCGCATGGTGTCGTGAAGCATCAACTGACCTTAGGAACCTTACTTGACCATCTTGGCCTCTTTAGGGTAGTGAGATAACTGACTTTGGTGCAGTTCGAAGTTGGTTGATACTCGATACTACACTCATTGAGGGTTGTTTTCTTGGAATATTTTAATCGCCAGTTCAGTGGCTAAATCGAAACAATGAACACAGAAAATAATCCAATGATATCCAGATCCTTAGAACCCGGTTACTTTTGATAGGACAGGTTTTGAGCCCACCAACTTCAAGAGGGTAATACCTAGACCCCATGCTGGCCTGAACTCTAAGGGTTGTCTTGTGTGACTTGTGTGCCTTACCATGTTTACTTTTGTGAATACTTGTGATGTGCCTTATCATAGCATCATAACATCATACAGCATCATATGCATCCACTAACCACTTCAGGGGTTCGAATCTTCATCTTTGTTCTTGTTTTGTAGGACATGGAAACTATCTGCAGAAAGACAATTCAGATCAACCTCATAAGGGTCTCTCCTCAGCTTAGGGAGCTTACATCCAGGATTCTCGAGAACTCTTCATTCAGTGAAAGACATGGAAGACTCATCAGCTTGGTCAACACCAACATTGAGGAAGATATGATAAAGGTCCTCTTCCAGTTCTTTGACCCTCTGCACCACTGTTTTACTTTCCTAGATTATCAACTGGTGCCTACATTGGAAGAGTTCTCCCAGCTTCTGAAGATCCCTATCCTTAGTCAACTACCCTACAACGGTACGGAAAGGGAACCCAAACTTGAAGAGGTTGCTAAAGCATTACGCCTACAACCATCTGACATCAAGGGACATTGGGAAGTTAGAAGCGGTATCAAAGGATTCTTAGCAAAGTTTCTGTTTGAGAAGGCCCAAGAATGTTGGAATTCCCTTGACCTACAAGCCTTTGAGGAAGTTGTGGCTCTCCCAGTCTATGGGTTGGTGTTGTTCCCGAATCCCGATCAGCTTATAGATATCAATGCTGTCAAGATCTTCATGTCCAAGAATCCTATACCTACGTTGCTTGGGGACATCCTTCACTCATGTTACACTCGAACCATGAGAAAAAGAGGTGTTCTTATGTGCTGCACTCCTCTCCTGGGAAGGTGGTTTATTTCGCACCTTCCACAATCAGTTTTGAAGAACGGGCGGGGTTTGAGATGGTCACAATGATTGATGACTCTTACACATGCTGATATACATTGGTGTTCTCGGTCCAGAGAAGACGTCACTATCATTGATCGTTGTGGGGAGTTTCCTAATGTTCCTTTACTTGGAATCAGAGGAGGTATTACTCACGACATGTTAATTCCTGACATAGTTTTTGAATTCGACAACGATGCACAAGGACTTCGCCAGAGATTTATCAGAGTTTGGAGGATGCCCAACAAGGTAGATAGCAAGACACTGGGGCACAAGAACTCCATCCCATTGGAGCCTTATCTCAAGTGGGTACGAGCCCGCTCCCAGAAGTTAGTGATGCCATATCCCCGTGTTCTCCCTGTGATCAAAGAGCCAGTTTTGGAAGGAGAGGTCTCATACACCATTCAACATTCTGACATGCCTATATCCTGGGAAGAAATGCAGAAGAGTTGGATCCAGCTTAAGGAAGAACATAATTCTCTTGAATCCAGTCTACATGCCAGTGAGAAGAAGGTCTTGGAGCTCACCCGCCTACTGCATGAGGAAAAGACTCTCAACACTTACATAGCTCCAAAGAGGATGCGCAGTGTCTTTTGGGATTAGTTTACTTTGCAATTTTTGCCCATGAGGCTTTGATGTACTGAACAATTATTTCTTAATAATAACATGTGTTCCTTTTTGTCTACAAAAAACTTGAACTTTCGAACCCTTGAATGCATTGCATAAACAACATATCATGCATCATGTGCATAACAGGTACTCTTTTTACAAGTGGTTTAATCTTCTTCGCTGTTTATTTCAGCTCGCCATCATGAATCCTGAATCATCTACTGAGCAATTCATCAAGGCCCTCCAGGCTCAAAACGCCCAGTTCCAAGAGTTAATCATGAGTTTAGCCCAAGGTCAAGAGGAATTGAAGGCTCTGCTGATCAAGAAGAAGAAGAAGAGAACTGTACTATTCAACACTGGCCGGAGGTTTGGTAACACACTGCAAAATGAGGTTGATCAAGATGGTTCTTCTGTAGGAAAAGGCAGTCCCCAAGGGGGAAGGGTTCCTAGTCCTGTGGTCTCTGACAACGAGACTGATTTCAATGAGGAGCAGTATCCTCCAGCTGAAGACAAGTACAAGCAGTTAGAGGATCGTCTGAATGCCATGGAAATTCAACAAGTGCCTGGGTTGGATTTCGGAGACCTGGGTCTATCTTCTGGTGTGGTGATCCCACACAAGTTCAAAGCACCATCTTTCGCAAAGTATGATGGGGCGTCCTGCCCTAAGCTACATCTCAGATCTTATGTGCGGAAGATCCAACCATACACTGCGGACAAGAACTTATGGATCCATTTCTTCCAGGAGAGTCTTTCAGGGACTCATCTCAAATGGTTCTATCAGCTAGATGGAACCAAGGTTCGTAACTGGGAGGAATTGGCTACTGCTTTTTATAAGCAGTATCAGTACAATGTCGACCTCGCTCCTACACGTACCCAACTCCAGGGTATGTCACTAGGATCGGGAGAAGGTTTTAAAGAGTACGCGCAGAAGTGGAGGGACCTGGCTGGCAGGGTGCAGCCACCGTTAAACGATCGTGAACTCGTGGACATGTTCTTGGGGACCCTATCTGGGCCATTCTTCAATCATCTCATTGGTAATTCTTCTGCAGGGTTTACAGACCTCATTCTGACTGGGGAAAGGATAGAAGCTGGTATGAAATCAGGGAAGATACAGAAAGGTGCGTCCTCAAGTTCTGAAAAGAAGCCTTTTAAAAAGGAAGCCAGTGATGTGTATGGGCCCAGAAGGCAAAATAAACCAGAACGCCGCCAAGCTGTCAACGCGGTGGTAATTGCAAAGCTTGTTGCCGCTCCTCGGCAACCTAACCAACCAAGGGGTGAGAGACCCAGAAGAGAATATACTCGGCTTAGTATGACCTTGTCGCAGATCTTGCCGCAACTGCTATCGATCAACTTGGTAACCGTCAGAGAAGCTCCGAAGGTGGTAAACACAACCTCTCCGAAGTACAATCCCAACTCCCGCTGTGCTTATCACTCCGATAGCCCGGGGCATTCTACTGATGATTGCTGGGCCCTAAGAAATAAGGTTCAAGACCTTATCGATGCCAAAGAGGTACAGTTCGAGGCGCCCGAGAAGCCTAATGTGGTGACAGCTCCCATGCCCAATCATGGGGTGAATGCTATCGGGGAGGATGACGAAGTGGAGGAATCTGAGTTCAACAGCTGGATCTACCTAACGGCCGATAGTGGACCAAGCAACTGGATTGCAAAAGACTACATACCTGTTACTTTTGTTACTCAGTAATGAATTCCTTTGTTTTTTAAATTTGTAACGAACAATAATGTGAAACTTCATGGCCCGGTGTCTTACCCGGGGCACCGTGGCTTCATTTGTTAGGGCTTATTACTTGTCATTTCCATATATCATGAATAAAAGCATTGGACGTTTTTCACATTTCAAATCTTGTGCTCCCTTTCTTTCTTTATATATTGCAAAACAGCTATATTTACACACACTCACTCATACAGGTTTCAATCCACTCTGGATCTCACTGGTAACGACTCTGCTACTGCCAGTTATGACTTCGAAAATCCGATCAACTTAGCCGAAGACGAAGGTGAAGATGATTGCGAGGTTCCTGGTGAGCTTGTAAGACTGTTACTCCAGGAAGAGAGGGCCATTCAGCCACATGAAGAGCCAGTGGAAACGGTAAATCTGGGTACTGAGACAGATAGAAAAGAAGTCAAGATTGGTGCCAATCTAGAGACCAGCGTGAAACAACGGTTGATTCAGATGTTGCATGATTATGTGGAAATATTTGCCTGGTCCTACGAAGACATGCCTGGGTTGGATACCGACATTGTGGTCCATCACTTGCCTACCAAGGAAGAATGCCCTCCGGTTAAGCAGAAGGTCCGCCGTATGCGTCCAGAGATGTCCGAGAAGATCAAAGCTGAGGTTATGAAGCAATTTGACGCCGGTTTTCTTGCAGTAACTTCTTACCCTCAGTGGGTTGCCAATGTGGTTCCGGTACCGAAAAAAAATGGTAAGGTCCGAATGTGTGTCGACTACAGGGATCTGAACAGGGCGAGCCCCAAGGATGACTTCCCCTACCTCACATGGACGTTCTGGTTGACAATACTGCTCAGCACAAGGTGTTCTCCTTCATGGACGGCTTTTCAGGTTATAATCAGATCAAAATGGCTCCTGAAGATATGGAAAAGACTACCTTTGTTACTCAGTGGGGCACCTTCTGTTACAAAGTCATGCCTTTTGGACTGAAAAATGCTGGGGCAACCTACCAACATGCCATGGTTGCTTTATTTCATGACATGATCCACCATGAAATTGAAGTATATGTCGACGATATGATTGCAAGGTCCCAAACTGAGGAGGAGCACCTTGACCATCTGCAGAAGCTGTTTGACCGTCTGAAGTTATACAAGCTGAGGTTGAACCCAAACAAGTGCACATTTGGGGTAGGATCTGGAAAATTGCTAGGCTTCATCGTGAGCGACAAAGGTATTCAAGTGGACCCTGCCAAGGTTAAAGCCATACAAGAGATGCCAGTTCCCAAGACAGAGAAAGAAGTCAGAGGCTTTCTAGGACGTCTGAATTACATTGCCCGATTCATCTCGCATCTAACTGCTACCTGTGAACCAATCTTCAAGCTGCTGAAGAAAGATCAAGTAGTACGTTGGAATGATGAATGTCAGGCCGCTTTCGACAGAATCAAAGAGTATCTCCAAGAACCACCCATTCTTATGCCACTGGTTGAAGGGAGACCTCTAATACTATACCTGACAGTACTTGACAGCTCAATGGGGTGTGTGCTGGGGAAGCATGACGAGTCTGGCCAAAAAGAGCACGCCATTTACTACCTTAGCAAAAAGTTTACCGACTGTGAGACCCGATACTCACTGCTCGAGAAAACTTGATGCGCTTTGGTATGGGCTGCTCGTCGGCTGAGACAGTATATGTTGACTCACACTACTCTGTTGATTTCAAAAATGGATCCAATAAAGTACATATTCGAAAAGCCTGCTCTGTCCGGAAGAATAGCAAGATGGCAGATGAGCTTGACAGAGTACGACATCCAGTACACGACTCAGAAAGCTATCAAGGGAAGTTTGTTGGCAGACCATTTGGCACACCAGGCAGTGGACGACTACCAGTCAATGAACTTTGAATTTCTTGACGAGAATATCATGGTAGTGACTGATTGTGAAGTACCTGGACCGGATGAAGGACCTGAGGAAGGATCCCGATGGTCTATGCACTTTGACGGAGCCTCCAACGCTTTGTGTAACGGTATCGGCGCTGTGATCATATCCCCAAAAGGCACTCATACTCCACTTACTGCCCGGCTATGTTTCAACTGCACCAACAACATGGCGGAGTATGAGGCGTGTATCATGGGTCTTAAAGCTGCAATTGACTTAAGGATCCAGTTTCTGAGTGTCTTCGGAGATTCCACTCTCGTGATCAATCAGATCAAAGGCGAGTGGGATACGAAACACCCAAACATTATTCCTTACAAAGAGTGTGTGTTGACGTTGATCCCCCATTTCACGAAGATAACTTTTGAAGACTTCCCAAGAGAGGAGAATCAGTTGGCGGACGCGCTAGCTACGATGTCTTCCATGTTCAAAGTCAAATGGGACAATGAGGCTCCCCGGATCATTATCTGGAAATTGGATGAACCTGCATATTGCTGTGATCTTGAGGCTGGGGTGGTAACTGAAAAACCTTGGTATCATGAAGTGAAGAGGTATTTGGAAGCTCAAGAATACCCCGAGAGTGCATCCGTTAATGACTAGAAGTTTCTGAGAAGGTTCGCAGCAAAGTTCTTCCTCAGCAATGGCATTCTATACAAGCGAAACCATGATTTGACCTTACTGCGTTGTGTGGATAAGACTGAAGCAGAAAGGATCATGGCAGAGCTGCATGAAGGTACCTTCGGAACGTATTCCAGTGGACATACTATGGCAAAGAAAATCCTTCGGGCAGGATATTTCTGGTCCACAATGGAAGCCGACTGTTACCAACATTCTCGGACATGTCACAAGTGCCAAATCTATGCAGATAAGGTGCACGTTCCTCCAGTTCCTATGAACGTCTTGACAACACCTTGGCCTTTTGCAATGTGGGGCATTGATATGATCGGAGAGATTAAACCTACGGCATCCAACGGGCATCGCTTCATCCTGGTTGCAATTGATTACTTTACAAAGTGGGTTGAAGCAGCTTCCTACGCTACGGTAACCAAGAACGTCGTGGCACGGTTCATTCGGCATAACCTGATCTGTCGATACGGCATCCCGGAAAGGATCATTACGGACAATGGTACCAATCTTAACAACAAGATGATCACTGAGCTCTGCAAAGCAATTCAAGATACAGCACCACAACTCTTCTCCTTATAGGCCGAAGATGAATGGGGCTCTCGAAGCGGCAAATAAGAATATCAAAAAGAGTGTGCAGAAGATGACAGTGACCTACAAAGATTGGCACGAGATGTTACGGTTTGCTCTTCATGGGTATCGTACCTCAGCAAGGACGTCAACGGGGGCAACCCCCTTTTCCTTGGTCTACGGCATGGAGGCAGTCTTGCCGATTGAAGTCCAGATACCCTCTCTCCGGATAATGAAGGATACAGGTCTGAGCGAAGATGATTGGATCCAGACTCGACTTGATCAGTTGAACCTAATTGACGAAAAGAGACTCACTGCTATTTGTCATGGTCAAACGTATCAAAAATGGATGATCAGGGCATTTAACAAGAAAGTCAGACCACAAGAGTATCAAGTTGGGGACCTGGTAATCAAACGCATCATTCTTCCTCAAAGTGATCCCAGGGGAAAATGGACCCCTACATACGAAGGGCCATTTGTGGTTAAACATGTCTTCTCAGGAGGAGCCATGATTCTAACCACCATGGATGGTGACGACCTTCCTCACCCCGCCAATGCAGACATAGTAAAAAGATACTACGCATGAATAAAAGACCCGCTAGGTTGACATACCTAGGCAAAAATTAGGGCTTCCCGGCGAACCAAAAGGGTTCGGGCAAAAATAAGGGATGAAATGAAGAAAAAATCTGTACACCTGGCAAGTCGAAAACCTGAAAAGGCGGCTTGGGCAAAAATGGGTATCCCGGTGGACTGAAAACCCAAAAGGGCGGTCCAGGCAAAAGTTAGGGATTAAAGCGTAATACTATGTCTCGTTGGATCACCTTGCATCCAGAATCCGGTATCAACATCAGGTTCAGACGACATCGATCAATCAGCTTCATCTCCAACTGAGCAGCCAAGCGATGAGACGCTCGAAGATATAAAGGCGATAGCAGAGTTGAAACCCAGTGGGATTACTCTTTTCACACAGCTGTTTTATTTTCTTTGTACAAATTGTATAAACTCTGTTGTTCGGCGGCATTCTCTTACTAGGATGTCAGCCTCTTGTACACAAACGCCTATTTACAGGCAAATTCAAAAATCAATACAAATTCACTTTTCAGACCAATTGCCAATTGCTTTTTCCTTTTTCTGTTTTGTTTTGCAAAGAACGTCCAATGTTCAATTGTGATATATGCATTTGACACTAATTGCTAACTCATAAATATTTGAATACGAAACAAATGATTAATTATAAGTAACATCAGAAACAGGGGCAATAATGAGTTGTCTAAGTGATCTAGTTGCTCTGTCCACCAAGGTACCAAGGTAAGTTCGGCTAAGAATGTAACCAAGATACCTTAATTCCCCAGAGAGTAAGCCAAGATATCTCCACTCCCCAGAGTAAGTCAGGACTCAACAATACTCCCTGAGCAGAGTTGGTCTCCCAATCAGCCCCGAAGAGGCACAATACCTCCAGCAAGTCAACAACACTCTCCCCGAGCAGAGTTAGCCTACTGTCAGCCTCGAGGAAGTTGGATTATCCCCAGAAGATCTCAATATTCCCCAGCGGAGTATACAGACATCCCTAACAAGCATCCCCGGCAGTCTTGGTATAAGATTGTTCCCCGACGGAATACCGGACATCCAGTGGAGCCACTTCCCTAGTACAGTCCAAAAGCCTCCCAGGAGAGTTGAATCAATCTCCCCAGTAGGAAGCTTATCCCCAGTAGATTCTGGAAGCTTATCACCTGTGGAGCACACGTATCTCTCCCCGACCATATCCAAAAGTTTATTTCCTCACCGGAGCTTATAACTGGGTTATCCTCAGCCAATTGCCACAGGAAGATCGTCCTCGGCGAAGTTCTTCCTATTCCCCAGCGAAGTTCACCTTCCAACAGAGATTATCAACGGAATTCCCAGCGGAGTTATCATCAACATCTCAACAAAGTACCTCTTTCCCCGCAGAGTATCTCCCCGCAGAGTAATCTCTCCAACAAGTTTATTCCTCAACGAAGTCATCTTCTCCTACAGGTTTATTCTCGCAATTATCATCCTCAGCGGAGACGAAGAACCCTATTCTTCACCATCAGCCCAGGATTTAACCTCCTGGCATTCGTCAAGGATTTATTTTCCTAGACAAAAATACATTCACAAACATCACATCTTCATACACTATAGCGTGCACGTACGCATCATGAACATACAATCTCATTTATTTTGAGAACGTCATGCATTCCATACGTCATGACATTGCACACAACTAACGTTTTGTCTTTTCAGGACAAAGGTCAATACAAAGATGATTACTATCAGCTGTCGCAATTCCAGATCCGATTCCTGTATCCTGCCAGGGTGTATCTGTTGACGACTATTTTCCGGACTCGATTCCTGTATCCTGCCAGGGCACGTCTGAAGAGTTTGAAGATCTGATTCCTGTATCCTGCCAGGGTGTATCTGTTGACGACTATTTTCCGGACTCGATTCCTGTATCCTGCCAGGGCACGTCTGAAGAGTTTGAAGATCTGATTCCTGTATCCTGCCAGGGTGTATCTGTTGACGACTATTTTCCGGACTCGATTCCTGTATCCTGCCAGGGAACGTCTGAAGAGTTTGAAGATCTGATTCCTGTATCCTGCCAGGGTGTATCTGTTGACGACTATTTTCCAGACTCGATTCCTGTATCCTGCCAGGGCACGTCTGAAGAGTTTGAAGATCCGATTCCTGTATCCTGCCAGGGTGTATCTGTTGACGACTATTTTCCGGACTCGATTCCTGTATCCTGCCAGGGCACATCTGAAGAGTTTGAAGATCCGATTCCTGTATCCTGCCAGGGTGTATCTGTTGACGACTATTTTCCGGACTCGATTCCTGTATCCTACCAGGGCACGTCTGAAGAGTTTGAAGATCCGTCCTGTATCAGGCCAGGGTATATCTGTTGACGACTATTTCCGGACTCGATTCCTGTATCTTGCCAGGGCACGTCTGAAGAGTTTGAAGATTCGATTCCTGTATCAGGCCAGGGTATATCTGTTGACGACTATTTCCAGACTCGATTCATGTATCCTGCCAGGGCACGTCTGAAGAGTTTGAAGATCCGATTCCTGTATCCAGCCAGGGCGTATCTGTTGATGACTATTTCCGGATTCGATACCTGTATCCAGCCAGGGCATATCTACATGAAGAGTTTTAAGATCAACCCCTGTAACAGGCCAGGTAATTATCTTTATTTCTCAGGTACGCAAGTTCTCGCTAAGGAATCTCTTACGCGATCGACAATCTCCCGATGGCATCTATAAGCCCATCTCCACAACTACCATTACAGTCTCCAATGGCATCTATAAGCCCATTCCCGACAAGGCTCCGTCACAGCTCCAGATGGCATCTATAAGCCCATCCTCCTATCCATCATCTCTCCCAAATGGCATCTGTAAGCCCATTCCCTCCATCACACTGCTAACACTCTGTTATGCGAGTGCAAATTTCTGGGCACTTTAGTGTTCAATCATCTTCCACCTTCGGATTACGAAAGGCGCGCCAGCCAATCTACATCCTCAGGTCTAAGAAGATTGAACAGGGGCAACTGTTGTACCCCAAAATTTGCCCTCCCATATTCTTCAAAATTTGGCAAGATCATGGTTCAAAATCTCTCAAGAGTTGCACAGTCCAATTGCCTCATAACACAGTCAAAGTTAGGGTTTTGGTTCTTGCAAAGAAATTGAGGTTTCCAATGGTCCAATAAAGTCCCATATGCCTATATACATTGTCAAGAATCCATATGTCAAGTTTCAAGACTCACAGCATCAAATTGCACAATCAAAAACCCTAAATGCTTCACAGTCAACTGCAGGGGTAAAATGGTCATTTGACAGTCAAAAGTCAAAAATTTTGGTCAACATCTTATTTTGAAGCCACAATCACCATTTGATCAATTCTTGATTATGATTCCACAAGCATGGCTCAAAAAGTCTGAAGATGCAAAAGTTTCTATTTTTGGACAGCTGAAAAGTCAACTGCAAATTGACCAAGGCATAACTTCTTCATGGTTCATCAGAAAAATCCCATCCAATTCTCATTTTGAGGGGGATGACATTTACTACAACTCATCTTCACATTCCAAGTCCAAGAAATGCTCTCACAAAAAGTTATCAATTTCAACATTATAGGTCATTTTCAAAAGTCAACAAAAAGGTACTTTAAGTCAAAGACCATAACTTGATATTGGTGATTCAAAATGACATGGGACCAAAGGCATTGGTTAGAGGACTTCAAGACCTTTCAAAAATGTCCAAGAACATGTTCATAGCTTCAAAATTGAGCAAGATATGCATTGGAGAAGTTGGGAAATTTTTGGGAACTTTCAAAAGTCAACTTTGCCTAAAAAGCTTCAAATTTGCTAATGGGCCTCAAATTCTTTCTTGAATCATTACCCAAAGCCTATGCACGACCCATTGAACTTAAAATGGTTTATTTTCTTATTTTTAATTAATTAATTGAATTATTATTATTATTAATTCATTTAATTGGTTTTAATTGTAGAAAAATATCAAAGTATGGTTGTCAAATCTTTTTATGAAGCAAATACACTCCACACATGCTAAAGATTTCGTGCATCATCCAAGGGGACAAGATCTTCCATAATTGGCAAGGTTTTCATGGAAAAAGATTGAAAATTACATGAATGAAAATCAAGGATTTGAAACATTAATTCATGGACTTTTGGGCCAAGGTTTTGACCTAATTTGCATCACATACATATGCTGAGTGAAACCCTACTCAAGGACACACGTGAAAGCTGCTAAAACTCCATAGCCAATTTGCAAAAAATAGAGAAAAAGTTTGAAACTGATTTCCTACTTGCAGTGCCTTTCCACGCCTAAAAAGGATTCAATCACCTTGCTTGAGTCTCCAGGAGTCCATTGCAATCAAGAACGAGTCCTAAAACTCAAAGAACTTGCAAGAACAAGCCCTACGGTTTGCATTATTTTCCTGAATTTCATGTCATGATTCATGCGCATTTGATACATATTGTTGGGTGTTTTGTATTCACAGGAACCTTCTGAAGCTAATAACATGGTTTAATTGCATTATAAGGCTCTGAATCGTGATTTGCCATTAACGCATTTTAGGGTTTCAGAGCTCCCATATTGGGGTTTTCCTTGTACTGTAAAATTAGACCTCAAGACCAATATAGACGAACTCGTTGCAACAAGACGAAACCATTAAGATACTCGCGCTCAATTTATATAAGATGTGCACGTAATCGCTATTTTTTTGGACTTGTGCTTTGTGGGGGTTTAAAACCCCCGCTATCTTATTCATGTTACAGGTGAAAACGAGGAAGAAGATGGGCGTGGCATCATGTGATTGGGGAGTTTAAACCTTAGCGCGTTTTTTTAATGTTTCAGCATAATGGGCACTTTTCATATATTATATTTCTTTATTATTATGTATACAAAGGCGCTTGGTAGCTCAGATGGTGGAGGACGTGTCTTGCAAGCATAGGGACCTGGGTTCGATTCCCAGGTCCCCCCACATAATTGATATTTTTTGTCCTAACGTATTCTAATGCAGCGCCTCATCCAACGCCCTACCATGAGCCTCACGCATAGCTTGCCAAGTGGCCTTGATCACCCATCCAATGGCCACAGAATGAAGTCCATGGTATGCTTCAGTCAATGAGCGTGCACCCAATCTGAAAAGTCAAAGAGGCCTGCCTTGTCTAATGGGCCTGAGTTGCTTCAAAAACCTCCCTTTGGGCCAGACACCCCCTTTGGTTTGCCTTGTCTTATTTTCTTTTCTCCTAATTTCTTTTAATTGTTTTTAATTATTCTTATTTATTCATAAAATAATTTTCATAATAAAAAAATCAGAAACTCAAAATGTTTTATTTTTAATTATTTATTAAATTTACCATTAACCTATTTTTGTAAATAATTTCTCATAACTAATCTAGGTTAATTTAGGGTTAAAATTCAATCTTTTTCTTAAATAAAAATCATATAGAATTAG